>CM030368.1:137240809-138440809 GCA_017893485.1 Hemerocallis citrina | reverse complement strand
AATTTGCCGGACGAGATGCCGAAGGCACACTTGCTCGGATTCAACCTCATGTTGTGCCTTCTCAACACCCCGAAGGCTTCCTGGAGGTCGAGGACATGCTCCTGCCCTCAGATGCTCTTGACCAACATGTCGTCCACATAGACTTCCATGTTTTGGTCAATCTGATCTCGGAAGACCTTGTTGACTAGGCACTGGTATGTAGCTCCCGCATTCTTTAGCCCGAAAGGCATGACTCGGTAGCAGTACAGGCCTTGGTCAGTTACGAATGAGGTCTTCGGGATGCCGGGAGGGAACATTTGGATCTGGTTATACCCTGAGAAGGCATCCATGAAACTGAGGAGCTCATGGCCAGAGGTCGCATCGATCAGAGCGTCGATGCTCGGAAGGGGGAATGGATCCTTTGGGCAGGCCTTGTTGAGGTCGATAAAATCGATGCATATTGTCCAGCTCCTGTTGGCCTTTTTAACCATCACCACATTGGATAGCCATTCGGGGTAGTTCACCTCCAGGATGAACCGGGCATTGAGGAGCTTCTCGACCTCTTCCTTGATCGCTTGTTGGTGCTCGGAAGCGAACTTACATCGCTTCTGCTGGATGGGCTTCACTCCCGGGGTGATGCTGAGGTGGTACATCAAGAGCTCCTTTGAGATTCCTGGTATATCCATTGCGGTCCAGGCGAAGAGATCGCTGTTCTCCCTTATGCATTGGGAGATATCTTTCTTGATGGAGGGGGGAAGAGCCTTGCTAATCTGGAATGTCTTCGTGGCATTTTCCTCTGAGAAGGCCACTTCTTCCCGCTAGTCTACCAGCTCGGAGATGGTCTGGCTGCTTTCCCGTGGGAGTTCGAGGGCTTCAAGGGTGAGGACCGGGTCTTCCATCGAGGTCATGTAACACTTGCGAGCCGCCTCCTGGGTCCCTCTCACTTCTCCCACTCATGCGGGGGTGGGGAACTTCATCTTCTTGTGATAGGCCGAAGGAATGGCTTGGAGTGCGGCCAGACCTAGTCGACCCAGGATAACATTGTAGGAGGCTTTCACATCTACCACCATGAAGTCCATCGGCTCTGTGTGGGTGACTGAGGTTTTGCTAGAGGTCACGTTGAGGGTTATAACTCCCTCGATCGTCACCGGCACCCCGGTGAATCCATGAAGAGTGTAGCTAGCGGGCTTGAGCTGATCTCTCGACAGCTGGAGGCCCTTGAACACCTCCAAGAAAAGAATATTAGCCGAACTGCCGTTGTCCACCAAGACCCGGCGTACGTCGAAGTTGGCCATTCGGAGGTTGATGACAAGGACGTCGCAGTGGGACGTGCGGTCGCCTTCCAAGTCTCTATCGGAGAACGTGACAGGGACCCAGGAATGGCTCTGTACGGCGTTCACTTTCCGAACGAAGGCTTTTTGGAAAGAGTTGGAATCTCCGCCCATTGGGCCTCCGTGTATAAGGCGTAGGATGGCCTCTGCTTCGACATCTGGGGTCTCCACATGTTGTTCGGTTCGACTGTTAGCCCCCCTTGGGGGTGGAGGTGGATCGGCCCGGTCCCTTCTAACAAACCTAACGAGCTGCCCTCTCTGAATGATGGCCTCGATTTCGTCCTTCAGGGCCCGACAGTCGTCTGTGTCGTGCCCGTGGTCCCTGTGGAAGCGGCACCACTTGTCCCGATTTCTCTTCTTTTTGGGGGTGTTCATCTTGGGAGGTGGTGGTAGAATACCCTCGTTCCCAATTTCCATCAAGATGGCAGATACACTCGTGTTGAGTGGAGTGAATTTTCAAAATGGGGGAGAGGGCGACGTTGACCTCCGTTGTCCTTTTGGAGCTTCTTGGCTCCTTCTTCTTCAGCATTCTTCCGTTTGTTCCTGGAAGATGGACCCCTCAAGAGTGGGGTGGTTGAGAGATTCTGCAGCTCGGATGTACTTCTCGTTCCTGAGAAGGAGATCTGAGAAGTCCCGAGGAGGCTTCTTAGCTAGGGACGCCCTGAGGTCGGGATTAGTGACATTGGACTAAAAAGCTGCCAAGGTCACGGACTGATCCAGTGAGGTAATAGATCTGGCCTCTACCGTAAACCGCTTGACGTAATCCCTTAGCCGCTCACCCTTCTTCTGATTGAGGAAGAGCAAAGAGGTGCTGGTCTTTTCGGAGCGGCGACTGCTCACAAAGTGGGTGAGGAAGAGGCTTTCAAACTGGTCGAAGGAGAAGATGGAGGCAGGAGCAAGTCTGGAATACCATTCCTGAGCGGGCCCCTTGAGCGTGGCTGGGAATGTTTTGCATAGGAGGGCGTCTCAGGTATGGTGGATCATCATGAGTGTTTTGAAACTCTCGATGTGATCAGCAGGGTTCGACTCCCCGGTATAAGTCTCAAAGTGAGGAGGCTTGAAGTTCTCTGGGACAGGGGCCTCCATGATATTACGGGAGAACGGGGGTCTGCTCGGGCAGAGGTTCCTCGCCCATTGTTCCTCGTCTCTATCGTGCTGGCCAAGGCGTCTCTCCATCTCGTGGAGACGACAGTAGACCGAGTCCTCCCTTCGGTCTTGCCTCGCTGAGCCTCGAGACTCGTCTTTATGTCGAAGAGGGCTGGGGATGTGGCAATGATAGCTTTGGGTAGGTCGTGACTGGGGGTGCAACAACAATGGCTCAGAGCCGGCCGAGGACTAGGAGAGCGACGGCAATGGTTCGGAGCCGGCCGAGGACTAGGAGAGCGACGACGATGATGAGGAGTTGGCTGAGGGTTGGTAGCCAATTGGCCATTATTGGGGGCGACATTGAGTGCCCGAAGGACTGCGTCCTGGAACTGTTGAAAATGCTCCCTCGTGACGGGGGCCTCCTGCTCCTGATGGGCTCTAGTGGCAGGCTGGCCGACCGGGGAGCGACTTCGTCTCTGGCGATACTGGGGTGACTCTCTCCGTCTCCGAGGAGAGTTGGACCCTCTGCAGTCTGTTCGGCGGGGTGACCGGTACCTCTGGTGCTCTCGGCGAGGGTTCCCGTCGTGGGTCCGCCTCTCGTCCAAACGGATCCGAAGATCGGGCTCGAGCTCGAGCTCATTCTGCCGGTTATTGAGAACTTCTCGCAGATCTCTCGGTGTTGGAGGGCTATGGGAGGCCATGGAGTCGGTGGAGGCATTGTGGATGGAGACATGGACCTGGTGCAGGTGTTGCTTCTGGCAACTTCGTCGATAGGGCTCCCCAACGACCATTTGAGGCCCTAGAAGCTGCTGAACGGATTGGGGAATTGGCTGTTCGAGCTGCGGGGCCGGTTGGATAGGCAGAGGGAGAGCCTCTGGTGGCGGAGGGAGAATGGAGGTTGTTCTACGGTTGGAGGCCGCAGACTTCCCTTTCTTCGGAGGCATAGTTAGGAGTGGCCTTGGTTAATGGGGTAGGGTCGGATTGCTATTCGAGAAGTTCACACAGATGGTGCCAATCTGTTGCCGCTGATTTCTGTGTGGGGGCAATCAGATGAATTTATGAGTTCGAGAGGAACCGAATGGGTCAAACCAGACCACTTCCACCGTTGTTGGGCTGGCTTCTAGTTGCTCCCGTTGACCTGCACGAAAGTTCGAAACACCGTGGTTGATCCCGGCGACGAACTCTCCGACGCTCTTGTTAGTACTCAAAAAAAATATGAAAGAGCTTTAGGTAGGCAAAGAGTGATCACCTTGTAACGGTAGGAGGTAGGGGGTATTTATATTCGTTGTGGGAATCTGCTTCGGGATAAGAACGAATCCCTACTCCCCGGTGTGAATGGATAGAAGTGGTTAAAACCACCTCCTGTAGATAAGGACGAACCAGGATTTCTTCATATCCTGCTGAACTGGTCCTTAACGGGTTGGGACCCATACCTAGTCGAATGGATCCGTTTGTGGGTTATTAGGCTTCGCAAGAGAAGCCCACTTCCCATTTCGGACCCATCTGTAGGTGAAATTACCATTTTGCCCCTGGAAACTTTAAGATTCGTGCCCGATCTGAACGGTCTCGATTTAATCCCATTTTTAGCCATATCAGTAATAATATAAAATATAAATAGTCGATTAATTAGAAATAGAAAATACATCGTTATTCAAAATAAATATAATTTTCGATTATAAAACACTTAGTAAAAGACCCGAAACCAATTTAGCACAAAATACATTTATAAATAATCAAAATACCAAAAATATTCAGGAAATACGTATTTATGGGATTGGGGGTTACAGAGAGAGGCATCGGGGGCTTGGAGATTTTGAAGAAGATTAAGCTAGGGTTTGGAGGTTTTGTTGGATTTAGGTATGGAGATTGAGCTAGGATTTGGGTGAGTTTTGGAGCTAGGGTTTCAGCAACTTTGGGGGAGATCTTGGTCGGGTTTCGGGAGAAATGAGAGAGAACACAGAAAGAAGGAGATAGATGCAGAAAGAAATGAGTGAAATGACACATTTACCCCCGTCATCATAAGTGAGAGAGGAGGACAAAGGAGAGCCGCCCGATCAAGAACATGATCCTTCGCTTGATCTGGCGGCTGTGGGTGAGTTCGCACATGAGGAGTGCCCAGCTGAAGATATATATATATATATATATATATATATATATATATATATATATATATATATACTAGTTGAAATTTACCTACCGTGAACCAAGTGCACGTGGCTTGGTGCACATAAATGTTGAAAATTTTATCTATTCTAGTTAACAAGTTAGACAAAACACATTTGCATTTAGCACACCCAATTCTTCAAACTACAAATTCGACTTAGTCAATCATCTTAATAAGCAAACCATGAATTTCAAAATTACTCTAACGACAATAAGCTCATCGAAATCAGATTTGAAGCAAGCATCAAGAACCCAACTTTAATCAATTCTAGCACAATTGCAATCAAAATAAAGCACAAATGGATTAAAATTCGTACGATGTAAGAGAAATCGATCTATGTGCGTAATAGTTTCATTTGAAACATAAATATATAATCATTGTATTTTTCAAAAGATTAATTATCATTTTCAAAGTAACTTTCTTGAACTTAAAATTGATATTAAAAAAAGATATTAAAAAGAACAAATTAGTAAATCCTAAACTGATATCATCGTAGTTTCCATAAGATCAATCATCACTTTCAACTTTAACTTTCTTGAACTTAAAACTGCTTGAAACTTCTTGTTCATCCTTTTTAATTTTGCATCCAGTCAATATTCTTATTGTTGTTCTTCTATATGTGACATCTTGTGACTTGATCAAAAAAGTATACTCATCTCCAATGCATTTTTTGGTCCTTCTATCAAATTCTTCAACATTTTTTCCCTACATATAGAATTAAGTAATTAGCTCTTAATTATTTTTAACAGTATGGGAATAACATATTATACCTTATTCTTAATATGTTCCAGGTCTTTTGCACAACAGCCGATGATGCATCTTGCTTCCTCATCAAATAAAGTCAATTCGGCCGCTGCACTTGTATGTTTTATTGTGATTTTGAATACATATTTGAAATAAATTATTCTTATTTTTTTTAATAAAAAATTTGATTGACAATATGTTGTTTTGTATACATTGGCTTATATTCAACATTATTCTTTTTATATTTTTGACAATAAGCTTCATCATTTTCAACACTGACTTTTGTTGAACAGGCTTTGAATGCAATGTACAATGGATCGTGAACATCTTTGACACTTTTGATCAAAACTTTGCAGTAGTAGTATTTTGCCTTGAAATATTAGATAAAATTTGAAGTCATCAAAATATTTATAGACATATAGATTATTGAACAAAATATTTTAAAATAATTTCATTTTATATTACCTTAGAAGAATCCTCGTCTGCTTAATAGAGAATGTCAGATAGTTTCACTTCTTCCACATCCATTACTTTTCTTTTGTTTATTTGCAAGGAATTACTTTTTAATAAAATTTCATTACAGTTTATCATGAAACAAATAAAAAAAATTATGGTAATGATACTCCAAAAGGCAACAATTAAAGAATTAAATCTAGAAAATAAATTATACCATTCTCGAAGTTTATATGTTTCTGGTTCATTCAGATTTATCTATATTGTAGTGTTGTTGTTTGATGTCAGAGAGAATCCTGTAAAAAGAAATATTAATAAATAAATAAAATATATAATAAATAGCATATTAATTTTTGTTGTATATAATTGCCTCCAAAGTTTGAGGTTTTTAAAGAGGTAATTGCAATAATTGGCCTGTTGGATGATAATTCTTTCAGAGCTTTTCCTTCGTGGATTGCTAGTTCTCCCCATAATGTAAGTAAGATTGGTTTTGACCTTAAATTAAGACAAAGCATATGAATTCCAAAACAATTTTGCAAATTATTATCAAATTTAATTAATCGATATTACCTGAATCCTATAACTGTAAGATTTCACTTCTCTACTTCATTACCATATTTTGAGTCGAGTCTACCTTATCTACATCTCCTGCATTAATTACTGCTAAACAAATATTTATAGTTCATTGAAATTGGTATTTGATATCCTGTATCAGTAATTGCAATTTGATATTATATATATATATATATATATATATATATATATATATATATATATATATATATATATATAAACGAGGAACATAAATTTTTACCTTTAAAGACAGTAGAAGATGTACTTTGAAATTCGTCTACAGTTGCAAATTTGTACCTATCCTTGTCAATGATAAAATCTTTCTCTACTTCATCTACAACACTTCCAAACTTCAAAATGATGTCAAATTTATCGTGCATTGGGTTATATCTTTTGTCTACATTTTTAGTATTCCATTAGAAATTAAGTAAGTTTTATGCTCCTCAAGTGGATGTTGGAATGCCTCCATCGCTTCCTTAAACATTATCGCCTTTATTCTAGTTCCCTACAAAAGATGAAATTTTAGTGTTAATAATTATTTATGTATGTATATTTATGAATATTTTAATAATATTTAAAGTATCTTACCTCATCATCCATAAGTGCTACTTTTGAGATTTTTCTTGTGCCTTTAGTATTTTTGTATTCTTTCATGCCATAATGTTTCGTAACCAACATTTTAAAAGTCCACAATTGTTGGTTTTCTTGCAAGGAATTGATAGAGGAGTATTCATTGTGGGGATTGTCCATTGATATAGATAATTTGCAAAAGATATAATTAATAATAAGTTAACTTTTATTAAATAAATTTTATTAATAAGTCATTAGTTGAAGTTTTAGTTTAGCATAATCAAAAATCATATGAATAAAGGATTTTAGAAACAATTTAATGATGATAAGTAAAAGTTGTGGTCAAGAAGCAATGATTTCATTATGTGTCATAAAACCTTCGACATTTTCATTTGAGTTAACACACTTATACTCTTTGATTTCATTACATAATATTATATTGTTATACTTTGTAGATAATAAATCAAAAAGTATATGTAAGAAGTATATTATTAATAAGTCAGCAATGATTTCCACTAATGTACCATACTATGGTTTATAGTTAAGTGGGTCAAAATAAAGAAAGTATTATCTAAAATATCATATCGATATAACAGCTACTCTTGACGGCGCTTATATTCTATAAGAAATGCATGTAATGACACTACTTAACTATAAACCATAGTATGGTATGTTAACGTGTTAAAATGAGTGCATCAAATTCCAATTTGAATTGACTGCTGCTAATTCTATTTAAAATTTTCAGGATCACAATATACTCAAAGAAAGTTAGAGCAGCGTCGATAAACAATTCATGATAATAATAATTCATATTGGCTCTACATTATTGTGTCTTGAATTATATTTTGAATACAATAACTTGAGTAGAAAACCATAATTTATTTGAATTCAGATTCTGATATGAAGGCATGTTCAAATATCAAATGCTAATTACAATGAATTACAATGCCACAAATACTAATTACAAGGAATTTCACTTTACAAGAAGAACAACTATTGAAAAGAGATGAGGTTTCATTGAACTTACAGTGCCACAAACAATTAGGTCCGGGTTATTTTTATTTATCAAATATATGTAAAAACATAATGATGTTTTAGTTGATCTTTGTTTGATTAGTCTGGAGGGTTCTCTAATGATACCTAATCGAATTACCACTTCAACAAAAGAAAATCTAGATAAAGAAATATAGTCAACATCATTAAAGAAGAGTTACTCACTTATTGATGGCGATCGTTCTTTTTCTCTCTTGATGTTTCACGGTCCCCCAAGAAGAAGAAGAAGAAGAAGAAGACGAAGAACATTATGGTTCTGTGCGTTCAAACCCTAGTCTCATATGTTGCTTTTATAGGAGAGTAAATTGGTAAGAAAAAAAGTTGTTGAAATTAGTAAAGCAAATCTTTCATTGGTTGAAAAAACATTCAATCAATATATTATATCATAAAACTTTAAACTATTTTTAATAGTAAAACTGTTAGTTCATTCAAATTCAAATTTGTTATCTTATTTACAAAAAAAACTTTAATGTGTAAAATAAGCACAAATTCAAATTTTTACAGTTTTGTTTAGACTAAAATAAATATAATTACATCTACATTATGCATATATAAATCTGTATTACTGAGAAATAACGTTATTCGCAAAAAGAAACTTATATGTCTTATCATTATCCTGATTCTTACCTTCTCATGATACTTCAAAAAAATTTATTGGTTGAAAATACATTCAATCAATATATATCTGAAAACTTTAAACTATTTTTTATAGTAAAACTGTTAATTCATTCAAATTCAAATTTTATTATCTTATCTAAAAATAAATAATTTAATGTATAAAATAAGCACAAATTCAAATTTTTACAGTTTCTTTAGACTAATGTAAATATAATTACATCTACATTATGCATATAGTAATTTACACGTGCAATGCACGTATTATTATTTTTTTTAAAAATAAAAACTCTGACGTAGTGATAACTCGAACCTAAAACTTCATTCATATTAGTTATGTACGTGCACCACATGCATTGATAGATTTACAAAAGACACTAAGGCCTTCTCCTATTATAACAATAGAGATTACCGATGTAGAATTACTTTAAAAAAATATATGAAAAATACCAACAAAGCAAATCATCCTCTTGACTTCAAAATTTTGTGAAATTAAAACAACTTATAGCTTCTTCTTCATCCTTTCTTATCTTGCATCTAGTAATTTTTTTCCCCTATACAAATAATCTGTATCATCAAAATTAATGTTAAATATAGAATTCCTTAAAAGAAATATATGAAAGAAAAAAAAGAAGCGAATCCTGAATTTTTATTTTTGTATTTTTTTTAGTGGGTCAATTATCCTTTTAAAATTTAAAATTTTTGAAATTAAAGCAGCTTATGGCAATGCATTTCTTGATCCGTCTATTAAAATTCTCCAATAATTTGTTACTGCATATATAATTAAGCTATTAGCCATTTATTATTTTTAACCTTTTGGGAATCACCTGTTACACCTCATTCTTAATCTTTTAAGCTATTTTAAGGTTTTATATTCTAGAAATGTTTTATACAATATGCAAACAAGTAGATCAATATACTTATTATAGGTCAAAACGACTTATTATTTTCATGTGTTTAAGATCTCTTTGAATGCCTGTTGCTTTATGCGGTGTAGTTGGGACCATATTTGCTCCTAAAAGTGTAGTGATCAAACTTTGAGTCACTGTACTCTGGTGTCTTCACATCAACAAGCTTTGGTTCAACTTCCCCACATTTCTTATGGTGGCAATGCTTCTCTCTATCTTTCGGGACCTTTGAACCAATCTGAGCAACTTCTCCTGAATTATAGAAATATCCATACTCTTGTCTCTTAGATGACCAGTGCTTGCTGGAAACTGTAGGATCCTTGAATTTTGGCGGTTCATTGTATTACACACATCAAAATGACTCATTCGAAGAAACCTCGATTCCAGGAACAGACTCATGCACTCCATAGTCCGAAACGTTGACTCAACTTTGACAGTTCACTAAATGAGGATGAACAAATATGATGGTTGACTAAATGACGTTGGTGCTGTGTGATTTGGAATAGTATATCATGTGACTATGAACGAAGTTTAGTAATTAGCAAAATTAGTTTCATCCAAGTTCATCCGTGATATAGTTCAATAGTAATGCATGAGAAATTGAAACTATATATTTTGAACATTAATATCTAAATGAAGATCAGAAGTTAAAGACTTTTAATTCTCAAAGAAATCATCTTTTTTTATACTTCTATTTATGTTAGTTCAAATGAAATCTTCTTTATTACATAGAACATCAATATGTGAATATATATATATACTAGGTTTGCCCGTTGACACGTGCCTACGGCACGTCTTCGGAACGGTGCATCTTATTTGATCATATAAAATAGTTTTAGAGGTCCATCAAATTGATTGAAGTAGCAAACATATTATATGAGAAACTTTTGGGGGTCCAGTAAAAAACATATTATATGATTTTTTTGGTTTTTTTGAATTATTTTAAAAGTTTTTTAATTTTTAATTTTTAATTTTTTAAAAAAATTTAAATTTTTTATTTTCTTAATTTTTTGAATAGAAGTGGGAGGAAGAGAGAGAGAGAGAGAGAAAAAATAATTAAATAAATATAGGAGTTGTTTTGGGTGGGGGATTTGAATTTGAGTTTTGGTGGGAAACTTTTGGGGGGAAAATAAACATATTATATGAGAAACTTTTGGGGGTCCAGTAAAAAACAAATTATATGATTTTTTGGTTTTTTTTGAATTATTTTAAAAGTTTTTGAATTTTGAATTTTTAATTTTTTAAAAAAAATTTAAATTTTTTGTTTTCTTAATTTTTTGAATAGAAGTGGGAGGAAGAGAGAGAGAGAGAAAAAATAATTAAATAAATATAGGAGTTGTTTTGGGTGGGGGATTTGAATTTGAGTTTTGGTGGAAAACTTTTGGAGGGAAAATATGTTTTGTGAGGTTAGATCTGGGCCTTTGATTTTGGGGGAATTGAAGGATAGCCACTTGATAACTTTCTTTGTGTTTTATTTTATATATATATATATATATATATATATATATATATATAAACAATTTTCATCTTTAACGTTCATCTCACTGTAAAGTTAACCTCTATAACACCCTTCTCCAACAACCTCAAATCTTGTGGTCTTGTCCTCCCTGCAATCACCTCAAAGGGAATGATTAATGATATCATTATATAATGATATGATCATATAAGCGTTGAAATGACAGGGCCAAAAAGGAAAACGTACACCCTTGATCTAATATTTGACTTGTATAGGCCATGACCGAATGACAAAAAAATAATAATAATAACAATTCCAATTAGCATGGAGATGACAATTAAAGATGACAAATTGAACTCTCGATCTCACAACACATACCAACAATCTTGTTATTGAAGCTTGCTCAGATTTGAGATGGTTTCCTGTTGCTATGCCTTTTCTACATGCAGTATTTACAACTACATATTAACAACTATGCTTTGACAAATTAAACTGAAAGAAGAGTTGGATTACAACTATATGCCTTTTCTACATGTAGGGAAAGATGATTACATCCCTCGAGATTTGAATTAGTGATGCATAAATAGTGTTTTAAAAAATAAATTGCTATGATTACGTAACTAATGTATGTATATGTACAGATACAATCAACATATATCACAAAAAACTCAACGAACTCAAGCACATCATCTGGTTTCCTAAGATCAATGCAAGCACAAGAATGACATTGATTTTTTGGGCTGCAAAAACTGCAAAATTAGTTACCTTAGGTTCAAATGCATTTTCTATAAGGTGTATATAGATATTAATTATATTAAAAATGTTCTGATGTTATTCATATGTTTATTTACCAAATTAAAATTAAGTATTAAATACAAACATAATCAGATTAAAAAGGGCATCAACAGAAATCTAGCTATCCATACTTATAGACTAATAAAACGACCATAGTATTAAATTTTCAAAATAAACACAACTGTAACTGAAATATTAATCGTTAAATTGAGTTGTATCAAAACAAAATTACTGATTCACATGTTATTTTCTCTTGAACTATATCACTGACAGTAGACTTTCAAAATATTAAGTAGAGTTCCTAATGGTAGTGCTCACCCCACATCCGGTATCAATGGCAGTTAGGACAGTTCCATTGTAACTACCGTTTTCGTTCTTTTTCTTTTTCTCTTCATTGAAATATTTTATTTGCACTTGAATAAGATACTTTATTTTTCCTTGATCATCTTAATCAAATTTTGTTCATGAACTACTCTCTTTCTTCTCGTCGGGCTATTTTCTTGTTGATCCCATTTTTATTTGATTATGAGTATTTTATTTGAACCTTATTGTCCTTAAATCCATATAATTTTGAACCCAAAACCCAATTGCAATTATTTCTAGACCCAAACTCATTATTATGGGATCCTAGCCCATTAACCCAACAACCTAATTGCATCCTATAAATACAACCCTTTTGCAAACTCTAAAAACACAAAATACAAACCCTAAACCTACTCATCTCTCTCTCTCTCGTTCAGCCGTCGACCCCAGTTTTCCCGCCCAAACCGCCAGCACCCAACTAACCCCCTCTCCGGCGTCCACCTCGTCTCCATCTCTGGCGACCTCACCCAGCCTCCTTCCGTCGAGCGCCGCCCAGACCCAACACCAGCAGACCCCTGAACCTCTGCTTCTCCTCTGTTTCCTCTCGTCGAAAACAGACCCGGCGCCGCTCAGCATCGTCGAGCCCAGTTCCGTTGCTGCCTACACTGTCGACGCCATTCGTCGACACCACTGACGTCAGCCCAGCCGTCGACGTCATCCCCCTTCCATTGCTTGTTGTTGCCGCACTTGTATGTTGATGCTCTTTACTATTGTTGTTGTTTTTCTATTTGTGCACGTTACATGTATATTCTTCGTGGGTTCGTTGCTCCGGGATTCTTATCCCGTTATTCTTTGGTATTCAAATTAATCATCTATAAGGCAAGTCACTTTCCTCTTGAATTGAATATTGTATTAAATTCAAGTTTTTATTGAAATTCTTGCAAGTAGATCCAATTGTTCATCGTATTGTATACTATTGTTTTTCTTTCGTTGAGAATATTGAGGGTTTACACGAGCTAACCCAAATATACTCGACTTCGTGCCTTTGTTGACTCTAAAGATCGAATCTTTAATGCATCCATGTAGTATTGGTGATAGTGTTATTCATATAAACATCACACAAAGATACTATCGTAGAATCGAATACTAGGTTGATTGCTTGAATGATTGATTGATGAATTGTGTGGTTAATTTAGTGTATGTGTGTATTCTTAATGATGTTTACCATGCTATTATACCTACCATGCTGATTATGAAGTTTATTGACTAATTGAAGTGGAACCCATCATGTTTAATCACTTTATATCATGAAAAATATCAAAATTCTGTATGGTTACTTGCTGTCTGGAAATTATATGACGTTTTTGACCCTGTCAGGAAATTATATGATGTTTTCGACCAAGTATTTGATCTCAAAATCAATAACTTTCTGAATAAGAGTTGTAGCCCTATGTTTCTAGTTTCCATAACATCTAGGATCTTTAAATTCTGAGTTGTATTATGATGATTTTACTACTGCTGTGTTTTATTTCTAGAATTTCAGATTCATGTATGTTTTCATGTTTAAACTATTAAAAAGCTAATTTAATGTTAGTATAATGCTCTGATAATTTTCAGAATGTTAATAACTTGTTTAGGAGTCAAATGAATATTTTTGATGATTTATAATTGAGTTTTCGTTGATTCTAAAGATACAAAAATATAATGTCGATTTTCTATCTGAACATGTAATCTGTAAAAATGTTGTATTTGACTTAGATACTGTTTTTGGATTTTGTATTTTAAATATGCGTTGAAATCGTGTGGAAGTCTAGTTTCCAGAATTTATGACGGTTGCAGTTTTTGATTTCTGTAGCAGTGGAAAAACTGATTTTTGTACAGTGATATCTTGCTGTCCATAATTCGTTTTCCAGATTTCCTTAAAATAATTTTATACACATCATTTTATTGAATGAATTGAAGTGTATATATTGCATCGCATGATCCTAATGCACTATTGTCATCATTCAATTTGTCTCATCCAAATTTATCACCCTATTGTTTCTCTATTGCTACTATCGTTCATCTAAATGACTTTAAATTGCAGAATGTATTGTTAGCATTGATAAAATAATTAACAAGCCGGGCTTTAAGGGATTGACTTGGGCAGTGAATAATATAGTGATTGTGTCGGCCAGTGTTTTATCGATTGATTATTGGAGCACCGAATATGGTACCCCAATCTTTTGGGTATCGTATCAGTCTATCAGTGAATCAGTGAAACATCATAATGTATCGAACAACAATAATGTTATCGTATCAGTGATTATTGTACCGACACATGATCTATAGAATTTACCACTAGAGTCTAAACGAAATTGAATGTATGCATCGAACCTGTGGTATGGAATATATGGGACACATTAGTACGTGTATTAGTTAAGATTAAAATAATGAATAGAGTTAAGAATTGACACAACATTGATATTGCATATTGTACATCATTGTTTCTATTGATATCGACTATTGTCTAAGTGTTATTGACATCGACCATTGAACATTGTTATTGAATATTGAACCAGTGTTTATAACTATTGCATCGATTACCATGATATCGGTTATTGATATTATCCCATGTTATTGATTCCTATTGATCCATTGAATTCATTATTATATCGTTATTCTATTTTTTCCTTACCTTCTCTACTTGCTATCCATGACTTGCTCTAAGAACAATTTTCTTCTCTTTTTAGATGAAGTGTTCACAGGTGATCGTAGAGAATTACCAGCAGGGATTGGAGAAAAAGCTTTCTAAAGATTTATGCTTTCTAGTTGATTATTATTGCATCGGACTTATTGTATTGAGAATTATTATTATTGTTATTGGATTTATTATTGTATTGGGGTTATGACCCAGATATTATTCTTTGTTATTAGATGTTGGATTATTATATTTGGATATCTCATATTTTTATATTCCAAGTATTATTGTTCATGTGGTAATTATTATTGCTTGCGCAATTGTTTGTATTATTTATATTGTTGAGTTGAATGGGTAAACAGCTTATGGGTGACGCAAGTCATTCGCTGGCCCAATGTCACGTGCTTGTGTTCCGTATTGTTGGGAAGCGGGGCGTGATATCCATCCTTTATTCCTGGAATAAGATCTTGCATAGTGTCGACATATTTGCTCACTCCATGGGGAAACATGGTTCCGCCACCAGCGAAGAGGAACTTTTCGCCTTCCTTTCTCAGCCAGTTCTGATTGGATTTCTAACTGTTGATCCAGTAATAGGGCACATTTCTAGGAAAAGAAAGGATCAATTGAATTATCAATCTTCATCAATGCATTAGTAAAGGCATCTGTAACAGATGCAGACGAAATTTACATGCTACGAGAGAAAAATAAACAGTATATAGTAACAAAGTTCAATAAATACCTGTACCAAAACTCATTTCTGCTCTTTGGCCATTTGATTGGTGGCTTGTAGACATCTTATGGAGGAACCAAGCATTCTTTTCCTTCAGGAATTGGTGGGCAATGGCGTTCCATGAAACTAAGCATGGAGTTACCATACTCCCCCCATCTCTGCCAGTTAACAGAAAAGAGATTAACATCCTAAAAGGGAAAGCGCTATTGACATCCTATGTGACCTTTCTCAAAATACTTAGAAAAAATGAATGTTTATGCCTAAGAATATCAGGATTCAAAATATGAATTTTAAGTGAAGTATTCTAAAACTATCGTAGGGAAACCCCTTGCCAGTAAACTCATGAAATCATTTGGCATTTACCAGGATGCTAATAACATGATCATATTTGTTCACATGTCATTAATTAATCCATTCATAAATAAATCATTACTTTTAAAACTTGATTACTAAAATGATAGTTCAACTACGGGGTTTTATAAGTGAAACCTTTGCCTGATTTTATCTGTGAAGAGACCTAACTATCAAAATAATGCAAACTTTTCATCAATTATCAACAAAAGATGATCAAATAATATTATATGTGGCTGTTCAAATGAAAGCTGAAAGGTGCAAGAAGAAGAGATCATCCACTACCTTAGGGTCTGTGCATGGTGTACAATCTTGATAATCATTTCCACACTCTAGGAATGCAAGCGATTGCATTTGGAGAGGAGTTACTATACTATCTTTCTTGAAATTAGCCAATGGTACTGTAATTTTAGTGGATAACCTGTTCTTGTCCGAGCTATATATTCCTCCAAGATAAAAATGAAAATCCACAAAGTACAACGGACATCAAAGCTTTGGGCACAGCTCTTGGTCCTCTATTAGAATATGGCCCAGGTTTGCCATCTTTGCCCTTCAATTTGTATATTTATAGTAGAGCCTGAAAGAAAAAAGCCACATCAGATTCTGATCCGATCTCTTGGTTGGTCTGGTCCTTCCATGAGGAAATCGCAATGGCTTGATTCTTTGGTCGAAAGAAAGCATTTTTTGGCATGAACGAGGACCAATCATTAAGAAAAAAGAATGGATTATCAAAATAATGAGAATTCGGAAGTCTAATCTTTAATCTGTGACGATCAAAGGGATCAGGTGAATGGTTAAAGTATTAAGAAGACTAAGCTTTTGGTGTCCCCAGGTCTATCTGTACCAATCCATAGTCCATACTTGGGGCGCTGAAACTGAATCCATATAGGTTGCCAGAAGGTCTGCTCGCGATCGGATTCCACTCAGCAAACAGAGGCAACCTTACTAGAAAGAAATATTAGTAGTGCGCTAGCGCACTTCCGTTTTCTCGCTTTTTCTAGTGACTTCGTTCAGCGTAACTGGTTTGATTGGGGATTCTCCCCAAACCCCTCTTCCTATTCTAGCCGGATGGATGAACTTCAAGCGATTAAGGTGATCTAAACCCGTTCTAGTTGGTTCGGTCTAGACTTTCCCCTTAGATCTATTGAGTACTTTGTGCTGCTGGTCAGAAATTAGCGTGGTAGAGGCAAGGGCAGCGACATTGTGTAATAAGGCTGCTGCTTCAGGGCCATCGACGACAGCGAAAAGGGAAAGGGGCGCGATTTGGAAGAACATCTGATACGGACTGCTTGCTTCCGCTGCGGAAAGATAAAGGAATTCATTCCCAGTGGTCAGGCCATATTCAAACAATTTTTCTGACAGGGTCGAATCTTGGCTAACCAGAAGTGGTCCTCGATCACCACGTAGCCAGACTTTGATGCCAGTCGATAACTAAAAATCTACGATGCCAGGTTTCAACCTTATTTTGTCGTGGTGTTGAGCCTGTTGAAACGGTTCATCCAACCTCGATTGGGGATGACATTGACCAGCTAAAGATCGAAGATCAGCCAAGGGAGAGCCCTACTAGCTAAGACTTTGCGCTAGCGATAGATTATCGCTTTCCAACCCGTACTTTTCTTGCTCCTCTAGAGTAGTTGAAAGAGGGTTGGCTATCCGGAAGACAGATCATTCATTTTAGTCTGCTTTCGGTATCAACAAGCAACCCCAGATATATTAGTTCGCGTTAGCAACTTTCTTACATTTGAATATTGTCTTTTCATAGCTTTCTTGCGCTTGTACTTTTTCATTCTTTCACAACCTTACTTCACTGGCTTTGCATCTTCCCTGATATTAAGACGATACTGATCTCTCCTTTCCGGACCTTTTCTTATGTGTACGCTCACGTCAAATCTTAGAATATTTATCCACGAAACAAAGTTGAGCAAAATCGCAATTACTAATATAACTACCACATCTAATGGAGAGAATCTTAAACTTGTCAATTAATGACCTCCATAATGAAAATTTATAACAAATGATAGATCACTGGTTCTTTTAGAAAAGAAAATAGTCTGTTGTTAGAGCAGCTGAAAATTGTTTGGATATAACTGATATGATGGAATCAAATATCTATCTAAGAATGTAAAATATCATTCAAGATTAACATTAATATTAGTCCTTTTTTGCTTTTAAAAAAAGCAAAATTTTATTTCTCACAAAAACCAAATTTGGGTAGATTGTCCGGAAACAGAGGAGTATTGGAGTTGTGCCTTAACAGGTAGAAACAGAGTATCGACTGATGTAAAACACCCTCAGACAAGAAAGTACACCGATCCGACAACTACTAAGCAGCTTCTCTAGTTTCCATAAAATGTCATTAAAAGTTCACAAGTGTCAATGGTGATGTTAGATACTTAGATCTGACCAAAACCTTCAACTTAATCAGAATTGAAATTCTTCACAGGATCTCAAAAAGATAAAAACATAAAACTTAATTATGGAAGAACTAATAGAATTCATGGAGAGACAAAAAACCATCATAAAAGATAAAGATCAAATACTAAATTACCTAGCCAAATCAATCGAAATGTGAAAAAAGAAAAATTATGGCCATTTGCAAAACATGAAACTTAAATAAAACTATACGAACATAAAACAATAATAATAAGGGGAAAAAACCTCTTAAATTGCTTGGCGGTGGCGAAAGTTGAGAAGATAGAGGCTTTTCCATTAAACAACCTAGAAGCTTAAAAAAGTTGTCAAAGCTTGAACAACCAGTGAACTTCAAATTCTTCTCAAGTTACAAATTCACAATTAACCGCCACAATTTCTCCTTTAGTATTAGTTTATTTAAAAAAGATACTACAAATATGTATAAAGGGCACTTAATATTTTAACAAATTCAGGCTCAGAAATACATAACACCGGTTTCAGCCTCTGTATCCGCAGCAGTTCTTGCTCCACAACAGTAAATGTTTGGAGCCATATAGTGATTTTTTCACAGTTCCTTGTCTGCAACTATTGTTCCTTCAGTTGCCCTAGTATCTGCTCTAAGAATAACATCGTCCTGAATAATGAACATAAGATTTCAATGAAAGAAAAACTGAATAAGATAATATGTCAGTGAAAGATTTGAGAATATCTAAGAGAGGGCTGATATTAGGCCTTGTTTGGCACTTAGGTTTTGAATTGGAAAGTGGGGGAAGTGGGTGAAACTCAAATGTAATGCACATTAGATTTTCTTTCACTTCCCCTACTTCCTACTTCAAAATGCATGTGTAAAACAGGGCCCTTGGGTTGCCAATATATCAAAAGATTTGTAAAATATTACATGCATCATGTGCTCTATGGCAACCCTTTCAAGTGTAAAAAGGCTTAGATAATGGAGTTGCAGAAGCTTGATAGAAAAGGTTAACCATACATGGTACCATGAAAGTATATAATCAATAAAACAATATGGAGTAGTGTCATTTCTTCATCCCTTCGTCAGCATAGTCACGGAAGTAATCTAATATTTCATATATGATAAAAAACAGAGAAGGCCTCATTTTATGCTTTAAAAAAAAGGAACACATAAACAATTGAGACTGGTGTTCAGAGGAAGTAGTATATTACAAGAGCATATTATCTAGTTTCCACAGTGCTAAGAGATTGATATACAAATCTTAGGGCGGTCTGCATGTAATGAACTGAATAATCATGAGTTAGAACCATCAAAAATATCCATCTATTGAATTGTTTTATGTAATACAATCTAATTTTCCCACAATACAGTCGTTTAACGAAATTGATTGTACTTACAACATGCATATCATTTGGTGTTGGTCGTAAGTGCATATGATGATATTTATTACCCCAGACTTCCTCCCATCAGGAAAATATCTACATAAATTTAACTTCAACCAGAAGAGAATTCAAAGAGTTTTCTTTTCATGTCAACGTATTGAATAATTAGCATGATCAAAACTACAAGTATCAAGCAAGACATGATGACGATGCATTAGAGAAGAAAAAAAAAGAGTTGTGACTAAATGAAGCTTAAATAGTAATATAATGCTATGCCTATGCTTATAATGGACTCCTTGCCTTACACATACTCTTTGATTTCATTATGTGTCATAAAACCTTCGACATAATATATGATATATGAAACTTACGGAAAAAGAAACTGAGAACATTATGATAATAAACAAAAAGAGAAAATCTTATTTATAACTATTACATTTTAAGAATTTGAAAGAAGAAAAAAGAACAACCTATCTTAGGCATTAACACTTCCTTATAAACCACATTTTTGGTGTATGAACCTTTAAGATTAGCATGCTAATCTGGCTTTATTAAAACTTTGGTATCCTTCATGGACATTCGTCTAGACAAAGCAACGTATAGTTGTCCATGAGAAAAGACATTATTAGGCAGATAAAATCCAACATGAGGCATTGTTTGTCCTTGCCTTATTAATTTTCATTGCAAAGCAAAGCCGAATTGGAAATTGTTTCCTTTTGAATTTGAAAGGATAATTCTCATCTTGGTTCGGAAATAAGGGTATCCTTGGAATAAAAAAAAAATATTTACCAAAAAATTGACTCGTCGATATTTCTATAAGGATAACATTGTCCCTAAAATCTCAGCATATCATTCTTGTTCCATTGCATAAACACTGTGTTGGATCTAGATTTTCTAATAATTATCACACCCCACTTTCCAAAAATACGGAACACAAGCACGTGATATTGGCCCAGCGAATGACTTTCGTCATCCATAAGCTGATATTGCTCAACTCAACAATATAACAAGATAATTACAACCACGCATGCATAAATGAACAATCACATGAATAACAATACTTGGAATAAAAATATGAAATAACCAAATACGATAATCCAACGTCTGGAAACAAAATAACAATCTCCGGGTCAAAATCCCATAATAAAATGTTAATAAAACTCAATACAAGAAGTCCAATAAAATAACGATCAATCTAGGAAAGCAATAAATCCTCAGAATCTCAGCTCTCTAAGTCCTGCAGGTAACTCTCCTTGATAACCTGTGAATACCTCATCTAAAATGAGGAGAAAAATTATCCTTAGAGCAAGTCATGGACAGCAAGTAGAAAAAGCAATGAACAATGGAAATACGGTATAACGATGAATTCAATAAAATAATAGGAATTAATAACAATGGACGATAGCAATAATCAATATCGCTGATAACAATGCGATGGTATAAGAATAAACGGTATTTCAATATTTGATGTCAACACTCAATGGTCGATGTCAATAGCACTTAAACAATGTTCAATATCAATAGTAATGATGATGTTCAACATGCAATGTTAATATTGTGTCAATTCTTAAGTCTATTAATTTTGAGCCTAACTAATGCATGTACTACTGCATTCCATACCACAGGTTCAATGCATACAATCAATGTCGTTTAGACTCTAGTGGTGGGCTGTATAGTTTATGTACTCGGCATGATAACACTAAAACGATAGCAACTCCGTTCCAAAACACTAGTCGGCACGATAACACTAAAATGATACACGATGAATTGGGATACTGTGGTTAGTAATCCAACAATCAATCGATAAACACCAGCCGACACAATATTTTGGAAAAATGCGGGCCCCTCCCCGAGTACAGTCTCAATATTGTCCACCACTTAAGTCAACCCTTAAATCCCGGCTTGTTAAACATTTTATCGATGCATTATGAAATTTAGAGAAATTCGATAACGATGATATCAATAGAAGCAACAATAAGATGATCTATTAGAATGGGACAATTAGAATGGTGACAATAGTATATTAGGATCATGCAATGAAATTTATACACTTCAATCCATTCAATATAACGATGTATATACAATTGTATTAAGAAAATATGGAAACACAATTCTGGACAACAAAAGGTTACTGTACTAAAATCAAGTTTCCCGCTGCTACAGAAATCCAAAACTGGATCCGTCAGAATATCTAGAAACTAGACTTCTGTCCAGTCCCAATGCATATTTAGAATACGAAATCCGATTACAATAGATAGGTGAATTACACCATTCTTTACAGATTACATGTTTTAACTAAAAATCAAGATCAAGTTGTTATATTTGTAAAATTAGTAAAATTCTAATTTTAAATCCATCAAAAATATTCATCAAGTTCCTAATCATATTAACTAATAATTTGGAATTTATTAGGGTCATATTCTAACATTAACTTAGCTTTTTAATAACTTAAACATGAAAAGATAAATGAATCAGGAATTCTGGAAATAAAAAAGGCAGCAATAGTAAAAATACCATAACTCTTGCAATAAAACTCGGAATTTAACTATTTTAGATGTTCTGGAAACTAGAAACACAGGGCTACAATTTTTGTTTAGAAAGTTATAATTTTTTATGTCACATATTGGGTCAAAAAGGTCTCACAAATTCTAGGTAGACAGTGAAAATTAGGGTACAACATATTTCAAGAAATAAAAGCGATCTAAGCATGATATCTTCAACTCAATACTTAACGAATCATATATCCAGCATGGTAAACACAATAGCATGGTAAACACAATGAAGAATACATCCATACACCAGTTTAACCTCAATGAGACATTAATCAATCATTCAAGTACAACAACCTAATTATCAATTCTACAATATTTTATTTGTACGATGTCATGTATGAATAACTTCTATTATCAATACCACATGAATGCATGAAAGATTTGATATTTTGGAGTCAATAACGGCACGAAGACAAGAATATTTTGGGTTAGCTCGTATAAACCCTCAATATACTTGGCGGAAGAAAATGATATAACAATACGTTGAACAATTAGGATCTACTTGCAGGAATTCAATAAAATCTCAAATACGATACAATAGTGATTAGAGAGAGAAAAGTGACTTGCCTTTAATATGATTAATCTGAGATAATAGAATAACAGGATTAGGATCCATGGGCAATGATGCATGAATCCACAAAACATGTGCACACTACGTGCAAGCAAAGCAACCCAAAGGCATGTGCAAACATGTGCACACAAATCAACAATAAGAGCTCCAATCAGCAGAATGCAATAGTAGCGACAATATGGGTTCGGATGCGAGTACAGATTGCAGGAGGGACTAGATGTTCAGGTTCGAGGAAAGCACAACAAGGAGGAGCGAGGTGCTGGTGATGTCTGCGGGGCGGCTAGAGTGCAGGGATGGTCGACGGTAGTGAGGGAATGCGGAGCACTCTGTTTCGGGAGGAAACAGAGGAAGAGAGAAAGAGGATGAACAGGGGGGTTATAGGCGGCTGCTGAGGTGGCGAGGCTTGGTGTGGAGAAGGCGAGGTGGGTGACGGTGGCTCGAGTGGATGGTCGAAGGATGCAGCAAGTGGAGGAGATGATGGAGGAGATGGCAATGACAGTGGCGTTGCGGGATGGGCGAGGTCGATGGGTGGTGAGGTTGATGTTGGAGCAGTCGAAGGGTTCGACGGAGAAGACGACGGGCGATGTGGTGCTCGGGTATGATGGCGATGAGGATGGTTTGAGCGACGGGGACGGGAGCAGGGGGACGAGGGCAATAAGGTGAGGATGATGATGGGGCTCGACGACGACGATGGTTGCTGGATGCATGGCGGAAGGATTGAAGGATGGAAATGATGGGTTTCGAAAAGTGCAGAGGAGGAAGATAGAGGATGACGGCTGCTGGGGTAGGGGTTGAATAGTGCTAGGGTTAGGGTTAACAGTATTTATAGGGTAGAGTGAGGGTATATGGGTTTCGGGTTAGCGGGTGTAGGGTCCAATAAGAGTGGGTCAATAGGTACAGGTTATAAGGTTAGGATCCAATAAGAACTGGGTTTAGGGTTGGGTTTAAATCCAACAGGGAATAAAAATTAGGATTAGGTATATAATATAACAATCAAATCAATAATATGCATTACATTAATACCCAACTATTAATAAACACAATCGAATGTATGGATTCACAAAAATAAATAATATTGGATTTGATTTGGCCAAAAAGTAACAATATAGCAGTACATATTAATTAATTAAGTCAAATAGTATACATAAAATCCATACTCCAATAATAATAAAATATAGATTAAAATCTATAGGTTTTCACAAATTAATAAACATTCAAAGAAATAATAACAATACTAATAATAACAAGATTAGGCTCCACATTATTAAATAAAATTAATAAAAGATATATTAAATAAACAACTAATAATAATAATAATAATAATAATAATAATAATAATAATAGTAATAATAATAATAATAATAATAATTTAATAATAATAATAATAATAATAATAATAATAATAATAATAATAATAATAATAATAAGGTTACATAATAAAATAAGAATTGGTTTTAACAAATTCATTAAAATAATCCAAATAGTAATAATTCATAATAATAATAATAATAATAATAATAATAATAATAATAATAATAATAATAATAATAATAATAATAATAAGGTTACATAATAAAATACGATTTGGTTTTAACAAATTCATTAAAATAATCCAAATAGTAATAATTCATTTGATTTGGGCTAAAATATAAATAGTCGATCAATAAGAAATAGAAAATAAAATTAAAATACACCATTATTCGAAATTAATATAACTTTCGATTAGAAAAGATTTTAATAGAAGATCCTAAATGAATTTATAACAAAATGAATTTATAAATAATCAAAATACAGAAAATACTCAGAAATATGTATTTGCGGAAACGGGGGTTACAATAATATTGCTGGAGAAATTTTTTCAGTATTAGTTTTTGTGTCGGAAGACCATTTGGGATAAGTGAATTAAGAAATTCTGGTTGATATAAATTATGAGGACCATCAATTGAACAATCAAAACTGAATTAAGTAACTTTTTCTCCAGGAAATCTAGCAATCATTCTAACATTTAATGAATTAACACACTAATTTTTTGCTGCTAAAATAGCACACGTGGTGATGTAGCCAAGAGAGTGTGCATGTTGATGGAGTAAAGGAAAAACATTATCAAGCAAGGCATTCTCAGATACTTTATCATTTATGTATTCAAAGATCATCTCCTTTGGAATTCGAACTAAATCATCACTCATAACAGGCTTCCCTCCGTTCCTTATTCTAAACAAAGTCACCGAATAATTGATCTGATATTGCCATCATATTTTGTTGTAATTGTGTATTTTCCATTTCTTGCCATAGATCTGATTTTACTAAGGTGGAAGCAATAGTCTGTTCTCTCGTTCCATGTGGTACCACTGGAAGGATTTTCCAAAAATCTCCACCAAATACCATAACTTTACCATGAAATGGCTTATTATAGTTCATTAAATCTCTTAAAGTACGATCTATTGGTTTGACATTTTTACGATTTGACATTGGTGCTTCATCCCATATAATTAAGACTGCCTTTCTTAGTAGTTATGCAAGTCAATTTTGCTTTGAAATGTTGCACATGCTTTTGTCATCAATTTTTGTTATTGATATCTTAAATCTTGAATGAGCAGTTCATACTCCTAGCATAATTCCTGCTGCAGCTACTGATGATGCTGTGGCAATTGCGATCATACCACTTTTCCTTAATGTAGCAAGAATTGCACGAGACAAGTATGTTTTTCCTGTTCCACCAGGACCATCGATAAAAAATACCCCATGTTGATCATCAATGCACTTCATGATATTTTCATATGCATTTTTCTGTTCATTGTTAAGCCTTGATGAGGAAAGCAAGTCTTTTGGAGGGGTGATAATACTCAGTTCATCATTGATCTCCTTCATATCTTCATTATTGTTATGATCATATAATTCAACTTGTGGTAGATCATAATCTGTTATGCTATTTCCCATGCTTTCTAGGATGATATTGATGCAAGCTAATGTTTTGAAAATTTGGCTTTCCAGAGAGGCATCTTGTTTTCTGAAGTCGTCGGATAATGCTTTAAAATTTCTTCCCATAACTTCTTCACACCAGTTGGTTGGCAGTAAATCAACACTGTCACACAAATTCTTCGTAATTCTGAAGACATTTGGAAGCTTGCTGCATCATTTAAACATTCTGAAATACTATTATATGTTTCCAATAATCCTCGTTTCTCTGCAGATTCTCTGAAAGTTGCACACTTTATTTCACTTAACATTGAGTAGGTCATCAAACGATGTTGGCCCAGGAACATAATTCAGCAATAACCGTAAATAGTAACATTCTCCTTCAATAGGATTAGCAGTATTAATTCGGCCGATCTGCACTTATTTCCATCTTTTAGTCCACTTCTTTCCTGTATTGTTCCATACATAGTGCTTTGTAAATTCTTTGTACAATTTTTTTCGTTCATCTTCATCATTCCTGTTCATTTAAAAAAAAAATTGTCAAAATTGTATCTTGAAATTTTTTAATCTAATGTTTTTTTTACTTGTAAACTTTCGATAATTCAAATAAAACAATGAAAACCTGTTTTTTTCAAAGAATTCGATCAACATTGTCTTTGAAAAGTAATCAAGTTGTACCAAATCTTTTAAATTTTGAGATTCTACATAATACACATAATGACTTTTTGGAAGATGTAATTGCAAATTTCTAACCGAAGGATACATCTCATTGAGATCAAATTCAAAGATTCTCCATATAGCTTCTGTTGCCGATACCCATCTTGCATCTTGAAATTGTTGGATCTCATCAATAGTAGTTTCTTTATCAACAGTAGTTTCTTTATCAAAAATTGCAATTCGTAATGACACCCGATCATGACCTTTATATATGTATTTATAACGATATTTAACTGTGTTTATCCCAGAAAATATCTCAATATTTATGTGAAAGTTGTGTCAAGTCAATAAGTACGGATTATATGGAACTACCCATCGATTATCGATCATATGATTTCTTACTTTGTCTTGTTCCCATTATTTCTTCTCCTGTAAATTGTGTACGAATCCTTTCCTTGAGAAGTCTTTTCACAAAACTGTTTTGGATAGTTGTCCTTGCATGCTCCTTTCCACATTCATACATTTGTCTTCTTTAAAATTCCACATGGGCCATGCATCATATTCTTCACAACTAATGCATACAGTTCAGGATATTTAATGCTATTTGGAATTTCTGCACATATCATTTTGTCATATATGTCAAGAGTAGATATCTTATATCCAGGCTTCATTATAACTAAAATATGGGCATGATGCAACCCTCTCTTATGAAATTCAATAACATGGACATGGGCAATTACAGGTCCAATTTTTTTTTTTTTTTAAGTTGGTCTTTAAGATCTTGTTACTTGGCTTGAAAGATTCATGATACTAAATTTGGCTTTGTCTTGACTATGTTGTCCTGGCTTTAATGATTTCGTGATACTAAATCTACTTTTATAGAAAGGTTTTTAATGATTTCGTTTTTTTTGTTATATATATATATATATATATATATATATATATATATATATATATATATATATAGTAATGTTCCGTTCTGCACTAGGCCTCCGTGTGCACTTGGCCTTCCCACCTTTGTATCGATGATCCGAATCGCTCACATTGATCTACACATATAAATAAGTCTAAATATATAAAATCAAATCATTTGAAATTTATTTTTCCATCCATTGAAGTGTTACAAAATTGTATGGCTGAAAATTGTTGTTTTTTATAGTCACAGGATAGATGGGCAAATGAATTTCATATGGTTTTATTTTACATATTTAGACTAATTTAGACTAGTATTTTTCACGTGCGATGCACATTTAAGCATGTGTGATTTACGTGTAAAGAAATAGTTTTGGAGTTGGACGTGTGTTGCACATAATTGGTAAAAATATTTTAAATAAAAGCTACAATTTTTACACATGTTTATAAGTAGAATTTGAGTTGTATGTGCAACATATGTGTATGTTTAGTGTTAAAAAAATATTTTAAAATTGTTTTGAACGTGCATTGCACGTTTTAAATAGGTGGATTTCTTTTTCAATTTGTTTGTTTTTGTTGTAATTAATGGGATAGTTGGAGTTGCACGTACAACGCACGGATTTGTATGTTTACAACATTACAACTCCAACTCTCCCATTATAATATTAGAGATGTGTAGATCAATGTGAACACTTTGGATCGTCGATACGAAGGCGGGAAGGTCGAGTGCACACGGAGGCCTAGTGCACAACGGAACATCTATCTCTCTCTCTTCTCTCTCTCTCTCTCTCTCTCTCTCTCTCCCTATATATATATATATATATATATATATATATATATATATATATATATATATATATATATTCTTTTATAGAAAGTTTTTTAATGGTTTCTATGTTTCTTTCGTAAATTGTTGAGATTGACTTAATACATTAAGCTTTTTTTAATCGTGTATTTCATGCGTTGCAAGAATATGAAGATCCTTAACCACATTTATACTATTTCGTCTTAATTGATGAGATGACTAATTCAAGATATCGATTAAGTCGTCATAGGTATTGGAGCATCCAATGATATAAAATTTGAACGGTATTTCTCAAATGAATTCATATAAAATTTATAAGATATAGAATGTACCCTACTCATATTTTTAATTGAATTCATATATATATATATATATATATATATATATATATATATATATATGGGAAATATATATATGATGTCCAAATCAAAATAAAGTAAAATTAGTATTAGAATATTTAAAGAAGGCAAATTTTTTTCTTTCCGCACAAGGCCCTATAAATCTCAAGACCAGCCTTATTATAAACAGATCCGGTCTCCCATATTTTTGAACTAACGCCATTGAGTCCAAATATCTGTGTCTCATATCTCTTGGTCCACCAATAAATGATGGTGGAAGTATTAATCTCTGACCAACATTTTTCCCTCTTGTTTCGCCTGCTAACACACTATCAACTACACCTTTGTATAATTTTGCACGAATTTTTTTTTGGCCGCTGTTGCCGCTAAATTTGGTGTGGGGGCAAACAGATGAATTTGTAGATTCTTAGGAAAACTGAATAGTAAACCTGTATACCTGTTCCGCTGGAGATTGACCGTTGACTCCCGCCGTACACCTGCAAAAAGTGCGAGACACCGGGGTTGTTCCCGGCGACGCACCCTCCGACGCTCAAGTCAGTAATCTAGGAAGACTATGAATGAGCGTAAAAAACTGGTGAAAGATTGATTACCCCTTAATGGAGATGGATGGGGGGGTATTTATAGGCATCTCAGGGAACAGATTAGGAATGTAATCCCCGTGATCTGATATGGAATATTCCCCTTGTCAACAGATTAGGAATGTAATCTGATAAGGTATATTCCCCGTAATCAGATAAGGAATTTAATCCCCAAATCCCAGTGAAAAGATAGATGTATATCAGGGCCGTTGATCGTGATCAATCAGGGACCTTGATTCTATCTTGTTGGATTGGGTGCGCAGCGGGTTAAAACCCACACCCTCTTGTTGGTAGATCCATTCGCGGGTTATTGGGTCCTAGGAGGGAAGACCCAATATCCATTTTAGTCCTTTTTGTAGGCGAAATTACCGTTTTACCCCCAGGTCTCAAGATTCGTGCCCGATTTGGACGGTTCCGATTAACCCCCATTTTTTAGCCATATCACGAGCCCCCCACTCCTAAAGGCTAAATTTGATCGGCCTTTGAGGAGTAGTTTAACTGTTTTAATGGCTAGCGGAGTTGTATCGGAGTTCAAATGAAGGGTTTTGAATCTTGAAGGGGTAGTGAGGTGATTTTCCAAGTGGATCGAGCTCCGAGTTGCTCATGAGCTCTGATGGTCGTGTGATATTCTCGCAGGGATATCCTCTTTGCCTTCGCGGAGCGTCAATTCGTTGTTTCGGGGGTCTTAGATATTTAGATCATGTCTTAGACTTCCCCTAGGGCTCGCTGACTAGGAGGCCGAGGTCCACATGCAGTTCGGCAGGCTTTTCCGGAGAGGAAAGCGAGTTCGGCATAGCTGCGAGCGCTGGGAGTGAGTCTGGCGATCTGCCGAACTTGATTTTTACCCTGTAACAAGGTCGGTGTCACGAACGCTCGGCAGTGAGTGCCGAACTTGATTTTTACCCTGTAACAAGGTCGGTGTCACGAACGCTCGGCAGTGAGTGCCGAACTTGATTTTAGCCCGTAACAAGGTCGGTGTCACGAACGCTCGGCAGTGAGTGCCGAACTTGACTTTTACCCCGTAACAAGGTCGGTGTCACGAACGCTCGGTAGTGAGTGCCGAACTTGATTTTTAGCTCGTAACAAGGTCGGTGTCACGAACGCTCGGTAGTGAATGCCGAACTTAATTTTTAGCCCGTAACAAGGTCGGTGTCACGAACGCTCGGCAGTGAGTGCCGAACTTGACTTTTACCCCGTAACATGGTCGGTGTCACGAACGCTCGGTAGTGAGTGCCAAACTTGATTTTTACCCCGTAACAAGGTCGGTGTCACGAACGCTCGGCTGTGAGGCGCTTGCTCGGTCGCCGACCGAAGGCATGGGGTCTCGGCGGGTCGAGCGACGTGGCACAATCTGTTCCGAGGTGATCCTGTTTCCGAGGGCATTAATGGTGCCTTGGGGTTTGTGCGGCGTTCCGCTTTCCCTAGGCCATTAAGTATGGTTCCTTCAATTAATGCGTGGCGTTTCAACTTCCGAGGGTCATAATGGCTGGATCTTGGAGGAGAACTATAAGTACTCCATTCCCCTTGTCATTTTCAGTCGCAGCAATGTTGAGTTTTAGACCTCGGTGGTGTCTGCCTCTGGCGGACGCCAGTCTTGTGGGGTCTTGACCTCGATAGGTTCGGAGGGGTGGTCACTCTACTGTCTTCTTCTTCTCTCGTCCCTGATGGTCCCAAAGTGGATGTCAGGAGCGGGGGGGAGAACGAGGCAGTAGTGGTGACGACCATAGTCCGGATTCGAGGTGTGAGCTACTTCGGAAGGACGGGTGGTCGTTCTCCCACCAAGATCTTCTGCCTACTCTGTTTGCTCCGCAGCGGGTGTCAGGGTCGGCAGAGATCATGGTGGGAGAGGTGGTCATCCATGTCCGAATCCGAGGGGTGAGTTTGACGAGCGGTCGTTTTTCCGGAAGAAATGAAGGGCGTTCCGGGCAAGTTGTTTGCAACTGTGAAGGTTCTGTTGCCAGAGCAGGCCGAACCTTTGCGGTTGCAATCAACTGGCTCGGAATGGTTTGCTTCTCCCGATCTCTGAGTGTTGATCTGCTTTCGACCGGGGCCCGTGGGTCGGCGGAATACCGACCGAGACCCGGGACCTGGGGGGTGCTCGCCGAGGGCGGTGCCTTAAGACTTTGAATCAAAATTTTTTCTGGTTCTTCTAGACAGAGGTCCACATGTGGTTCGGCAGGCTTTTCCGGAGAGGAAAGCGAGTTCGGCATAGCTGCGAGCGCTGGGAGTGAGTCTGGCGATCTGCCGAACTTGATTTTTACCCCGTAACAAGGTCGGTGTCACGAACGCTTGACAGTGAGTGCCGAACTTGATTTTTAGCCCGTAATAAGGTCGGTGTCACGAACGCTCGGCAGTGAGTGCCGAACTTGATTTTTACCCCGTAACAAGGTCGGTGTCGCGAACGCTCGGCAGTGAGTGCCGAACTTGATTTTTACCCCATAACGAGGTCGGTGTCACGAACGCTCGGCAGTGAGTGCCGAACTTGATTTTTAGCCCGTAACAAGGTCGGTGTCACGAACGCTCGGCAGTGAGTGCCGAACTTGATTTTTAGCCCGTAACAAGGTCGGTGTCACGAACGCTCGGCAGTGAGTGCCGAACTTGATTTTTACCCTGTAACAAGGTCGGTGTCACGAACGCTCGGCAGTGAGTGCCGAACTTGATTTTTACCCAGTAACAAGGTCGGTGTCACGAACGCTCGGCAGTGAGTGCCGAACTTGTTTTTTGCCCCGTAACAAGGTCGGTGTCACGAACGCTCGGCAGTGAGTGCCGAACTTGTTTTTTGCCCCGTAACAAGGTCGGTGTCACGAACGCTCGGCAGTGAGTGCCGAACTTGATTTTTACCCCGTAACAAGGTCGGTGTCGCGAACGCTCGGCAGTGAGTGCCGAACTTGATTTTTACCCCGTAACGAGGTCGGTGTCACGAACGCTCGGCAGTGAGTGCCGAACTTGATTTTTAGCCCGTAACAAGGTCGGTGTCACGAACGCTCGGCAGTGAATGCCGAACTTGATTTTTAGCCCGTAACAAGGTCGGTGTCACGAACGCTCGGCAGTGAGTGCCGAACTTGATTTTTAGCCCGTAACAAGGTCGGTGTCAGAAACGCTCGGCAGTGAGTGCCGAACTTGATTTTTACCCTGTAACAAGGTCGGTGTCACGAACGCTCGGCAGTGAGTGCCGAACTTGATTTTTACCCAGTAACAAGGTCGGTGTCACGAACGCTCGGCAGTGAGTGCCGAACTTGTTTTTTGCCCCGTAACAAGGTCGGTGTCACGAACGCTCGGCAGTGAGTGCCGAACTTGTTTTTTGCCCCATAACAAGGTCGGTGTCACGAACGCTCGGCAGTGAGTGCCGAACTTGATTTTTGCCCCGTAACAAGGTCGGTGTCACGAATGCTCGGCAGTGAGTGCCGAACTTGTTTTTTGCCCCGTAACAAGGTCGGTGTCACGAACGCTCGGCAGTGAGTGCCGAACTTGTTTTTTGGCCCGTAACAAGGTCGGTGTCACGAACGCTCGGCAGTGAGTGCCGAACTTGTTTTTTGCCCCGTAACAAGGTCGGTGTCACGAACGCTCGGCAGTGAGTGCCGAACTTGATTTTTGCCCCGTAACAAGGTCGGTGTCACGAACGCTCGGCAGTGAGTGCCGAACTTGTTTTTTGCCCCGTAACAAGGTCGGTGTCACGAACGCTCGGCAGTGAGTGCCGAACTTGTTTTTTGCCCCGTAACAAGGTCGGTGTCACGAACGCTCGGCAGTGAGTGCCGAACTTGATTTTTGCCCCGTAACAAGGTCGGTGTCACGAACGCTCGGCAGTGAGTGCCGAACTTGTTTTTTGCCCCGTAACAAGGTCGGTGTCATGAACGCTCGGCAGTTAGTGCCGAACTTCTAGACTTGTCGTTTTTAGGGGTTTGTTTTTTCTGTGCGCCGTTTGAACTTCTGGTGGCTCTGACAGCTCTGACAACTCTGAGAACTCTGGCAAATGGGACGTTCATTAATTGCAGTGACCTCTAGGCTTCCATCAGTCTGGACGCGCATTAAATTCTACTCATGATTCGTTGTGGTTAGCGAGGTGACGATTGGGATCGCTCCATCGTTTGGTTTAGATGGGCCGGTTGTACGAGCCCATTATCCTCGTTTGGTGTGCCCCCCTCTATAAATCCTCACCCCCCTCTCTCATTTCTCATTTCTCCTCTCATTTGCTCAGACGTTTTCTTATGCTTCAGGCGAGTTTTTTCGGTGGTCGGCGTTTGACTCAGGCGAAGTTTTCCGGCAACTAAAGCTTTTTAAGGTAATTTATCATCAATTATGTCTCTAGCTTCTGTCTCTGATGAAGTCTCCTGGTCCGAGCCCTCCCTTGAAGACGTCGAGGACTCGACCCCGACTCCGACCAAAGGCAAAGTGTTCGGCAAGGATTCGATTGTAGTGGATCCGAAGAGGATGGGGGAGTTCGGACAGCTGCCAGGTCCGTTGACGGGGCTTCACCGAGTCAGGCAGCTCCCGGAGGATCAGGCCGAGCGAATTGTCCATGGGAGGGAGAGGTCCTTCGAGGAGAATGAAGCGAGGGAGACAACGGAGGCGGACGATGCGGCGTCGATCCTGCGCGAGGAGGAACTGGCTGTGATCCGGGATTCTATTTTCATCCCGGAGGAGTACGAAATCATGTTGCCGGGCCCCGGAGTTAGGGCCAACTCGCCGCTGCCAGTGACCATGTGTTGCTGGCCGGTCGACGCCTTTATCGCCGGTGCTCGGCTACCTCTCCACGCGTTCGCAATTACCGTGGTGAGTTGGTTCGGGATCAGCCCCATCCAGCTCATGCCGAACGCGTGGCGAGTGATTAATGGTTTCGTTCTCCACTGCCAGGCCGCAGGGATCGACCCGCAGCTGAACGTGCTTCGGACGCTATACCGGCTCCACCAAGGGAATAAGTCGGAGTACCGGTATTATTTGACTCCGAGGCACGGTGGCAGGCTCGTCGTCTGCCCCAACTCTATTAAGCACTGGCGAGAGAAGTGGTTCGTCGTGCGGAGTTGAGAGGCCTGGCCGATCCCCTCTAACTGGGCAGAAGGGGTGCCGAAGAGGGCGACAGCGATGCCGAAGCTCTCAGTAGAAGAAGAGGAGGCAGTCCGGATCCTTCTTGACCGGCTGAAGTATGATTGGAGGGAGCTGACGGAGGACGTCCTCTACAAGGGAGGGCTCTGCCGCGTAGATCCCAGTACGCGGCTCTCGTCAAGTTCTTTTTATCCGTACTTACTGCCTTGTTGTTTTTTGTGTGCTAACCAACTTTTATCTTTTGATGCAGAATCCATGGACTACGACGCGGTCTTGGCGCTCAGGGCAGGGCTTGCGAGCAAGGCGCCGAAGAAGCGCAAGAGGGTCGCATCCAAGCTGCCCTCGACCTCGAAGGCTCAGAGGATCGCGGGCCCTGTCGAGGGGGTGGAGATCCTTGACGACCCGATCGTCACCGTGGCGGGGACTTTGGCTCCCGCACCAGTGGGGGATTTCCCCATTGCCACCGCGCTCGCCATGCCGACACCGCCGTTGACCGTGGCAGGCGAGGAGCTCCTGACGGAGGAGCACAAGCGGATCCATATTCCGGACTGGCAAGTTCGGAAACACGATGGGTTCCTCGGGAACTCCTTGGCGAGCATGCAGGCCATCAAGCATCTCGCCACCCCGAAGGACCGAGCCGCCATGGAGGCGGGGAGAGAGGGTGACGACGTGATCGAGATCGCGCGTTCGGCGGTTTCGGTAAGCTCCTCCTCGCCTGTTGTATATCTTGAATCAGAAAAAAAATTTCTAACTCTTTTAGCTCTTCTTTGCTGCAGATCATCGTCCACTTCGGCCACCTCACCGAGAGGCTGACAGCTCTAGAGAAGGAGCTGAAGCAGGAGTCCGACCAAGCTCAGAACGAAAAAGCTCGCCTGGTAAACGAGCTCGACAAGCTCTGCGTCGAGCACGAGGGCAGGTCGGCGAGGGTCCAGTACCTCGAGGCTGAGGTGAAGAGGCTGGGGGGTGAGCTTCTTCGGCAGAAGGAGGGGTCGGCCAAGCAGTTGGCCGAAGTCGAGGCGGCGCAGGCGGCAGCCGTGAAGGCGACGGAGGACGCGACCTTGGAGAAGGCCCAAGGGTTCCTCGCGCAGAATATGGCGAAGGCCTTCGCTGCCGCTCTCACGCGGGTGTCGGAGGCATACCCTGCGGTGGATGTCTCGGGATGGCGGCTCTTCCCCGGACACGTTGAGGGCTTCGACCCCGAGTCCGAAGGGGAAGAAGAGGAGGAGAGCGACGCCTTGCCGACGCCGGGGTTACTGACGAGGTCCCCAGCACCGCGATTACTCCGCTGGCGGCGGCGTCTCCTTCGGCGAAGTCAACCCCTACTCCACCTCGTCGCCCGGGGAAAGAGGTCGGGCCTTGACTCCGCCTTTTGTTTCTTTTTTGTTTTTGTTTTTCTTTTCGAACTCTGTAATGCCTAATAGCGGACTGGCCACCGCTACTTTTGACATTAATGAAAAGAAAGTTTTTGCAAGTGTTGATGTTCGGAAGTTTTTGTCTTTTGCCTCCTCTTTTGCCGAACAGTCCCTTCTTGTTTTTAGAAAAGAAAATTTTTCCAAGTGTAGAGCTTCGGCAGTGTTCGACGTTTTTGCTGATTACTCCGATCTCTTTGCAGCTTATGGTGATCGCCCAAGACGTCGAGCCTTCGCGCTCGGATGAGGAAGCTCGAGCCAAGGTCGGCCTAGGGGCGACGAGGCTGTGTCTGGCGAGGTGCCGAGAGAGACTCTACGAGGTCGAGCTCGGATTGCGCTGAGCTGAAAGCGAGAGGACCCATCTCCAGCTCGTCCTCGGCCGGCGAGACATCGAGATTCGCCGTTTGGAAAGCAGGATCGCCGAGCTTATCCCCGAAGGTGAATATTCGCCAACTGATTTCAGTAATGAGATTCGGGTTCAGTGCATCTGTCATAACTTGTCCAAAATAATAGCAGAGAGAGACGATTTGCTTTCCGAGATACAACATCTTCAGTCCGTAGAGGCGAAGCTTCGGAGCAAGGGCGAGGGGCTGACGGCCGAGGTGGCTAAGTTGACAACCGAGCGGGTACAGTTGACTGCTGAAGTCGAGGCACTCAAGAGAGCGACGGTGGATAAAAGTATCGAGGTCACCCACCTTCGGCGCCTCATCGCCAGCCGATCTGGAGTCCCGGACTCCGCGATACCCCCACGTTTCGAGGTCGACGTCAAGGACGACTCGTTGCGGGATCGGATCTCGGAGTTGGAGCAGAAGTGGCCCGTCTTAAGCCGCCTTCAGGGCCGATCAATGTTCGAAGCACGTCGTGCACTCGTGCTGAGAGCGAGCGGGGCATTACCTTTTATGAGATGGCGACCCGTCAGCGGATCGGCCAACCTAGTCCGGGGGACGCGCAGAGCTCGGTGGCAATTTTGTCGAGCGGAGCGTCCGTCGGAGTAGCCACGAGAAGTGGTGCCGAGGATACGTCTCAATTCGCGGGCTTGGGGTCGCGCTCCGGAGACAAGCGTCGGCATCCTCGGGTGTCTTTGAAGCGGAACGCCCCGGCTCCAAAGAGGCGCTAGAGTGGTCGACTCCGTGGGTCGTTGTGTATTTTTTTGTTTTTGCCAAGTGTAATAAGTTGGCATTGTAACTTTTTCTTTGGCGAGTTGTAATCCTGTTGTGTTTGTCTTTGTATCGCATTTGTTTCATCAATAAAGGTGTTGTTGCCGAACTCGTGTGTTTTACTCTTGTGACTGTTGTCTGCTGTGCCGAAGCTTCCAAAGTGTGGGACTCCGAATGGCGAGCTTCCTCCAGTTCGTTTAGGAGCGAACTCGCGAAGTAGCATCGAGCCAAGTGTGGGACTTCGGCGCCCTTGTTTGATTAGGTTAGGGTTGTCGGAGCGTTTCAGAGTGGCGAACTACCCCTAGCTCGCTTAGGAGCGAACTTGCAGAGTAGAGTTGAACCAAGTGTTGGACTCCGAACCATTCAACGGCTGTGGGAGCAGTTCCGAATGGCGAGCTACTTCTAGCTCGCTTGGGAGTGAACTTGCGAAGTAGAATCGAGCCAAGTGTTGGACTCCGGAACCATTGTAAGTTTAAGGGTGTGGGAGCAATTCCGAATGGCGAACTACCCCTAGCTCACTTAGGAGCGAACTTGCGGAGTAGAGTCGAACCAAGTGTTGGACTCCAAACCATTCAACGGCTGTGGGAGCAGTTCCGAATGGCGAGCTACTTCTAGCTCGCTTGGGAGCGAACTTGCGAAGTAGAATCGAGCCAAGTGTTGGACTCCGGAACCATTGTAAGTTTAAGGGTGTGGGAGCAATTCCGAATGGCGAACTACTCCTAGCTCGCTTAGGAGCGAACTTGCGGAGTAGAGTCGAACCAAGTGTTGGACTCCGAACCATTCAACGGCTGTGGGAGCAGTTCCGAATGGTGAGCTACTTCTAGCTCGCTTGGGAGCGAACTTGCGAAGTAGAATCGAGCCAAGTGTTGGACTCCGGAACCATCGTAAGTTTAAGGGTGTGGGAGCAATTCCGAATGGCGAACTACTCCTAGCTCGCTTAAGAGCGAACTTGCGGAGTAGAGTCGAACCAAGTGTTGGACTCCGAACCTTTCAACGGTCGTGGGAGCAGTTCCGAATGGCGAGCTACTTCTAGCTCGCTTGGGAGCGAACTTGCGAAGTAGAATCGAGCCAAGTGTTGGACTCCGAAACCATTGTCAGATTAAAGAGTTAAAAGCAGAGAGATGTACTAGCAGTTAAAATATGAAAAACTTTATTTATTAATATCTAATGATCGGCTGCTTCTAAAGTTGCTAGCCGTTATTACAATGAAAAAATAAAAGGAAAAATCACTACTAGTAAAAGGAGGGGAATGGCGTGACATCTCGAGTTACTTAGAAAGGCGTAGTTGCCTTCTCTTGGTATTTCAAAAGATGGTCGGCATTCCATGTCCTGGGAATTTCTCAGCCTTCGAGATCTTCTAGCTTGTACGCACCGGGGAGGATCACCTTTGAGATCTTGTACGGTCCCTCCCAATTCGGGGCCAGCTTGCTTTTCTGTCCGGGGAATGAGATGGCCAATTTCCAGAGGACCAAATCCCCCTCTTTGAGGTCCGTTGGGCGGACCCTTTTGTTGTACGCCAGCTCGATCCTCCTTCGGTAAGCTTGTTGGCGTATGGCCGCTCTCTCTCGGATTTCGTCTATCAGATCTAGGCTGGCTCTGAGCTCTTTTGCATTCTGCTCTTCTTCAAAGGCCATCAAACGAGGAGAGGGTATCCCAACTTCTAGGGGAATGAGGGCCTCGGACCCATAGGTGAGATTAAACAGGCTCTCACCTGTTGGGGTCCACTTGGTGGTGCGGTGATTCCAGAGCACGTTTGGCAGCTGATCGACCCACAGTCCTTTGGAACACTTGTCTAATCTCTTCTTGATGCCTGAAAGAATCTGTCGGTTGGCATTCTCGGCCTGGCCGTTCGACTGAGGATGGGAGACGGAGGAGAATCGGTGTTGTATGGAGAGGTCCTCACATAAAGCTCGGAAGGCAGCTCCAGTGAACTGTGTTCCATTATCCGTGACTATGACTCGGGGAACGCCGAACCGGCAAATCACATTTTTCCAGAAGAATTGAATGACTCTATGCTCGGTGATTGTAGCCAGGGGCTCGGCTTCTATCCACTTAGAGAAATAGTCGACTACCACGACTAGGAACTTTAGCTGTCCGGGAGCTGGTAGAAACGGTCCTAGTAAATCCATCCCCCACATAGCAAAGGGGATCGAACTTGATAGGGAGGTGAGCGGTGCTTGTGGAAGGCGTCGGATGTCTGCATACTTTTGACAGGAGCTGCATTGCCGAACGTGTCGTTCGGCATCCCGTAGGAGAGTGGGCCAGTAATACCCGTAGTTCAACACTTTGCGCGCTAGAGTCCTGGACCCAGAATGAGCTCCGCCGATGCCCTCGTGGAGCTCTTGCAGGGCGTAGTCGGCTTGCCTGGGGGAAAGGCACCTTAGGTAAGGCCGACCGTCCACCTGGGTGAAGGAGCGTTTATATAAGATGCCTTCGATTAAAGTAAAACGTTCGGCTCGGGTCCTGATTCTTCTTGCTTCCCTCGGATCTTCAGGGAGGAATCCGTCCTTTAAGAATTCGACAATGGGTTTCATCCAGTTGTCTTTGAGGAGGACAGGCAATGTTTCAACGGAGTCTGGTGCTTCGTCCTCTATACTTGGCTTCAAGAGGACTTCTATCAATACGGTCTGCTCAAGACCTTGAAGGGAAGAGGAGGCTAATTTGGATAGGGCGTCGGCCTGAGCATTTTCTTCTCGGGGGATCCTTTGGATGAGGGTCTCTTCAAACAGCGCCATGAGGCTCTTGACTTTAGCCAAGTATTTAACCATTCTATCATCGCGGGCTTCATACTCACCGAGGACCTGGTTGACAACCAACTGAGAGTCGCTGAAGATCTGTAGCTGTTGTGCCCCTGCATTTCGGGCCATTCTTAGACCGGCTATTAGCGCCTCGTATTCGGCCTCGTTGTTCGAAGCTTTGAAATTTATACGGAGGGAGTATTGGAGGACGAAGTCGTCTGGGCCTGCCAGGATGACTCCTGCCCCGCTTCCCTCATTGCAAGAAGATCCGTCAACATAAATTGACCAAACCGGCGGCCCCTTTACTGTTTGGCAGGGCTCAGGAATTGTACTCTCAACTATGAATTCGGCCAGCGCCTGAGCCTTGATAGCGGTCCGAGGCTGATAAGTTATATCATGTTGGCTCAGCTCGATCGACCACTTCATGAGGCGACCGGAAGTCTCAGGCTTGTGAAGGACCTGTTTCAGCGGCTGGTTGATAAGGACGACCACCGAATGGGACTGAAAGTAGGGCCGAAGCTTTCTCGCGGCCATTACCAGGGCATAGGCCATTTTCTCAATCTTCGGGTACCGGAGCTCGGCGTCCGGAAGCACCTTGCTGACGTAGTAAATGGGCTTCTGAGCCCTCTCTTCTTCTCTAACTAAGACCGCACTAAGCGTCTGTTTGGAAGCTGCCAAGTAGAGGTAGAGTGGTTCGCCAGGTATCAGTTTGCTGAGAAGAGGTGGATTGACGAGGTAGGCTTTAAGCTGGTCGAAGGAGTCTTGTTGCTGCTGCCCCCACTCGAATCCTTTAGCCCCCCTGAGGGCTTTGAAGAACGGGAGGCACTTCTCCCCGGACTTCGACAGAAAGCGCCCTATGGCAGCTAAGCGACCAGTCAATCTCTGAACTTCTTTAACATTTCTGGGAGGAGCCATGTCTAATATGGCCTTGATCTTTTCCGGATTTGCTTCAATTCCTCGTTGGCTAACCATGAAGCCGAGAAACTTTCCTGATGAGACGCCGAACGCACACTTGTTCGGGTTGAGTCTCATATTGTGCTTTCTTAGGACGTCGAAGGCTTCCTGAAGGTCGGCCACATGATCAACACCTCGGATGCTCTTTACAAGCATATCATCGATGTACACTTCCATATTTCGGCCGATCTGGGCCTGGAAAACCTTGTTGACGAGGCATTGGTATATTGCACCGGCATTCTTGAGACCGAACGGCATGACCCTGTAACAATAAAGGCCCTGGTCGGTAACAAACGACGTCTTCGGGATGTCTGGAGGGAACATTCTTATCTGATTGTAACCTGAGAAGGCATCCATGAAGCTGAGGAGCTCATTTCCCGAGGTTGCGTCAATCAGAGTGTCGATGCTCGGTAGAGGGAAAGGATCTTTGGGGCAGGCCTTGTTGAGGTCGGTGAAATCAATACAAATTCTCCACGTCCCATTGGACTTCTTCACCATTACTACGTTAGACAACCACTCAGGGTAGTTTACCTCCTGTATGAATCGGGCTTTCAACAGCTTGTCTACCTCCTCTTTGATAGCGAGCTGACGCTCGGGGGCGAACTTGCGCCTCTTCTGCTGAACCGGTTTGGACCCCGGATCAACGCTCAGGCGGTGGACTAAGAGTTCTTCGGAGATACCGAGCATGTCTGCTGCGGACCATGCGAAGAGGTCTTGATTGGTTCGGATGCATTTCACAATATCTGAGTATAGGGCGGATGGGAGGGTCTTGCTTACGAAGAACTTGCGGGTCGGCTCTTGTTCAGAGAAGAGCACCTCCTCCACTTCATCCACCGGCTCGGAGGTCGGTCTTGCAGTGTCTTGAGGAATTTCCAGAGTCTCTAAGGAGAGGACGGGCCCAAGGGTTGAGGTCATGTAGCACTTCCGGGCCTGCTCCTGATTTCCCCTTACTTCCCCGACCCCGGACCGGGTGGGAAACTTCATCTTCAGATGGTATGCTGAGGGAACAGCTTCCAGGGCTGCGAGGCCTGGCCGACCCAAAATGACGTTGTAGGCAGCGGGAACATCCATCACCATGAAGTCCATTGGCTCTGTCCGGGTGGTAGGAGTTTGGCCGGCAGTTACATCGAGGGTGATCACCCCTTCAATAGTTACCGGAACCCCCGTGAACCCATGGAGAGTGTAACCGGCGGGCTTGAGTCTGTCTCTGGAGAGCTTTAGGCCTTTAAAAGCGGAGAGGAAGAGGATGTTGACGGAGCTGCCGTTGTCTACTAAGATCCTCTCCACTTTGAAATTCGCCATGTGGAGGCTAATGACGAGGGCGTCACAATGTGGGATACGAACTCCCTCGAGATCTTCGTCGGAGAAGGTGACTGGCACTCCGAGGCCTTTGGGAGGAGGGGTGGTCCGGACTGAGTTGACTTCCCTGATAAATGCTTTTCGAGAGGAGTTCGAGGAGCCCCCCATTGGACCCCCATGGATGAGGTGGAAGACTTGCTCTTCCTCAAAGTCTGGCGTCTCTTCTCGTTCCGGACGCTTGTTAGCCCCCCAAGGCGGGGGAGGAAGTTCGGCTCGGTCCTTTCTTACAAACTTCGTTAGTTGCCCCCTCTGGATAAGGGCTTCGATCTTGTTCCTCAGAGCACGGCAGTCGTTGGTGTCATGCCCATGGTCCCGGTGATAGCGCCACCATTTCTCTCTATCTCTTCTCTTGGCGGGGGTGTTCATCTTCGGAGCTGGAGGCAATACCCCTTCTTTTTCGACTTCCATGAAGATGGTGGAGATGTTAGTGGTGAGGGAAGTGAACTTCTCAAATCTAGGGGGAGGTCGGCGCTGGCCGGCATTATCCTTCTGGAGCTTCTTGGCTCCTTCTTCCGCTCCTTTTCTCTTAGACCCGGGGGTAGACCCCTCCCAGTTAGGTTGTTGCTCAGCCTCTTCGGCCCGGATATACTTTTCAGTGCGAAGGAGAAGGTCGGAAAAGTCATGTGGTGGTTTCTTGGCGAGGGAGGAGCGGAGGTTGGAATTGAGGACATTGGATTGAAATGCTACCGTAGCGACCGACTGGTCGAGGGATGCTATGGATCTGGCCTCGGCCGTGAACCTCTTCACGTAGTCTTTCAATTTTTCCCCCTTCTTCTGGTGGAGGTGCAATAGGGAGATGCTCATCTTTTCGGCCCTTCGGCTGCTTACGAAATGTGTGACGAAGAGGGTTTCGAACTGTTCGAAAGAGAATATCGAGGAGGGGGTGAGACGAGAATACCACTCTCGGGCCGGTCCTTTGAGAGTTGCGGGAAGGTTTTGCAGAGGAGGGCATCGGAAGCTTGATGTAGGAGCATCAGGGTCTTAAAACTTTCAATGTGATCAACTGGATCGGTTTCCCCGGCGTAAGTCTCAAATTGAGGAGGTTTGAAGCCGAACGGGACAGGTGCATCCACTATGGTTCGGGAGAAAGGGGGTCGGCTAGGACGTAGGGTCCTCCCCCTGAGCTCTTCTTCTCGGTTTATCTGACCCAGGCGTCTCTCTACTTCATGAAGACGGCGGTTCATGATGTCATCTCTCCGACGGTAATCTGCCGAGCCACGAGACTCATCTTCGTATGAGGGGGAACGAGGGCTGCGGCGATGGTAACTTCAGGAGCGGCGAGGACTTGGGGTACGCCGGGAGTTGCTAGGAGCAGGATGAGGAGACGGGGACCGTCGGTGAGGGCTTCGGACTGGAAGAGGGGACGGCACCTTCGGCCCATTAGGATTTTGACGAAGGTTGAGAGCCTGCAGGACGGTCGCTTGGAACTGCTGGAACTCGGCACGGATGATTGGTGCCTCATTGTTCCTGGGCTGTTGCCGACCTGCGGGAGAGTGCCTTCTTCGGTAATGATCGGGGGACTCCTTCCTCCCCCTGCGGACGGGCGACCTGTGATACCGGTGGCGAGGAGACCGCTCGCCTGGATAGTGTTGGCGGGAGGCTCCCTCTCGGGCCCGTTTTTCTTCCAGATGGCGGCGGAGATCATCCTCCTTCTGGCGGTTAGTGGCTGTATTGTGGCGACCAGAGGCTCGGGGGTGATGGGAGGCCATGGAGTCAGTGGAGGCGTTGCGGATGGAGACCTGATCTTGATGAAGGGGTTGTTTCTGAGGGTTAGGACCCTTTGGATCAGGAGGGGGAAGGTTCTGTTGGAGCGGGTCTTCCGCCGTAGGAGGAAGCTGTGCTTGTTGTTGAGCAGGATTGTTAGGAACTTCTTGCTGGTCAGGGTTGGGTGCCCGGTTGGACCCCCTCGACCTGACTTTTCGAGGTGGCATGGCTGGAGAAAACCTATTTTCGGGGAAGAGGAGAGGTTCCTATTCGTTAGTTTCCCACAGACGGCGCCAATCTGTTGCCGCTAAATTTGGTGTGGGGGCAAACAGATGAATTTGTGGATTCTTAGGGAAACTGAATAGTAAACCTGTATACCTGTTCCGCCGGAGATTCACCGTTGACTCCCGCCGTACACCTGCAAAAAGTGCGAGACACCGGAGTTGTTCCCGGCGACGCACCCTCCGACGCTCAAGTCAGTAATCTAGGAAGACTATGAATGAGCGTAAAAAACTGGTGAAAGATTGATTACCCCTTAATGGAGATGGATGGGGGGTATTTATAGGCGTCTCAGGGAACAGATTAGGAATGTAATCCCCGTGATCTGATATGGAATATTCCCCTTGTCAACAGATTAGGAATGTAATCTAATAAGGTATATTCCCCGTAATCAGATAAGGAATTTAATCCCCAAATCCCAGTGAAAAGATAGATGTATATCAGGGCCGTTGATCGTGATCAATCAGGGACCTTGATTCTATCTTGTTGGATTGGGTGCGCAGCGGGTTAAAACCCGCACCCTCTTGTTGGTGGATCCATTCGCGGGTTATTGGGTCCTAGGAGGGAAGATCCAATATCCATTTTGGTCCTTTTTGTAGGCGAAATTACCGTTTTACCCCCAGGTCTCAAGATTCGTGCCCGATTTGGACGGTTCCGATTAACCCCCATTTTTTAGCCATATCAGCCGCCATTCCGAAAGAAGTCCAGTCTTGTTGTATCCATCTTTATGTACATATCTACTAAAAATTGTTGCGATAATCTTTCAACATAATGGATGGGGGGAAAAATATTGTCTCGAATTTGAAGTTTATAACAATAATATTATCTACAAGATATTCTATTTTTACTTCCTTTAAGAATATCGCTTTCTTCTCTATCAAAAATTTCATTCCTAGATGTCAATTCAAACCCTATCATTCTGTTCTATGACATCACTTGTATATTGGCCTTTTCTCTTAATATTTTGGTGCCATCCAACTTCTCCATAAGGAAAAAGCAATGGATACTATAAAGGATCATAACATATAAAGTAATGTTTCACTATGCGATGTAGTTCAGAGCGCAAATTAATGAGAATATCTAGGCCATCAACTGGTGATGAATCATTTCCTTCAATCCATATTGCCGTCACTTGATATGATGTTGGAGTATTATATAGTCTTTTGATCAACTTGAGCATTACACTTGATAACAATATTATGGCCATCCGCATATTGATTATCCTTCATTGAACGAAAAAATTTCCCATAAGGATTGAATGATAATATTTTCAATAACTTTTTAACCAATATTTTGTCAGCATCTGCTGAAGGTATTGCACTAACAATGTTTTCGACCTCATTCTTGGTGTCATAAATAAACAACTGAAGGTATCGTGGTGCATTGTCACCTTTGGCTATAGAAGGTAAGGTGTGATAAACTTGTCCTTGAACTCTGAATGTATAGATTCCTTGCTTTGAGTTAGCTAGATTGTGGTCCAACTTAACACCAAATGATGTAAAAGAGAATAAGCTATTGTATGCACGTATTTTATTTCTGAACTCTTTTGATTCCTCAACTAAAGAAGTATATAAAGCTTTTAATGCTTCAGGTACAACAGTAGGAGCCAACTTAATTTGTCCGTTATAGCAACAAAATGCTGGAGTCTCATATTGAAATACTTTTGCAAAACAATAAGTGCAGAAACGGGGCTTCTCCAATATATGCAATTCAGAGCATGAAGGATCGTAATCATCATTTTCATTGATGATATCGTTTGTTGTGCCATCTGTTTTAATAAATTATTGAGTTAGTTTTTTTATTTTAATATGTTAGTGTAATACAAACTCAAAAGTAGTTGCTACTGACCTTCATTTACAAATTTGATCTATTGAATTGAGCCGTTAACAAAGAACTTTTCTTCCTTTGCCTTTTATTGTCAGGTTTGTCATTCAAAGATTGATTTTTTTCATTTTTTTTGCTCAAGAGTCATGTTAGCATATCTTTGCGTATTATAGTCTCTCTTCGCTTGAATTTCTATCTTCAAAATTTCAGCAAGATACATTAATAGAACACACATACAAACAATATAGAGTTATGATATATATTATTTTTACTCATATAACATTATGATAATATTCTTAAAAAAGAAAAAACTTTCTTGGAGTTTCTGGCCCTTGGATTGATGTAGACGAACTCAAAACTGTTATAAAAATTGAATTTTTTTTCCAACAACACACTGACGGGGACTACTATTAAAATGTGATATTCTGAACAACGCAGCACATGGAACACAACCACCTCATATATATAGTCTTTAAGCAACCCCATTTTTATTCTACTAAGGAAACACACACATCATTTGATTTCTAGTGCATCACCGTTATTTCTTATATCATTCTATAGTACAAAGAACTATCCTAAGCCATTTGATTTAATGAAAAGTTGCTTATCTTTCTAATGAAAGAAAAATATATTTACAATAACCCTTCTCTAAATTCCCTGAAATACATAAATATATCATGGTTAGGTTGGTGACTTAAAATCAGTCTCAAGTACACCTATGTAAACCTCTGTATAGCAATAAACTTTCAAGTCACGCCAATGTACACTAACTAAATTTCCAAATTCACAATCTAAAGTAGAAAATTCTCAGTTTGTCTATATTAGCATTAAAGAACATTTTCACATAAAGGAATTGACCTTGCAGTTATAATTTATGATACCAAACCTTTACACTGAGCCATTCATTATAACTATGCCTAATTAGAATCCTTAAAAATTCAGTAAAACCTTCATGAGAAAGGCATGTGGCATGGTTTGAATCAAAGTAACATATATGATAATATAAGAACAGATCCTCCTAACCTACTCACCCTGTAACGCCCCGAATTCCAAATACACTGAATTCGAGATGTTCTACAGGATCTTTACACTTCTTTCGTACAATTTTACAAGGAATTTAAAAACTTTTATTTCAACAATAATTACATCAGAGTCTTTTACATCAATACACAGCGGAATCAATAAAATACAACAATAACGAATGTACAATTGTTACAACTTTAACATTTAAATAATCAACAGCATCAATTCTCTTTATATCTTCATGTAACTCCAAAACCTGCATATAAAACTGTGGGCACGTCAGTTGCTTACAACTGACGAAATATTATACACGGCCATCCTCTCTATGCCGGAAACAGTATAACGATTCTTAAATACTTTAGCAAACACAAACTTGATCACAAACAAACTAAAGGGACTATCCTGTTGATGTCGTGTTGTGCGGTGCACTTAGTCCTTAATGCATTTATTTATATTACATGACACTAATGCACACTTGTTCGGATTCTATGCATCCCATACTACATAGGTCCGAGGGCAAGCCTCTTAATCGTTCTTTATCTTGTAGGATTCAATCCCTCGCCATGACTTAATCTACTACTGTAACTACGGTAAGTATCCCAGATGATCTATGAATACAAGCTCGTGTACAGAAAACCTGGAGGGGAATCCCGCGCCATGTCTTGACTCATCAAGCATGCATTCTGCAGTAATTCAGCCTCCTTCATGGCACACGATCCTCTTGCAGTCACCAAACATCCCACAAGCGTGGCTAGAGTCCGATCATTCTGAGTTGTGCCCACGCCATGTCTTGACTCATCAAGCATGCATTCTATGGCTCACACACCCGCACCGTAAACCCTAGTTCTCATACTCGTGTTTTTCTCTCACTTTCATCACATCTTCACTATGTATCTCTCTCTGTAATTTCGGTAAGTATCATAGATGTTCTATAATTACAAGCACGTGTACAGAAAACTTGGAGGGGAATCCCGTGCCATGTCTTGACTCATCAAGCATGCATTCTGCAGTAATTCAGCCTCCTTCATGGCACACGATCCTCTTGCAGTCATCAAACATCCCACAAGTGTCGCTAAGATCCCGATCAATCTGGAGTATTGCCCATGCCATGTCTTGACTCATCAAGCATGCATTCTGTGGATCACATCCGCATCGTAGATTCGAGGCTCTCATACTTATGTTTTGCTCTTACTTTCATTACAACCTTACAATGTTTGTTATAAAAGAAAATCATCACAACCTAGAGCTAGCTTACCCTACCGGACTTAAATCAACAACAGAGACAGTCAGCCTACCTGGCTACTTCTCAAGAGACGCTCAACCCTCAACGGTTAGCTCTCAAATCATAAATAAAACTGCCGGTCACTAGCGTCTCGCCTAGCCTCTAGATTCCAACAACCATCTCTTTCCAGAGATCAACAATATTTCATAATCAATCTCCAATAACAATTCCATTTCTTTTGTTCACAAACTCTTTCTCAAAACATTTCTTTTATAATCTCATAACATGAGAACCATTCAACTAGATCTCTTTATCAATTTCATCTTTCACATCCTTGTGTGCATTTCACAATAAAACTTAATCAAATATTAATAACCATAAAATCTCGTATTCAACTTATTTAACTTTCATTTGTCAAAATCAAATCCAAACTCAAGAACCCAAAAAAAACAGTTCGGTTCAGTCGACTGGTGATAGTATCAGTCGACTGTTCAGCGAACATCAAAACATCTCAGTCTGTTCAATCGACTGTTGACAAGGAATTAGTCGACTATTTTACAAAGCTTTAAAACATAAATAATAGCACAGTCGGTTCAGTCGACTGTCGACCAGGAATCAGTCGACTGTTCCGCGAATACTTTGAAAATTCAACCATCAAAATTCAGTACAGCAGCAGTCGACTGTTAAAGTAGTCAGTCGACTGTCCTGCCGACGAAAACCCAATTTCTAACACTTGCCAGTCGACTGTGGAGGGTAGTCAGTCGACTGTCAATTACACCAATTTCAGCTTGCATATATTTTTCGACCTTGTAATTAATTTGTACTCCCACATATAAAAATATAGATCATTTCCAGAATATATTTCTTTTAAAAACAATATCGTATATGTTCTCAATTTCTCAAGTTTCTCATTTTTCAATGAAATCCTTAAAATGCATCAAAACATATTTTCCAAATAAACTGTTGTCTTTTATCAAAATTTACTTATAAAAATCTCTATACTCAAAAATAGATATTTTGAAGTTAGAACCACACTTCTTTGCCATATTAACAACAAACACTTCTTTTATACACATTTGTATTATTTTAACCTATGTCTCGACATACATCAATTTCATGCAATCACTTCAATTCTAGCATTTTAACTAGCAATCGTAACAATTTAAGGAATAGCAATTTGCATTTACCACAATCAATCAAAATTTAACGATTCATTAATGTGCATGTAATCTCATAATACCAATTTAATTTTAACCAAATGAATCATATATCATCTATCATGCAATATTTACTCCTAAATTAGAAAGCATTTAAGAAACACCCACCTAAATTGAAGATTTGCACTCAAATGAACTCCTAGAATTAGGAGCGCCTAAAGAAAGTTCCAATTGCAAACTCCTCGAAATCCGCGCACCAAGGCAAGCCTCCAAGCTCCACATTTCGGCAAGCATCCATCATCAAGAGCATCTCCATCCCCACTCCAATTCGGCAACATCAAGAACAACTCCCATCTTCTTTCATATACATATACTATGTATGTACATATATATACATTAGTATATGTATATAGGCATGTGGGATAGATGATTAGGTGGAGAATGGACAAAGTCTTTGCTGGTTTGGGGTTACTTTCGGATTGGCAAGAGAGAGGGAGGAGAAGAGATGAGAGAATGAGAGACTAAGGGGGTATTTTTATAAGAGTGTAGTAGGGTAGTTAGTATAACTACCTCCCACATGAACACCACTAACCCCATATTCTACAATTCAAAAACTTTCTTTCCCTCCTTCTTTCAAAATCGAACTCCAGATTTTTCTCTCTTCTAAAACAGCCTGGTCCCAAAATTTTTGCACATCGCACGTATGCACGTGCACGTGCTTTGTGTACAAAATAATTTATTTATTAATCTCTTACAACAAATTATTTATATATGTAATAAATATGTAAAATTAACTTTAAAATTATACTTTTCATGCACTATAAAATAGACACAAACAATTTCATGAAAATTTATTTTGAAGGAAGAACGCACTAAAACACGTGCACCAAAGCACGTGCGTCACCTGAAAAATCTCAAAAACACAAAATTGACTTTATCAACCTGAAAAATATTTATAATTAATCGGAATGCAATATAAGAATATATTTAATATATATATATGATAATGTACTCAAACGTACAGAAAACACGTGTATTACACGTAGAAAATTTATTTTAATAAAGATAGTCAAAAATTAAATTTTCGTTTACAAAACAAATTCAAACATATTTATAAAGATAAATGATTGAAATCCATTGAAAACTTTGCACATAACGGTGGAATACCCAAAATCGACATGTGCATCGATAATACGTAAAAAGCACGTAAAAACTCAAAGATCGAAATTTAGCATTTTGAGTTGTCTCAAATGAGATTTTAAGAATACGGGATTGCATAAATAATTGGAATTCAAAATACATATCAAAATGCGTTATGGATATCATCAATAACAGTACAAAATGCGCGTGCGTAACACCCGAGGAAAAAATTGTCAATTAAATTTTGCGGGGTGTTACACACCCAATCATTGAATATAAGAAGAAGAGAAAAAAAATTCATAGATAAATACCCATATGTAACCATACCATTCTCATAAGATTTGGGGATCGTTTTATTTATTCCTGTGGCTTTGTTCATTTACAAAAAAAAGATCATTTGGTTTTGTTTTTATTGAAAAAGGTTTATTTTTGCGTGATTTTTGTGAAAGAAAAGATTTTGGTGTAAGAATAGGTTTTGTTAAATTAAGAAAACATCAATTTGTGGGTATAAAAGAAAGATTAAATAAAAAATAAAGAAAGCTGGTTAGTTTTGAAAATCAGTTAATTAGGGTCTCTTGGGAAAAAGGTTGATCTTCTTGACAAAAGATTGTGTTTTTGTTTGTTTGATTTTATTCATAAAAAGGGGTGATTTTTATAAGTAAAAATTAGGTTCTCTAAGAAAGTTGGACTATTTTTGAGTAAACAGTCTTTTTTTGATAAATCAGATTTCCTAATTAGAAAATTCGAAGCAAGTCTAATTACAATGATTCATCCACCATTTACGGTATAGACTGTACCACATATAAAAAAGAGATACATAATTCAAGTATTTTCAATTATATAAATCATCCTTTTCAAACTTTAAGGTGTTGTTTTGGTTGGAAAAATATTTCTTTTCAATCGTTAATATACAAAAATTGTATTTTTATTAACAAACAAACACTCATGCATAGATATATTCATGAAAAATTGAATTAAACTTGCACGTGCACACGTGCGTCATCTCCTTCGTTATGAACAAACAAAAAGAACCCATGAATTTATCTACTATCACATTTATTCTATCAAATTCCCAACATAATAAACCTTCAATAAAGCCAAGAAACATAAATATGATCACAAACTAACTTCGAGTTATTCATAAAGAATCATAAAAATCAAAACTTTTTTGTTCATATTCAACTCATTATTTCTCTTGCTCATCATGCACCCATCAATATCAATCAGAATTGTTTTAAAATACTTAAAAGGATACCGAGGGTGTTCGGGATCGGGGAGGTTGTCGGCATCAGACGTTGGATGCGGGAACGACTGGCAGTGGGGCGGAGCACGGATCGAGGCAGCGGAAGGAGGCCCAGGGAGTTGATGCTTCTCTTCTTCTTTTTCTTCTTCTTCTTCTTCTTCTTCTTCTTCTCTCTCTCTCTTTCTGTTTGCTTCTCCTTTTTTTTCGAATTGGAGACCAGGGTTCTCTATTAGGATTTTGGGGGTTATTGATGGGGATCGTATATAGAAGAGAGATAGAAAGCAATTGCACGTGTAATATACGTTCCCATTGAGTAATTTAATCTCATCCTTTAATCGCCTAGATCAATACAATATATGAACGTCTCCTATATATATATATATATATATATATATATATATATATATATATGTTTCTCCCATTGCAAATGGGTCTGTTTGCACAGACCCGTTGCGAACGGCAATCTGAGTCGTTGGATCTCAGATCCGTTCTCATTTTTTTGTGGGATTATTTTGCCTTAGACCATCGTTCTCAACGACGGGCTAAGTTATAATTTATTTTAATCCGTCGTTAGTAGCGACGGGCTAAGGAAAAATATCCATTAATTTTTTTTTTGAACTGTATCCTCTCTCTCACTCTCTCCCTTCTCTATCTATCTTCTTCCCCGATCTAAACCCTCGAAACCCAACCGAAACTGACCCCCTCTAACTCTGGCGACTCCTCTCTCACTTCACTCTCTCACTCACTCTCTCCCTCTTCTCCGTCTCTCAATCTTCCGAAGCACCTCACAAAACCGAAAAAACCCTAATCCCAACCATCTCCCAATCTCCTCCCCGTCCACCGCTACTGCTACTCCTCTATTCACTCTTTCTATCTCACTCCCAATCTCTCATCCAATCTTCGAAACCCATCCTCCTCCAATCTTCGAACGCAAATCGGAAAGTCGAAACCTTACTTCTTTGACAACACCTACATTGGGGAAATTCGCAGTTGTGCAAGGTAATGACTTAATCCTTGGCCTCGTAGTTGTATATTTATGTTATTTTTTATGTATTTTATGTCTCTTTCTAATTATTTGAATTGATTAGTGTGATACGTAATTTTGTTAATGTAGTATTTTATATGTAGTATTTTGATAATTTCAAATGGTGAAATTTTAGTCGTAGTTGTTGTTGTTTGCTCGTCGAAATTGTAGATTAAGTCGTATTTATAACTGTTCGATATTAGTAAATCCGTGTAAACGGTAAAAGGAAAATCAGAAACTCTGCGAGTGGGTCGAAATCATGACACACAAGCTAACGAAACTTGTAGGAGTGAGTTTCAACTCACAGTTTGCAAGATACGACCATGTATCTCTTTTGGTAAATAAAAACCCAAATAAAGAGATATATGGTCGTAGCTCAAAAACCGTGAGACAAAACTCAACTCTAAAAGTTGCGTTGGCTTATGTTACGTGTGTAAGACCAACTTGCAAAGTTTCGGAATTGTTTGATGTTGTTTGTGCAGTTTTCTCACGTATTTCGATCAAGAACAACTAAACTCTGAAATATGTTAGTACAGTTAGACTAGAAACCCCTACAAACGACATAAAAAATTACAAAATTTTGGGAGTAGGTAAGACTCACCCCACACAAGCCAACGCAATTTGTAGAAGTCATTTTCAACTCACGATTTGCGAGATACTGTCGTGTATCATTTTATATGGATATTCTTGAAATAAAGTATACTCGGTCGTATCTCACTAACCGTGAGTCGAAAATCACTTATACAAGTTGCGTTGGCCTGTGTGGAGTGAGTCCGACCAACTCGCAAGGTTTTGTATTTTTTGGATGTCGTTTGTGTGTTATTTTTTACGTTTTCGCTCACTTTTACAACCTAAACAACTAATTTTGGATATTTTGATTACAAAATCATAAAAAACCTCACAAACGACATCCAAAAATTCCAAAAATATTGTTGGTAGCATAGACTCACCCCACACAAGCCAAAGCAACTTGTAGAGGTGAGTTTTGATTCACAGTTTGCGAGATATGACCGAGTAAGTAAGACTCACCCCACACACACGAACACAACTTGTAGAAGTCATTTTCAACTCACGGTTTGCGAGATACTGCCGTGTATCATTTTATTTGGAAATTCTTGAAATAAATATATACTCGGCCGTATGTTGCAAATCGTGAGTCGAAAATCACTTATACAAGTTGCGTTGGCTTGTGTGGGGTGAGTCCGACCAACTCGCAAAGTTTCGAAATTTTTGGATGTCGTTTGTACGTTATTTATCACCTTTTCACTCACTTTTACTACCTAAACAACTAAATTTGTATATTTTGAGTACGAAATCATATAAACCGCATAAACAACATCTACAAATTCCAAAAACTTTTTGGTAGTATGGACTCACCCCACACAAGCGAACGCAACTTGTGGAGGTAAATTTTGACTCACAATTATTGAGATACGACCGAGTATCGCTTTTTGTCTAGATAAATCAAAATAAAGCGACACACGGTCGTATCTCGCAAACCGTGAGGCGAAACTCAACTCTAGAGGTTGCGTTTATTTGTGTTACGTGAGTAAGACCAAATTGCAATGTTTTTGAATTTTTGATGTCATTTATGCGGTTTTCTCACGTATCTCGAACAACAACAATTCTAACTTCAAACAATTTGAGTACGGTCATACTAGAAAACCACAAATGGTATCCAAAAATTAGAAAACTTTGCAAGTGGCTCAGGCTCACCTAACCCAAGCCAACACAACTTATAGAAGTGATTTTTGATTCATGGTTTGCGAGATACAGTCGTGTATCAATTTTGGTCAACAAAAACTAAAATAAAGCGATACACGGCCTTATCTCGCAAACCACTAGTCAAAACTCACTTCCACAAGTTACATTGGCTTGTGTTAGGTGAGCCCGACCCACTCGCAAAGTATTGTTACTTTTCATTGCTATTTGTGCTTTTTGTCCATATTTTCGCTTTGTTTATTGATGATATAGAAATGGCTAAAACACTTATCAGTTAACCTTATACTTTTGGTTGATAGATAAATGGTTAGAATGAGGCGACCGAGAAGCCCTTCTGGTAGCACTAGTGGTGAAGCATTTACAGAGGTAAGGTTGATTATTATTATTAGTTTAAACACGAATATGTAACATTGTATTAATAATTACAAGATATGTATTCGTTCGTGTAGGTTGGTGGTCGTCATTCTTCATTTGCCGAAGCCGGTCCGTCGTCTTCGGTTGGAATTACACCTCCAGGACCGTTGGACACAAGCATAATTGCATTGCAATCCATATACAGATCCAAAGTCGTGTGGAATGGATCTGAAAAGAAGTGTAATTTTCGGAAGCACGCGGTTCTTCCCATGGACCCCCGTATTGCTCTGTACTTAGTTGAAGCCAGTTTTTACGGAGCTCGATTTATGGGGAGTGTGAAGCTTGATTGCCCTCTACTTACAACTCTTGTGGAGCGATAGAGGCAGGAGATCCAAACATTCTACCTACCGGTAGGAGAGATGACCATCACTCTCCAAGATGTAGCACTATTTACTGGGCTTCCTATAGATGGGGTCGTCGTGATGGGGAACATGGACTTTGACCGAGTGGAAGTTGTTCGTGATTTGCTCGGTATTGACTTGGAGGTGTCGTTGGATAAAAGGAAAGATGACGTTGAAGATGAAATTGTCAAAGATATTCTGGAAGATCATGATCTAGATGTAATAGAGCAATCGATAGATCAGGCTAAAAGTGAATCCGAAAATGCTTTTTGGGATGAAGTATTCGAGGGTAAATCACTCCGACTTAGTTGGTTGAAATACCAATTTGAAGATTATTTGACGGATGATTTGGATGAGGAAACCATACTGTACTATACGTGTGCGTACATATTCAGTTTGATGGGGGTGTGATCTTCCCAAACTCAGCTGGTGCGAGTGTACCACTCATGTATTTACACTAGTTAGAACAGTTTAGTATGGCCGACCATTACAGTTGGGGGAGTGTGGCCTTGGCGTCATTGTATAGGAATTTGTGCGCATGTGCATTAGGTTCGGTACAAATGGGTGGCCCAATGGTTCTGTTGCAAATTTGGAGTTGGGAGCACATCCACATCTGTCGTCCTTGTATTATTGAGCCAACACCGGATTGGTCGGCTGAAGCACCGTATGCAGAGATGTTATCTCCTTTAGGAGTATATTGGGAAGGGCCACACACGTAGGTCGATAACCCATGCACATCTCTCACGTATTATAGAGATGAGTTGGATAATTTACGAAACAAGTTCGTCAATTGGATACCGTACTCCATTGACAGGTTGGAACGAGTTCCACTAGTATGTTTGGCTAGTGAGCATTGGTTGACGATTGCCCCACTTGTCAACTTTCTGTTATGGAGTTCCAATATCCGGATAAAGTGATGTGGCAATTCGGATATCAGCAGAAGATTCCTGAAGCCTGCTCCTACGACAAAAATTGCACGAGGTGAAAGGAACGGGTCGAGTGCCCAACTTTGACTGGGTGGATTTTCACCGGGTTCATGTGGCCAATTGGAACACCTTACGCTATCAGATGACACCCAATATGTTGTTTATTGCCATACCTTACGATGGCTCCTTCCAAAAGGTGTATATGAAGTGGTACAAGTGCATTACAAGATTGTTCGTATCTCCGCAATCTGCTGTACCAGCCGGAGTGCAAATTCTGATTCCCCCAACCGAGGAAGAACCACCACCGGCATATTCCTCTTGGCAACCAATATATCAACCGAAGGCGTCGACGTCTCGGAACATGGTTAGTCTAACTTTACATATTTTCATATATTTCGTGTGCATGTATTGTTATTTGAAGACGTGATGATTATATTGATAATGTTGTTTAATTTGTAAATTTTAACCTAATGTAGATTGAAAACACATGGGACACTGTTCGGATAGTTTCTCGTACGCTGAAGAGTAGGGTACCCGAGAGCATGAAGGATATAATGCGGGAGATTCTTAAACCATGCCGCCACACTCTTGAATATGTAGGTGAAGGTCCCAAACTTGATTTGCATTTACAAGCTAACATGACAAGTTCTCGGCGAAAAAGCGTGACAAGGACAGGAATTCACATCGCCGAGACACAACAACTGCAACAAAAAGAACCAACGGATGTAGGTGAGGTGGAGCAGTGGTCGAATGACCCCCCATCCCCTGGGACACAAGTCAAACGGCGAAATCCCCCACGAAAGAGGAACAAGCCAAACTAGTACACACCGAGTTGACACAAACCGCATGGTCGGAAGAGGCAGTGGCTTGTACATTTTCTTTATTATTAGTTTTGTATTCGTCTTATGATTTCGATCCTTACATTTTTAATACATCTTTTTCTACGCTTTGGTCTATTATGTAGATGAATTAAAGCGGTTGTGCGAAGAAAGTCAGTTATGTATGCAATTTTTTGTTATTCGTGAATTTAATGTATTGATCCAGATTTATGTACATATTTGTTAAATTTGTATCTTTGGTTTATATATTTATATTCGATTTTGTTTATTAGAGTTTGTGTATGAAAGTTTTATTGTGGTCTGTTGTTGTTATTACCGGTTAAGATTGATGTATGTTGTGATAATTGCTATTACGGTTTTGGATTATCATATTGGTGTACGTAATTTGCATACAGTTGTTTGGTTAAAATTTGTGTAATATGGAGAAAGATGTCTGCTGTGTTCATTGATGTATGGTGTGTTAATTGTATGTGTTTTCTTTTAAACATAACTTACCCCGTCGTTCAAAACAACGGGTTAGGTTATTAAACTAAAATTTTGTCACAACTGAAGCAAGTCAGCATAACACTGGAAAAAATATTCAACTTAAACCATTATTGGTGATAACGGGTTAAGTGAGCTTAACCCGTCATCGACAATAGCTGGTTAAGTTGGAAGCTTTTGACAGAACTTGGTCTTAAGAAGTTGAAAAGAGAAAGTAGAACTGGAAAAATCATTCAACTTAACCCGTCATCCACAATAGCGGGTTAAGTTGGAAGCATTTAACTGAACTAGGTCTTAAGAAGTTGAAAAGAGCAAGTATAACTGGGAAAATCATTCAACTTAACCCATTGGTGATAACGGGTAAAGTGAGCTTAACTCGTCATCCACAATAGCGGGTTTAAGTTGGAAGCATTTGACAGAACTAGGTCTTAAGAAGTTGAAACGAGCAAGTAGAACTGGAAATTTCATTCAACTTAACCCATTATTAGTGATAACGAGTTAAGTGAGCTTAACCCGTCATCCACAATAGCGGGTTAAGTTGGAAGATTTTGACAGAACTTGGTCTTAAGATGTTGAAAAAGAGCAAGTAGAACTGTAAAAATCTTTCAACTTAACACGTTATTGGTGATAACGGGTTAAGTGAGCTTAACCCGTCATCAACAATAGCGGGTTAAGTTGGAAGCTTTTGACAGAAATTGGTCTTAAGAAGTTGAAAAGAGCAAGTAGAACTGGAAAAATCATTCAACTTAACCCGTTATTGGTGATAAAGGGTTAAGTGAGCATAACCCGTCATCCACAATAGTGGGTTAAGTTGGAAGATTTTGTCACAACTTTTAAAGATTAAAATGTTGAAACTTTTTAACCATGTTAAATTTTTTTAATATTATTTGCTTTCATATCTTGTTTGAGTGAAGAGACTGTTATATATATTTAGATTAAAAATTTTAAATTAAATTTTAAAAACCAGAAAACAATTTAATTCTTTTTTTCGAAAAAAATGTTGTTAGAATATTTTTTTTAAAAAATACTTCCAAATTAAATATTAATAAAAAATGGGTGCCAAAAAGTTTCTAACACTTTCTCTAACCGTTGCCCTAATGTTCGAACCCTACCCCTAACCCTGTAAAAGTAACCCTCTAAGCCGACAAGTGATGTAAAAAGAAATTTAACAAAAAAATCATCAATAAATACGAAAAATTAACAAAATAAATTTTAAATCAAAATACTCTGATTTAAATATAAAAAAGATAGCCTTAACCTTATAACCCTTTCCCTAACCCTCGATCCCTATAAACCTTTCTCTAACCCTTGCCCTAACCCTCTAACTCTAACCCCTAACCCTCTTACATATTATATGGAATTCTGAAATTGTATGGATATTATAAAAAATATTATAAAATCATTTATAAAAAAAATATAAATGAATATTAGAATTTGGGAAAAATAATGTAAAATAGAAAAAAAAGAAAAAAAAGAAAAAAAAGGAGAGTCCGAGAAAATAAAATTTGTGAGAAATTAGTCAATGTTATATATAAAAAAACTAGTTTAGAAATATCTAAAACTACAGCTCTAGCCCTTCCTCCAACCCAAATCTAACCCTTGCCCTAACCCTCGAACTCTGTAACTATTAAACCCAATTCAATGTACATGTAGAATGATAATAAATCTATAAATTTTATTTAAGAATATTATATGGAATTCTAAATATTTATGGATATTTTTAAAAATTTTAAAATAATTTTTAAACTAAAAAAGGAAAAATAATGCAATAAATTTAAAAATGAAATCAAACTACAAAAGGAAAATTAACTAACTACATTTTAAAACACAATAATTATTTTTATAATAAAAATAAGGTTTAAAAAAATCTAAGAATACAACTATAGCCCTTTCTCTAACCCTACCCTAACCCTTGCCCTACCTCTCTAACCCTAGCTGTAACCCTCTAACCCTCAAGTCCAGTAAACCAAACCCTTGTATATGGAGAAAGATAATTTTTATATAATGATTTTAGATTTTATATGGAGAATTTAATTTGTATGGATATTTGACTATATATAATTTATTATTAAGATATTCTATTTTAACTTTTTTTGTAAATTTCTCTTCTACTTAAGCCGTTACTACCAATGACGGGTTAGGTGAGATTAACCCGTCATCGATAGCAACAGGTTAAAGTTCTAGATTTTGGCAGAACTTATTTTCCATCGACAGCAAATTGCAAATACACTAGAAAAGTCAACCAACTTAATCCGTTATTGATGATAACGGGTTACGTGAGCCTAACCAGTCATTGCCAACAACGGGTTATGTTGAATGACTTTGGCGGAACTTAATCTCTTGAAGTTTAATTTTGTACAAACTTTAATCCACAAATAGCATATACACTACAAAAGGCATTGTACTTAAACCGTTATTATTGATAGCGAGTTAAGCACACTTAACTTGTCATTGACATTAATGGGTTAAGTTTGAAGAATTTGGCAGTACTTAATTTCCAGAAATTGAATTTTCTACAAATTTTCTTTCAAACTAACTCGTTATTGGAGATAAAGAGTTAGGTTGACAAAAAGAAAAACAAAAAACAAAAAACACACACAACATCTATTAGCTAGCTGCACACATACACAAAGTTCACAAATTTCAGCATATATATACATTGTCAAAGCAATTACAACAACAACAGACTCATCTCATTCACATTACTAAACTCATCCACCCCACAATTACAGCAACAACATATTCATCTCATTCATATTTCAACAATTTGGTACACAAATTTGCAATTTCATACAAAAAAATGTATTTCTAACTTCAAATGCAATCCTCAAACCTGAACCGTCCAAAAATTAATTTACATGACCATATATACACATTCAGAAAAGAATTTTTTTTGGAAGAGAAATGCCTTCCTTCAGCTCGATCATGTTCGAATCAAAACCTACAACATAAAACTTGTAGAATGAATAAATGGATTATCATCAAATGAAATTCGTAATAAAGGTATTCAAGTTAAATATGACATACAGAATAATAAATTTACCTTAGCACGAATCTTCACCTTCATCGTCATCACTCTCTTCACCGCTTGGATCTTTTTCATATGGTACCGCCCTACTAAATAAAAGAGAAGAATGAGTTAGTCAACAAGAACAAATTAAGTTTGAGTGAGTCAAATTAATATATACTTAAAACAAATATATTACCTGGCCAAATTGTTTGGACAATTTCTTGAATCGTGATATACGACACGAAGGCATGTCCTGTACTGTTTAGGTTTTTTGGATTTTCGTGATTCTCTTAAGGACTTCAATCTCTTCCCTCTAGGTCTTCTCTTTGTAGTGCATTGTCGAGGGTCCCCCACCGGTGCATTTGCATGTCCAACACTCTCGGTTTGTGCACTATCTTCGCGATGTGTGCTAATTTCGGGTTGAATGTGAGAACCGCTTTCAATGCCCTTAAGAATGTGGTCGAGCATGTATTTGTAAGTTCCTTCGGAAGAACAACCAAGATCGACCAATTGTCTTGAGTGCTGACTCAATTCACAATATCGAGAGGCAGAATTGTCGAAAATACTATTAGGAACGGATGTATAGCTTATTCTTAACTGATTCCGAGTCCACCGTCAACAAATATATTGCTTCGGTAGTACGGTGTGATTGGTGAACCGAAGAACTGCCAAAATATGTTTGCATAGAATGCCTACGAATTCATAAAGGGAACAAGGACATTTAGCCATTGATGGTTTTTGCAAAAAGAAATTACTCTCCCCGGTTCTGAATTTTCACAGAGCGTCACAGAGAAAGCTGCACTATCTGGTGTATCCACATCGGCAATGAAAATCACATTAAATAATATGCTTTTTTGCACTTCTTTTTGAAATTTGTAGAAAATCCTCAATGTGTATGTTCGCGCCATTTGTTCCTCCATAGCCCATTCGGTCTTCTATTTTGGTCTCTCCTTACAATTATGCTGAGTTTCTTTAAGTTCTTAGTGTCTTTGTTTTATTAATACTCGGTCGAAAATGACGGAAAATTCATGTAAGGAGTATTTCTTATGGGTGTGTTGCTTCAAGGATGAATGTAGAGACTCGCTCCGTTGGGTACTCAACATGCCGGCCCAAAATAAATCTCTTGCATAGACAAGGGCCCATTTCTCATGAGTTTTGAATTTATCATTCAACCATTTGTTATTCTCAACTCTGTATTGCGAAATCAATAATTTCCACTTCTCTTCAAAATTAGTTTTATATTCTTCCGTATAGATGATACTCTTCAAAGCATCCCTAAACTCATCGATATTATTCGCCATACGCACCTCTTGCGGTAACTAATCCAAAATATGTCAAATGCAATATCTATGCTCAGTCACAGGGAAAACTTTCTTCACTGCAGCACCGATCCCACGATCCTCATTCGTCATGATGCCGATCGGATCATGTCCCATTGCTTCTCGCCACTTTTCAAAGAACCACTCAAATGAGGATGTTTTCTCATTTGAAATGAACCTATAGCCTAAGAGCGTTGATTGTTATTGATGGATGCTTCAACGAATGGTACGAATAACATTCCGTAACAGTTCACGTTTTAGATAGCATCAAAGCAAACTACAACCCCAAATACTTCTAAATTCTTCCTAGCGATACCATCCACCCAAATACAATGGGACAATCGCCCTTTGGGATCTATTTGGTAATCATAAAAAAATAAAGGATCGGTCAGCTTTTTCAATTCGAAGAACTCAATTAGAATTTGCCCGCATGTCCTTTCATACCTTCCATCGAGTCTCTCCTTAGATTTCTAACATTGATTTCAGTGAATCCAATTTTATCATGACCTCCACTCGCACCTTCGAAGAAAAGCATTCATACAGGGACATTAGTTTCGGTAAGTTGACCAATCACTTTTTAATCGGATTTTGAAACTACACGATTTCGAAGCAGCAAGTGACGTCTACAGGTTGAAGTAAATTTGTGATTGCGCGGTTCATTAAATGAATAAATAAACTATGTATTACTTTGTTCATTTAGTTTTACACGAACGAAAACTTTGCAACCCGCTCTATAAGTAGTTCCCCGTCTAGCATTGTAACCCACATTCCCGCAGATACATATTCATGAGTATTTTCTGTATTTTGATTTTTTTTAATATAAATTTATTTTTTTTAAAATTCATTTTGGATCTTCTATCAAAATCTTTTCTAATCGACCATTATATTTATTTCGAATGATGATATATTTTAACTTTATTTTCTATTCCTAATTGATCGACTGTTTAAATTTTAGCCCAAATCGAATATATTATTACTATTTGGATTTTAATAAATTTGTTAAACTCAAATCCTATTTTGATATATGTGTATATATATATATATATATATATATATATATATATATATATATATTATTCTTATTATTATTATCATTATTATAATTATTACTATTATTATTTTTATTATTATTCTTGTTATTATTATTATTTCTTGATTGTTTATTAAAATTCATCTATTGTTATTTATTAATTTGCTATATTTTGTTTTATTGCAGTATGAATTTTATGTATACTATCTGATTTAATTAATTAATATGTACTACTAGGGATGCTTTCGGTTTGGATACGGATCGGATATTGGCTAGCATTCCAAAGACGGATTCGGATACGGATACAGATATGACTCGGAAAATAAAAATCATATCCGTATCCGCAATTTTTGGATACGAATGCAAATCAGATACGGTCAACCGTATAACGGATACGAAATCGGATATCAAATATAAAGTTTTCGCTATTTATTTTTCTTAACTAGTACTTAAGATATGTATATCACTGAATTGTGGATATTGATTTTCATATCTAATCACAAAATGAAAATTAACAGAATAAAAGAGGTGAATGAAAATTCATTTCAAATATATACAACTCTTATAAAAATGAATACAGTATGCTCTTACCTGTCTATTTTGCATTGGTTTAAATCTGACTCTTAACCTTTTTTACCAGCACGGTGTGGCGTTATTGAAAAAGACAGTACTTCGGAAGGACTGCAGTAATGGAGGACTGGCGACTTGAGCCTCGGCAAATATTTTTGGAAAAAACGTATAAGAGGATGTACTTAACAAAATGTTTGTCAATCCTGTACATAACAGAAAATCCACCAAAATAAGAAAATCGACCTAGTTATCAGCATTAATTTACAAGACAAAAGAGGTTTGCAGCCTTGACTAAGAAGCTCAAGAAAAAAATTGTAGTGACGGCACAAATTATTACAAATTTAGAATTACTTCCACTGGTTAATGCATAGTCAGAGTAGTCCGGAAGGGCAAATCAAAGACAAAGATCCTCTATTTGTGTAATCCAGAAAGATAAATCAAAAGATTCCACAAGTTTCCTCTAGAAGTGGATTCCAAATATCTATTCCTATTAACATAAGCTCGAAACTCCAACGAAGTCCTTCCTAGCTCAGGATCAAATGACTGAATATCATAGATACCCAGCTCCTAAAAATAAATATGACATGCTATAAGAAGGTTATAACAGATTAATAGTAGAAGAAATTTTAAAGATTGTAAAGATAAAGAATCAATAAGAAACCTGCTCAAGGAGAAGTTTATAAGAAGCACTAGAAAAGGGCACATCCAATATCTTCCCGTCTTTAATTACCTTCGCAGCAATCTTCCCTAACAGGACAAACTTTCCAATCACATCAGAGAGCTTTGTTGGTTCTGATAATGGACGAGGAAACTAACTGAAAGGATCAAGATATGTGAGATGCTGAAGTGTTCAAACAAATAAAGGGGTCTGGCCAATTAGCAAATTTGCAGTCAGATCAAGAGTTGTGAGATGCAGAAGCTTTCCAATAGATGAAGGGATCGATCCATTTAGTCGGTCAACTCCCAGCTTCAGCTCTGTTATTCTGAGTGGGAAAATTGAAGGAATTTCACCACTGAAACTATCGAATGTAAGATCCAAATAAACCGGTCGAGTTAGGTTGCTAACCGAAGAAGGTATTTTCCCTGAAAACTGACTGTCAGAAAGATCAATTCTTATAAGATATTTCAACTTCCCCACAGAATACGGTAATGATCCAATTGATATTTGTACTTGAAAGCAATAAACTTTCCAACTTACTTTTATCAGGGAAATCAAGCAAGAATCCAGAAAGCATATAGTTATTTGACAAATAAACAACCATCAGATTCCTACGAAGAAAGACATTCTTAGGAAAAAAACCCATTGAGAACACAATTACTAAGAGTAATCACTCTTAAAAAAGAGAATTTTCCAAAGAATTCATGTATGGATCAGTTATGAAGCCAAGCAAATGATGAATGGATTAGGCCAAGTGATCAAATAGCTAGCCCAGCCCAAAATATCCACATATCAGAGTACTTTCTACTTGGTATTTGTTTATAATTAACAGACATGTTCTAGTTTAGGAATTAAAGTATCAACTTTCTAATTTTCTTATCTAATCATTTACATTCATAACAGTTTAAAAGGTCTATATAAAATTTAGAAACAAAATCCTGAAATCAAAACTACGTTAAAAAACTACGGTTTCACCAGTCTTTTAACATTGCTTGTTATGTTTCTGTACTCAAATTAATACAAGTTTTGCTTTCTACTAAAAAAATTAAGAATATTTTTAAATAGATCTGTCTCAAAGTAGAAAAAATACAAGAACTCGGAATGTGTGAAGATTCACTTTTAGTTTGATCGATGAAATAGAAGTGAGAAAATGGTAATAAAAGAATGAAGGGCATAAGTGAATACGAACATTAACTAACATACAGTACATTTCTTGTTCAATCAAAGAATATAGAAGCAAAATAGACAAGAAGCATGATAAACAAAACTAGCAACGAAGAAAATGCATATTTAACTAAAGCACAAAAGAAGTCATCTCAGGTTTCTTGTTATAAGCAGAAAACTGTTTCCAAGCAACCAAATCAAGTACTCCTAAATCTCGATAATTTATAGTTTATATGCTCCATGTTAGCTAATTACTGTTAGCTAATTAATATCCATGCAACAAATGAAGTGATACTGTTAGCTAATTACTTCTCTTTTTTCAAGATTCTTGCAAGCTAATTACTTCAAATTTTCAACTCTTGTAAGCTACTTCAATTTTTCAAAATCTGTGTTACTCAATTACTTCAAAATTCCAATATTAGTAATAACCAATTACTTCTACTCTTTCAAGATTCTAACCGCCAATTAGAAACTCCTCACTAACATACAAAAACCAACTGTAAGTAACTTCCACAAGTAAGTAACCACCATACTTTACCTGCAACTCCCCCTACTTTCCCCAGTTGAGAAAACCCTAAAACCCAATTCCAAAATCTTACAAATCCCACACAAACAATACCAACCTAAGAATGAATGGTAAGCATAAGAATCTAACTTCAAATAATTTACATAATTAGTGCAAAAAAGGAACTGAAATCAACATAAAGATCTCACCTTTAATGGGTTGTCAGTCAAATGGGAACTAGGGTTTCGACGAGGGTGGAAGAGAAGTGCGATGCCAGTGTAGAACTAGAGATTCCCTACAAATTTCTCGAGAATTTTGACATTGCTGCTATTTGTAGAGTGGTAAACCCATACGTATATGACCAGTTTTTGAAAACAATATCCCGCTATGGGTTAGGGGGTGTAAATTCGGGGGTAGCCGGGCCGGTCGATGACGATGGGTAGCCAGAGGAAGGGGATGACGATGGTCGATAGGTCGATGGGGATTAGAAACTTATAGGGATGCTACAATGGGTTAGGAATAGGAATAGGAATAACTATTAAGTATATTTCGTTACATAAGTATAAGTATAACTATTAAGTATATTTATTAAATATATATATATATATATATTAAATTAAGTGGATATCCATATTCGAATCCGCTTTTTTTAGGAATATCTGTATCTGTATCCGTATCTGAATTTTTTTGGATTTGGATATCCGAATCCGTATCCGTCCGGATACAGATATTTATCCGCCAAAAAATCGGATTCGGATGCGGATCGAATCGGATATATCCTTATCCGAGAGCATCCCTATGTACTACTATATTGCTATTTATTATATTTTTGCCAAATGTTATTATTATTATTCTTTCTTTAATTGTTTATTAATTTGTGAAGGTCCATAGATCTTAATCCATCTATTATTATTCTTTATTATTTTAAAGTCCAAACAAAGTATATTATCAATATATGATTATTCTAATTATTTGTGAAAAGTTAAATCTTAATCCAATTGCATTTTTTCAATTAATTTCATTTCTGTTGAACCCTAAAATTTTTGTACAACCTATTTAAATTTTGTATGTTGCTTACTCTAATTTATCTAATATATTTCTACTTATTTTCCTATTGATTCTAAACCCAAACCCGTAACCCGTTAACCCATTACCCTATAACCCATCTCCTTATTGGATCCTTAACCCTATATAACCCGCTACCCAATAACCTACCCTAACTTTATATATATTACCGTGTAACCCTAATCTTAATTAAAACCCTAATTACCCTCTAAACACAACCGCCTAATCCCCGACCCTTGTTCTTCCTCCTTCTTACCTGCTCTGAAACCCACTTTCGCTCACCTTCATCGTCCTCATCACTTCGTCCTCCCCTCATCTCCATCCCGCTCGACCACCACTACCCCGCTACCCTGTACACCACCACCATGTCGTCTCCGCTACGTGCATCCAACTCTTCGTCAGCCACCAACCTCCTCGTCAACAACCCGTCGACCGCCTACTCCTCCTCACCTCGTCGATCCTCAGCCACCGCACCACCACCAACATTGACCTCTTTCTCTTCCTTCTCGTCGTGCAACCAACTCATCGCCAGCCACCATCACTACAACCCTCCACATCCCCTGACTTTGCTGCCGTTCACCACCATCCATCGCCCTCATTCCCTGCTTAACCTCGCGCCACCCCCTGTGCACCACTCCACCCTGCTACCACTGTCGACTACCGCAAGCCAGTCGACCACCATCGCCTCCTCCACCAGTGCAACTACCCTTCTCACCTTCTTCCTATCTTTTTCTCCTTCGTGGCGCCGAAACCCAATGCCAGTCCCCCACGACAGCACCTCGACTGCCCTATGCACCACCTCGTGATCCCCGAAGCTGCCGTCGTCATCGTTACTACGCAGTGCCACTGTCGTTTACTCTGTCTGCTGTCATCGCTTTGCTGTTTGCCAACTTGTTATTGATTCTTTTTGCACGTGTTACGTGTGTCACACGTGTGGTTGGTGTACATGCATCGCACGTGTTGTGCCATCGGGATTCTCATCCCGTTATTCTTTCGTATTCAAATTAACCGTCGGTAAAGGCAAGTACTCTTGAACCAATTTATTATTTGTGTTTAATAATTCTTTTGATCTCTTGAAAGTAGTTCACATCCACTTATCTTATATATTTGCTTAATATTTGTTCAAAGATTATCACGGATTCATCGGCGAAACCAAGTGATAATTCTTTTTATCTGTCGTTATCTTTGTCTCGAACCCATGCCCCTAATATACATTGCATATGCACGTAATACATGAAAACAATTAGATCCATGCTATAGAATTGATTGGTGATTGGAATGTTCTCGATCAAATATAATTTTCGTGAATTAATTGCCATGATTATGAAATATCTTATTAATGTTGAAATTGCATGCTGATAATTAAATTGAGATTTTGTTATTTAATTGCCATGAATTTTCATGTTTACATGCTCAAATTATTGATAATTCATATCTATCTATTTGCTGGCTTGCTGTTTGCTCTGTCTAGATTTGGGTTTTCGACCTAGTTTCTATCGTAATTTAATAAAACTTTATAAATATCATCTGTAGCTTTTTGAATCTATTTTTTAGAAATTTTTACAGAACTAGATTCCGATTTACGAATTGAAAGATATCATATTTTTAGTATTGCTATGTTTTCAATTTCCAGATTTCTGTCCAGAAATACATTAACTTGATTTCCTATTGAAATAAAATGCTAACAAAATAATTAGAACTTGAAATTTTATATTTTGTTACTAGACATGACTGGGAATCACCTTATTATTTTTTTGATATTATTTGATAATTTTTCAGACCTTTTATAAATGTGAAAACTTGAATCTAGGTTGTTGTTAGAACACAAGCTCAGTGAAGAACCAAATTTGACCTATCTACAGATAATATCAACTAGAACTCATTAAATAAGAATTATAGCCATGTGTTTCTGGAATCCAGACCATATGATGGTTTTGCAATCCGACCTATGGATTGCAAGATTTCCCAATTTTTGTACAGTGACGTCTGAATTCCAGAATGCAGTTTGAATATGCATCACCCTGCTTAATTAACTGAAATAGTAGATCAAATTTAAGAAATAAAATTTGAGATTAATCTTTTTGTTACTAAACATTTTTATGAATTAAAATATGATTTTTATGAGATTTTCAAAGGATTTTACTGACTACTTTTATATACAAGTATTTTGACTCTTACATGCTACCTGAACATGTAATCAGTAAAGAACAAACTTATAGGCCTAGTTTCTGTATTCATTATATAGAGTGTAATGATTCGCTGGAACTAACAGAGAGTCTATTTTTCAGAATCTCTGACGGAGACTAATTTTCTTTCCTGTAACAACGGAAAAGTGAATTTTTGTACAACAACTTCTTACTGTCCAGAATGTTTGCTTTGTGTTTTGCTTATATATCCATGTTTGATTTTTCATCTAGGGAATAGAATTAGTTGTATCATGCATTGCATTGCCTTGCCATCTCTTTGACATCGTTTCAAAACTCTTTTATCATTGCATGTCTACATTTAAGTATAACAAAATATTAACAAGTCAGGATAAATAAGGGTCGATTTGATAGTAAACAGTCGGAGACTATCCTCAGAAGGGCACCTTGTTCTTGTTTAATTATTGTCGTGGAAGGTGGAGTATCGATTATGGAATATTGCTCGTTAATTCTCGTTTATCGTGCCGAGTACATGATCTGTTGAGTTCACCACCATAATCTAAACGATCACTGTTTGTATGCACCGAACCTGTGGTATGGGATGCAGTATTACGTGCATTAGATAGGATAATAAAATATTAAATAAACCTAGGATTGACACTCGCATTCTTGATCATGATTATTGTTATTGATCTTGCATCATTGATTACAATCACTGTTTTTTGCATCATAAATTCTAGACTTTGACTATTATCAACTCTTATTATTGTTATGATCTTTGATTTTGTTCTAGCCTATCATTTCTTGACATACCATATTTTTATTGCTTCTTTGCTTTCGCTACTTGCTGTCTGTAACTTGCTCTAACGGACAATATTTTTCCCACTTCTAGTTAATGCGTTTGCAGGTACATAAAGAAATATGACTCAAGGACTTGGTGAGCAAACCTTCTGAAGATCGGAGCTGGACTATTAGACTATTATAGTTAGCTCATGTTATTTGTTTATTTTATTGCTTTTATTATACTTTGTATTCTGGGCTTGTGTGTCCCAAAGTTTGTTTTCCTAGATATTGGATATTATGTTTTGGATTATTTCATTGATTATTGAAGCTGTTCTTCGTTTATGTGATTATTTTCTCTTGCATGGATGTGATTACTATTCATATTGTTGAGTTAGACTGGTACAACTTATGGATGGTATTTACATCATTCACTAGGCCTTTGTTACGCTCTTGTATTTTCGTATTTTGGGAAGCGGGGCATGACAAGCATTATTAGGATGACTCGGTGACTCCCTGGCTTTATTACATACATATGATTTATCTACTACATAGGTTCCCTTGTTTTTCTTCCCACCCTTATGCATAGAAAAATCTGCACATCTACAATATGATGCATAAAATTTCTTCGCTTCATCTAAAGTATGAAACGTCATACCTATCTTCAGTTTTAGGGGCTCGTCAACTTGCGGCCGAAATTTACCACTTTCTTGAGCACAAACAAATTTTTATCCGGCAACGGAACTTCCTTCAACACTGTCCATATCTAACATAAGAAAAACTAAAATAATTATGAACATAGTAATCATATACACCTACTTACACTATTTGCATATATAATACACAAGAAAACATACACAAATACAAATTTGGAATCCCGAAACTTTGCGAAAGGATCGGACTAACCAAACAGAAGGAAACACAACTTCTAGAATTGAGTTTTGATTCACGGTTTGCGAGATACAACTGTGTACCGCTTTATTTTAGTATTTGTTCACCAAAAGCGATATACGGCCGTATCCACCAACCGTGAGTCAAAATTCACTTTTACAAGTTGCAGTGGCTTGTGTTATGAGAGTCCAACCTACTTGCAAAGTTTCGTAATTTTTAGAGGTCGTTTGTAGGGTTTTCAAGTGTAACCGTACTAAAAAATTTCTAATTTTTTTGTTCTTTTTCAAGAAACGTGACAATGCCCCACAAAAGGCATAAATTTTTTAAAACTTTGCAGTTTTGTCGAATTCACGTAACACAAGCCACAACAACTTGTAGAAGTGAGTTTCGACTCACGGTTTGCGAGATACGGCCGTGTACCGCTTTATTTTAGTTTGTGTTCACCAAAAGCGATACACGGTCGTATCTCTTAAACCATGAGTCAAAAATCACTTCTACAAGATTCGGTGGCTTCTGTTACGTGAGTCCAATATACTCGCAAAGTTTCCTAATTTTTGGAGGTCATTTGTAGGGTTTTCTAGTGTAACTGTACTAAAAAATTTCTTATTTATTTGTTCTTGTTCAAGTAACGTGAGAAAACCGTACAAACGACATCAAAAAATTTTTAAAAACTTTGTAACTTGGTCGAATTCACGTAACACAAAGCAACACACCTTGTAGAATTGAGTTTCGATACACGGTTTGCGTGATACGGTCATGTATTGCTTTATTTTTTTTCTTGTTCACCAAAAGCGATACACTGGCGTATTTATCAAACTATGAGTCAAAAATTATTTCTACAAGTTGCAGTGGCTTATGTTACGTGAGTCCAACCTACATGCAAAGTTTCGTAATTTTTGGATGTCGTTTGTAGGATTTTCTAGTGTAACCGTACTAAAAAATTTCTAATTTTTTTGGTTCTTGTTTGAGAAACGTGATAAAACACCACAAACGGCATAAAAAATTTAAAAAACTTTGCAACTTGGTCGAATTTATATAACACAAGGCACCGCAATTTGTAGAAGTGAGTTTTGCCTCACAGTTTGCGAGATACGGACGTGTACCGCTTTATTTTAGTTTGTGTTCACCAAAAGTGATACACGACCGTACCTCTCAAACCGTGAGTCGAAAATCACTTCTACATATTACGGTAGCTTGTGTTACGTGAGTCCAACCTACTCGTAAAGTTTCGTAATTTTTAGAGGTCGTTTGTAGGATTTTCTAGTGTAACCGTACTAAAAACTTTCATACTTTATTTGTTCTTGTTTGAGTAACATGAGAAAACCGTACAAACGGCATAAAAAAATTCAAGAACTTTGCAACTTGGTCGAATTCACGTAAAACAAGGCAACGCAACTTGTAGAAGTGAGTTTCAACTCACGGTTTTTGAGGTGCGGTTGTGTACCGCTTTATTTTAGTTTTTATACACCAAAAGCGATATATGGTCATATCTCGCAAACGGTGAGTCGAAAAACACTTCTACAAGTTGCGGTGGCTTCTGTAGTGTGAGTCCGACCTACCCGCAAAGTTTTGAATTTTTTTTTGACAGTTTATTTGGTTTTACTAATATCGAACAATTGAAAATACAAATAAATATACAATTTGAGCAAACAACTACAACTACAACTACGACTAAAATTTCAACGTCTAAAATCATCAAAATACTACATACAAACTACTACATCAACAAAATTGTTGGCCTAATTTAATCAATTCAAGTAATTTCTTCATTCTAGTAAGTCACAAATACAATTACGAAGTCATTAGCAAGGTAGAAGTCATTACCTTACATTACTGCTAATTCCCAAATCTAAGTGTTGTCGCCGAACTAGGGTTTCGATTTACGTTCGAAAATTGGAGGAGGAGTGGTTTCAAGGATAGGATGATAGATTGGGAGTGAGAGAGAGTGTGAGAATGGAGGAGGCACAACAAGAGAGGACGAAGGAGGAGGAGGAGGAGCAGCAGTCGGGTTAGGGTTTCTTAGGTTGGGGGAGGTGCTTCAGAAGAGAGAGAGAGAAAGAGAGTGCCAACGAGAAAATTATGCTGAGTGAGAGAGTGAAGTGAGAGAAAAGGATTCGCTGGAGTGAGAGGGGTTCGATTTCGGTTGGGTTACGAGGAAATAGATCGGGGAAGAAGATAGATAGAGAAGGGAGAGAATGAGAGAGAGAAGATACAGTTAAAAAAAGAAGAAGGATATTTTGCCTTAGCCTGTCGTTGCCAACGACGTGCTAAGTTATAATAATCACACAAAAAAATGAGAACTGATCTGAGCCGTTGGATCTAGATTGCCATTTGTAACGGTCTGTGCAAATAGGCCCGTTTATATATATATATATATATATATATATATATATATATATATATATATATATATATATATATATATATATATGAGTGCGCACGGGGGTGCGCACATGAGGAGTGCGCAACTGAAGAGTTCCCTATAATATATATATATACTAGGTTTGCCCGTTAACATGTGCCTACGGCACGTCTTCGGAATGGTGCACCTGGTTTGATTATATAAAATAGTTTTACAGGTCCAGCCAATTAATTGAAGTAGGAAACATATTATATGAGGAAGTAACATATTTACCTTTAAGCTCAACCATCGCTTTCTTGATCATTAGCTTGAACTCACCTGGATTGCATATAGTTTCTTAGGAACATTACATAGAGTTTTTTTAAACTTCAGCATCACTTTTAGATGCTTGTAATAGTTATGCAAGGACATTATTATATAGATTTTAAAAAGCTTACTCTAAACCCATAACCATAATGAGCATGTTTAAATACAATGGTAACCCAAGTGCAGGTGTGAAAGTATCTATAATATTAATAATCTAAACATTTTTTGTCTGAGACTGAGTTTGCAATTGAGATACTTCTTATTATTATTTCAACCAAAATGTAATACATGAAGTTCTCAAAACTCTAATCCAGGCTAATCATTTCTTTTATCTCCCCTTTGTCTCCCCATTACACCTTTAAAAAAAAAATCAAAATAGATCAACAACGAATTTACTTTAGATGTCTTTCTTGAGTGGAGAGTTTGTACCCTTCACTAGTAAACTATAGTCATCCCAATCCTATATATCCAAACATACACTAAAAGTTCTTATATGTTATGTTATCCATGTTTTCTAATAACCACTGAAGGGAACACTTCACGATAGTATATTCTCTTGTAGTATAGAAATTAATGTTGCATAGTTGCTAAGTAATTTTAGGTTGCTGATCAGCTTACCTGTCCTGCTATAGTTTGGAAGTCCAAATTGAGGCCACCAAATAATTCATCTCTCACTTGCGTACACCTTAAATCTAAACCAATAAAAAACTAATCAAATAAACCACCAAATAAAAAAAAATTAAACCCAAAAATAAAACAATCATACCTCTTTGAACTTAGATCCCATGCGCACACAAAATTCGAGTCAGCAAAAATCTGAGTAATCCCTGCACACACAAAATTAAAAATTAGAATGATAATTCAGTTAATAAGATGAAATTATAGTCGCCGCATCGCATGTAGAAGCTCTCGATTCGGTGGAGGAGAGTCGTCGATACGGAGTCGCTTGATATTCACGCTCGATTTGATGGAGGGGAGTTGCGGATACAGAATCAGCAGCGGATCAGATATCGGCGATGACCTCTTGATTGGGGTTGGACATACAATTTGAATTTGGATTTGCTTTGAGATTCGTGCTTGAGAGGACGATGGAGGCTTCACCAATGGAATGGAAGCGAAGGTTTAAGAAAATAATTTTAGGGATTTGGAGTTAGCGGCTTAAAAACCGTAAGGGAGAGAGAGAGAAATTGGAGCTCTCTGGTTTGGGGAATAGAGGGAGAAAACTGATCTGAATAGCAGAGAGGGAGAGAGAGAGAGAAATAATTAAATAAATAAATGACTTGTATTGGGGGGGGGGGGATTTAAATTTGTGTTTTGGGGGGAAACTTTTGGGGAAAAAATGTATTTTGGGAGCTTAGATATGGACCATTGATTTCCTTACTACTGAATGAGAGCCATTCAATAGTTTTTCTTTATGTTTTATTATATATATATATATGTGTGTGTGTGTGTGTGTGTGTGTGTGTGTGTGTGTGTGTGTGTGTGTGTGTGTGTAACTACCGTTTTCGCTATTTTCATTTTCCCTCTTTTTGTAATATTTTACTTGTAATTGAATAAAATATTCTATTTTAGTTTCTTGATTATTTTAATTAAATCTCGTTCATGAAATTCTCTGTTCTTCTTGTTGAGCTGTCCTTATTGATTCTATTTCCTTTTATTTAATTGTGGGTATTTTTATTTGAACCATATTATTTTAAACCCATCTCTTATTGAACCCTAAAACCTAGTCTCGATTGTTCTTGACCCAAAACCGCTATTATTGGATCTTAAACCGCTAACCCACATCCTAATTGTACCCTATAAATACAACTCTATTACAAACCCTAAAATTTGTGCAAATTGAAACCCTAGAGCCGCTTACTCTCTCTATCCTATTATCTCTCCTCCCTATTTTATCTCTCCCCGCCCAAATCTCCCGCTCAAACTCCAAAACCCATCGCTGTCTTCTTCACCGGCTAACTCCGGCCATCTTCTTCCCTGGCTAACTCCGGCCATCCCCCCGACCTCCGGCGCCCTCCTGAGTGCCGCCCTCCTCATCGAAAACCCCCGTCGATGCCCTGTACACCAGAACCCCCAATTCCTGACCTTTCTTCCCCGTTCCTCGTCGGCACCAACACACCCCATCGCTGCTGCTCCTTTCCAACCGAAGACCACCAGTAGCGCCACCGTCGACGCCCTTCCCCCGTCGCGTCGCCGCCTGCTACGTCGAAGACCCCCGCTGGCGTTGCCCTATTGCTGTCGTGGTTGATCTCTTGTTGCTGTTGCTTTGGGCTCTTTGTTCACACGTATATTACATGTGTTATTTTGTGTTAGTTCGTGGATTCGTTGCTTCGGGATCCTTATCCCGTTATTCTCGGTATTCAATTTCACCATCATTAAGGCAAGTCACTGTCCTCTCAAATTGTTAATTGTATCAAATTCAAGTTTTGTTGAAACTCTTGCAAGTAGATCCCTTTATTTATCGCATTATACATTGTTCATCTCTTTCGTTGGGTATATTGAGGGTTTACACGAGCTAACCCCAATTTACTTGACATCGTGCCACTTTTGACTCCAAAGATTGAATCTTTCATGTGTGCATATAGAATTGATAATATGGTTGTTCATATAATTATCACACGAATAAATTAATGTAGCGAGAATTGCTAGGTTGTACGTTTTTTGATCGATTGATGGTTGATTGATGATAAATTGATGTATGTATGTGTTCTTAATATTATTTACCATGTTTTTATACCCTTCATGCTGATTGAGAAGTTTATCGAATAGTAGAATTGATACCTATCATGTTTAATTAACTTACTTTATGAAAACTACCCAAAACCTGTATATTGCTTGCTGGCTGTATGTTGACTGCTATTTTCGACCCAATAAATGATCTTAAAATAAATTACTTTCTGAATATGAATTGTAACCTTATCTTTCTAGTTTTCAGAACATCTTGAATTTTTGAATTCCAAGTTTTTTAGCAGAAGTTATGCCCGTTTTACTACAGCTGTGTTTTTACTTTCAGATTTCCAGATTCTTGTACGTTTCATGTTTAAACGGTAAAATGGCGGATCAAATAATAAAATTTCGCTCTGATAATTTCCATATTATTAGTAATTATGTTTAGGAGTCTAATAAATATTTTTAATGAATTTATTATTGAGTTTTTGCTGATTCTAAAATTATAATAACATGATGCTGAATTTCTACTTGAACTTGAAATCTGTAAAGAACAATGTGTTTGACCTAGCTACTGTTGTTGGATTTTGAACTTTAAATATGCATTGGAACCGTGTGGAAGTCTAGTGTCTAGAGTTTTTGACGGGTTCAGTTTTTTATTTCTGAAACAGTGGGAAACTGCATTTTTGTACAGACTACTCTTGCTGTCCAGAATTTTATCTTCTAGTTTTTAATAAACTAATTATTTCTATATCGTTCTATTGCATGAATTAATGTATGTATGTTGCTTTGCATGATCCCAACGAGTTATTGTCACCATTCTAATTTTCCTATTTCATGTTACCATCCTATTGTCCCCCCTATTAATACTATCGTTCATCGAAATGTACCTTAATTGCATATTGTATCGTTGCATCGATAAAATAATTAACAAGCGGGGGTTTAAACGAAATTGTATGTATGCCAAGTACATGATCTACAGAGTACACCATTTAAGTCTAAACGAAATTGTATGTATGTATCGAACCTGTGGTATGGAACATATGGGACACAGTAGTACGTGCATTCGTTAGGATTAAAATGATTAATAGACATAAGGATTGACACATCACCGACATCGCATATTGTTCATCATTGTTTTATTGATATCGAATGTTGACTAAGTGTTATTGTTATTGATCATTAAATATTGTTACCAAATATTGAATCATTGTTTATAGCCATTGCATTGATTACCATGATATTGATTATTGATTATTGTCTCATGTTATTGATTTATATTGATCCATTGAATTCATTGTTATACCGTTATTCCATTAATCTTTGCTTTCTCTACTTGCTATCCATGACTTACTCTAAGGACAATTTTTCTTTTCTTTTTAGATGAAGTGTACATAGGTAATGAAGGAGAATTGCCTGCTGGAATTGAAGATAAAACTTTCTAAAGAACTACTACTTTATAATTGAATGTTATTTTTAATGAACTTATTGTATTGAGACTTGTTACTATTATCTTGGGATTTATTATTATTTCGGGCTTATATCCCGGATTTTATTATTGTTCCAGATGTTGAATTATTATTGTATTTGAATATATTATATTGTTTCATTCCATGTATTATTGTTCATGAGATTATTATTGCCTGCGCATTTGTTCGGTAATAATTATATTGTTGAGTTAATCGGATAAACAGCTTTATGGGTGACGTTAGTCATTCGCTGGGCCAATATCATGTACTCGTATTCTATATTTTTGGAAAGCGGGACGTGACAATATATCATGAACCGGTGTACCAATAGGAATAAAATATTACTTAAATAGCAATATAGAAGAAAACATTTTTAAAATGTTAGAAACACGTATATCTTGACAACAACATAAATGCAATTTTAGAAGTGCAAAGTTTCTTTTAGATAATTTGCTGCAAACCGCAGACTAGAGAAGGTAACAAGCTAACAGATTAAAAACTTTATTGAGTTTCTCTCTCTAGAAAATTCTAGAGAGAGAAACTAGATATGAAAAAGAGCCCAACAAAAACCTAGATCTGAACAACCTCGGGGCGACGGCGGCTAGCCCTTTTCGCTGCCGCCCCCCCACCCCCCATCGTCCCCCCCGGGTCCCCTCCTTCACGGCGACGCTGCGATGTTCCATCGCGAAGCTCCACGAAGGGCGAAGCTCCACGACGACGCAATCGAAGCAGCAAATCCACCGCTCCGGCGCCCTGCCCATTCCGACGACGCGATTAGATATGTCACATGATTCTCATCTGTATTCCCCTTTGCATGCTTCCATCACTCCTGAACCCAATTGACCACCCATTGACGATCTCGTTCCTCCGATTGATGGGAATTCCAATCAGGAATACACTCCTTACTTCCCTTCCTATGACCAGTTTAACCAACTTTATGAACATATGGTTGAACCCATAAACCCCCTTGGTGTAGATTCTCTGCTTCCACCACCAAATGGTGATCCCTTGCCAACTCTCGAGGATACCGACCTCCCCCCCCCCCCCCAATGATGGCCCAGATCTAATTTGCCCACAGGGTGAGGCCGGTAGTTCGGCATGGGGACAGTGCTTGCTTTTGCGGTGTTTGGGGGTGTGAAGCAAGTAGGTTTGTACAATTGTGGGGTTGGACTCGAGATGGGGTCCCTCCATGATTTGCTAGATGTGTGCCCAGATGTTCTGCACGCTTGCCACCATGTCCACACTCTCGGGGCCATTCATGGCGATCTGCGAGGGTTGGTAATGCGTGTGAAGATGCCGGAAGTTAGGTTGTCTTGCACATTTGTGGAGCTTGGGCCCAAAGATGGTCCCTCCGTGATGTGCGCTCACTTGTCTCAACTTCCGGGGTGCTTGTCTCAACTGTCGCGAAGCGACTATGTCGCGCCAGAGCATCCTCCCGCGCCTGTTGTCGCGAACACCATGGATTTAGGGTTCAATTGTGTGGGGTCGGTGTTTCGGTTTGGGGCACATGGGGCTAGGCCGGTAGTTGGTTGGTGTTGGGGGTGAGGGGGTGTGGGGGTTGGGGTATGATTGGTCTGGTGTGTCCTATGATGTCGTCGGTGCAGTCTTCACGGTGCCTACTATCTGGCTATTAAGCTTACTCCTGCTTAGGCCACTGGCTCGTGACAGCGTTGCCTTTTCCCTCGGATTGGGAGTTTGAGTCGAGAAAGTCTGTGTGGTGAGAAATCGTTGGAGAGAGCTAGAGCGTGAGAGAGGTGAATGTATCCTCTCCACGGCTCTCTCCTGGAACGTGGTGTTTGGTAGGGTGAGCGAGATAGTTGTTTGGTGAGAAATTGCCTGAGAAATCGCTATCGTGTGAGAGGTGAAGGTATCCTCTTCACGGCTATCTCTTTGGTAGCGGCTGTGGGAGCGGCTGGCACGTTTGTAGAATGAGTGGTGGAGATGGTGGGAGGGTGCGATCGCTGTGCATGTGCCATTGGGTCAGTTTTCGATCTGCGGGACTTGGGCCCAAAGATGGGGTCCCCCCAGTGAGGTGAAGGCAGGGATCGGCGGGTGATAAAATCCTGCTAGACTTGTTTCAGGTGGGTGTGCATGTGTCGTGGAGGCACTGTACGAAGCTAAACTGACGTACTTACAATTTTGCTGGACCGAGCTGGTTTGTCGGCCCACCCTCTAGGGTTGTTGGAGGGATTTGTTGTTTATACGCGTCATGTTGCTTCATGTATGTTTTATTTTCTGTCTGTAGTTTGTACTTGGGCCCAGTACTCTGGGTTTGTTTTGTTAAACTCTTATTAATGAAACAGGGTGGCCAGATTCCACCTTTTCCCAAAAAAAAAACAAGCTAACAGATTAGAGATTAAGATAAAGTAATATAATTGTTGTAATGATTGAATTTATAAGAACTAACCGCAACTTGCACTACGTCTTAGTAATTAAGTGTTCTATCGAGCTGTTGCAGATTTCTGGAAACTGACATCTTAAGTTTATATCCTCGAAATGTCGGTTAGCTTTCTGCAGCTCGACCTTCCCATGAGGTATTTTTTTTGTTCCAGCTATCATATTGAGATCTAGCAACTAGTTATACATACCAATTATTACATTTATACCTTATACTAATATTACCTCTCTCATTTCTCTATTTTTTAAATAAAGAAAAGAGAGGAAAAGTAAGGATTCCTATTTAACTAACACGTGCACTACGCACAATTTTATTTAAAAACCCAAACAAAATAGAAACTCCAATCCCTCAAACACAATCTCTTCACCTCAAACTTTCTCAATCTCACAAAATCTCACGATTATTCCCAAACCCATCCTCGTCCCCTAACTCCAGCCCCCCCGCTACCCCTACCTCCCGTGGACCCACTGCTTCCTCCCCCCCCCCCCACGCTGCTCATGCCCATTTTCGCCTGAGATCCTGACATCAAACAAAAACAAAAGGAGATAAAGAGAGAAAAAGAGAAACAACAATCGCATCCCGACCTCCTACCTCAGTGTGCGAGTGAATCCCGCCGAAAGCCCGCTTCACGCCCCGCTTCCTAAAAAGGAAATGTGGAATACAGATACGTGACTAAGTCCAGCGAATGACTTGCACCATTCATAAGCTGTCAGGATCTTTACAACAAGCACAAGTATAAACAAGAGAGATACAAGAAGAATAGTCAACCACGCATGCATAACTGAATTAATATAGTCAACAAGATTACTTGAAAAGAAACAAGAATACTGAATTTCAAATAATTATGTCTGGAACAAAATACAAGTCTGGGAAAAAAAGCCCAATACAAATATCCATGAAACAAATTACAATTATTCAAGATAAACAACAAGAAATAAATAGATATAACAAGAGCTCCAGCCAACTAGAATCTTTGTTCACCTATTCCATCGGGCAGCTGATCACCATAATTTGCAATTTAAAAAATTGCAGGAAAAGGAAAGAGAAACAAAACACCCGTCAATGCAAGTTATGGACCGCTCGTAGGGCAGGCAACAAGTACAGAAAAGATAGACAAATATAGAGTATCAGCGGAAGCAAGTATACCATGGAAAGGATGTAACAATAAAATAGAGAACTAACTATAAATCAAGAACAGAAACAACTAGCATGGCAAGATGAACGAGTGCAAGTGGCATGTAACAAGTGTCAAGTAACATGTAAATGAGTAACAAGTAAAAAGTGTCATGTAATCAAGTATCATATACAAGTAACAAGTAACAAGTGTCAAGTGATCAAATATCATATACAAGTAACAAGTGGCAAGTGTCAAGTGATCGTGTTGTTTTCAAGTCTTGTACCTAGTCCTATCTAGGTAGCACTTCATGCGTACCAAATTTTACGACATGGTTGCTACATAAAAACAAGTTATGTTTAGATTTCGTAATGGATTCTATAGGTTATGTACTCGGGGTTTCACAGGACTATAAAACTTGGTCGGTAAACTTGATCGGTAACATGTAACAAACTTGGTCGGTAAACTTGATCGGTAACATGTTACTAACTTGGTCGATAAACTTGATCGGTATACTTGATCGATAACATGTAATTAACTTGGTCGGTAAACTTGATCGGTAACTTAGTCTGTAACTTGGTCGGTAAACAAGTCACACGGGAAGCACGGGTCCCCTTCCGAGTACAGGCTCCTATATTGTCCACTACTAAATCTTTCCCTTAAACCCTGGCTTGTTCTTATTATTATTATCAAACAGGCATATACATGCACAAAATAGGGCAAGAATAACATGGTATGAACGAGGAACAGGTTCAGGTCAGACATAAACATGCACAGGTGACAGACAACTCATAAAAGGCTAGGACAACGAAATTTTCAGTTCTGGACAGCAAGACACTACTGCACCAAATCTGAGATTCCCATTGCCATAAATATGCAAATCTCGATCCGTCAGAAAATCTAGAAAATAGACTCTCGAACAAATCCAGCACAAATATATATGTCATATAATAACCACAGAAATAGGGCTCAAAACAGAATTGTATCCAGAAAATATGTTCAGCCAGAAATCAGAAGTTTGTATTCATAAACCGGAAAATGGCATAAAAACTTACTGATTAAATCCAAGAAAAATCTGGGATATTCTCTAGTATGTTTAGTAACAACAATTATAATTTCATAATTTTCCAACATAGATAGTATAGTCAAATAAAATCAGAAAACAGAAAGTTACAGCAAATTTGTAAATCTGAAACTCTTGACACAACAGTACTTAAACAGCAATAGATTACGAAATACAAACCGAAATCCAGATCTGCCAACATGGTAATAAAGTAGATACATCAGGTTACATTTTATATTCACAAAGTATTTATCAACAGCAAGTAGAATCAGGTTAAAATTAAGGTTCTTTACTGAACATCATGAAAATTCTGCAAGTACTAGGTTTGCCTGTTGACATGTGCCTACGGCACGTTTTCGAAATAGTGCACCTTGTTTGATCATAAAAAATAGTTTTGGAGGTCTAGCAAATTAATTGAAGTAGGAAACATAATGCAAAAAACATATTGTATGATTTTTTTTTGAATTATTTTTTATGTTTTTAAATTTTAAATTTTTTTTATTTTTTAATTTTTAAAAATTTTATTTTCTTAATTTTTTGAATAGAAGAGGGATGGAGAGTCAGAGAGAGATGGAGAGAAATAAAAAAAAATAGGAGTTGTTTTGGGTGAAGGATTTGAATTTGAGTGTTGGGGGGAACTTTTGGAGGAAAAATATGTTTTGTAAGGTTAGATCTGGACCTTTGATTTTTTGGTAATTGAATGAGAGCCACTTGATAGCTTTCTTTGTGTTTTATTATATAGATTGTAGTTGTTTACAAGCATAGAATAGTTTATAAAAGTCATCAATTAAATCCAAAAAAATTATGGGTTAATTCCAATCAAGTCTAGTTGTGCTCAGAAAAATATTGGATCAAAATATTATCTTTAAAATCAGTATAAAAATAACCAGACAGAATTCATATAAAACAGAATCTGGAATTTTCTACACATCTGTAGTAAAACAGCAATAACTTGCAACTCACAAATCGAAACTGAGATCTGTCAAAATTTATGCAAAGTAGACAGAATTCTCTATAATTCACATTCACAAATAGTTTTCATATACTGACCTCAAAAGGATCTAAAATACTGAACAAAAAACGAGGTAACAACAAAAACAGAAATCTTCTTCATGCATAAAATCAACTAGTTTATATGTAACACATTCAAATCATAACAAAATATGAAATGTGGTATACTAGATATCCAAGAAACATGATATAGGGTGTTTGAAAAGTCTACAACGAGTTATACTACTGCTAACACATCAAGCATACAAGATTCTACGACCCCTCATAAGTCACGAACAACATGCATGTATATATCAAGAATTTAGATTATTTCTAAGTTATTTCATGTTGTTGTAACCAAAGATGACTAGGATGGATCAACAAGTAGAGACAAGATCTAGCAAGGGTTTCATACGAATTGACTCTAGAAACAAAACTACACTACAGGCGGTATTTCGTACTTGTATATGCAACAAAAGAATACAAGTTACTTGCCTCGAAATTGACAACAAAAATGATGAGGATACGAGAATAACGGAATAGGTTCCCTGGCACGAACACAACAATACGGAAACACAGAATCACGAGCGAACTACGTGCAAATATCCACATAGTAAAACACCAATTCCAAGGCTAACACCAAACAGCAAACGGCGAACCCAAAACAGCGAATCCCCCCTTCACACAAATCACCAAACATCAACTTAGCAGCACCCAGCGGAAATCGTCTTCGACTTAGATGGCGGGAGTGCAGCGGGGCTGCGGTACGACGGTGGTGAGGGTGCACGACTGCGAGCAGGCGGTCGGGGATGGATGACGACCCGACACTAGCGGTCGGGAAGCGACGCAGCGATGCGAATGGCAGGGCTCGAGAGTACTCTGTTTCTCACCAAAACAGCGGAGGGAAGACGATGGGGTGCAGGGGTGGAAGATGAGGCTGAGGGGATTTGGCGACTACGGGGCTAAGGGATTGGTGATCGGAGGGAGGTTGCAGAGGACATGGACGACCGGGATGGGTGCAGGGTTGTTCGGCTGATGGGGAGAGTCGATGAGGTGCATCTAGGGGTGAGTTGTGGATGACGAGGTGGTCGAGGGGATGGAGCAACGGAGGACGGGAATGGAGTTGGAGGTCTCAGAGGTCGGGAAGAGGTTGAACGGGGAAGGCTAGAGGTAGGGGATGAAGGCACAATAAAGGGTAATTTAGCCGGTGATGTGGCTAAAAATAGGGGTTCAATCGAGACTGTCCAAATTGGACATGAATCCTGAAGCCCAGGGGTAAAATAGTAATTTCGCCTACAAACGGGTCTGAAGCGGGTACTGGGTCTCCTTCTCACAGATCCAATAACCCGCGAACGGATCCACCACAACTAGGTGCGGGCTTCAACCTGCAACAAACCCAGTCCAGCAAGATAGAATTGGGGTTTCTGATTAATATTAATCAACGGCCCTGATTCATATCTATCCCTTCACTGGGGATTAGGGATTACATTCCTTATCTATACACAGGAATTACATGCCTAATCTGTTCCCTAAGACGCCTATAAATACCCCCCATCCATCTCCATTAAAGAGGTAATCAATCTTTCACCAGTTTTTGCGCTCTTTCATAATCTCTCTGATTACTGACTTGAGCGTCGGAGGGTGCGTCGCCGGGAACAACCCCGGTGTCTCGCACTTTTTGTAGGTGTGCGGCGGGAGCGACGATCAAGCCCGACGGAACAGGTATACAGGTTTACTATTCAGTTTCCCTAAGAATCCACAAATTCTATCTGTTTGCCCCACACCAAAATTAGCAGCAATAGATTGGCGCCGTCTGTGGGAAACTAACGAATAGAAACCTCTCCTCTTCCCGGCGAACAGATCTTCTCCAGCCATGCCTCCCAGGAAGTCAGATCAAGAGGGTCCAACAGAGGACCCAACCCCGATCAGCAGCAAGAAATTCCCGTCCAGCCTACCCAACAGCAGGGACAGCTTCCTCTCCAAGCAGAGGACCCACTCCAACAGGACCTCCCTCCTCCAAATCAGCCACCACCAAAGGGTCCTAACCCTCAGAAACAGCCTCTTCACCAAGAACACTTCTCCATCCACAACGCCTCTACGGACTCTATGGCCTCCCATCATCCCCGAGCCTCGGGTCGCCATAACACCGCCCTCAACCGCCAGAAAGATGATGAATTTCGCCGCCACCTGGATGAGAAGCGGGCCCGAGAGGGAACCTCCCGCCAACACTGTCCGGACGAGCGGTACCCTCGCCACCAGGAGTATAGAAGGTCCCCCAACCGAAGGGGTCGGAAAGAATCCCCCGAGCACTACCGAAGAAGGCCACATTCCCCCACGGGTCGGCAACAGCCCGGGAACAATGAGGCACCCATCACACGTGCCGAGTTCCAGCAGTTCCAAGTGACCATCCTACAAGCTCTCAATCTCCGTCCTAACGCCAACGCACCCAAGATTCCATCTCCTCCTCCGGTCCGAAGCCCTCGCCGACGGTCCCCATCTCCACATCCTGCTCCTAGCAACTCCCGGCGTACCCCCAGTCCTCGTCGCTCCCGCAGTTACCATCGCCGTAGCCCTCTCTTTCCCTCATACGAAGACGAGTCTAGAGGCTCGGCCGATTATCATCGGAGGGACGACACCATGTACCACCGTCTTCATGAAGTAGAGAGACGCCTGGGTCAGATAGACCGAGAAGAGGAGCTTAGGGGAAGGACCCTACGTCCTAGCCGACCCCCTTTCTCCAGAACCATAGTGGATGCACCTGTGCCGTTCGGCTTCAAGCCTCCCCAATTTGAGACTTACACCGGGGAGACCGACCCAGTTGACCACATCGAAAGCTTTAAGACCTTAATGCTCCTCCATCAAGCTTCCGGTGCCGTCCTCTGCAAAACCTTCCCCGCAACTCTCAAGGGCCCAGCTCGAGAATGGTACTCTCGCCTCTCCCCCTCCTCAATATTTTCCTTCAAGCAATTCGAGACCCTTTTCGTCACTCATTTCGTAAGCAGCCGAAGGGCTGAGAAGACCAGCATCGCCCTATTGCACCTCCACCAGAAGAAGGGGGAAGAAATTGAGAGACTATGTGAAGAGGTTCACAGCAGAAGCCAGGTCCATAGCATCCCTCGACCAGTCGGTCGCTACGGCAGCATTTCAATCTAATGTCCTCAATTCCAACCTCCGCTCCTCCCTCGCCAAGAAGCCTCCACAGAACTTTTCCGACCTCCTCCTTCGAAGTGAAAAGTACATCCGGGCCGAAGAGGCTGAGCAGCGACCCAACTGGGAGGGGTCTTCCTCCGGGTTTAAGAGAAAGGGAACAGAAGAGGAAGGAGCCAAGAAGCTCCAGAAGGATAATGCCGGCCAGCGCCGACCTCCCCCCAGATTCGAGAAGTTCACTCCCCTCACCACTAATGTCTCAACCATTCTCATGGAAGTCGAAAAGGAAGGGATAATACCTCCTGCTCCGAGGATGAATACCCCCGCCAAGAGGAGGGACAAAGAAAAATGGTGCCGTTATCACCGGGACCACGGGCATGACACCAACGATTGTCGCGCCTTAAAGAACGAGATTGAAGCCCTTATTCAAAGGGGGCGCTGACCAGGTTTGTAAGAAAGGACCGAGCCGAACTTCCTCCCCCGCCTCGGGGGGCTAACAAGCGTCCGGAACGAGAAGAGGCGCCTGACTTTGAGGAAGAGCGAGTCCTCCACCTCATTCATGGGGGCCCAATGGGGGGCTCCTCGAACTCCTCTCGGAAGGCATTTATAAGAGAAGTCAACTCGGTCCGAACGACCCCTCCTCCCAAAGGCCTCGGAGTGCCTGTCACCTTCTCAGACGAAGATCTAGAAGGGGTTCGCACCCCACATTGTGACGCACTTGTCATCAACCTCCACATGGCGAACTTCAAAGTGGAGAGGATACTTATGGATAATGGCAGCTCCGTAAACATCCTTTTCCTCGCCGCTTTCAGAGGCCTAAAGCTCTCCCGATACAGACTCAAGCCCGCCGGCTACACGCTCCATGGGTTCACGGGAGTGCCAGTGACTATTGAAGGGGTAATTATCCTCGACGTAACTGCTGGCAAAACTCCTACTACCCGAATGGAGTCGATGGACTTCATGGTCGTAGATGTCCCAGTAGCCTACAATGTCATTTTGGGTCGGCCCGGCCTGGCCGCCCTTGAAGCCGTCCCTTCTGCCTATCATCTCAAAATGAAATTTCCCACTCGGGCCGGAGTAGGGGAAGTAAGGGGCAATCAGGAGCAGGCCCGCAAGTGCTATATGACCTCTACCCTCGGACCCGTCCTTTCCTTGGAAACTCTGGAAATCCCCCAAGATGTTGCTCGATCAACATCCGAGCCGGTGGACGAATTGGAGGAAGTGTTCTTCTCTGAGCAGGAGCCGACCCGCAAGTTCTTTGTCAGCAAGACCCTCCCGTCCGCCCTATACTCAGACATTGTACAATGCATCCGAAGGAATCAAGACCTCTTCGCTTGGTCAGCTGCAGATATGCCCGGTATCTCCGAAGAACTCTTAGTCCACCGCCTAAGCATTGATCCGGGGTCCAAACCGGTTCAGCAAAAGAGGCGCAAGTTTGCCCCCAAGCGTCAGCTCGCTATTAAAGAGGAGGTTGACAAGCTCTTGAAGGCCCGGTTCATACAGGAGGTGAACTATCCTGAGTGGTTGTCGAATGTAGTGATGGTGAAGAAGTCCAATGGGACTTGGAGAATTTGCATTGATTTTACCGACCTCAACAAGGCTTGCCCAAAGGATCCATTCCCTCTTCCGAGCATTGACACCCTGATCGATGCAACTTCGGGACATGAGCTCCTCAGCTTCATGGATGCCTTTTCAGGCTACAATCAGATCCGGATGTTCCCCCCGGATATCCCGAAAACTTTGTTTGTGACCGACCAAGGCCTCTATTGCTACAGGGTCATGCCATTCGGCCTAAAGAATGCAGGGGCGACATACCAACGCCTCGTCAACAGGGTTTTCCAGGCACAGATCGGCCGGAACATGGAGGTGTATGTTGACGACATGCTTGTGAAAAGCATTCGAGGCATTGATCATGTGACCGACCTCCAAGAGGCATTTGACGTTTTGAGAAAGCACAGTATGAGACTCAACCCGAACAAGTGTGCATTCGGCGTCTCATCAGGGAAGTTCCTCGGCTTCATGGTTAGCCAACGAGGAATTGAAGCAAATCCGGAGAAGATCAAGGCCATATTGGACATGGCCCCTCCTAGAAATATTAAAGAAGTTCAGAGATTAACAAGCCGCCTCGCCGCCATAGGGCGCTTTCTCTCAAAATCTGGGGAAAAATGCCTCCCCTTCTTCAAGGCCCTCAGGGGGGCTAAAGGATTCGAATGGGGGCAGCAGCAACAGGAGTCCTTCGACCAGCTCAAGGCTTACCTCGTCAATCCCCCTCTCCTTAGCAAACCGATCCCTGGCGAACCCCTCTACCTCTACCTGGCAGCCTCCGAGCAGACCCTCAGTGCAGTCTTAGTAAGGGAAGAAGACCGGGCTCAGAAGCCCATCTACTATGTCAGCAAAGTGCTTCGGGACACCGAGCTCCGGTACCCGAAGATAGAGAAAATGGCCTATGCCCTGGTGATGGCCGCGAGAAAGCTTCGCCCGTACTTTCAGTCCCATTCGGTGGTCGTTCTTACCGACCAGCCGCTGAAACAGGTTCTTCACAAGCCCGAGACATCGGGTCGCCTTATGAAATGGTCGATCGAGCTGAGCCAACATGATATAACTTTTCAGCTTCGGACCGCGATCAAGGCTCAGGCACTAGCCGAGTTTATAGTTGAGACTACTATCCCCGAGTCCAGCAAAATAGTGAAGGGACCACCCGTCTGGTCGGTTTATGTTGACGGATCCTCTTGCAACGAGGGAAGCGGGGCAGGGGTCATCCTGGCAGGCCCAGATGACTTTATCCTCCAATACTCCCTCCATATAAACTTCAAAGCCTCGAACAACGAAGCTGAATACGAGGCGCTCATAGCCGGCCTTGGAATGGCCCGAAATGCTGGGGCACAACGCCTGCGGATCTTCAGCGACTCTCAGCTGGTCATCAATCAGGTCCTCGGCGAGTATGAAGCCCGCGATGGCAGAATGGTTAAATACTTAGCCAAAGTCAAGAGCCTCATGGCGCTGTTTGAAGAGGCCCTCATCCAGAGGATCCCCCGAGAAGAAAATGCACAGGCCGACGCCCTATCCAAACTAGCCTCCTCTTCCCTTCAAGGTCTCGAGCAGACCGTATTGATAGAAGTCCTCCTAAAGCCGAGCATAGAGGAAGAAACACTGGACTCCGTAGAAACATTGCCTGTCCTCCTCGAAGATAATTGGATGAAACCCCTCGTCCAATTCTTAAGGGACGGACTCCTCCCCGAGGATCCCAAGGAAGCACGAAGGGTAAGAACCCGAGCCGAGCGTTACACACTAATTGGAGGCATCCTGTACAAACGCTCCTTCACCCAGGTGGATGGTCGGCCCTACCTGAGGTGCCTCTCCCCCGGGCAGGCCGACTACGCCCTGCAGGAACTTCATGAGGGCATTAGCGGGGCCCATTCTGGCTCCAGAGCCCTGGCGCGCAAAGTGTTGAACTACGGGTATTTTTGGCCCACTCTCCTACGGGATGCCGAACGACACGTTCTGCAATGCAGCTCCTGTCAGAAGCACTCCGACATCCGACGCCTTCCACAAGCACCACTCACTTCCCTATCAAGTCCGATCCCCTTCGCGATGTGGGGGATGGATTCACTAGGGCCATTTCTGCCAGCCCCCGGACAGCTCAAGTTCCTAGTCGTGGCAGTCGACTATTTTTCGAAATGGATAGAGGCCGAACCACTGGCCACGATCACCGAAAACAAGGTTGTTCAATTCTTTTGGAAGAGCGTGATCTGCCGATTCGGCGTCCCCAGGGTCCTAATCACGGACAACGGAACGCAGTTCACGGGGGCTGCCTTCTGAGCCCTATGTGAAGACCTCGCCATACAACACCGATTCTCCTCCGTCTCTCATCCTCAGTCTAACAGCCAGGCCGAGAATGCCAACCGACAGATCCATTCAGGCATTAAGAAGATGTTGGACAAGTGCTCCAAAGGCTTGTGGGTCGATCAGCTGCCCAACGTGCTCTGGAATTACCGCACCACGAAGTGGACCCCAATAGGCGAGAGCCCATTCAATCTCACCTACGGGTCCGAGGCCATCATCCCCCTAGAAGTTGGGTTACCCTCTCCTCGCCTGATAGCTTATGAAGAAGAACAGAATGCTAAGGAGCTCAGAGCAAGTCTAGATTTGATAGACGAAATCCGAGAGAGAGCTGCCATACGCCAGCAAACTTACCGAAGAAGGATCGAGCTAGCATACAACAAAAGAGTCCGCCCAACGGACATCAAAGAAGGGGACCTGGTCCTCCGAAAGTTGGCCATCTCGTTCCCTAGTCAGAAAAGCAAATTGGCCCCGAACTGGGAGGGACCTTACAAGATTTATACGGAAATCCACCCCGGCACATACAGACTAGAAGATCTCGAAGGCAGGGAGATTCCCCGGACTTGGAATGCCGACCATCTCTTAAAATACCAAGAGAGAGCAACAACGCCTCTCTAAGTAATTCAAGATGTTGAACCGTTCCTTTCCTGTTACTTGTAGTACTTTTCTTTTATTTTTCCTTGTAATAACGGCTAGCAACTTTAGAAGCAGTCGATCATTGGATATTAATAAATAAAGTTTTTTCATATTTTTGATACTGTTACATCTCTCTCTTTTTAACTCTTCAAGCTAACAATGGTTCGGAGTCCAACACTCGGCTCGACTTTACTTCCCCGGCTCGTCCATAGCCGAGCCAGAAGTAGATCGCTGTTCGGAATTGCTCCCACAGCCGTTGAATGGTTCGGAGTCCAACACTTGGCTCGATTCTACTTCGCAAGTTCGTTCCTAAGCGAGCTAGAAGTAGTTCGCCATTCGGAATTGCTCCCACAACCCATTAACTAATCTACAATGGTTCGGAGTCCAACACTCAGCTCGACTTTACTTCCCCGGCTCGTCCATAGCCGAGCCAGAAGTAGATCACCGTTCGGAATTGCTCTCACAGCCGTTGAATGGTTCGGAGTCCAACACTTGGCTCGATTCTACTTCGCAAGTTCGCTCCTAAGCGAGCTAGAAGTAGTTCGCCATTCGGAATTGCTCCCGCAACCCATTAACTAATCTAACAATGGTTCGGAGTCCAACACTCAGCTCGACTTTACTTCCCCGGCTCGTCCATAGCCGAGCCAGAAGTAGATCGCCGTTCGGAATTGCTCCCACAGCCGTTGAATGGTTCGGAGTCCAACACTTGGCTCGATTCTACTTCACAAGTTCGTTCCTAAGCGAGATAGAAGTAGTTTGCCATTCGGAACTGCTCCCACAACCCTTAAACTAACCTAACGATGGTCGGGGTCCCATGGCTCGTCTTTACTGTACCGGCTCGTCCTCAAGCGGGCCGGAGGTAGATGGCCATTCCGAACTGCCCCCACGACCACCGAGCCGAGTGGACGAGGTAGCGACCCTCGTATATGGCGAAAAAACCTTCCGAGGCGAAACCATCGTCAGATCGTCTCAAAATGTGTGCTACAGTGTGATGAACGGATCTGATTCAGCCACGTGTCCACAAAACGACAAGATAACGTTTTCTTGGGAACTGGACCCGCCTCAAGATTCGTGCCACCATTCAACGGCTATGATCACTTCACTTCGCTCGGCACCAAACGCCGAGCGACAGGCAACCAGAACCAACCCTCGGCAAAAGTCACTCCGGTTACCAAGCCACGAAAGCGCAGCCGACCCGTGCCGAGCAAGTATCCAGCCGAGCCTCGAAAGAAAGTTTGGGTTAAGATTTAGGGGACTTTCCCCTCGGTTCCGGACTTGGGTCATCACCTCTTCTACCGTGATCTTCCCCGACCCTGACACCCACATCGGGGCAGTCAGAATCGGGAGAAGATCACGGTGGAAGAACGACCACCCGTCCTCCCGAAGTAAACTCCTCCCTCGGATTCGGACCTGGGTCATCACCTCTTCTACCATGATCTTCCCCGACCCTGACATCCACATCGGAGCAGTCAGAATCGGGAGAAGATCATGGTGGAAGAACGACCACTCGTCCTTCCGAAACACACGATCCTCCGAGTCCGGACTTTGGTCGTCACCTCTTCCACCATGGTCTCCCCTGACCCTGACATCCGCACCGGGGTCGTCAGAGTCAGGAGAAGACCATGGTGGAAGAACGGCCACCTGTCCTTCCGAGGAACCTTTCCCTCGGGTCCGGACTACGGTCGCCAACTCTTCTGCCTTGTCCTCCCCCGCCCCTGACACCCACATCGTTACTGTCAGGAACGGGAGAAGAACAAGACAGAAGAGTGACCACCCTCCGGACCTCTCGAGATCAAAATTTTTCACAAAGCTGGCATCCGCCCAAAGGCAGACACCATCGATGCCACTAGAGATAAAGACTGCAATGACAAAAACTACAAGGGGGGTGTGGGATTTATAGCCTTCCTCCAAGAGGCTGTCATTATGACCCTCGGGAGTCCAAAAGTCGCGCCTAGGGAGCTGAAGCACTGCGTATTAATTAAGGGGGACCGTTCTCAACGCCCTTGGGAAGGTGAAACGCCCCCACGGATCCCGGAGCGCCATTAATGCTGTTAGGAGACTGGTCCCATCTTTTCAGAACCACGCTCGGACGTCCGAGGGCCCGCATTCCTAATCAGGCCGCGTGACCACAGCTTCGAAACAGCTGTACCTTAGTGGCCGAACCAAGCCGTACCTGAAGGCACCGAGCAAGATACAGAACTGCGGCAAAAGCGTGAGTTTCAAGGCCAAGATGATCGATGAAGCAAACACTTGCCTCGCGGTTCATTTCGAACCTACCCTAGCTAGCGCAACTACAGCACAACAAGAAGCCAACAGAGGACAGTTCGGATAAATCAACTCCAATTTTATTAATATAACTTGGATAAATTTACAAAAAGATTACAACAAAACAAAGTTCGCAAGTCCGAAGTCAAGACACGACCCGTTCACTACCTCCGAGGAAGGGGGACACTCCGGTTCAGCGACACTTTGGGTCGGCGCTTCTTGGCCTCCGAGCTCGTCTCTAGACCGACGAATCGAGACGCCCCCTCGCCATTGACCCTGACAGTCGCTCCAACCGAAGCACCACTCGAAGACACCGCTAACACACTTTGGGCGTCGGCTGCTGTCCTACCTATGATGGGGGTTCGGCTCGCGGCCTGATAAAACGTAATCCCTCGCTCGATCTCCTCGCGAGTGCACGAGGTGCTTCGGACGTTAGCCCTCACTGGTTAAGGCTTGAGCCGAGCAACCTCTTCCTCCAGTTCGACGATCCAGTCCTTCAACGTGTCGTCCTTTACAATCACTTTGAATCGAGGAAGTTTCGCTGAACCAGGATACTCGGCGCTGTCGGATATAATGCGGCGCAAGTGGGTCACCTCGATGCTCTTGTCGACCGTCACCCTTTGCAATTGTTCCACTTTCCTTGCGAAGTCATCTCATTCGGCCGAAACCCGAACCAACTCTTCTTCCTTCGCAGATAGTTCGGCCTCGATAATTCGCAGATGGTGCAGCTCGACCAACAGCTCACTATTCCTCTTCTCTACATTATAGAGTATTCTCCTCGTCAGATGAATTTCGCCCTCGAGACGATCCTCCCGGGACCGCTGAAATAACTCTGCTCGGCGCCGATCCGCCGAGGTGATAAGAGTCTGCTCGGCAATCTGAAATGATAAAGGGACAACATTGAAGTACTATGTGGCCGAACCAAACACTTAGACAGAAGTCCAAAATCAAAATACTTTTCATTCATCATCAAGAGCGGTGGCCAGTCCGCAAAAGGCATTACACTGTTTGAAAGAAAAACAAAAATTACAAAAATTCACAAGAGGATCAGGGGTCCACCTGCGTCGCCGCTTCGACCACGGGCGCGTCGCCAGGTGGCCCCTCGATCCTTCCCTCGACCAGGGCGTTCGCCATAGGTGGGTCGGCCTCCTCCTCCTCGTCATCTCCTTCGACCTCGTCGCCTTCGCCTCCTTCCTCCTCACCGCCTGAGGGCGACCCGGGCCACAGTCTGTAGCCGACCCGCTCGAAGCTGGGGACACGATCCTGAACATGGTCGAGGGCCGTCTGATAGGACCTCTCCATGTTCTCGGCCATGTGTTTCTTCGCCTCAGCCTCGACCTCGGCCTCTACCTCGGCCCTAATCTTGATGGCCAGCGCCTCCTTCTCTACCTTCAGGTCGGCCAGAGACTTCGCCGACGCGGCCAGCTCCTCGGCAGCCTTCTTGGCCTTAGCAGACTCCGCGTCAAGTCGCCCCTTGGCCCTCTCCAAGTCCGCCTCAAGATCGGCGACCCTGGACTTCCAAGGCCTCCACCCGCCGCTGCTCGGCCTCGAGGTGCCAAACCGCCCTGACCTTCTCCGCCCTGTCCTTGTCGCTGGCGGCCTTCAGCTCCTTCTCCTGCGCGGCAAACGTCTCGAGGAGATGGCCGAAGTGGCAGGTGGCCTGCAAAGACAACGATCAGAACGACGTACAAGCCAAGCAGCAAACTTGAAGAAATTCACAAGACACTTACCGACACGAGCGACCGAGCCACTTCATAAGTGTCGTTGCCGACCGTCCCAGCCTTCAGCGCGGCTCTGTCCTTCGGGGTCGCCAAGTGCTTGACGACCTGCACTGACATCTGCGAGTTGTCGAGGAATCCGTCGTGATTCTTCACCCGCCAGTTCGGCACAAACAGCTGCTTGTGCTGCTCGGTCAGGATTTCCTCGGCCGCTTTAGTCAGCGGCGGAGCCTCAAGCGTCAGCGCCGCGTTAACATCAAAGGCCCCCTCAATCACGGTCGGGGCCACGGGGACCGAGGGCTCTTCGGCAACAACCACCTCCGAAGGCACCTCAATAGCCGGAGGAGGCGGGGTGGTGGTAGAGGCGACCGTGGGCTGCGGAGTCGACGAGCCAGCCGCGGCTGCCCTCTTCCTCTTTCTGCCCCCGGCCAACTTAGACCTATCGACCATCATGGCGTTGAAATCAATCTTCATCGCTTCTGCATCGGACAGCAAAAAACGAGTCAGCAAGACGAACTAAAGACTTGAAAGAAAAACGAAAATAAATGAGATGTCAGGAGCATACTCGGGTCGATGGGGCTAAGGCCGGATCCGAACAGCACCTCCTCCGTCAACTCCCTCCAACTCAACAGGGGAAGGGCCATGATCTTCCTCGCCACCTCCTCCTCGGCCTCAGACAGTACGGGGTCGGCTCTCGCAAATTTCGGCACCTCCACTTTCCACCGGGTCGGAATGTGCCGTATCGCCTCACCCCTTAATATAAAATAATTCTCTTTCCAACCCTTAATTGAGTCCGGGTTTTCTACGATCTTAACACCCTTCCTCGGCCCCAAGTAGTACCGATGCTCCGTCTTATGCTGCCGGTTTATTCGATACAGGCCTCGGAAGACCGTTAGGTCCGGCTCGACTTCAGCTTTGTAGCACTGAAGCAAGAAAGCGTTCACGTGACGCCATGTGTTCGGCATGAATTGGGTCGGCGCAAGGCAGAACCAGCCGAGGATCTGGAGGATGAAAGGATGCAGCGAGAAACGTAGTCCGGCATTCAAGGAGTCGAAGTCGAACATGCACATATCCGACGACGGCAGCTTGGAATTCGCTCGCATCCCGGGGCCGGGGATCACCAGCTTGTACTCCGGAGGGATGGCGAATCCCTTTCTAATCCGAAGGAGATCCCTCTCGGATAACACCGAAATGAGCTCGTCAGCTTCGGTGGGAAGGGCCGGGTTAGGTTCTTCGACGACTTTCGACTTTCCGTAGATCGCTTTCTCCAAAAGGTCGCCCTCGTACCGCCTGACCCCCGACTGCCCGGATAGAACCGAGGGATATCGTCCCATCTCGGGGGCTTGCTTCGGGTTCTCTACAATCACCTCAACCACGGGAGATTGGGTCGCCACCCTCCTCTTCTTCTTCTCCTGCCTCGCCTCGGTAGCCGACGGCTCGGCGACCTGCTTTCCCTTCCTTCGGACCTCCGCCCTTCTCCTCTCCTCGGCACCATCATCGCCCGAAGATGAGGCCCCACTCCCCGAGTTCACTCTTGACATCTCTAGAAAAAAGCTAAGGCAAAGTAGACTGACCTTTGAAGTGACGTTCACGGTCGGAATGTGCTTGCCGGAAATCGCCTGGCCCACGCGACAGCTAACGTCACCACCTTGAAGCAAGAATCGCCGCTAGCAGAGAACTTAGAGAACAAAAGTGAAGTCTTGAAGTGAAAAGTAAGAAATGAGCTTGGGAGTGGGGGAGTAAAAACTTATAACCCTAGGGGATAGTGGGCCTCCTTGGGAACCTCAAAGGCCCACTAAGAAGCCAAAGCGCCAAGCGGAAAGTTGCAACGTTACGAGAAGCGAAAAACTCCTCAAATCGCTTAAGTCAACGACTCGGCCACCGGTCTGCCGAGCCGAGCTATCGAACAGCCGGCTAAGCAACCGAGCTACTGAGTTCCTTCGAAACATCCAACTCAGCGCCTCGGCCAACAGCCCTGAGGCTCCGAGCCGAGATGACGAGGAACCGACCCTCGTATATGGAGAAAAATCCTTCCGAGGCGAAGTCACCGTCGGATCTCTCCAACATTCGCGTCAGAATTCGATGGACGGTTCAGATCTTGCCACGCCCACAAAACGAAAAGATAGCATTTTCTCGTGATCTGAACCCCATCCTCATGATGCGCACCATGATGGACGGACCAGATCCGGCCACGTGTACCTTCCGAACTGCCTGCCATCAGCCTGCTAAACCGAGCTACCGAACAGCTTAGTCGAGCAGCCGAGCCACTGGGCTCGAAAAAACGGTACAATCAAGAGACGCTACCTTCAAAATATCCAACTCAGCACCTCGGCCAACAGCCCTGAGGCTCCGAGCCGAGATGACGAGGAACTGACCCTCGTATATGGAGAAAAATCCTCCCGAGGCGAAGTCACTGTCGGATCTCTCCAAAATTCGTGTCAGAATTCGATGGACGGTTCAGATCTCGCCACGCCCACAAAATGACAAGATAACGTTTTCTCGTGATCTGAACCCCATCCTCGTGATGCGCGCCATGATGGACGGCCCAGATCTTGCCACGTCCACTAAACGACAAGATAGCATTTTATGGGGATCCGCGCTGAAATGGATGGCCCAGATGACGCCACGTACCTCGGGGAGTTCGAGCCGAGGGACTAATCCTCCGAGCCGAGGCACTGACCTTCCGAGCCGAAGCGCTGACCCTCCGAGCCGAGATGACGAGGAACCGACCCTCGTATATGGCGAAAAAACACGCCGACCCATATCAGCCGTTGGATCTTGTGAAAAAGTGCGCTCGTCATGATGGACGGCCCAGATCTTGCCACGCCCACTAAACGACAAGATAGCGTTTTATGGGGATCCACGCTGAAATGGACGGCCCAGATGATGCCACGTACCTCGGGGAGTTCGAGCCGAGGCACTGACCTTCCGAGCCGAGGCACTGACCTTCCGAGCCGAAGCGCTGACCCTCCGAGCCGAGATGACGAGGAACCGACCCTCGTATATGGCGAAAAAACACGTCGACCCATATCAGCCGTTGGATCTTGTGAAAAAGCGCGCTCGTCATGATGGACGGCCCAGATCTTGCCACGTCCACTAAACGACAAGATAGCATTTTATGGGGATCCACACTGAAATGGACGGCCCAGATGATGCCACGTACCTCGGATCCTCCGAGCCGAGGCACTGACCTTCCGAGCCGAAGCACTGACCCTCCGAGCCGAGGAACCGAGGAGTCGACCCTCGTATATGGCAAAAAAGCCTGCCGAGGAACGGGGACCATCTGATTACTTAGAAATCTGCGCTCCGCTCTGATCGAAGGCTCAGATCATGCCACGTCATAAATCAGTATTTAAAAATCGATTTTTATTTATTTAAATTGTATTATTTATTTAAAAATTGCGAAAAATTGCTAAAAATTCGGGAAAATTAGCTAAAAATTCTAGACAATAATTAAGAATTCGGGGGGATATTTTTGAGCCCCTGAACGAACAATTATTGCCTACAATGTGCTGTTAAGCCCCCCGAACTCTTAGTTAACACATCGCAAAATTAAATAAATAGCCCGAAAAAAATAAATAAAAACTCGATACGGCCTCGGAACATCGTATGCCTTCAAAAAAGAGGAAGTTACCCTACTACCCACTTCAGGATTCAAAATCACCCATTCGGACTCTGATACAACTCCACTAGCCACTAAAACAGTCAAACTACTCCTCAAAGACTGATCGCCCTCAGCCTTTCGGAGTGGGGGGCTCGTGATGTGGCTAAAAATAGGGGTTCAATCGAGACCGTCCAAATTGGACACAAATCCTGAAGCCCAGGGGTAAAATAGTAATTTCTCCTACAAACGGGTCTGAAGCGGGTACTGGGTCTCCTTCTCACAGATCCAATAACCCGTGAACGGATCCACCACAACTGGGTGTGGGCTTCAACCTGCAACAAACCCGGTCCAGCAGGATAGAATTAGGGTTTCTGATTAATATTAATCAACGGCCCTGATTCATATCTATCCCTTCACAGGGGATTAGGGATTACATTCCTTATCTATACACGGGAATTACATGCCTAATCTGTTCCTAAGACGCCTATAAATACCCCCCATCCATCTCCATTAAAGAGGTAATCAATCTTTCTCCAGTTTTTGCGCTCTTTCATAATCTCTCTGATTACTGACTTGAGCGTCGGAGGGTGCGTCACCGGGAACAACCCCGGTGTCTCACACTTTTTGCAGGTGTGCGGCGGGAGCGACGATCAAGCCCGACGGAAGAGGTATACAGGTTTACTATTCAGTTTCCCTAAGAATCCACAAATTCTATCTGTTTGCCCCCACACCAAAATTAGCGGCAACAGGCGGCGAGATTAAGAAAGGTATTTAAGAATGGTGATTAGGGTTAACAGTGATGCTTTATATAGGAGTTTAGAATTAGGGTTTAGGGGGGAAATGGTTATTGGCTATTGGGTTTAAAAACTAATAGGAAAATAAATAACCAATAAAAGGGTAGGATTATGTAACAAAATATATTTTGTAATACAATATGGAAATTATTTGAAATAACTACAAGTACAATTAACAATAGAAATAGATTTTGCATTAACAATCAAGGGAAATAGTAATAGTAACAAAAATAACAAAAATAACAATAATCATAATAATAATAATAAAAATAAGAATGAAAATAAGAATAACAGTAATAATAATAATACTGATAACAATAATAATAATAACAACATTAATAGGGTTTGTATTACAATATAAAAATCATTGGAAAAATAGCTACTATTAAAATTATTGATTATAAGTAGACTTTAATAGGAGATCCAAAAACAAATTTTAACAAAAAGAGTTTAAGAGCAGAAGAATAATTTACAAAAAAACATAATACCAGAAATATACAGAAAATATGTATTGGCGAAAACAGGGGTTACAATCCTACCCACCTTACAACAAAATTTCGTCCTCGAAATTTGCCTAGGAGGTACATAGGATAAGGAAAAAGCAAACTTAGGGTAACAAAACAAAGAATTAGGGAAGGAACAAATTAGTGGCAATACCAGAAAAAGAAGAAAATGGATAACAATGATGTCAAATGGAATGCATGAAAGAAAATAAACAGTATCAAAAGGAAAGAAACAACACAAGATAACAAAGCAAGATAGAGAGTAGGTAAAACTGGAATCAAAGAGAGAATGGACAGGGAAGAATTGAATCAAATAATGAATTGGTGCATGATGGTAAAGTGGAATGCAAGAAAGAAGTAACCGGTATAAAGAAGATGAAACAATACAAGACTTGCAAGATAACAATGCAAAGAGATGAAGAAATGGATAGAGCTGGAATCAAAGAAAGGATGGACAAGGAAGAGTTAGACCAGCCAATGAGTCAATGGATATAGATGAGTACAAGGGATGGAAAGAAGCAAACAATGCAGGGAAGGAGAAACAATAAGAGAATCCTGGGACCTGTGGGTTATGGGTCCACCACGCTTCCGCTGCACCACTCTGATCGGAAAGACTCTGCCAATAGCATTCATTAGCTCTATCAATCTGCTTCGTGGCTCAGCATATTCTCGATACGTCCAAATGATAACTCTCCAACATGAAGTTCGAACTCCGAGCAACTTTGGATTCTGAACACTTCCTGAGATCTTGGGACTCTACATGCACATCACGAAGCAAAGGATGATACTTCCTCTCCTGGCGATGATCCAAGCTGCTGAAATGTCGATGTAGATCTAGTGATGCCGGTCAACGAACCAAGCAAGAAAGAAAAGAATGGATAGCAATGGAATTTGAGAGGAACAAGACAGGGAAGAAACAACTAGTATGATACTCAATATGAATCAACAAATGAAGATGAATGCATGGCACGAAAAGCAAAGAACGACACACGAGCAGAAGTAGGAAGGAATCAGCGAGGCAAGCAGAAATAAGAGATTGCATGCACCGGAATCAAAAGAATATGGGTACAGAAATAATGAAACTTTACCCAGTAAGGAGTCAACAATAAGGACGACTGAGAGAGATGGAAGAAACAAGGAGTCAAGGGATCGAATAAGGAGGAATCAAATGAACGGAACAAGACTAGTATCCATATCAATATTGATTACAATTCATTCATGTTATTGCATGGTCTGTGTACTGCTGAGCCAATCCAAGATCGAGCCAAGCTTGTCTAACTTATTAGTCACCTAATACATTAGCCAAACATGGGCTCTAATTCCACTAAAAATCTTGTCATATTCCGCTTCCCAAAAAGAAAATACGGAATACGGATACGTGACTAAGTCCAGCAAATGGCTTGCACCATTCATAAACTGTCAGGATCTTTACAACAAGTACAAGTATAAACAAGAGAGATACAAGAGGAATAGTCAACCACACATGCATAACTGAATTAAAATAGTCAACAAGATTACTTGAAAAGAAATAAGAAATAATTATGTCTGGAACAAAATACAATAATGTTCAAAGCAAGAAAACAAGAAATAATGATAACAAAACTCCAGCAACTAGTATCTCATGTCACCAATACCGTCTGGAACCTGTTCTCCAAAATCTGTAATTCAACGAATGCGGAAAAGAGGGAAAGAGAAAAACAAGTACCCGTCAATTGCAAGTTACGGGCCACTTATAATGTAGAATACAAGCACATAGGAAAACTAACTAGCAATATGGTATAAACATGATGTCAAAATAAACAACTAGCATGGCAAAGTGAACAAGTGTAAATGGCATGAATCAAGTGTTAAGAAATCAAGTCTCATGTAATCATGCATCAAGTGTCACGTATCAAGTCTCATGTAAACAAGTCTCATGTACCAAGTTCAAGTATCAAGCAAGCATATGTCAAGTTCAAGTATCATGTGTCAACTTTTGTAGTGATTACTATCTAGGTAGCACTTCATGCGCCCCATATTATAATACATGGTTGCTACAACAAACAGTTTTGTTTTAGATTTCATAGTGGACCATATAGGGTAGTGTACTCAGGGACATGTAATCCAAATCATATACCAAATTCCAAATTAACCAAATCATACACCAAATTTCGAATAATCCAAATCATATACCAAATTCCAAATAATCCAAATCATATACCAAATTCCAAATAATCCAAATCATATACCAAGTTCCAAATATGGAAAATACGGGCCGCCTTCCGAGTATACGTTTCTGAATTATCCACTATTAGATCCTTCCCTTAAACCTCGGCTTGATCATTTATTATTATAATCAGGAATGCATGTATGTGTCGAAAAACAAAGCATGGATAACAGATATAAACATGTATCAGGTTCAGGGTGTAAGATAAATAAGTACAAATACAAGATAACGCATAACAGGGTAAAACAACTAGTTTTCTAATTCAGGACAGCACGACAGTGTTGTACTAAAACAGTGATTCCCGCTACTACAAACATCCAAATCTGGATCCGTCGAAGAATCTGAAAATAAACTCCCACACGAATCCAGCGAATATAAATAATTCATATAGTAATTCACAATATCTTAACTCAAAACAGGGTTGAATCCAGAAAAACATGTTCAGACAAAAATCAGGAAAACGAATTCTCAGTCAGGATAACCGCATCAAAACCTCTCAAATAATTTCAGGAAAAATTCGAGGTAATTCCCCTATAAGTCTAGAATCAGAATATAAAGTTTCATAATATTCCAGTAAAATTTGTTTAGTCATCAAATATAAGAAAACATCAAGAAAAGATAGTTTGACAAATCTGGAATTCCCAACACTGCTGTACGAAAACTGAAATATCTTGCAAGCCGTGAAACGAAACCCAAATCCGCCAAAGGGAGATGAAAATAGATAAAATATACTAACTTTCATATTTCACAAATATTTTTCATACAGTAAAAGGAATCATAGTGAAAATAAGGTTCTTTACAGAACAACGAGTAAAATACAGTAAGTATAGATTTCATAAACGAGCATGAAACATCACATAGAACTTATCAATAAAATTTACCAAAATTCTGGGTAATCCCTAACTAGATAAAGAAACACTAACCAAAGTTTTGAATCAAAATAATATATGTAGCATAGTTCTTTAAAATGCTTTGTTATCAAAATTACTGAGAAACAGAATCTAGAAAAGATCGACACCTCTGTACTAAAACAGTCATAACTCAGTCATAAAAAACCAAAATCAAGCAATGTCAGAGGGGTTTGTAAATAGACGAAATTCTCTAAAACTCCTGTTTTATACCAAAATCAAGATACTGACTTTAATACAGTTCAAAACAGCAACCAAAACAGAACAGCGACAAGATACATATTTTTTCCTTAAAAACAAACTCGACATAGATTCAAGAAAATTGATCCAGACACATCCAAACATGAAATCGAGTCTACCAAGTGTCTAAACATCATGAATTAGGGTATCTAACATGTCCACGCCAAATATTTCACATGGATCTTAACCCAAAACACAAATTCTTGCACAAGTCTCACATACATGATCACAATCAAGAACGGGCAAATCCTAGGTTAATTCATGTCAAGAATGTGTCGTGAGTCATCTATGGTCAAGTTTTCACAATAGAGACAAAATCCATCAAGAAAAATACAAACAAGAGTCGTCTCTAGACCCAACTATACTATAGGTGAACTTTTTAACTTGTATCAAACAAATAAATTGGAGTACAAGTTACTTGCCTGGAGGAAGATGATGAATCCAACGAAAGAAAGAGAATAACAGGAATGGATTCCCGGGCACGAACTCAACAGCAACGAATCACGAACAAGATCACGAATTCAAAGAACAAATAACCCACGGACATGATCGGACGGCCACCAATCAAAGCAATCAAGAACTCCAAGATGATGATAAGATCAAGTTCCAATTGAACAGCTCACAAAAGAAGTGCTCATCAAGATGGTGATCAACGGCCCATAATCCACTTGATCAAAACCGAAGATCAAGATCAAGAAATCCAACGGCTCACATAATCAACGATGATGAGATAATGAATATGATCGGACGGTCCACATCAAATCAAGCAATGTGATCAAGATCCAACGATCGAGATTGCACATGATCAACCCATGATCCAAAAAAATCCATGAACACGATGATGAACCACGAACAATGAACAAACGATGAACGAGGAATCCCCAATGGACACAACCCGAACTCACTCACGCACGACAGCGACATAACGAGACGATGTCGCTGCTGTTGCGAGTTGCAGGCAGTCGGCGAGAACAGTGCCGGCGGGCTGTTGCATGGCGGGGCTGACGACACAGTGCGGGAAGCACGCTGTGGACTGGCTGGATGGCTGGTCGGCAAGGCAAAGGACTGGCGGCCAGGGGAATCGTCGGCAGGGCTTTGCACTGGCTGAGGTGACTGCAAAGAAGCAACGGGAGGGTGATGCAGGGTGGCTGCGACTAGTCGGGCTGAGCAACGTTGCTGCAGTCAAAGGGTTGCTATTGTTGAGGTGTGGCAAAGACAGGGTCGCAACTGACGCTGCGACAAGGAAGAGGTTGAGCGGCTGGCTTCGCTGGCATCACAGAGAGCTGTGCTGCGGTGCGCTGTCGAGGTGGTAGGGAGGGAGAGAGATGACAAGGCCTGATGAGATGGAAAGGGTGAAGGTCGGGAGATGGTTAGGGAGAGAGAGATGGAAGATGAAGAGGTAGGGGTACACAGTAGGCGGCGGGATGGGTTTGAGAAGAGGGTTAATAGATGGAGTATTAAATAGGGGGAGAAGAAGGGTTTTGAGTTGAGTTTTGGTTAACGGGTCTGGTTTATAGGGTAGGGGAAATTTAGGGTCTGTTTGGTTGGAGGGGAATGGAGGGAAGGGGAGGGGAGGGAAGGTTTTTTATCACTTTTCTTGTTTGGTTCAATTTTTAGGAGGGGAGGGGAGGGAAATGGGGGGGTGCAACACCCCTCCTGAGCCAATTTTGGCTCCCCTCCAAAAGTGGGGGGATTTGGAGGGGAGAGAAAATATGGCTAATTTTTTTAAAGTGGCATGACTAAATTGCCCTTTAAAATCTAAATCCTAATATAATAAAAAACCTCTCTCTTTCTCCCTACCGACAGTTTCTCTCCCGCTCTCTCTTTCTCCCTATCCTGGTGGCCCTCGACTGTTGCTATTAGGCTGTTACTAATTTGTAGACAGAAGTGCTACGAGCAAAGTGTTAGGAGAAGTGCTTTGCATAAATGGGTTATTTCAAAATCAGCAAGTTCATTGAGAGTGATATTCAAGAAAGGCCTTATGCATATTTCTTGTTTGTATGTCATACATGTACGAAGTGTTTTATGGCTTATCTCAAGATAAGTAGTTTAACTGGAGTGATATAAAGAAAGTCGTAATACGTATTTCCTCTTTGTATGTGATATATGTATTTCCATATCTAATATCCTAACTAAAGGCTGACTTGATATAAAAATTTTGTGAAGCGTAAAGCTGAATGGAAAAATGTCTCGAGTCTTCCGTCTAGATTTTCTTTTGTAACATTTACTCATCTGAAATAATATTGCTTTTCTTCTCTTTTTCTTTTTTTTTCTTTTTCTCTTTTTTTTTCTCGCAGAAGAGTTTTTTTTTATAAAAGTCTGCAGCCTAAATTTTCTAAATTGAAAAATTCAAGTTTATTGAACGTCTACTTTTTTTTTTCATTGTTTTTATTGTTTTTATTTTTTGGGGAAAGAGTTTTTTTTTAGGTATAATTTTGCTTTATGACAGTGTAATTTTGCTTTATGACATGGTCAAGCTTCCTAGTTTGACCATGCAGTATAACTATTGCTGCATATTCTAGATTTTTAAAACTGGACATGTGCATTTTCTGTCAAAATGATCTCTGAAGTTGACCACCCTTGACAAAGCATTTCAACTTCTCAGAGCTCCAAGATAACATCCTTAAACTCTGAATACTGTTTGTGTGTCCACAAATTAGTAACAGCCTAATGAAAACTCCCGCTCTCTGTTGCTATGTGCTAACCTCACAAGGAAGAATAAGTCCTTTATGCTTGCATAATTTGCTTGTATCTATTCTAAAGAGAAAAGATAATGCTTGTATAAAATTTCTCTAATTCGTTGTTGTTTCAATTCTTATTGTATGAAGTGGTTGTATGAATTTCTTATTATATGCAAAAGGGTATAAAAGTAATTTTATTATAAAATCTATTCCCTCCCCTTGTGAACCAAACAAGAAAATTATTATTTTCCCTCCTCTCCCCTCCTTTGAACCAAACAGAGTTTTCATTAAATCCCTCCCCTCCCTTTCCCTTCCCTCCATTAAAATCCCTCCCCTCCCCTCCCCTCCTTTGAACCAAACAGACCCTTAGGGTTATATATTGGGTTTGGTGGTTATCGGTATTTAAATAGGTAAACGGGTTTGTAATACCCTGATTTTTCAATTAATGAGAAATTATTTATTTTGCACGTGTTGTGCACGTGCAATATTTTGTTGGATTATTTTATCATGATGTGTATGTTTAAATATAATTTTCTCAAATTATTTTAGTACAAAAAGCCTTCTTTAAAAGCCTTATTTGATTTAACTAAAAAGCCTTTTCTTAAAAAGCCCAAAAGCATTTTATTTTATTTATTTTTATAAATTATTTTGGCCCAAAAAGAAAGCCCATGAATTAATTAATTTTAATTAAACTTGTCATGTAGAAGACTTTTTTAAACAAAATTATTTTTTATACAATTTTAGAATGTACAAATTTGGCCTAGTTGCATGCACGTGCACTACACGTACACGTGCAATGCACACCTTACTTTTGAGGCCGGGTAGCATTCTTTTGGAGGGAAAATTGAATTTTGGTGTGGAGAACATGGGGGTAGTTTCAAGGAGGTGGGTAGTTTTCCTAACTCCTACTTGGATCTAAGCCTTTCATTTTGCAACCACCAAGATGATCTTAGCCCTCCATTCCCCTCATTTTTTTGTATAAATACCCCCCCCCCCCCCTCATGGCTAACTTTTCATATGCAAAGTGTATTTCTAAGTTATAGTATTATTATTGTGGGAGTTATAAAAGATAAGAGATTGTGTGGGTTGTGTTGCTTGGAGTGGCCGGCATCACCAAGAAGCTTTCGGTGTGGACTTGAAGGAGCTATCGGCATAGGCTTGGAGGCTTGGAGCTTGAGCGCTTTTGGCTAGGAGGTGGTGCTTTCATCTACAAGGATTCGATTGCTTTTGGTTGTGTTTCTCTCCAATTGAGGTGGGTAAAACATTTTATATTTCTAAAGTAGGTCCATGCTTAGTTTCAACCATTAAAGATGCATGAAAATATTAATAAGAGCCCACTTGAATTGAGTAGTTAATATGTGAATGGTTTGAAATGTAGTGATTAACTTATATGGCTCTAATGTTAAGATTAAATTGTGTGTAGATTGCCCCATGTTTACTAGTGTAAAGTTGTGGTAATGATTAAATTAAATTAAGAGTGTTGTCATTATGATTAGAGACATAATGTACACTTGTTAATTGTGATAGATGGACTTTCATGTTGATATGAATGTGGACTATGGAAATCATATGTGATTGGTTGAATTAAGAACTAATAACAGTAGATTATCTCCATGAAATTATTTAATAAAAAGACTAGTAGATTGATTGTATGACAATGTCGAAAATGCAATAATGTATTTTAATAAATAATTTTTGGGTCTTGTATGTGAAAAATACATTGCATTAGCACCAAAAAAAAAATTATATTATTTTACTGGTATGAACTTTTATGACTGAGGATCTAATCTGGAAGTTTTTAGAAAATTTTATCAAGTAATAAGAAGCTATGGCTTATTGAATATCGAGTTATTTGTAAACAGTACGAAAATAATACAAATGGGATTTTATTTGGGTTAGTGACAACCCGAGCCAGTGGCTCAGGTGGTTGGGACCCCGGTTGGCTTCTCTGTGTCGCACGGTTCGAATCCCAGGCCGAACACTTCTTTTTAAAAAAATTACCCTAAAAACTATAGCAGCGAACTCAGGGTATAAATATACCCCAGTCGCTCATATGACGTGATCGGCGATCGGCCTAGTGGTCGGAGCCATGTGCTGTCTTGGTGTGGCGCCTGGTTCGATTCTTGCCTTCGGCATATTGGAAAAAATATTTTTTTGGGTGTTTTTGAAGTCCAAAAATTATGAAATAAATATGGTAATTCTCATAAAAATACAAGGAATTTTCTAAGAGTGATTTGGGTATTTTTAGAATGAAATACAATATGGTTTGTGAATAAAAGGCATAAATGGAACTTTGGTTATGAGATATACACTTGTGGATTTTATAACTTATAAAGATAGGCTATTATAAAGTAATTGGCATAAGTGCTTGTGGCGTGACATGATTTTATTTATTTTCATTATGAGTATTGTGCAAGATATGAAATATGAAGGTTGAAATGTGATTTTATGAAGTTGTATAAATTCATGTATGGTTATGAAATTAAAACCATAATTTATGAAAGAGGAAAAGAAATTGTTGGCTATAAATATGAATTGTTTTCATTATGAACTCGTGAATTAAAAGTATTCATTGTGGACTTGTGAATAAAGTGTAATCATGAATTGAAAAAGAATGAGTATGAAAACTCGACATGGAAATTGTCAGGAGTTAAAGATTGTGAAATGAAATTTGAAATAGAGTAGCTAAGTCTCCCCGGCATTGAGAAAAATGAATTGAATTGAAATTAGACCAAGGTTGGTCATGTTGAAACAAATGAATAAGTCCGGTTGATGGAGAGGCTAACTCTAGTGATTATTTTGTTCATGATTTTTAAATAAAACTAAGGACTAGTACATAGTGGAGATGTGATGAAAGTAGAAGAAAAACATGAGTATGAGGGCCAACGGATAGCGGTGTGAGAGCGATTCACAGGTTGCCTGCTTGATGCGTCAAGACAGTGCGTGGGCGCTACTCCGGAATTATCGTCCCGGTGGCGACGCTCGTGGGATGTTCGAGTGGCTATGGGTGGTGCCATTGTTCCATGGCGGAGGCTGAATTGTCCATAGGTTGCCTGCTCGATGCGTCGTGACAGTGCGTGGGATTCCCCTCCAGGCTGCCTGGACATGGGCTCATAGATCATAGGACATCTAAGACACTACCGTAGTTACAGTAGTAGTTAAGACATAACGGGGGATTGAACCCTATAAAGATGAAGAACGAATAAGGGCTTGCCCTCGGACCTATGTAGTATGGGATGCATAGAATCCGAACAAGTGTGCATTAGTGTCATGTAACTTAATTAACTGCATTAAGGACTAAGTGCACAATCACAACACGACATCAATAGGGTAGTCCCTTTAGTTTGAAATGTGACAAGTTTGTGTTTGCTAAATATGAAATGTTAAGTTATACTATTTCCGGCAAAGCGAGGACGGCCGTGTATAATGATCGTCGGTTGAATAAACTGACGTACCCACAGTCTAACATGCAGGTAAATGTTATGCTAAAGATTAAAGAAGATTTGGATGCTTAAAGATTTTGTCAAGCTGTTGTACTTGTACTTAATTGTTGTATTTTACTTCCGCTGTGCAAAAGAAAGATGTAATTATGATGTAAACTCTGATGTATGATGAAAAGTTTTAATTTTCCTGTAAAAGTGTACTAAGAAAGTGAAAAGATCCTGTAGAACATCTCGAATTCAGTGTATTTGGGATTCGGGGCGTTACAGGGTTTGGTAGGTAAACAGGGTATGGGGTTAATAAGGTAAATGGGTATTGTTAACGGGTAATCAAATGGGCTTTGGGTTTAATATTAATGGGTATTGGTCTAAATGGGTTTAAAACAGGTTATAGGGTAAAAATAAAATAACCAATTAATAAAAATATACAATTTGGACTTTATAATAATAATAATAATAATAATAATAATAAAAACAATAACAATAACAATAATAATAAAAGTAGTAGTATTAAAAATAATAATGGAAATCAAAGTGTTAATAATAATAATAAGACTTACAAATAAAATTATCGACCGAAATTGATTTTAATAGAATATCCAACATTACATTTTGATAAAAGAATTTGAAAACCAAAAAAAAATAATTTGCGAAAATTTTAAATACAGAAAATACACAAAAATACGTTTTTAGGTAAACAGGGGTTACATAACATGTAACTAACTTGGTCGGTAAACTTGATCGGTATACTTGATCGATAACATGAAATTAACTTGGTCGGTAAACTTGATTGGTAACTTAGTCTGTAACTTGGTCAGTAAACAAGTCACACGGGAAGCACGGGTGCCCTTCTGAGTACAGACTCCTATATTGTTCACTGCTAAATCTTTCCCTTAAACCCTGGCTTGTTCTTATTATTATTATCAAACGGGCATATACATGCACAAAACAGGACAACAATAACATGGTATGAACGAGGGACAGGTTCAGGTCAGACATAAACATGCACAGGTAACAGACAACTCATAAAAGGCTAGGATAACGAAACTTTCAGTTCTGGACAGCAAGACACTACTGCACGAAATATGAGATTCCCGTTGCCACAAACATGCAAATTTGGATCCGTCAGAAATCTAGAAAATAGACTCTTAGTCGAATCCAGCACATATATATTAGTCATATAATAACCACAGAAACAGGGCTCAAAATAGAATTGTATCCAGAAAAAATGTCCAACCAGAAATCAGGAGTTTGTATTCATAAACAGGAAAATGACATATTAACTTACTGATTAAATCCAAAAAAAATCTGGGATATTCCCTAGTATGTTTAGTATCAGCAATTATAATTTCATAATTTTCCAACATAGATAGTATAGTCAAATAAAATCAGAAAACAGTAAGATACAACAAATTTGTAAATCTGAAACTTTTGACTCAGCAATACTAAAATAGCAATAGATTACGAAATACAAATCAAAATCCAGATCCGTCACAAGGGTGATAAAGTACACACAGCAGGTTACATTTTATATTCACAAAGTTTTTATCAACAGCAAGTAGAATCAGGTTGAAATTAAGGTTCTTTACTGAACAGCATGAAAATTCTGCAAGTATAGTAGTTGTTTGCAAGTATAGAATAGTTTATAAAAGTCATCAATTAAATCCAAAAAAAATTAGGGGTTAATTCCAATAAAGTCTATTTGTACTCAGCAAAATATTGGATCAAAATATTATCTTTAACATCAGTATAAAAATAAATAACCACACAGAATTCATATAAAATAGAATCTGAAATTTTCTACACATCTGTAGTAAAACAGCAATAACTTGCAACTCACAAATCGAAACTGAGATCTGTCAGAATTTCTGGAAAGTAGAAAGAATTTTCTATAATTCATATTCAAAAATAATTTTCATATAATGACCTCAAAGGGTCTAAAATACTGAACAAAAACGAGGTAACAGCAAAAACAGAAATCTTCTTCATGCATAAAATCAACTAGTTTATATGTAACACATTCAAATCATATCAAAATACAAAATATGGTATACTAGATGTCCAAGCAACATGGTATATGGTGTTTAACAAGTCTACAACGAGTTATACTACTGCTAACACATCAAGCATACAAGATTCTATGAAACCTCATTAGTCACGAACAACATGCATGTATCTATCAAGAATTTAGATTATTTCTAAGTTATTTCATATCGTGTGTGTAACCAAAGATGACTACGGATGGATCAACAAGTAGAGACAAGATCTAGCAGGGGTTCATACGAATTGACTCTAGAAACAAAACTACACTACATGCAGTATTTAGTACTTGTATATGCAACAAAAGAATACAATTTACTTGCCTCGAAATTGACGACAAAAATGATGAGGAGACAAGAATAACGGGAATAGGTTCCCGAGCACGAACACAACAATACGGAAACACAGAATCAAGAGTGAACTACGTGCAAACACACACACAGTAAAACACCAATTCCAAGGCTAACACCAAACAACAAATAACAAACCCAAAATAGTGAATCCCCCTTTCACATAAAACACCAAATAGCTACTTAGCAGCACCCAGTAGAAATCGTCATCGCCTTCGATGGTGGGAGTGCAGCAGGGCTGCGGTACGGTGGTGGCGAGGGTGCATGACTGCCAGCAGGCAGTCGGGGATAGATGACGGCGCGACGCTAGCAGTCGGGAAGCGACGCAGTGATGCGAACGGTGGGGCTCGAGGGTACTCTGTTTCTCACCAAAACAGAGGAGCAGCGAAGGGAAGAAGAAGGGGTGCAAGGGCGGAAGACGAGGCTGAGGGGAGTTGGTCGACTGCGGTGCTAGGGGATTGGTGATCGGAGGGAGGTTGCAGAGGATAGGGACGACCGGGATGGGTGCAGGATTGTTCGGCTGATAGGGAGAGTCGACGAGGTGCACCAGGGGGTGAGGTGAGGATGACGAGGTGGTCGAGGGGATGGAGCGACGGAGGATGGGAATGGAGATGGAGGTCTCGGAGGTCGGGAAGTGGTTGAACGGGGAAGGCTAGAAGTAGGGGATGAAGGCACAGTAAAGGGTAATTTAGGCGGCAGGATTAAGAAAGGTAATTAAGAATGGTGATTAGGGTTAACAGTGGTTCTTTATATAGGAGTTTAGAATTAGGGTTTAGGGGAAAACCGGTTATTGGGTATTGGGGTTAAAAACTAATCGGAAAATAAATAACCAATAAAAAGGTAGGATTATATAACAAAATATATTTTGTAATACAATATGGAAATTATTTGGAATAATTACAAGTTCAATTAACAATAGAAATAGATTTTACATTAACAATCAAGGGTAATAGTAATAATAACAAAAATAACAATAATCATAATAATAAAAATAAGAATAAGAATAACAGTAATGATAATAATACTGATAACAATAATAATAATAACAACATTAAATGGGTTTGTATTATAATATAAAAATCATTGGAAAAATAGCTACAATTAAAATTATTGAGTATAAGTAGACTTTAATAGGAGATCCAAAAACAAATTTTAACAAAACGAGTTTAAGAGCAGAAGAATAATTTACAAAAAAACAAAATACCAGAAATACACAGAAAATACGTATTGGCGAAAATAAGGGTTACATCTCACCACCACCGGCGTCTATCCTGCGCTGCTGCCCTACACCGCCGACATCCCGTTCTCAACCAGCAACCCAAACGCCCTCTTCGATCGATATCGGTCTCTATCTTTACCAATTCTCTGTGTTTAATTCCAGAACATACATGTAACCCCCATTCCCAACAATACGTATTTTCTGTGTATTTTCTATAATTTGATTTTTGTAAATTTATTTTGTACTAAATTTATTTCAGATCTTTTATTAAAGTATTTTCTAATATATTATTATCATTATATTATTTCTAATAAATTGTTAAACCCTAATACTAATTTGTCATGTAATTTTATTTTTTTATTATGATTAAAATTATTAATTGTTAATTTTGATTATTCAACTAAAGTTCATTTATCGAATTATTTTATTTTCGTACTTGTCCTCATTTTCTTGGCAAATGCTGATTTATTTTCAAGCCAATTTATATTCTCCTCATGTGTATTATTTATTTATTTATTTGGATTTAAATTTTCGTTCATGAAATTCCTTGTTCTTCTTGATCAAACTATTCTTGTTGATCCTATTTTTCTCTTATTAATTGTAGGTATTTTTATTTAAACCCTATTGATTTAGATATATCCCTTATTGAACCCTAAAACTCAATTTCTATTGTTCTTGACCGAAAACCGCTATTATTGGATCTTTAACCACTAACCCAACATCCTAATTGTACCATATAAATGCAACCTTAATACAAACCCTAAAAATTGTGCAATTTGAAACCCTAGCCGCTTATTCTCTCTCCTCTTTCTCTCTCCTCGTTGTTTCTCTCCTAACGTCCAAATCTCCCTCCCATACCTCCAAACCCACTGTATCACCTTCTTCCCCGACCAATCACCAGCACCCCCCATCTCCGGTGACCTACCCGCATCGCCGCCCTCTCTATCGTCGACCCCAAAACCTCGACATCCTCTCTTCCCTTTGCCCTGTTCCGATCGACAGCCAGCAACCCCCCTCCCCCCCCCCCAATCCCTCCTTGTAGATATTTTTCATCGACCAATCCAATGGTGCCGCCCCTATCCAGCCGTTGAGCCATCCGTCGACCACCGTCAACACCACCAGCGACATCGACGACCACCAGGCTGTAGCCCTTGCCACTGTTACTGCCGAACTCTTCACCTCACTTGTTGTGATTGATGTGCTCTCTATTCCACATATAACACGCGTGTTATATAGTGTGTTCGTAGGTTCGTGTTGTTGCGGATTTGAGTTCGTTGCTTCGGGATCCTTATCCCGCTATTCTTAGTATTCGTTTTCACCGTTAATAAGGAAAATCACTATCTTCTTGAATTGTTAATTGTATCAAATTCAATTTTTGTTGAAACTCTTACAAGTAGATCTCTTTATTTATCGTATTATACATTGTTCATCTCTTTTGTTGGGTATATTGAGGGTTTACACGAGCTAACCCCAATTTACTTGACATTATGCCACTTTTAACTCCAAAGATTGAATCTTTCATATGTGCATATATTGATAATAGGGTTGTTCATATAATCATCACACAAATGAATTACTGTAGAGAGAATTGCTAGGTTGTATATTGTTTAATCGATTGATGGTTGATTGATGATAAATTAACGTATGTATGTGTTCTTAATCTTAATTACCATGTTTTTATACCCTTCATGCTTATTGAGAAGTTTATCAACTAGTAGAATTGAAACCCATCATGTTTAAATTAATTTATTTCATGAAAAATACCCTAAAAACTGTATCTTACTTGCTAGTTTATATGCTGACTGTTATTTTTGAACCAGTAAAGATCTTAAAATGAACAGCTTTCTGAATAAGAATTGTAGCCTTATCTTTCTAGTTTCCAGAACATCTTTAATTTTTGAATTTCGAATTGTGTAGCAAAAGGTATGCCCGTTTTACTACAGCTGTGTTTTTAATTTCAGATTTCTAGATTCTTGTACATTTCATGTTCAAACAGTAAAAAGGCTAATCAAATTTTAAAACTTTGCTCTGATAATTTTCAGATTGTTAGTAATCATGTTTATGAGTCAAGAAAATAATTTTAATAAATTTATTATTGAGTTTTTGCCGATTCTAAAATTATAACAACTTGATGTCGAAATTATACCTGAACATGAAATCTGTAAAGAACAATGTGTTTGACCTGGCTACTGTTGTCGGATTTTGAACTTTAAATATGCGTTGGAACCGTGTGGAAGTCTAGTTTCTAGAAATTCAGACAGATTCGGTTTTTAGGTTCTAAAACAGCGAAAAATTGCTTTTTTGTACAGACTACTCTTGCTGTCCAGAATTTTATAATCCATGATTTAATAGATTAATTGTTCTATATCGTAGTATTGCATGAGTTAAAGTGTGTATGTTACATTGCATGGTCCTAATGCCCTATTGTCATCATTCTAATTTTCCTATCTAAGTCATCGTCCTATAGCTCTCCTATTGATAATATTGTTCATCTCATGTCCCATCTTTGCATATTGTATTGTTGCATTGATAAATCTACTATTTTAATGGGAGAGTTGGGATTGTAAACAAACAAATCCTAATTTTGTAACTGAGCAAACCCGTGCAATATACGGCCAAACTAAATCTACCAAACATACCCGTGTGATGCACGTGCAGCCCCTAAAAAAGGGATATTTTAGCAAATGCCCCCATTTAAAATGTGAAAACTAGCATATACCCCCACTATTTTTAAAAACTAAGAAATACCTCTATCTCTAATATTATAATGGGAGAAGGCCTTACTGTTATTTGTAAATGTTTTGTCAATCTACCAACCCGTGCAATACACGTGCATAACTATTCTAAAGGAGGTTCTAAGTTCAAATCCAGATTATGTCTAAATTTTTATTTTAAAAAACTATATTTATTAATACGTGCATCGCACGTGTAAATTACTAGTAATTAATAAGCCGGAGTTTAAGGGTTGACTTTAGTAGTGGAAAATATAGGGACTGTACTTGGAGGAGGGGTCCGTGGGTAATGTTCCGACTATTATTTTATCGTGTGATTGTGGCTTACGACGGTAACCTGTAACGCCCCGGATCCCGTTACAGGATATCCGTGACATCACCAGAATCTTTTCCTTCAAATGCATCTTAACACAATAAATAACACAAAAATTTAAAATTTTTTATTGCCAAATAAAATCATTACATCAATAATTACAACCCTTATCTTGTTCTTGAACAAGGAATACAAATTACATAAACTCATTACAACCGATTACAAAAATATTTAGACTCCTCTTACGCAACTATCGGCTGTCTTCCAGATCGGCAATCGATTGGTCACTGTTAAAATTCCGCTGAGTTGACTATCTGCCTCCTTGGGACTTGCCACTCAGCTTGAGCCTCTTACTGTGCGACTCTGATATTTCTGCACCTGCTCGAATGGTAGGTATGTACATTGCCACCCCACTTGGATGCCCTGCTGGTTTGGCTCTCCTGCCCTCTTGACCTGGTATCCAGTATCTAATTAAATTGGCACGTCAGTAATTCTACTGACGCAATACTGAAAAGAAAACAGCGATTTCCAACTATCACACCCACAATTCATCTTGAATGGAAAAGGAACGTGTATCTTGATTTCCTAGTGTTCGTGTATGCCATGACCTAAATTCTAATGCAAAAATACAGAGTACAGAACATATGCACTTAATCTAATGTCAGCAAGACTCTGGATACACATGCATCCCATACTACATATGCCCCAGATCAAGCCGTTTCTCCAGCTTCAGGGATTCGAACCCTTGCCATGCAATGCATTCTACATTGTACACTTACTGTTCCTGATAGTACAACATGATTGAGGAGGTATATAAAAAAGAAATAATTTGGGGAACTATCCCGTTGTCACTAATAATTGTTGCATCGGACCATTCTCAAAAGCCGTGACGAACTTACAGATATGCAGCAGCATATCCATTGCACAGAAGATCCATTATGATCCGTTCGTGTCCACAAACATAGAACATGATGGCCTCGAAGGTCTAAAACCCCCTATTTGCCAGGAAATCGACATCCCGTTCTTACCATGGTACTTCAGGAATCAACAGTGCAAGATACGCACAGAAGAACGTACCCCTAATGACATGAAGAGACAACCCCATAGTTATCACAACTTAGTGCCAACTCTCAGAATGAGTCAGATTCAAGGGAATCACCCCTAACACCAATTCGGTTCAAGCGAAACAATAAACAAAACCTAATTAATGCAGTTTACTGAAAACATGTTGTTTACCCAAACCACACTTGGTGTCGATCAACAATGTCGAGCCTAACTGGTCTGTCAGAACAACAATCATCACGGGAATCACATCTGCTGATTCTTAATACCTTCACAGTTCATCGACCAATAACCCTTGTCCGTGACTCTCAGCAAGCAGTCCAACGGCACCCAAAAGATGCAATGTAATTGAATGAAGGTAAGCACACAAATAATCACCAATTTCTGGCCATTGACAGACTCAAGCATCGAGACACCAAACACAAATTGACCATGGCTATCTCCCAACTCACTCATGTCCACCATGAGTACTAAGCACAGGAACTTTCTTAGTTCCAAATGAAATGCTAAAAACATCCTTTGAAACTTAATAGCTCATGATCACCACACTGCGGTATGCAAAGGATTCCTCATTAATCATCCAATAAAAGTAGTTCAAGAAATAACAGTCGCTATGCTCCAAGCTACACATCGGAATCCAACAAAATCAGGTTTTCTAGAAGGGTAGGAGACTCTATCGCAATCTCCTAGTTGACATCTCCCTCAAATTCCTTAAATAACTCAAGTCCCCGAGTTAACTTAAGTTTGAAGTTGATCTAGACAACAGGTTGCTAAACTTGCAATATTTATAACTTCCAGCACACAATTCGAAATTTCATGATATTACCCTTTCTGGAAAGCTAAACCTAGGCTACAACTTTCCAGTTGACCATTTCCTCGAATTCAATCATCTTGATACCATAATAACCTCATATACTCTCAATCGTACATTCCTTAATGCACTTGCTGCACTTTCCCAACATCATAAAAATTTGCTCACTCTTCGGAATTACTTGATTCCGGATCCTATGGCAAGGTAGGAGTGTCTACTAAAAATTCCTAGTTGAACACATCCACATATTCGATCAGTAAGGTCCTCAAAAACATCAATTTCTAACAGGTGCACATTCAGGGGGAAATTTTGATTCTTCAATAAACAGGGCCTCGACTAGACTGGATATGCCATAGTCTTCAGAAAATCATAACTTCCAAACCATAAACTAGAATTTCATAATTATAGATGTTTTGGAAAGATATGACTCCCTACTAAAACTCTCTAGTTGATCAATCTTCCAAAATCTTAACAAATAATTTCAGAGCTATACATCTTTACAGACTAGTTGATCTGAACAAGGCTGAGTTTTGTCAACTTTGAAATTCAATAAGAAATCACCCTTAAGTCAAATGCTCATGAAACTTGAGATTCTTAATCCAAACATATACCATTCCATTGTGTCCAAAATTTACATTCAGATTCATCTTACACAAAGAGTTATGACCTCTCAAACATACCATAAATTTCAACTTCCTCTTTAACAGGGTCTTTACTACTCCATGCTATTTATTTGTGAAACCTCATCAAATGAACTCTAAAAATTATAAAATTTGAGAATATTCAAATAGACTCATACCAAAAGCTAATCCAAAAATTTCATAGTAATATCATAAACACACAAGGAGTTATGGTCATGTGAACTTCAGACCAAAAATAGTCAGCTTTCAGCTGCAACTTCCAGACCAGTGCATTCTACAATTTCTTTGAGGTATCAAACGACCTCAGAAAAATATAAAATTTAAGAATATAGTTGTAGACACATACAAGAGTGTCCACAAAAACTTTTAGCTCAAAATACCCAGTCCACACTGAGTTACAGAATCGGAAAGACAGCAAAATTTTCACAGCCAGCATCATTTTCAGCTGCTCACTGTCCTGAATTGGACTCGGTGTTTGGGCTAATAAATTGCTTCAAATATTATGAAAATGTTCATAGATGCTCTACATACATAGAAGAACAAATTCCCCAAAATTGAGCCTCAAATTCCGAACCGTTTGACAACAAGAATTTCCCAAACTCACCCTCACAAACATGCTTCTTATCAAAAGCTCAAGAAAATTTTGTTCTTACCATACAACCATCTTTTTCTTAGCATGCCACTATTATACATGGTAATCAAAATTTCTCAAACTATTTCCACATTCTTAAATTCACATACACATCAAAAACTAAACTTGTAGAGTTAAGAGAAATAACCCACTTCTTCAAGTTGCAAGAGAACCTCCTTGTAGCTTTGTTTGCTCTTCTCCTTAGCTCACTTTCTCCTTTTGTAGAATCTTTGGCCAACTTCTTCTCCTTCTCTACTACTCTTCTCCTCCACTACTCAAAGACTCCTCCTCTTTGTTTTCCTTCTCTCTTTTTCTTTCTAAGAACAAGAACAAAAGAATAAGTTAGTGGGTGAAGTGGGGGGTCTTATAGGGAATGAAGGAGCTGGGGTTTTCTTTTTGTCTAGAAATTGATGGAGGATGGAGGCTGGAGATGGAGTAGTGTGGAGTGGATAGAGATGTGTGGTGAGATGAGATGCCAACACCACAAGTAGAAGCTTCTGGGAAGTTTCCAAGAAACTTCTCATTCTTCATAGGTCAACACACTTGGTGAAATATTTCCACCATTGGATCTTCATCAAGATCCAAACCATGATCATATGATGCTAGGGTTCCTAACTCTAGTTCACCATACCTTAGGTTACCATACCCTTAACCTTAACCTTTGAATACAATCCATATTCAATTCAGACATCAACTTTAGTTTAAAATGACCAATATATATAATTTAAAATCTATAAAAATACATGTTTTATAGAAATTATAATTTTCTCTCAAAAATTGTCTGGTAAAAAACAATCGGTAAATTCCATAGTTCAATTGAGAAGATTTTCCGAGTTTACCTTATCGGGTTCAGAGTAGCTCATATGTCTAAAATCTCTCAATTAAAACTGATGATTATTAGAAAATATGTAATCGTGTGCACTACTCAGATGTGCACAGATTACTATGCAAAAATAGCTATATGCTATTTTTGCGAGGTATTACATAACCTAATCTATCGTGTATTGTATCGTTGCCGAAGACCGTATCGTGCACTGAATATTGATTATCGTTGCCGAGTACATAAACTATAAAATCCACCACTAAGTCTAAGCGTAACTTATTTTTATGAAGCAACCATGTGGTAAATAAATGGGACGCATGGAGTACTACATTAGTTAGGATTAAAATGATTAATAGACTTAAGAATCAAACGACAACGACACTGTATATTGTTCATTATTATTCCTATTGATATCGAATATTGGCTAAGTGTTATTGATATTGATCATTAAATATTGTTATCGAAGATTGAATCATTTTTTATAGCCAATGCATCGATTATCATGATATTGATTATTGCTATCGTCCCATGTTATTGATTCCTGTTGATCCATTAATTCATTGTTATAACTTTATTCCATTGTTCCTTGCTTTCTCTACTTGCTGTCCATGACTTTCTCTAAGGACAATTTTTTTTCTCTGTTTTAGATGAAGTGTTCACAGGTAATGATGGAGAATTTCCTACTGGAATTGAAGAACAAACTTTCTGAACAACTATTACTTTATAATTAAATGTTATTTTTAATGAACTTATTGTATTGAGACTTATTACTATTGTGTTCGGGATTTATTATTGTATTGGGCTTATGTCCAAATTTTATTATTGTTTCTAGATGTTGGATTATTATTGTATTTGGATATTATATATTGCTTCATTCCAAGTATTATTTTTTATAAATTATTATTATTGCTTCCGCAATTGTTCTGTATTGATTATATTGTTGAGTTGATCGGATAAACAGCTTATGAGCGACGTTAGTCATTCGCTGGGCCAATGTCATGTTGTAGAACCCCGTACTTTCAAAAGTCATTTTAATTATTTGAAAATGAATTTAAATCTATTTTTGGAGATTTAATTAATATTTTCTAAAAGATTTATCTTTTGTACACGTGCAAATGACTTTTGAGATGTTAGAAAAATTATGTTTTCTTTATGAAAAATCATTATTTAATATTTGGAATTTATTTATTATTTTTCCGGATTTTTCTGAAATTAATTGGATCTATTTGCAATTTTTGAGAAAAGAAGGACCTTTTGCAAAATTGACATTTTAGGGGTTGAAATGCAAAATGTATTTTCCTGGACGTTTTGAAATGTACCAATTGAGATTAATGAGTATATTTTACTATTAAAACCTAATTTAAATAATTTTATTGAATTTCTAAGGATAAGAACTATATATGTAAAATTATGTTTTGAAAGGACTATTTTGCAAATGTATTCCTAAACCCTAAAAACAATATTTCCGGCCTATATAAGAGAGTTTGCAGCCGTCATTCGCTGCACAACTCAGATTTTATTATATCTTTTATTGGTGATTGAAGAGGAAGATTGGGATCTAGCAAAAAGGGAGGCTTTTCGTGGATCTTTGCAATTCAAAAGGTGAGTGATATGAACTTTGTTTTGCTGTGTATATGATTGTGTGACGTTTTGTTTGATGTTTTCGTATCTTTTATGTAATCGATGCAATAGATGTTATCCGTATTATGCATGTGAAATCCACGAATGATTAGTAGATCTTGTTTAACAAACTCTTTATTACTCGAAAACATGTCAAGATTCAAGTATGGTTTGATCGGATGTATGAACATCGGGATCTTGTGTATATAATCAGATCATGGTTTTGATTTGTGAAAGAATTGAATATTAAGAAACCCTAATGGAAGAAGTTGGAACATAGAACATGAGATCTGAGATTTGAGACATCTAATGATTGAATAATGTACCCGTAAGGAAGAATTATTCGAGGTTGTCATTTCACATGATTAAGAATTATTTTCATGAATAAGAACCTTTAGAAAAACTCCAGTATCGATTATTGTATTCAGACCTAATCTATGAAAATTGTAGGCCGACAGTCGACTGGTCTACTATTCAGTCGACTGGTACGACCCAGCTGCTGTATCTTTAGTTTTTCTTGAAAATCCGTTCTGGACAGTCCACTTAGACCCTTTACAGTCGACTGGTACACTTAGAAATTATTTTTCAAAGTTATCGTAGAATTTCTCTCTAGTAAGTCGACTTATGTTCTTATAAGTCGACTTCTGTTCTTATAAGTCGACTTATGTCTCCTTTAAGTCGACTTATGTTTTTATAAGTCTACTTATGATTTTTATAAGTCATCTTATAGTGTTGGTAAGTCAACTTATGTTTTTATAAGTCTACTTATGATTTTTATAAGTCATCTTATAGTGTTGGTAAGTCAACTTATGTTTTTATAAGTCTACTTATGATTTTTATAAGTCATCTTATATCGCTGGTAAGTCTTCTTATGATTTTTATAAGTCAACTTATAATACTTAACTTATTTTCTTAAAATTACTGAATTCCCCTCTGGACAGTCGACTGGTGACCTTTTGCAGTCGACTGGTACTGATACTTTTCTAAAGTATTTTGATATTCTTTAAACAACTATTTCTTTAAATGTTTTGGGTCTATAATCTATCCTTATAAATATTATTCTTCTAAAGAACATACGCTTTCAATATATATCATGGTTGGACTTGGATTATGGAATCTATTAAAGACTTGAGTTTGTTGAGTGGAGAGATTTCTCGTTGATCGTTTGACGATGAATTAGTGAGTTTTGGTTCTGTTTGAGATTTATTAAGATAGGCCTGAGGGGTCTTGGTTAGTTGTTGTTTTGAGTTATTTAGATGTTTGCGTGTCGAGGGTCTACGGGCCTATTCACGGAGCATGCAGGATGCATTTGCGTGTCGAGAGTCGGCAGACCTATTCACAGAATGTATCGGGTGTATCTGCACGTAGAGGGTCTTGCAAACCTATTCGTGGGGTACATAATATTTAGATGTTCGCGTGTCGAGGGTCTACGGGCCTATTCACGGAGCATGTAGGGTGCATTTGCGTGTCGAGGGTCGGCAGACCTATTCACGGAATGTATCAGGTGTATTTGCACGTCGAGGGTCTTGAAGGCCTATTCGTGGAATACACAGCAGGGAGATGATTCTCCGGTTGTTGTTGTTGTTGTTGTTCTTGAGCTATCCTACTTGATGCTTGCGCATCGAGGGCGGTGACGCCTATTCACGGAGTATTCGGAATCTTGTTGCCCATCACAGTAGTGGGATTGGTTGTATATGGAGTTGTGTTTTCTTAACTTGGTTTTGTGCATGTGTTCCCTGTTAGTGACTGACAAACGAGTATTTGGCAGAGAACAGTCGACTGGACCCCTAAACAGTCGACTGTACAGTACAGTTGAGCTGTACTTGTTTGACAGTGATTGATAGAAGGGTATCTGATCGATGGTATTGTTTCTCGACTTGGTTTCATGCGTGTACTTTACTATCGTTTCTTACTTCACAGTACATGTTTAGTTTATGTATCTTTGTTCAGTACACGTTGCTTAAGAAATCATGTTTATTGTTTATTTATGTTTGTTGTTTATATCACTCACACCATTTATGGCTGACCCCTTTAGTTTGGGGGTTAGGGTTCAACTCTAGCCTCATATGATGCAGGTTGTTGCTTAGAGTGGAGGCTTGGATGCTTGGGTTAGCTTTAGAAATTATGAGTGATATAATAGAGCCTTGTGTAATTTTGTAAAGATGAGTGTTGTAAAGGAAAGTTGTAATTCAAGGTGTTTGTATTTCCGCTGCATTTGAAAAGATTGTTGTAATAAAGTTTGGAATAAAATAATTTGTGTTTTTGGGCTATGCATATTGTTACATTGAAGTTGATGCTGGGATTGTGCCACATATTTTCTAAGTTATCATATTAGAAATTCGGGGCGCTACACATGTACTCGTATTCTGTATTTTTGGGAAGCGGAGCGTGACAATACATATGCATGATTGTGATGGATTTTTTGGTTATTTGTTAAGAACTTCATGATAAACAATCATCTATATAATAAAACACAAAGAAAGCTATCAAGTGGCTCTCCTTCAATCCCCTCAAAAATCAAAGGCCCAGATCTAACTTTACAAAACATATTTTCCCCCCAAAAGTTCCCCCCAAAACTCAAATTCAAATCTCCTACCCAAAACAACTCCTATATTTATTTAATTTTTTTTCTCTCTCTCTCCCTCCCTCTTCTATTCAAAAAATTAAGAAAATAAAAATTTTAGAAATTTTAGAAAATTTAAAAACTAAAAAATTTTAAAATTTTAAAAACTTTAAAAACTTTAAAAATAATTTAAAAAAGTCAAAAAAATCATATAATATATTTTTTGCTCTATGTTTTCTACTTCAGTATATTTGTTGGACCTCCAAAACTATTTTATATGATCAAACAAGGTGCACTGTTCCGAAGACGTGTCGTAGGCACGTGTCAACGGGCAAACCTAGTATAAGTATATTTGATAATTTCATGCACATTTAGACTTGAAAGTTGAGGTCTTTTTTAGTTGCTTTACCAAAAATTTGATGGATGATGAACTATGGATGATGATATTTATAACTTAGAAATCATGCTAAGTTTTTTTATGGGTTCTGTTGAATATTCATGTCAGGCACGTGTGTGGCACGTGGCAGATCTGTTCTTTTCTCTTTTAATTACTTCTTACGGGTTATTGATTAATAAATGCATGTCTACAATTCAAAAAAAATAAAAATAAATAAAAAATTTAAAAATCTTATGATATGGTTTAATAATAACAATAACTTTCATGTTAAAAATCCAACCTTTTCGTTTGACAAACCATGATTGATAAATACAATGTTTGCTTTGATACAATATTTGATCATATATATCGATGTAACTCAAAACCAAGAAAGATACTAAAACGATCTATTTCCATCTATACGATAGATCATGGGCATCCCATAAAACATACTCAAACTAACACATACTCTAAGACATTAGTCACTTCAACTACAACCTAATGACTCTCACTTAAAAGACACCCAACCAACTTTAAAACACATCAACAATTGTTGAAACATGAATAGATCACTCTTGGTGCCTTTGAGTTATATTCATATTCTTCCTTATGCTTTTGTTCGTCATTCCATTATGAATTTATGCATCCAGGGTCTCAATAATTCTCCTCTATAGTTGTTATTATAGTTGTGGGATTATTTGTATATATATAGCTTATAAACACAAATTGTACATGCTTAAATTTGTAGTAAAATGAGTATTTTAAATAGAATAAATATTGTGAATTGGTTGAGTGTTACTCGAGGAGCATTGGGTTGTCTCTGTTGGTGTATGCCCTGGAGACCAGTTGTGTACTGACATTACAAGTTTATATTGTATCATGACATTTATTTCATACTAGATTTATCTGTGGGCACGTGCCTACAGCACGTCTTCGGAATGATACAGCATACGAAAAGTCTTGTAAAAAGTAAAACAACAATTATGTAGCTCAAGTTTGAATAGTATGACAATAATTAGTTGTAAATAAAAGTCCATGTTTCCATTAGTATATGTTGAAAAATAATTATAGATGGGAGTGTAAAATCCAACTTCTTAGAACATTAAGGGTTGAAAATGATGAAATTTAATTGTTGAGGAGATATTTGATATTTTCAATGTAATATGAGCAATAAAAAATGTGAAAATTTACAAACCTGAAAACTGAAAATCTAAATTTCTAAGTAAATAGAGAGAGAATGAGAGAGAGAGAGATGGGGGGGGGGGGGGGGGGAATTTGGTTTTTAGGGGGAAACTTTTTGGAGGAAAAATATGTTTTGGGAGGGTGAATCTTAGCCGTTGATTTGGTTTCAATTGAAGGTGAGCCACTTGATAGCTTTCTTTGTGTTTTATTATATAGATTTAGGTATTTCATATATTGTGTTATTTATTGTGAATTTAATGAACATAATGAAGTCCTGAGAATAATAAGTTCAGTGCCATGGGATATCAAGTGCATGATTTGATCGTGAGAACCTATTGGCTAAAATCAGAACACTGTTCTTAAATATCCCCAGTCAAGTATTATTGTGAATTATGAAAACAATAATATATAGAGACTAGTGTGTGCATAGACTGATGACCATTCTCATGGGTTATGGATATGAGATATCAAGTCTTCACATGGGTACATATTAAAGTAATAATGTACTGGACTAATCTACCATGAAAATGCTGCGTGGATCGTTACGTGAGTATCATAAGCAGTTCTCACAGTGACCATGGTGTAGTAGTCATTTGACTTGAAGTCACTACGGTTCCCTACATAAAAAGTTATATGTTTTAATATCGTCAAACGTTACCTGTAATAAGTGATTATAAAGTCGACTATTGGATATACTACAAATCATGTGGAGGGATGTGAGTGACTTAGATAGGATTTGTCCATCTTACATAACATGAGCGATATCTACGGGCTCCTTGTCTGAGTGACACTGCAAAATGCATGGCCATACCCAAATGAGTCAATATGAGATATTGATCTCATTTGTTTTAATAAGTCTACTCAAACATCAAGAAACCAAAGATCGAACTATACAAGGGTGACACGCTCTATGCCTTGTGGTTAATTAATATATCTGGACAAATGGATTAGACTACATGGTAACATTGGTCACAGATAGGTTATGTCAAATCACTGACATTCTCGTTACTTGAGTAACAGAGATGTATTGCTAGATACTGCTCACTATTTGTAATACTCGAATATGATTTCCTATTACTATCAACGTAATAAGAACCTACAGGGTCACACGCTTAGAATGGATCTAAATTGGGATTTAAATTAATAAGATGACTTTAATTAGGGATCCAAGTAAAACTTGGACTCCTGACATTGGTTGGACATTTAACTAGTTTAAATGGGCCGACTAAATTTTAAAGGTCCCACACACGAATCTGATCCAGGTTAGACTGTGAGCCCAACACCCTAATTACTCTCTTAAGGTTGGTTTTCTGCACCTATATATATGATATGTATATGTGGAAAAGACATGTGAAAAATCCTAGCCGTCACAGAATGTGAGTAAGTGAGATTGTGAGGAGGAACACCCCCTTCCCGTAGCTAGCACTGTTCATGTGGATACCATAGAGGTACTGCAATATTGCAGTGCTGTGATCGGCATACTGTGAAGACAACATATCAATCTTTAAGGTATAACTAGACATGATTTATGGTTTTTGCATGGATCCATGGTTATGTTTCGATATTTTATTTTGTAATTTTTTCACTGTATTTAATCTGTGATTGCCTTTGAAACCTAACAGTCTCCCACGGCGGTTGCATATTCAAACCGAGCTATGACATATATCAAAGTAAAGATGCAAGTTTCATGTGTTTTTCTGTAATGCCCCTGCCCCTAGCTCAGACAATTTATACAATTTATAAGACAAATTAGATACTATGCAGTACAACTGCCCACCACAGGCTGCCTCTCAAAAGTTGGTTAACCGATTAGGTGACTCTTGATCATAGGCTATTAGTATTTATATTATATTTAATTACTTGAAATATCCGATATGGGATATTTATCAAATCCTTTCTCATTTTTATGAAAGCACACAGCCAAAGGTGGGCCCCTGTGAGCTGCCACATCATCAATCATGATGTTACACACACAAGGAGAAGCACAGCATGTATGCTGGCATGTCTCTCCATTACGTGGGCCCCTCTTTGAACATTTCAACATTCCACTTCATATATGAGGTAATTCATATCATTTAACCATAGCCAACTATTTTACTAACTTCAGCCAACTATTTTTGCTAACTTTTCAAAGTATATTTATTTATATTATTTTTGAATGGGGTGTTACACTTTCTCCAGGCTAACTTCATTTCTGTGTAATTTATATTTAATCTAGGGCTAACTCTCACTTACAAATAACTTTAGTTACTATAACTTTGCTTCAGAACTCTCATGGACTCTATCTGGATACAAAGGTTGATGGAACTGAGATGATTCCCAGGACTACGGATTAGTGTGCGTACGGATTGGTGTGCGTATCGATTGTTAAAATTTAACAGATTAAATACGTGATCTAATCCTATATAGCGGAATCTAGGGTTCACGAATTATACCTGCGATGAGAAGAAGACGACAGCGACCCCAAGATCTTCTGCACGTATTCCTTCCTCGGGTTGGACGTCGTGGGGGCGACGATCTCCCAACCTTTCTTCTCCTTGGCTGATCTCTCTTTCTCTCCTTACGTGAATCACGAGTTTTGAGAAAAAATCTTATATTTCAGATTGTCAATGACGGCCAGAGAATAGAGGATATATATAAGGCTACGGCAGGGACCTATGAGGAGAAATTAGAGTTAGGTCTCCTAACGAATCTGGGTATCCCGTGTTCAGCCCGAACACACAACCCAGGCCCATTAACAATAGCTCGGTCCACTAAGGAGCTATTGTTGCACTACCTTCCTAATCCCAAATTATATTTATGGGCTCCTTTTATTATATGCTCGTTCAACTCCCCATGTTAAGATATCGAATGTCCGTCGATCAAATTAAGTTACTGACAACTATATTGATCAACATCTTTTATCCTTAAGTAGTACCACTCAACTTTATTTGTCATGTCGGATGTAATCCACCTGCAGGGTTTACATGACAATCCTTATGAGCTCCTTAAGGGGACATCATCAACCCGACGTATCGGGACATGGATTCCTTTTACAATCAACAGCCCATCATACATACAATGCTATTACCCAATTCATAGAGGTTGTTGATCCATAATGAATCTCACTCTTTTATGAGTCAAAGTAATGCACGCTGCATATACATGTCTGTTATTATATCTGGATTAAGAGCATAAGCATCCATAATAACAGAGGTATTTGTTCTCTTTTGTAGTCAGTACAAAGAGAACAACCTCAAGTGGTCCTGTTCAATACACACAAAGTGTACTAGTGTAAACCTATAGTCAAGACAGACTAATACCAGATTACACTACAACCTTTCCAATGGATTGTCCAAGTACGTCTAGGTTGTGAACTATTTATATATTCCATAGGGAACTGATAATATGATCTTCTGTGTGTCACCTCACACCATATTATCAACCTTATAGAATATCAGACACTTGCATTAATATTATAATAAACACAATATGCAAACATATGCCCATATGATTCTCATTCAAAAAAATAAGGAAATAAAGTCAATACAAAAGTGATGCTTTCAGTATATAACCCTAACAAAGGTAAGATGCCAATATGCATACAATTTTTTTTTTGAGGGAAATATGCATACAATTTTTATACATGTAACTCACACTATTGGCTTTAGAAATATACATTTGATTGATTAAAGTTAGATATTTCCATTATTTTAGCTTTAAGGTGAGATAACTGGCGGTGACACTACACAAAAATATAATCCAAACGGACTAAAATTTACGTAGCGTAGGTTTGCAAGTCACCTATAATTTAGATAGTGCAGGTTTACAAGTCACCTAATATTTTATTGCTTTGCTTTTACTTTTAGAAAATGATTCTTGAAACAGGGTGACATTTTACATCTATAAGGTCTGTTTGTGTTCTCTTTTCAAATTTGAGCTTAAATGGATTTTAGGGGTTTGCGTGGGTAACGGTTGTTGGTATTTTTCTTGCAGATATTTAGAGGGTTAGTTTACATTCATATGGTTCTGGGCATTTTTCATAGACATGTGAAGTCAGAGAATCTACTAGTATGTTTTTTAATGTCTTATTACATAAGTTTTCTAATGTTCACCTTGAAAATTGTCTCATCTTTAAAATACTCAGCAGGAAAAACTACAAAGTAAAAAATGGTGCAAACTTTTTGATTCTGGCTTGGGGATGTTGTGGGCTTCAAGAGCTGCCACCTACATCAAGATCTCCACTTTCTATAGATTTTTTTCTACTGGTACAAACCCTAACCCTAATATGAATCTTTCTTATCATCATTTGATTTGATTAATTAATGTTAGATTTGATATATCGATTATGATTTGGTTTTGGTAAATTATCCATTTAATCTGATGGAACGTACAAAATTTTAGCTGAACTTTCGATCTTTTAAATGGGTTTGACTACGTTTGTTGCATTGTATGGATAACTTAGAAATAGGTCTTTAAGCAAACACAGTTCATTAAATTGTTTTTATATGATTCTCTTAGTCTATCATCTTTACCCTAAGCTGTGCTATAATGCATGGTTTGTAATGTATAATCTATTTATTGAATGTTAATGATGTTATAATATACCTGTTAACATCAATTAGTTGAATTTGCGACATCTTTTCGTAAAGTCTATGCAATTTTTTGATTTGAAGTCTTTTATTATCATGAACAATTTATTTAAGTTCTATGTGGGATATAATTGGAATTTCTGTTTTTGGACAATTGAATGAATAATGTGATTGGGTCTGGATGTGCATTATTGTATCAGATGATTGTGTGTTTATGAGTATCTGTATTAAATAATTCTTGAATGTTGATATACTAGATGAACTTTATACTGTGAAACAACTTTATGTATCGGATAATTGTGGAAATTTTTTGATAAAGTCTGTGCAATTTGCACAGGGGTATCGTAGAATTCAGATTGAACATTCACATAAAATCAGACCATGAAAGGGTAAGACTCTTCACTTTAACTGCAATTTTTCTTTAAGTATTTGTTGTGTTCTAACTTGGATTTAACTCAATGGTTTATGTGAAGATTCGTTTAAAGCAAATGCACGAGAAGGAGGGTAGTGAGTACCTAGAAAGAAGAAGAGCTTGGAGCTGAAGAAGAGAGCAAGGATGAAGAGTTGAGGTACCATAAATATTCGCTTTATTCAGTTCATTGCATGCATTTTTTAGCTTTAGTAATATTCAATTGGATAAGATTATGGTTTGGCAGGGATTCTTTAAACCATCTGCTTATGTGAGGATGATAATGAAGATTTCAGTAATTACAGTAGAAATAATATTTACAAGTTTCTCCTAATTCTCTCATAATTTTTTGGAGTTTTATATAATTTTATGAGTATTTCAAAACTATTTTAGACTGTGTAATTTGCACAGGGTAACACTAGTATATATATAGTGAAATGACTATAGGGAAACCAACAACAACAAAGTCATTTTTTCAGCTGTAAGGCCACAAGCCCATAGGGAAACCAAAAGATCAGAAACCCTATTAACCATAATTGAAACCCAACGTATCTACCTCTCATATCCACAGTCGTCCGTCTTTCTCATCTTTTGTCTCCCTCATTTTCTTTGGGTTCGTCATTCTCCTTCTAAACCCAAGTGTAACCTTCGACGATCACCCTTAATCTCTCTCTCTCTCTCTCTCTCTCTCTCTCTCTCTCTCTGTATATATATATATATATATATATATATATATATATATATATATCTCACACACACACTCACACACTCAAATCCAATGATTAGTAATCCTTATGTTATCCATTCGTTATGTTGCACTTTCTAGCAGTCAAATTGATGAAGGTTGAAATCGCGGCTGATCTACACCGTATGATTCCAGTACGGATCTCGGGACTCCTCAGGCCTTAACTGTAGGCCCAGTGGCGGTTCATGGGCTATCCCCAAACCCATCATAGGGGTCCAACCCACCAGGGAAGGATTGATCTGCTATCCACAGTAGGTAATCAGATCCTCAAAATCAAAGGATTAGCGGCTAGATCATACTCCCTATTAGGCCCCCACTGGCCTATAAATACAGACCTACATCAACAGTTACTTTGTAATCACATTTTTACTACCTAATCCCTCTTTCAACCACTAGTTACTGACTTGAGCGTCAGAGGGTCTGTCGCCGGGAATCCTCCCGGTGTTTCAAACTTTTTGCAGGTCCTCGATGGTCGTTGTATCCACACCCCCACTTATACCAGCCTCACATCAGGGTCAGATCTAAAGCTTAGATCCGAGTATCTTATCCATCAAAAGAACTCACAATCTGTTGCTCCCACAACCACAAAACAAGTAGCATCAGGTTGGTGCCGTCTGTGGAAAACTGCAGATCGATCCAACCTCAGATCTGAATCTTACATATTCGTCATTTTCTTCCATGGCTCCCAAGGCTAAGAAAACAAATCCTCCCGGTGTTTCAAACTTTTTTGCAGGTCCTCGGTGGTCATTGTATCGACACCCCCACTTATACCAGCCTCACATTAAGGTCAGATCTAAAATTGAGATTCGAGTATCCTCTCCATCAAAAGAACTCACAATCTGTTGCTCCCACAACCAAAAAACAAGCAGCATCAGGTTGGTTCCGTCTGTGGAAAACTGCAGATCGATCCAACCTGGGATCTGAATCTTACGTCTTCGTCATTTTCTTCCATGGCTCCCAAGGCTAAGAAAACAGCAACCGCAGGCCGTCAAGCCGACCCCCAATTACCTCCTCCTCGTCTGACCTGCAATGTAACACCCCAAATTCCAAAAGTAGGTAATTTGTAGCACAACAAAAATTTGATCTTGCAATTTCACTCATTCTCTAACAACATACATACGATTTCTAATAAACTTCCAGAGAATAACTTTATTCAAACTAGTATAATTTGACATAAATATATGCATAAATCAGTGTACATTCATTTAGGATCCACCGTAGCATACAAATTACATGCATAAATTGTCATAATCAAGACTTAGAATTTCATTCTAGTGAGTTAATCTGTATGAACAAATAATCAATTCAATAATTAAAATTTCTAGAAGGAAACTACATATAAATTTCAAACGCAGGAAATTTAATTAAATTTTATGTAATTCTTAGACATGATCAACACTACATCAATTTAAACAAAACCATGAGAAACTTCTACCCACATACATCCGTTTTATGTCTACTTTTAACCCTGTACATATCTACAACTATCATGAACAATTCTACAAAAGTATTAGAAATTTCATAAACACCCACCTATTGACGAATTCCTTAAAATTGATGATTTCTAGCAAGAGTTTCCATGCCTCCTCCCCTTCCAAAAGCACTAAAAAATGCAACACTCTCTCCCAAAATCAAATGGTCGGGATACTCTTTTCTTTCTCTTCTTTCTTTTTCTTTTCTTCCAAATGAGATAGGAGAAAGAATGGCTTTTTATTTACAAAATAAATAACTACCCATGATTAAGGAACTAACCCTCCACTACTCCATCAATTTGACTAAGTCAAAATGTTCCTCTTCTTTAGTTTGGCCGGCCAACATAGAGGGAAAGAGCACGGGTTCATGGTAGGTTTCTATGTTCATGAATTACACACTAAAATATTATTAATTGTTACTTAAATTAATCACATATGCTACCCAAGTTAATATCAATTTAATAAAACTGGTTTAAATTAATCATAATAAAAAAAGTTTTATGCACATTTCATTAATATTATATATATACAACAATATATTCAACACGTGCTTTAAAAAAAGACACTTGTGGACAAAATATTTTAAAAAATATTTTGCAGTTGTTACAACACTCCCTCCTTAGAATAGTTCTGTACTCGGAACTACGCTCAAAAGGATAAGTGAGGGGAAAAAAAGAAACATACACAAAACACAAAGTTAAACGAAAAGCTCGGGGAAGTCGTTCTTCATTCACTCTTCTAATTCTCAGGTTGTTTCTTCAACCAATTGGTTCCTCTACATCACCTTGACCATGGGTATAGTCATGTTCCTCAAGACTTTTTCTTGTCGATCTAGGATCTCCACTGGCTGTTCCTTGTAACTCAAGTTCAACTGCAGGTCTTCTGGTACTTCCGGTAAGTGATGATTTGGATCTGGAACGTAACTCCGCAGCATGGACACATGAAAAATATTGTGTACTTGGGCTAGCTCTTCGGGTAATTCCAATCGATATGCAATATTCCTAATCCTCTTCAGTATTTTATACGGCCCTATGTACCTTGGAGCTAATTTTGCCCTCTTCCAAACCGGATTACACCCTTCGTCGGAGATACTTTTAAGAGAACAAAATCCCATTCTTCAATCTCCAAGTCTCTTCTCCGATTATCTGCATAGCTTTTCTGCTTGCTTTGCAGGTCGACCATCCTCTTCCGGATCAGCTCGATTTTCTCGGTTATTTGTTGCACTATTTCTGGTCCGTACATTTGCCTTTCTCCAACTTCATACCAACATACCAGCATTCTGCACTTCCTTCCATATAAAGCCTCATATGGCGCCATGCCAATGCTAGTCTCAAAGCTGTTATTGTATGCAAACTCTACCAAATCTAATTGCATTTACCAGCTTCCTCCGAAATCCATTACACAACATCTCAACATATCTTCCAGTACACGATTCACTCTCTCAGTCTACTTATCTGTTTGAGGATAGGAGGTAGTACTAAAATCAGTTTTGGTTCCCATAGCCGCTTGAAGACTCCTAAAAAACGTGACGTGAACCATGCATCTCGATCTGAAACAATTGATACGGGAATTCCCTGCAACCTTACAATCTCCCTGATATACAATTCGGCCAATTTCTCCATCATCCGAGTAATCTTCATTGTCAAGAAAGGTGCTGATTTGATTAGTGGTTATCTTCCGAGTACATCTTCCTGTAGAGAAGCATGCAGTCAGGTACAGGTAATAGGATCGTGAATCATGTAGTCATGAACACGTAACAGGAAGGCAGGACACAGGTCCTCTTCTCAGTACACGTTTCTATATTTTTCACTACTAGAACTTTCCCTTAACCCCGACTTGGTCATTTATTATTATAATCAGGCATGCAAGTATGTGTCGCAAAACAAAGCAAGGATAACAAGGTATAAACATGTATCAGGTTCAGGGTGCAAGATAAATAAGTACAGGTACAAGATAACACATAGAAGGATAAAACAACTAGTTTTCTAATTCAGGACAGCAAGATAGTGTTGTACTAAAACAGTGATTCCCGCTACTACAAACATCCAAATCTGAATCCGTCAAAGAATCTGGAAAATAGACTTCCACACGAATCCATAGAATGTAAATAAGTTATATAGTAATTCACAACATCATAACTCAAAATAGGGTTGAATCCAAAAAAATATGTTCAGTCAGAAATCAAGAAATGGAATTCTCAGTCAGGAAAACCACATCAAAACCTCTCAAATAAATTCAGAAAAAATCTGGGGTATTCCCCTATATGTCTAGAATCAGAATATAAAGTTTCATAATATTCCAGCAAAATTAGTTTAGTCATCAAAAATAAGAACACATCAAGAAATGGTACTTTGGCAATCTGGAATTCCCAACGCTGCTGTACGAAAACTGAAGTATCTCGCAAGCCGTGAAACGAAATTCCAATCCGCCGAAGGGAGATGCAAATAGAAAAAATATATTAACTTTCTTATTTCACAAACATTTTTCATACAGCAAAAGAATCAGCGTGAAAATACGTTTCTTTACAGTACAGCGTGCAAAATACAGCAAGTATAGTTTTCATAAATGAGCAAGAAATGGCACATAAAATTTATCAATAAAATCTACCAAAATTCGGGGCAACCCTAGATAAGTATAGAAAGACTGACCAAAGTTTCAGATCAAAACAATATATGTAGCAAAGTTATTAAAACAATTTAGTCATCAAGAACACCAAGAAACGAAATCTGGAAAAGATCGGCACCTCTGTAGTAAATCAGTCATATCTCACACATACGAAAACGAAATCAAGAAAGGTCAGAAGGGTTGAAAAATAGATAAAATTCTCTAAAATTCATGTTTTATACTGGAACCAAGATACTGAATTCAAGACAGTCCAAAACAGCAACCAAAACAGATCAACGACAAAATACAGATTTTTCCTTTTAACAACAACTCAACATATATCATACAAAACTTGTTCAAAGCACAACCAAACATGAAATCGAGTCTACCAAGTGTCCAAACATCATGAAATAGGATAATTAACATATCTAAATCAAGCCTATCACATGGTTCTCAACAAATATCCAAATTCTCACAAGAAGTCTCATATACATGATCAAATTAAAAACGGGTAAAACCTAAGTTAATTTATGTCAATATTGTGTCGTGAGGCAACTATGGTCAAGTTTTCATAATAGAGACAAAACCCATCAAAGATAACACACACACGAGTTGTTTCTAGACCCAACTACACTATAGGTGGTATTTTTGACTTGTATCAAACAAAGGAATTGAAGTACAAGTTACTTGCCTTAATCGAGACGAAACGAACTCCAAGAATAACGGGAACGGATTCCCGGGCAACAAATGAAAATCCACAAACAAGAGAATCCAAAATCAAGAGCAACAAACCCACGAACAATCGCACGAACACACAGCACGCTTCTCGAAGCAAGAGAAGAGAGAGCCCACAAAAGAGATATATGAACTTGCGGCGGCTTGTGGCTTGGAGCGTTGGTCGGCAAGGGGGAGAAGTGATCGGAGAGGGGTAGGTGATGGAGTATGGTGGTGGTCGGAGGTGGGATGATGGAGGTCGGATGGAGGGGCTGTTGGCCTGGAGTGCAGGCCGGGAGGAGAGGGGGTCGGGTGCTGGCCTGGGCGTCGGGATAGGGTGCGGCGCAAGCAAGTGGGAGAGGTCGGGGGTTGGGATAGGGGCTACGGTTTAGGTGTTAGGGTTAGCGTTTGAGGGGAGAGAGGGTTATATAAATATAGGAGTTGGGTTATTGGGTAATTGGGTTGTGGGTAGATTTGGAGTAGTATTAGGATTGTTTAATGGGTATTGATATGGATGAATTGAATAGGATTCAAAATAGGATTGGGTTCAATCTTGGTAAATCTATTAGGGATAAACAATAGGATTGGGAGTAGGATAACAACCAATCATCACCCCCACAAACACCCAAAAATATAAATAAAGAGAACTAGACCAAATGAATGAAAGATCAAATAACAGAAGAACGAGACAATCGATCCAACACAAAGAGCTAAAAATTAAATAAAACTTATATATATTGAAAGCAACTCCAATATACGGTTCAGAAAATACAAGAGGAATACAAAGAGAGAAAATACACCAAAATGAAAAATACACTCAAAAATACATAAAACGAAAAATAGGGGTTACAATCCTACCCACCTACAAGAAGAATTTCGTCCTCGAAATTCAAAAAGAAGGATACATAGGGTAACCCCAAAACAACCAAAAGAACAAAACAAAACTACCCAAACAAATGAGGAAACTTCCGCTGAATCTCCTCCTCTAGCTCCCAAATCGACTCACCAGGCGAGTGAGGATTCCAAGCAAAATGAACCAACTTGATGACCTTGTTCTTAAGTACTTTCTCCCGCCGATCCGCAATAGCAACTAGCAGAATCTCACAAGTCAAATCTGGCCAAACGGTCAACTTAGAATAGTCAATCACGTGGCTCTCATCTCGGATATATCTCCTGAGTTGTGAGACATGGAAAACATCGTGCACTCCTGATAAAGCTGGCGGTAATGCGAGACGGTAGGCCACCTTGCCTACTCGCTCCAAAATCTCAAATGGTCCAATAAACCTGGGGCTAAGCTTGCCCCCACCACCGAACCGAATGATACCGCGCCACGGCGATACCTTAAGGAAAACATGATCACCAACAACAAACTCCAAAGCTCTCCGATGGACATCAGCCCATCGCTTCTATCGATCCTGAGCTGCCTGCAAGTGCTTCCTGATCTGAACCACAATATCCACTGTCTTGGTGATCAACTCCGAACCCAAAAACTTCCTCTCACCAGTGTCATCCCAGCACACTGGCGATCTGCACTTCTGCCCATAGAGTGCCTCGAATGCAGCAGCTTTAACACTGGCCTGAAAGCTGTTATTGTACGAGAACTCTACGAGATGCAAATGATCCTCCCAAGATCCACGAAACTGAAGCATACAGGACCTCAACATGTCCTCAAGAATCTGAATAATCTGCTCTGAATGTCCATTAGTCTGCGAATGAAAAGCTGTACAGTACTTTAATTTACTCTCCAAACTGTTCTGAAGACTCTCCTAGAACTGAGATCTGAATCTAGTATCCCTATCGGATACAATACTGACTGGAACCCCATGAAGTCTAACAATCTCTTGCATATACTTCTCCGCTCGGCTTTCAGTAGACTGCCCGACACGAAAAGGAATGAAGTGAGCACTCTTCGTCAAACGGTCAACAATCACCCAAACAGCATTATGACCCTGAGGACTCCTCGGCAAAGCGGTCACAAAATCCATAGTGATATGTTCCCACATTCACTCTGGAATAGGAAGCAGTTGAAGATGTTCAGCGGTCCTCTGATGCTCTGTCTTAAGCTGCTGGCAGACCAAACACTGAGAAACAAACCGAGCCACAGCCCTCTTCATACCATGCCACCAGAAATGAAGCTTCAGATCCTGATACATCTTAGTACCGCCGGGATGGATAGAATACGAAGACTGATGAGCTTCCTCAAGCAACCTCTGATGAACTTCACCCTTAGGGTCACACAACCGGGAACCAAAATGAAGCGAACCATCTGCATGAATAACCATGTCCGTTCTGGACCCAGATTCAACCTCTGCTCGAAAACCCTGCAACTGTGCATCACCAGCCTGTGTCTCTTTAATCTGCTCAACAAGAGACGACTGCAGCTGGAGCACCAAACAACTCAGACCAGAACTCGACAACACAACATCCAACTCCAACCTCCGCATCTGCTCAATGAGAGCACTCTGCTGAGTAAGAAACATAACTGCTGGTCTCCTGCTCAAAGCATCAGGCACCAAGTTTACCTGACCAGGATGGTATTGCAAACTGATGTCATAATCGGCCATAAGTTCCAACCAACGCCTTTGCCTCATGTTTAACTCCTTCTGGGTGAAGACGTACTTGAGACTTTTGTGGTCTGTAAAGATCTCCACTCGGCCTCCAAGTAAATAATGTCTCCACAGCTTCAAAGCATGAATCACTGCCACTAACTCCAAGTCATGTGTAGGATAGTTCTTCTAATGCGGCATCAACTGTCTCTATGCATACGCAACAACTCGGCCCTTCTACATAAGAACTGCTCCAAGTCCCTTACCAGAAGCATCACAGTGAATTACAAATCTGCCTGAACCATCTGGAATAGTCAACACAGGCGCTGACGTCAATCTGTTGTTCAACTCAACGAAAGCCTCATTGTACTCATCAGACCAACAAAACTTCTGGTCCTTCCCAGTCAATTTAGTCAACGTTCCTGCTATCTTCGAAAAGTCTTGAACGAACTTCTGATAATCGCCAGCTAAACCAAGAGAACTCCGGACCTCCGAAACTGACTTGGGAATAGGCCAATCCTTCACAGCATCAATCTTGGTCGGATCCACAGAAACACCATCGCCAGAAATAATGTGCCCCAAGAAAGAAACCCTGTCGAGCCAAATCTCACACTTGCTGAGTTTTCCATAAAGCTGATTATCTCTCAAAGTCTGCAGAACCATTCTAAGATGCTCAGCATGATCTTCCCGATTCCGAAAATACACCAAAATATCATCAATGAAGACCACCACAAATCTATCCAAGTAATGAGAGAAAACTCGGTTCATAAAACTCATGAATACAGCCGACGCGTTCGTGACTCCAAACGGCATCACAAGATACTCATAGTGCCCGTATCTAGTCCTGGATGCAGTCTTCTGTATATCTGCAGCCTTCACCTTAACTTGGTGATAACCAGAACGAAGATTCAACTTCGAGAAAATAACAGTCCCACTCAACTGATCAAACAAATCATCTATCATGGGCAACAGATACCGATTCTTCACAGTAACTTTGTTCAGTTCCCCATAATCCATGCATAGTCGATGACTACCATCCTTCTTATCGACAAAAAGGATTGGAGCATCCCAAGGCGAAACACTAGGTCTGATGAAATCCAAATCAAGCAACTGCTGAATCTGCACCTTAAGCTCTACTAGCTCAACCGGTGCCATGTTGTAGAAACTCTTCGATATCGGCGCTGTTCCAGGCTGAACATCAATACCAAACTCCACTTCCTTATCAGGGGGTACACCAGGCAACTCATCTGAAAAAACATCCAAGAAATCCCGAACTACTTGAGGCACAGCCTCATAGCCTGAATGCAACTCCATCGCACAATCCACCTGTTCAACTGCAGTCTTTGCTCGACTAAGAAAAGACTTCCCAGCATGGAACTCAAATTCTGCTCGATATGGAATTCTAAAGACAACTTTCTTGGCACGGCAATCAATAATGGCATGGGCTTCACCTAATCAATCCATACCGAGAATGACATCAAATTCTGAATTCCCCATTATAATCTGGTTGGCTTTGAAATCTGCATCCCCAATAACAGCGGGACATTGCCTGCACTCACGGGAACATATGACAACTCCATTACCTGTCACAATATTTCAAGCATCTAAGATGTTGTACTCCAACTGATGGCGAGCGACAAATCGAGAGAAGACAAAAGAATGGGTTGCCCCAGAATCAAAAAGAACATGGGCAGAAAAAGAGCAAACAAGGATGATACCTAAAAGGAATCAAAGACAAGGAGAAAGAATAGACAATTAAGGGTGAGAAAAAAACAATAATGTAGAAAGATAACATAGAGAAGCAGAGCAAGACCAAAAGAAAGAAAACAAAACATCAAAACAACAAAATAAAATATACCTGCCACAACTCCTTCAGCAGTCTCAGCATCTGCAGCAGTCAAGTTGAAAGTCTGACCTCTCCTCGAAACAGCGGTCCTTTGACCGACAATCTGGCGCTAAGGAGGAAGCGGTGGCCTAACTGGACCACGAGCTGGAACTGCCTGCTGAACAGGACCCCTAGCTGGAAGAGCCAACTGCTGTAGCGGCTGTGGACAATCTCGCACTGCATGATCAGTAGAGCCACACCTAAAGCATCAGTGATTGGCGCACCTACATTCCCTGCAATCATGCCCAGGCAACTGACAGAAATCACAAAAATTAACCCTTTGGAAACCATCAGAAGAGTAAGGAGCTGCCCTGACTGGGTGGGCAGGAATAGGCCTCCGAATAGGCCCACAAGAAGGCCTAGCAACAGCAGCGGGAACAGTCCGCTAAGAAGGAGTCACTCCACCACGAGCCTGCTCCTGAGTTCGAGCTGCCTCATGAGCCTCAGTGTAGGTACGAAAGCGAAGAGAGACAAGATGCCTCTTGATGTCCTGCTCAAGCCCATTTATGAATCTACGAGCCCTATCCTTTTCGGTTGCCACAAGAACGGCAACGAAGCGGCTAAGTCTAGTAAACTCAGCTGTGTACTCATCCACTGACCTGGAACCCTATTGCAAGAAAGTCCATGTTACAACATTGCATTAACAATTATGTAACAAATCTCAAAATAAAATGATGACTTAACCTGTTTTAGGGCCAGGAATTAATGTTCCATCTCAACTCAAGTACTACTGGGGAAGAACTTCTTCAAGAATCCCCGAGTAACAGTAGCCCAAGCAATAGGCCTCTCAAGTCGCTCAGACTCGGCCATCCACCAGATATGGGCTAGATCCACTAGTTGGATGGAAACCACGTCCCCCCGATCAGCCTCGGTAACACGGGCCGCTAACAACAAGTGTTCAGTCCGGATGAACCATTGTTCAGCCTCCAAAGGCGTCTCAGTGCCGAAAAAACGGTCAGGTTGTTGCCTCATAAAATCTGTAACTGTTCGTAGACGAGGCGGAAGATTTGCCTGCACAGGCACAACAGGAGGCGGAACCTAGGCAGCTTTAAGAGTAGCCATCACAAGATCACTGTGGTTTTGCTGCTGATTAATCATCCGCTCAAGCACAGTAGTGACAGCCTCGATCGGATCAACCTCTGTGAGCCATAGTCTGCACAAAACCAAAAACAATTAGCATCCAGAATCAGAGTTGGTATAGATTCATTTATGTATGCATGGTTGGTGAAATGTTGAGTCGATCCCAGTTCGATCCAAGCTTGTCTAATATATTAGGCAACTAATACATTAGCCAAACCTGGTGCTCTGATACCACTGAAAACCCTGTCACGCCCCGCTTCCTAAAAATACGAAATACGAGTATGAAACATTGGCCCATCGAATGATTTTCATCATCCATAAGCTGTTCAGGAATCTTTACAACATATCACAGGAATAATCAGAGTCGGAAGCAAAAGATACAACCAGGCATGCATAATTGAAACAAGATACCAACAGGAATTTACTTGAAACCAAAAATATATAAATCTCAAATAAATCAGAATCTGGACAAGTTAAATATCCTGGGTCACATCGCCCAAATACAAAATAAGTATCCAAGTCATCAAGTACATTTTATTCAAGTTCAAGCAACAAATAATAATAATAATAAAGCAGAAAATCCAGCACTAATACATCATCATGCTAATACCATCTGGCAGTCGACCATCCTGATCTGCAATTAGTAAATTTGCAGGAGAAGAAAAAAGAAAACAAGTACCCGTCAATTGTAAGTTACGGGCCACTTATAATGTAGGATACAAGTACATGGGATAGATAATTCTAAATAACAAGCATACCATGGTATAAGTGTGTCAACAGAAATATAATATCTAGCATGAATCAAGTAAACAGAATCAAGCAACATGGTATACAAACAGGTACAGGTAACATGTATCAAGTGTCAAGTGAATAGGTAAACAGGTAAACATGTATCATGTATGCAGGTAACAGGTATGCAAGTAACAGGTAATCAGGTTACAGGTATACAGGTAACAGGTACAAGTACAGGTAATCATGTAACAACTATCAGGTTATGTCAAGTCTTGTTTTATTACTATCTAGGTAACACTACATGCACACCAAAAACATAACACATGGTTGCTACAACAAACAGTTTCGCTTTGGATTTCGTAGTGGAGTCCATAGGGCAGCGTACTCAGGGTTCAGGTTAACAGGAATAACAGGATCAGGTAGAACCTATTGGTTATCTTCCGAGTACACCTTCCAATAGGGAAGTATGCAGTCAGGTACAAGAAATAGGTATAACCCAGTGGTTATCTTCCGAGTACATCTTCCTATAGGGAATCATGTAGTCAAGTATAGGTAACAGGATCGTAAATCATGTAGTCATGAACACGTAACCGGCAGGCAGGACACAGGTCCTCTTCTTAGTACACATTTTTATATTTTCCACTACTAGATCATTCCCATAACTCCGGCTTGGTCATTTATTATTATAATCAGGCATGCAAGTATGTGTCGCAAAACAAAGCAAGAATAACAGGGTATAAACATGTATCAGGTTCAGGGTGCAAGATAAACAAGTACAGGTACAAGATAACACATAACATGGTAAAACAACTAGTTTTCTAATTCAGGACAGTAAGACAGTGTTGTACAAAAACAGTAATTCCCGCTACTAAAAAAATCCAAATCTGGATCCGTCGAAGAATCTGGAAAATAGACTTCCACACGAATCCGACAAATATAAATAAATTATATCGTAATTCACAACATCATAACTCAAAACAGGGTTGAATCTAGAAAACATGTTCAGTCAGAAATCAGGAACACGAATTCTCAGTCAGGAAAACTGCATCAACTCCTCTCAAATAAATTCAGAAAAAATATGGGGTATTCCCCTATATGTCTAGAATCAGAATATAAAGTTTCATAATATTCCAGTAAAATTAGTTTAGTCATCAAAAATAAGAACACATCAAGAAACGGTACTTTGGCAATCTGGAATTCCCAAAACTACTGTACGAAAACTGAAGTATCTCGCAAGTCGTGAAACGAAATCCCAATCTTCCAAAGGGAGATGCAAATAGATAAATTATATTAACTTTCTTATTTCACAAACATTTTTCATACAGTAAAAGGAATCAGGGTGAAAATACGTTTCTTTACAGGACAACGAGCAAAATACAGCAAGTATGACTTTTGCAAACATGCATGAAACGACATATAAAACTCATCAATAAAATCTACCAAAATTCTGGGTAATCCGTAGATAGGCATAGAAAAACTGACCAAAGTTTCAAATCAAAAAAATATGTGTAGCACAAGTAACAAAATAATTTAATCAACAAAATTGCGAGAAGCAAAATCTGAAAACATAATACACCTCTGTAGTAAAACAGTCATAAGTCACTCATACGAAAACAAAATCGAGCAAGGTCAGGGGGGTTTAAAAATAAACGAAATCTTCTAAAACTCATGTTTTATACCGAAATCAAGATACTGACTTCAAAACAGTCCAAATCAGAAACCAAAACAGATCAGCGACAAAATACAGATTTTTTTCTTTAACAACAACTCAACATATATCATACAAAACTTGTTCAAAGAACAACCAAATATGAAATCGAGTCTACCAAATGTACAAAAATCATGAAATAGGTTAATTAACATATCTAAAACAAGTCTATAACATGGTTCTCAACAAATATCCAAATTCTCACAAGAAGTCTCACATACATGATCAAATCAAAAATGGGTAAAACCAAAGTTAATTTATGTCAATATTGTGTCGTGAGGCAACTATGGTCAAGTTTTCACAATAGAGACAAAACCCATCAAAGATAACACACACACGAGTTGTGTCTAGACCCAACTACACTATAGGTGGTATTTTTGACTTGTATCAAACAAAGGAATTGAAATACAAGTTACTTGCCATAACCGAGACGAAGCAAACTCCAAGAATAACGGGAACGGATTTCTGGGCAACAAATGAAAATCCACGAACAAGAGAATCCAAAATCAAGAGCAACGAACCCACGAACAATCGCACGAACACACGGCATGCTTCCCGAAGAAAGAACCCACAAAAGAGAGATGTGAACTTGCCGTGGCTTGTGGCTTGGAGGGTTGGTCGGCAAGGGGGGAGAAGTGATCGGAGAGGGGTAGGGGATGGAGTATGGTGGTGGTCAGAGGTGGGATGATGGATGTAGGATGGAGGGGCTGTCGGCCTGGAATGGAGGTCGGGAGGAGAGGGGGTCGGGTGCTGGCCTGGGCGTCGGGATGGGGTGCGGCGCAAGCAAGAGGGAGAGGCCGGGGGTTAGGATAGGGGCTAGGGTTTAGGTGTTAGGGTTTGGGTTTGAGGGGAGAGAGGTTTATATAAATATATGAGTTGGGTTTTTGGGTAATTGGGTTGTGGGTAGATTAGGAGTAGTAATAGGATTGTTTAATGGGTATTGATATGGATGAATTGAATAGGATTCAAAATAGGATTGGGTTCAATCTAGCTTTGGTAAATCTATTAGGGATCAACAATAGGAATGGGAATAGGATAACAACCAATCACCACCACCACAAACACCCAAAATATAAATAAAGAGAACTAGACCAAATAAATGAAAGATCAAATAATAGAAAAACGAGACAACCGATCCAACACAAAGAGCTCAAAATGAAATAAAATTTATATATATTGAAAACAACTTTAATACACGGTTCAGAAAATACAAGAGGAATACAAAGAGAGAAAATACACCAAAATGAAAAATATACTCAAAAATACATAAAACAAAAAATAGGGGTTACAATCCTACCCACCTACAAGAAGAATTTCGTCCTCGAAATTCAAAAAGAATGATACATAGGGTAACCCCAAAATAACCAAAAGAACAAAACAAAACTACCCAAACAAATGAGGAAACTTCTGCTGAATCTCCTCCTCCAGCTCCCAAGTCGACTCACCAGGCGAGTGAGGATTCCAAGCAACACGAACCAACTTGATGACCTTATTCTTAAGCACATTCTCCCGCCGATCCAAAATAGCAACTGGCGAAATCTCACCAGTCAAATCCGGCCGAACGTTCAACTCAGAATAGTCAATCACGTGGCTCTCATCTCGGATATATCTCCTGAGTTATGAGACATGGAAAACATCGTGCAATCCTGATAAAGCTGGCGGCAATGCGAGACGATAGGCCACCTTGCCTACTCGCTCCAAAATCTCAAATGGTCCAATAAACCTAGGGTTAAGCTTGCCCCCACCATCGAACCGAATGACACCGCACCACGGCGATACCTTAAGGAAAACATGGTCACCAACAACAAACTCCAAAGCCTTCCGATGGTCATCTGCCAATCGCTTCTGCTAATCCTGAGCTGCCTGCAAGTGCTTCCTGATCTGAACCACAACATCCAATGTCTTGGTGATCAACTCCGGACCAAAAAACTTCTGCTCACCAATGTCATCCCAGCACACAGGCGATCTGCACTTCAGCACATAGAATGCCTCGAACGTAATAGCTTTAATACTGGCCTGAAAGCTGTTATTGTACGAGAACTCTACGGGATGCAAATGATCCTCCCAAGATCCACGAAACTGAAGCCTACAGGACCTCAACATGTCCTCAAGAATCAATATAGTCCGCTCTGACTGTCCATCAGTCTAAGGATGAAAAACTGTACAATACGTTAATTTACTCCCCAAACTATTCTGAAGACTCTTCCAGAACTGAGATCTGAATCTCGTATCCCTATTAGATACAATACTGACTGGAACCTCATGAAGTATACAATCTCTTGCATATACTTCTCTGCTAGGCTTTCAGTCTGCCCGACCCGAAAAGGAATGAAGTGCGCACTATTCGTCAAACGGTCGACAATCACCCAAACCGCATTATGACCCTGAGGACTCCTCGGCAAAGCGGTCACAAAATCCATAGTGATATGTTCCCACTTTCACTCTGGAATAGAAAGCAGTTGAAGAAGTCCAGCGGTCCTCTGATGCTCTATCTTAACCTGCTGGCAGACCAAACACTGAGAAACAAACCGAGCCACAGCCCTCTTCATACCATGCCACCAGAAATGAAACTTCAAATCCTGATACATTTTAGTACCGCCGGGATGGATAGAATACGAAGACTGATGAGCTTCCCCAAGCAATCTCTGACGAACTTCACCCTTAGGGACACACAACCGGGAACCAAAATGAAGCGAACCATCTGCATTAATAACCATGTCCGTTCTGGACCCAGACTCAACCTCAGCTCGAAAACCCTGCAACTGTGCATCATCAGCCTGTGCCTCTTTAATCTGCTCAATAAGAGACGACTGCAGCTGGAGCACCAAACAACTCAGACCGGAACTCGGCAACACAACATCCAACTCCAACCTCCGCATCTTCTCAATGAGATCACTCTGCTGAATAAGAAACATAGTTGCTGGTCTCCTGCTTAAAGCATCAGGCACCAAGTTTACCTGACCAGGATGGTATTGCAAACTGATGTCATAATCGGCCATAAGTTCCAACCAACGCCTTTGCCTCATGTTTAACTCCTTCTGGGTGAAGACGTACTTGAGACTTTTGTGGTCTGTAAAGATCTCCACTCGGTCTCCAAGTAAATAATGTCTCCACAGCTTCAAAGCATGAATCGCTGCAGCAAACTCCAAGTCATGAGTAGGATAGTTCTTCTTATGCGGCTTGAACTGTCTCGATGCATACGCAACAACACAGCTCTTCTGCCTAAGAACTGCTCCAAGGCCCTTACCAGAAGCATCACAGTGAAATACAAATCTGCCTGAACCATCTGGAATAGTCAACACAGGCACGGACGTTAATCTGTTGTTCAACTCAACAAAATCCTCATTGCACTCATCAGACCAACAAAACTTCTGATCCTTCCCAGTCAATTTAGTCAACGATCCTGCTATCTTCGAAATGTCTTGAACGAACTTCCGATAATAGCCAGCTAAACTAGGAAAACTCCTGACCTCTGAAACTGAATTGGGAATAGGCCAATCCTTCACAGCCTCAATCTTGGCCGGATCCACATAAACGCCATCGCTAGAAATAATTTACCTAAAGAAAGAAACCCTGTCGAGCCAAAACTCACACTTGCTGAGTTTCCCATAGAGCTGATTCCCTCTCAAAGTCTGCAAAACCACTCTAAGTTGCTCAGCATGATCTTCCTAATTCTGAGAATACACCAAAATATAATCAATGAAGACCACCATAAATCTATCCAAGTATTGAGAGAAAACCCTGTTCATAAGACTCATGAATACAGCCGGCGCATTCGTGATCCCGAATGGCATCACAAGATACTCATAGTGCCCATATCTAGTCCTGAATGCGGTCTTCTGTATATCTGCAGCCTTCACCTTGACTTGGTGATACCCAGAACAAAGATCCAACTTCGAGAAAACTGCAGCCCCACTCAACTGATCAAACAAATCATCGATCCTGGGAAATGGATATCGATTCTTCACAGTAACTCTGTTCAGTTCCCGATAATCCATGCACAGTCGACGACTACCATCCTTCTTATCGACAAAAAGGTTTGGAGCACCCCAAGGAGAAACACTAGGTCTGATGAAACCCAAATCAAGTAACTGCTGAATCTACACCTTAAGCTCTGCTAGCTCAACCAGTGCCATCCTATAAGGACTCTTCGATGTCGGCACTGTTCCAGGCTGAACATCAATACCGAACTCCACTTCCCTATCAAGGGGTAAGCCAGGCAACTCATTTGGAAAAACATCCAAGAAATCCCGAACTACTAGAGGCACAGTCTCACAGCCTGAATGCAACTCCATCGCACAATCCACCTGTTCAACTGCAGTCTTTTCTCGGCCAAGGAAAGACTCCCCGGCATGGAACTCAAATTCTGCTCGATCTGGAATTTTGAAGACAACTTTCTTAGTACGGAAATCAATAATGGCATGGGCTTCACCCAACCAATCCATACCAAGAATGACATCAAATCCTGAATTTTCTAATCATAAGCGGTAACGCATGTTTGGTATTCTGGTGCTCTTATACCAAAAATTCAGAATACGAGCACGTAACATTGGCCCAGCGAATGATTTTTATCATCCATAAGCTGTTCAGGAATCTTTACAACATATCACAATATAATCAGAGTCGGAAGCCAGAAAAGTCACCCACATGCACATATGAACCAAATATCAACAAGAATACTTAAAATAAAATATATTAATCTCAAGTAGTTATGATCTGAATAACCCCAATAATCCTGGGTCACATTGCCCAAATACAAGAATACACCCAAATACATGAATACAATTATTGTTCAAGCAAACTACAAGAAATAATAATAATAACAAGATCCAGCACTAATACTCCATGACACCAATACCATCTGGAACCTGTTCTCCAAAATCTGCAATTCAACAATTGTAGAGAAGAGAAAAAGAGAAAACAAGTGCCCGTCAATTGTAAGTTACGAGCTACTTATAATGTAGGATACAAGTACATGGGATAGGTGAATCTAAGTAACAAACCTAGCATGGTATAATCATGATAACAGGATATGAATCATGGCATGGCAAGATGACCAAGTATAACAGCATGTGTCGAGTGTCAAGTAAACAAGTGTCATGTACCAAGTAACCAGTATCACGAATCATGTAATCATGTAGCATGTACCAAGTATCAAATCTCATGTATCATGTAGTCAAGTATCAAGTGGGCATGTATCATGTTCAAGTATCAAGTAAGCATGTATCATGTTCAAGTATCATGTTCAAGTATTGCAGTTATTACTATCAAGGTAGCACTTCATGTATCTATATAGTTGCTACAGTCAAAGCAATTTAGTTTTAGATTTCATAGTGGACCGTAGAGGGCAGTGTACTCAGGGACAAGTAATCCAAATCATATACCAAATTCCAAATAATTCAAATCATATACCAAATTCCAAATAATCCAAATCATATACCAAATTCCAAATTAACAAAATCATATAACAAATTCCAAATAATCAAAATCATATACCAAATTCCAAATTATCCAATCATATACCAAATTCCAAATATGGAAAACACGGGTCCCCTTCCGAGTTCACATTTCTGAATTATCCACTATTAGATCCGTCCCTTAAACTCCGGCTTGATCATTTATTATTATAATCAGGAATGCATGTATGTGTCGCAAAACAAAGTAGGGATAACAGGATATAAACATGTATCAGGTTCATGGTGCAAGATAAACAAGTACAGGTACAAGATAACACAAAAACAGGATAAAATAACTAGTTTTCTAATTCAGGACAGCAAGACAGTGTTGTACTAAAATAGTGATTCCCGCTACTACAAACATCCAAATCTGGATCCGTCGAAGAATCTGGAAAATAGACTTCCACACGAAACCAGAGAATATAAATAAGTTATATATTAATTCACAATATCATAACTCAAAATAGGGTTGAATCCAGAAAACATGTTCAGTCAGAAATCAGGAAAACGAATTCTCAGTCAGGAAAACCGCATCAAAACCTCTCAAATAAATTCAGAAAAAATCTGAGATATTTCCCTATATGTCTAGAATCAGAATATAAAGTTTAATAATATTCCAGAAAAATTAGTTTAGTCATCAAAAAAAAGAAAACATCAAGAAACAATACTTTGGAAAATCTGGAATTCCCAACACTGCTGTACGAAAACTGAAATATCTCGCAAGCCGTGAAACGAAATCCAAATCTGCCAAAGGGAGATGAAAATAGAAAAAATAGTTTAATTTTCATATTTCACAAATATTTTTCATACAGTAAAAGGAATCAGGGTGAAAATACGATTTTTTACAGAACAGCAAGTATAATTTTCATAAACGAGCATGAAACGGCATATAAAACTCATCAATAAAATCCACCAAAATTATGGGTAATCCCTAAATAGATATAGAAATACTTACCAAAGTTTCAGTTCAAAATAATATGTGTAGCACAAATATCAATTTAATTTAGTTTTCAAAATCAACACGAACGAAATCTGGAATTTATCTACACCTCTACAGTAAAACAGTCATAAGTCACTCATACGAAAACGAAATCTAGCAAGGTCAGAGGTGTTGGAAAATAGACAAAATTCTCTAAAATTAATGTTTTATACCGAAATTAAGATACTGACTTCAAGACAGCCCAAAACAGCAAACAAAACATATCAGCGACGAAATGTAGATTTTTTCCTTTAACAACAACTCAACATATATCATACAAAACTTGTTTAAAGCACAACCAAACATTAAATCGAGTCTACCAAGTGTCCAAACCTCATGAAATAGGGTAATTAACATATCTAAATCAAGCCTATCACATGGTTCTCAACAAATATCCAAATTCTCACAAGAAGTCTCACATACATGATCAAATCAAGAATGGGTAAAACCTAAGTTAATTTATGTCAATATTGTGTCATGATGCAACTATGGTCAAGTTTTCACAAAAGAGACAAAACCCATCAAAGATAACACACATACGAGTTGTCTCTAGACCCTACTACACTATAGGTGGTATTTTAACTTGTATCAAACAAAGGAATTGAAGTATAAGTTACTTGCCTTAGAGATGATGACGAAAACAAAGCAAGAACAAGAATAATGGGAACGGATCCCAGAGCACGAACACAACGAACGGATCACGAACCAATCACGAACACACGATCACGAACAAGATGAAGACGGTCGAGATCACGAACACAATCGAACGGCTGAGATCGAAGATCAAGATCAAGATGATCGAATCAGATCGAACGGTCAGATTTCCCTGATGATTAAAGATAATGATGAAGATCAAGATCGATCGATCGGACGGTTGCGATCAAAGGAAATTGATGATCATCATGATCGTGACGATCAAGAAGAGATCAGACAGCTAGGATCTAATCAGAGGATCAAGAGGAGATAGATTGCCTACATCCAATCAAGCATGATGATCAAGATCCAACGGACAAGAATCAATCAATCAAGAAACTCCATGAAGATGAAGATCACGATGATCGAAGCAATCGAACGACTCACATTACCTGATCAACACCTTTGATCAAAAAGCAACTACAAGCAATGACTGCTTGCGGCGATGGCTGGCCTAGCGACAGACGGGCAGGACGGCATGGCGCACATGCAGCTGGGCACTGCAGAGGACACTGCGGCGGCCAGGGGATAGGGCCGCCGGCTGTCGTCGACGCAGTGTAGGGGGATAGAGAACACGGCGCTGCAGGAGGTAGTGCGACGCTGTCACGGCATCGCGATAGCGAAGAGGGAAGGAGGACGACGAGGCTGGCGTCTGGAGGTCGCGTTGGAGGCGCAGGGAGGCGCTCTCGAGGTGCGGCGAAGGCTGGGGTCGCGAGACGGAGGTAGAGGGTGACGGGAGATGGGGAGGTGCAGTCGGGGATCGGAGCACAGGGGTGGGAGAAGGTCAGAAGGTGGAGAGGAGATGGGTTTTGCGGAGGGGGCAGAGCGAACGGGAGAGAGAAGGAGGTGCGGCTGTAGGTAATGGAATATGAAAAGGCAAAACAGGGTATAATATAAATAAATAGGAATATAGATTAGGGTTAGTGATGAAGTGGGTTACGGGTTTGGGCGTTTCGGTTAGATGGGGTATAACGGGTATAATATAATGGGTTAAGCTTGTAATGGGTTATTGGATATGGGTTTGGGTAAAATCCAATAGGTTAATAAAAGGGATTGGGGTTTTAAAAATTCAAATATAAAAATAAAATAACCCATAAAAATATTGTTTATAATAAAAAAAACGGTAATTTGCATTGCAAAACATAATTTATTTAAAATACTACAATTATAGTTGGTAGATAAAAGTGGATTTTTAATAACTAGTCAAAAATAACAATAATATCAATAATACTAATAACAATAATAATAAAAAGAGTAATAATAACAAAAATACGAATTGTATTACAATATAAAATTCATCTAAAATAGTTACAATAAAATTATTGATCGAAAAATTAGATTTTGATAGGAGAGCCAACAATACATTTTGACAAAATAATTTGAAAATAGAAAAAAAAATGCGAAACTTTTAAATACATAAAATACACAAAAATACATTTTTTGAAAAAACAGGGGTTACAAATCAGGGGTAGGGGATGGAGTATGGTGGTGGTCGGAGGTGGGATGATAGAGGTCGGATGGAGGGGCTGTCGGCCTGGAGTGCAGGCCGGGAGGAGAGGGGGTCGGGTGCTGGCCTGGGCGTCGGGATGGGGTGCGGCGCAAGCAAGGGGGAGAGGCCGGGGGTTAGGATAGGGGCTAGGGTTTAGGTGTTAGGGTTAGGGTTTGAGGGAGAGAGGGTTATATAAATATATGAGTAGGGTTATTGGGTAAGTGGGTAGATTTGGAGTAGTAATAGGATTGTTTAATGGGTATTGATATGGATGAATTGAATAGGATTCAAAATAGGATTGGGTTCAATCTAGCTTTGGTAAATCTATTAGGGATCAACAATAGAATTGGGAATAGGATAACAACCAATCACCACCACCACAAACACCCAAAATATAAATAAAGAGAACTAGACCAAATGAATGAAAGATCAAATAATAGAAAAACGAGACAACCGATCCAACACAAAGAGCTCAAAATGAAATAAAATTTATATATATTGAAAACAACTTCAATACACGGTTCAGAAAATACAAGAGGAATACAAAGAGAGAAAATACACCAAAATGAAAAATACACTCAAAAATACATAAAACGAAAAACAGGGGTTACAATCCTACCCACCTACAAGAAGAATTTCGTCCTCGATATTCAAAAAAAAGGATACATAGGGTACCCCAAAACAACCAAAAGAACAAAACAAAACTACCCAAACAAATGAGGAAAATTCTACTGTATCTCCTCCTCCATCTCCCAAGTCGACTCACCAGGAGAGTGAAGATTCCAAGCAACAAGAACCAACTTGATGACCTTGTTCTTAAGCACTTTCTCCCGCCAATCCACAATAGCAACTAGCGGAATCTCATCAGTCAAATCTGGCCGAACGCTCAACTCAGAATAGTCGATCACGTGGCTCTCATCTCGGATATATCTCCTGAGTTGTAAGACATGGAAAACATCGTGCACTCCTGATAAAGCTGGCGGCAATGCGAGACAATAGGCCACCTTACCTACTCGCTCCAAAATCTCAAATGGTCCAATAAACCTAGGGCTACGCTTGCCCCCACCACCGAACCGAATGGCACCGCGCCACGGTGATACCTTAAGGAAAACATGGTCACCAACAACAAACTCCAAAGCCCTCCGATGGACATCAGCCCATCGCTTCTGTCAATCCTGAGCTACCTGCAAGTGCTTCCTGATCTGAACCACAACATCCACTGTCTTGGTGATCAACTCCGGACCCAACAACTTCCTCTCACAAATGTCATCCCAGCACACTAGCGATCTGCACTTCCGCCAATAAAGTGCCTCGAACAGAGCAGCTTTAATACTGGCTTGAAAGCTGTTATTGTACGAGAACCCTACGAAATGCAAATGATCCTCCCAAGATCCACCAAACTGAAGCATACAGGACCTCAACATGTCCTCAAGAATTTAAATAGTCTGCTCCGACTGTCCATCAGTCTGGGGATGAAAAGCTGTACTGTACTTTAATTTACTCTTCAAACATTCTAAAGACTCTCCCAGAACTGAGATCTGAATTTCGTATCCCTGTCGGATACAATACTGACTAGAACCCCATGAAGTCTAACAATCTCTTGCATATACTTCTCTGCTAGGCTCTCAGTAGACTGCCCGACACGAAAAGGAATGAAGTGAGCACTCTTCGTCAAACGGTCGACAATCACCCAAACAGCATTATGACCTTTAGGACTCCTTGGCAAAGAGGTCACAAAATCCATAGTGATATGTTCCCACTTCCACTCTGGAATAGGAAGCGGTTGAAGAAGTCCAGCGGTCCTCTGATGCTCTACCTTAACCTACTGGCAGACCAAACACTGAGAAACAAACTGAGCCACAACCCTCTTCATACCATGCCACCAGAAATGAAGCTTCAAAACCCGATACATCTTAGTACTGTCGGGATGGATAGAATACGAAGACTGATAAGCTTCCTCAAGCAACCTCTGATGAAGTTCAACCTTAGGGACACACAACTGGGAACCAAAAAGAAGCGAACCATCTGCATGAATAACCAAGTCCGTTTTGGACCCAGACTCAACCTCAGCTCGAAAACCCTGTAACTGTGCATCACCAGCTTACGCCTCTTTAATCTGCTTAACAAGAGACGACTACAGCTGGAGCGCCAAACAACTCCGACCAGAACTCGGCAACACAATATCCAACTCCAACCTCTTCATCTGCTCAATGAGATCACTCTACTGAGTAAGAAACATAACTGCTGGTCTCCTGCTCAAAGCATCAGGCACCAAGTTTATTTTATCAGGATGGTATTGCAAACTGATGTCATAATCGGCCATAAGTTCCAACCAACGCCTTTGCCTCATGTTTAACTTCTTCTGGGTGAAGACGTACTTGAGACTTATGTGGTCTGTAAAGATCTCCACTCGGTCTCCAAGTAAATAATGTCTCCACATCTTCAAAGCATGAATCACTGCCGCTAACTCCAAGTCATGAGTAGGATAGTTCTTCTCATGCGGCCTCAACTATCTCGATGCATACGCAACAACTCGGTCCTTCTGCATAAGAACGGCTCCAAGACCCTTACCAGAAGCATCACAGTGAATTACAAATCTGCCTGAACCATCTGGAATAGTCAACACAGGCACAGATATCAATCTGTTCTTCAACTCAACAAAAGCCTCATTGCACTCATCAGACCAACGAAACTTCTGATCCTTCCCAGTCAATTTAGTCAACGATCCTGCTATCTTTGAAAAGTCTTGAACGAACCTCCGATAATAGCCAGCTAAACTAAGAAAACTCCTGACCTCTGAAACTGACTTGGGAATAGGCGAATCCTTCACAGCCTCAATCTTGGCCGGATCCACAGAAACACCATCGTCAGAAATAATGTGCCCCAAGAAAAAAACCCTGTCGAGCCAAAACTCACACTTACTGAGTTTTCCATAGAGCTGATTCTCTCTCAAAGTCTGCAGAACCACTCTAAGATGCTCAACATGTTCTTTCCGATTCCGAGAATACACCAAAATATCATCAATGAAGACCACCACAAATCTATCCAAGTATTGAGAGAAAACCCGGTTCATAAGACTCATGAATACAGCCGGTGCGTTCGTGACTCCGAACGGCATCATAAGATACTCATATTGCCCGTATTTAGTCCTGAATGCAGTCTTCTGTATATACGCAGCCTCACCTTAATTTGGTGATATCCAGAACGAAGATCCAACTTCGAGAAAATAGCAGCCCTACTCAACTAAACAAACAAATTATCGATCCTGGGCAACGGATGCCGATTCTTCACAGTAACTCTGTTCAGTTCCCGATAATCCATGCACAATCGAAGACTACCATCCTTCTTATCCACAAAAAGGACTGGAGCACCCCAAGGCGAAATACTAGGTCTGATGAAACCCAAATCAAGCAACTATTGAATCTGCACCATCGGTGCCAACTTGTGGGGACTCTTCGATATCGGCGCTATTCCAGGCTGAACATCAATACCAAATTCCACTTCCCTATCAGGGGGTAATCCAGGCAACTCATCCAGAAAAACATCCAAGAAATCCTAAACTACTAAAGGCACAACCTCACAGCCTGAATGCAACTCCATCGCACAATCCACATGTTCAACTGCAGTCTTTGCTTGGCCAAGGAAAGACTCCCTGGCATGGAACTCAAATTCTGCTCGATCTGGTATTCTGAAGACAACTTTCTTGGCATGGCAATCAATAATGGCATGGGCTTCACCCAATCATTCCATACCGAGAATGACATCGAATCCTGAATTTTCAATTATAATTAGGTTGGCTTTAAAATCTGCATCCCCAATAATAATAGGACATTGCTTGCACTCATGGGAACATATGACAACTCCACCACCTGTCACAATGTTCTAAGCCTTGCTCATGTTGCTGCACTCCAACTGATGGCGAGCGACAAATCGAGAGGATACAAAAGAATGGGTTGCCCCAGAATCAAAAAGAACATGGGCAGGAAAAGAGCAAATAAGGATGATACCTAAAAGGAATCAAAGGCAAGGAGAAAGAATAGACAATTAAGGGTGAGGGAAAAATAACAATGTAGAAAGATAACATAGAGAAGCAGAGCAAGACCAAAAGAAAGAAAACAAAATATCAAAACAACAAAATAAAATATACCTGCCACAACTCCTTCAGCTGTCTCAGCATCTGCAATAGTCAAGTTGAAAGCCTGACCTCTCCTCGGAACAGCGATCCTCTGACCGACAATCTGGCGCTGAGAAGGAAGCGGTGGCCTAACTGGACCACGAGCTGGAACTGCCTGCTGAACAGGACCCCTAGCTGGAAGAGCTAACTGCTGCAGTGGCTGTGGACAATCTCGCACTGCATGATCAGTAGAGCCACACCTAAAGCATCGGCGATTGGCACATCTACATTTCCTGCGATCATGCCCAGGCAACCGACAGAAATCACAGAAACTATCCCTCTGGGAACCAGCAGAAGAGTAAGGAGCTGCCTTGACTGGGTGGGCGGGAACAGGCATCCGAATAGGCCCACTAGAAGGCCTAGCAACAGCAGTGGGAACAGTCCACTGAGAAGGAGTCACCCCACTGCGAGCCTACTCCTGAGCTCGGGCTGCCTCAAGAGCCTCAGTGTAGGTATGCAAGTGAAGAGAGACAAAATGCCTCTTGATTTCCTGCTCAAGCCTATTTGTGAATCTACGAGCCCTATCCTCTTCGGTTGCCACAAGAATGGCAGCAAAGCAGCTGAGTCTAGTAAACTCAGCTGCGTACTCATCCACTGACCTGGAACCTTGTTGCAAGAAATTCCATGTTACAACAATGCATGAACAATTATGTAACAAATCTCAAAATAGAATGATGACTTAACTTATTTTAGGGCCAGGAATTGTTGTTCCATCTCAACTCGAGTACTACTGGGAAGAACTTCTCCAAGAATTCCCGAGTAAAAGTAGCCCAAGCAATAGGCCTCTCAAGTCGCTCAGACTCGGCCATCCACCAGATATGGGCCAGATCCACCAGCTGGATGGAAACCACGTCCACCCGATCAGCCTCGGCAACACAAGCCGCTAACAATAAGCGTTCAGTCCGGATCAACCACTGTTCAGCCTCCAAAGGCATCACAGTACCGGAAAAATGGTCGGGATGCAGCCACATAAAATCTGTAACTGTTCCTGGACGAGGCAAAAGATTTACCTGCACAGGCACAACAGGAGGCAGAACCTGGGCAGCTTCAAGAGCAGCCAGCACAAGATCACTGTGATTTTACTGCTAATTAATTAGCCGCTCAAGCACAGTAGTGACAGCCTCCATCGGATCAACCTGCGACTGAGAAGTAGAACCTCTGCGAGCCATAGTCTGCACCAAACCAAAAACAGTTAGCATCTAGAATCAGAGTTGGTATAAATTCATTTATGTATGCATGGTTGGTGAAATGTTGAGTCGATCCCAGTTCGAGCCAAGCTTGTCTAATATATTAGGCAACTAATACATTCGCCAAACCTGGTGCTCTGATACCACTGAAAACCCTGTTATGCCCCGCTTCCCAAAAATACGGAATACGAGTACGAAACATTGGCCCAACGAATGATTTTTAATCATCCATAAGCTGTTTATGAATCTTTACAATATATCACAGGAATAATCAGAGTCGGAAGCAAAAGATACAACCAGGCATGCATAATTGAAACAAGATACCAACATGAATTTATTTGAAACCAAAAATATATAAATCTCAAATAAATCAGAATCTGGACAAATTAAATATCTTGGGTCACATCGCCCAAATACAAAATAAGTATACAAGTCATCAAGTACATTCTATTCAAGTTCAAGTAACAAATAATAATAATAATAATAAAGCAGAAAATCCAGTACTAATACATCATCTCGCCAATACCATCTGGCAGTCGACCATCCTGATCTGCAATTAGTAAATTTGCAGGAGAAGAAAAAAAGAAAACAAGTACCCGTCAATTGCAAGTTATGGGCCACTTATAATGTAGGATACAAGTACAGGGGATAGATAATTCTAAGTAACAAGCATAGCATGGTATTAGTGTGTCAACAGAAATATAATATCTAACATGAATCAAGCAAATAGAATCAAGCAACATGGTATACAAATAGGTACAGGTAACATGTATCAAGTGTCAAGTGAACAGGTAAACAGGTAAGCATGTATCATGTATATAGGTAACAGGTATGCAGGTAACAGGTAAACATGGAATCATGTAAGAGGATAATCAGGTATACAGGAAATCAGATTATGTCATGTCAAGTCTTGTTATTTTACTATTTAGGTAGCACTTCATGCATTCCAGTTTTTACTACAAGGTTGCTACAACAAACAATTTTGCTTTAGATTTTGTAGTGGAGTCGATAGGGCAGCGTACTCAGGTTTCAGGATAATAGGAATAATAGGAACAGGTAGAACCAAGTGGTTCTCTTCCGAGTACACCTTCCTATAGGGAAGTATGCAGTTAGGTACAGGAAACAGGTATAACCCAGTGGTTATCTTCCGAGTACATCTTCCTATAGGGAAGCATGCAGTCAGGTACAGGTAAAAGGATCATTAATCATGTATTCATGAACACATAATAGGCAGGCAGGACACAGGTCATCTTCCCAGTACACGTTTCTATATTTTCCATTATTAGATCTTTCCCTTAACCCTGGCTTGGTCATTTATTATTATAATCAGGCATGCAAGTATGTGTCGCAAAACAAAGCAAGGATAATAGATTATAAACATGTATCAAGTTCAGGGTGCAAGATAAACAAGTACAGGTACAAGATAACACATAACAGGGTAAAACAACTAGTTTTCTAATTCAGGACAGCAAGACAGTGTTGTACTAAAACAGTGATTTCCGCTACTACAAACATCCAAATATTGATCCGTCAAAGAATCTGGAAAATAGACTTCCATACGAATCCAGCGAATATAAATAAGTCATATAGTAATTCACAACATCATAACTCAAAACAGGGTTGAATCCAGAAAACATGTTCAGTCAGAAATCAGGAAAACGAATTCTCAGTTAGGAAAACCGCATCAAAACCTCTCAAATAAATTCAGGAAAAATCTTGGTTATTTCCTTATATGTCTAGAATCAGAATATAAAGTTTCATAATATTCCATTAAAATTAGCTTAGTCATCAAAAATAAGAATACATCAAGAAACGGTACTTTGGCAATCTGGAATTCCCAACACTGCTGTACGAAAACTGAAGTATCTCGCAAGCCGTGAAACAAAATCCCAATCCGCCAAAGGGAGATGCAAATAGACAAAATATATTAACTTTCTTATTTCACAAATATTTTTCATACAGTTAAAGGAATCAGGGTGAAAATACGTTTCTTTATAGTATAGCGAGCAAAATACAGCAAGGATAGTTTTCATAAACGAGCATGAAACAGCACATAAAATTTATCAATAAAATCTACCGAAATTCTGGGTAACCCTAGATAAGTATAGAAAGACTGACCAAAGTTTTAGATCAATATAATATATGTAGCATAGTTATTAAAACAATTTAGTCATCAAGAACACCAAGAAACGAAATCTGAAAAAGATCGACACCTCTGTAGTAAATCAGTCATATATCACACATACGAAAACAAAATCAAGCAAGGTCAGAGGGGTTGGAAAATAGACGAAATTCTCTAAAATTCAAGTTTTATACTGGAACCAAGATACTGACTTCAAGACAGTCCAAAACAGCAACCAAAACATATCAGCGACAAAATACAGATTTTTCCCTTTAACAACAACTCAACATATATCATACAAAACTTGTTCAAAGCACAACCAAACATGAAATCGAGTCTACCAAGTGTCCAAACATCATGAAATAGGGTAATTAACATATCTAAAATAAGTCTATCACATGGTTCTCAACAAATACCTAAATTCTCACAAGAAGTCTCACATACATGATCAAATCAAGAATGGGTAAAACCTAAGTTAATTTATGTGAATATTGTGTCGTGAGGCAACTATGGTCAAGTTTTCACAATAGATACAAAACCCATCAAAGATAACACACACATGAGTTGTCTCTAGACCCAACTACACTATCGGTGGTATTTTTGACTTGTATCAAACAAAGGAATTGAAGTACAAGTTACTTGCCATAACCGAGACGAAACGAACTCCAAGAATAACGGGAACGGATTCCCGGGCAACAAATGAAAATCCAAGAACAAGAGAATCCAAAATCAAGAGCAGCAAACCCACGAAAAATCGCACGAACACACGGCACGCTTCTCGAAGCAAGAGAAGAGAGAACCCACAAAAGAGAGATGTGAACTTGCGGCGGCTTATGGCTTGGAGGGTTGGTCAGCAAGGGGGGAGGAGTGACCGGAGAGGGGTAGGGGGTGGAGTATGGTGGTGGTCGGAGGTCGGATGATGGAGGTCGGATGGAGGGCTGTCGGGTGCTGGCCTGGGCGTCGGGATGGGGTGCGGCACAAGCAAGGGGGAGAAGTCGGGGGTTAGGATAGGGGCTAGGGTTTAGGTGTTAGGGTTAGGGTTTGAGGGGAGAGAGGGTTATATAAATATATGAGTTGGGTTATTGGGTAATTGGGTTGTGGGTAGATTAGGAGTAGTAATAGGATTGTTTAATGGGTATTGATATGGATGAATTGAATAGGATTCAAACTAGAATTGGGTTTAATCTAGCTTTGGTAAATCTATTAGGGATCAATAATAGGATTGGGAATAGGATAACAACCAATCACTACCACCACAAACACCAAAAATATAAATAAAGAGAACGAGACCAAATGAATGAAAGATCAAATAATAGAAGAACTAGACAACCGATCCAACACAAAGAGCTCAAAATAAAATAAAACTTATATATATTGAAAACAACTCCAATATATGGTTCAGAAAATACAAGAGGAATACAAAGAGAGAAAATACACCAAAATAAAAAATAAACTCAAAAATACTCAAAACGAAAAACAGGGGTTACAATCAATCTTGGAGAAGAGTGCTGCTCCTTGAAGTAGATCAAATACATCATCAATCCATGAGATCGGATACTTATTCTGGATGGTTACTTTGTTTAACTTTCGATAATCGATGCACATCCTCATTGATCCATTCTTCTTCTTCACCAACAAAACTGGTACTCCCCAAGGTGAAGCACTAGGTCTGATGAAACCCTTGTGCAATAATTCTTCACTCTACTTTTTTACTTCATCCTGTTCCACAGGTACCATTCTGTAAGGTGTCGTAGATGTCAGTGCACTTCCCAGCTGAATGTCAATGCCGAATTTAACATATCTACGAGGTGGTAATCCAGGTAGATCCTCCAAAAATACCGTCTAAAAGTTTCGGACAACCGAAATTTCCTTAACTTCCTCAGGAATTTTCTTCTTTGTTAAAGCCGCCACCAACTCCTTGCATTTCTTCTTCCCTTGAAAAGTTACTACTGGCCCTCCCGGTGCCTTCACCATTACTTCCTTACTCTTGCATTCGATATTGGCATTGTAAATCGGCATCCAGTCTCTACCAATGATGAAATCGACTCCCAATACCTCCAACTCTATAAGATCAATTCCCAGAAATCTCCTTCCAATCTTGATCTCACAGCCAGCGTAATGCCGATCAGTGGGTACTGTTTCTCCTGAAGAAGCAACTACTGCCAATATCTTGCCAGGAAATTTTTTGGGTTCAACCCCTAATTCTTCTGCAAATTTAGGAGATATAAAAGTATGTGATGACCCAGTATCGAATAAAACTATAGTATTCATTCCATTCACTAGAAGTTCTCCTATTACATAGTGAATTACATCATTCAGTACATAACACTTCTTTTATTAAAAGGCATAAATAAACAACATAAATTTTATTCAAATTCTCCCATACCGGTAATGACGTCATTGAAGTTTTCTGCATCCTCCTCTGTCAGAGCGAACACTCGCCCCTGCTGGTACAATATTCCATTCTTTCCTTATGGGTCCCTACTAACACCTCCTTGGTTTAGTTGTGGACAAAATGGCTAAATATGCCCCTTCTTGCCACAGTTATAGAAATTCCTGGCTTTTTGCGGTTTAGGTATTCAGTTATGTTGTGGCCCGACTCACCGCACTTTAAGCAAGTGCTTGGTCTTCCAGCTATGGAAACACCATTTGCCCAATCGGTTTGAACTTCTGCGCTGGGGGCTGTCCCTTGAAGTTGTTCGATATTGCAGGCATTTTGCCATTACTCCAGTTGTTCCTCATGTTCTTCACCAATTGGTATTGCTCCATGTCGGCTTCATTCATTACAGACCTCCGAACGAGCTTGTCAAACTTTCTGATTTCGAGGGGTATCATGCGAGACCTCAGCCCTAGCATCAGACCCTGTTCAAACTTTCTTTCCTTCTTAGCTTCATCCATCACCAGCTCGGGTGCATACCATGAGAGTTGTGTGAATTTGGTCTCATATTCTCTAACGGACATGTTTCCCTGTTGTAGGCTGAAGAATTTCATTGCATTTTTCTATTATATGTCCATTGGGAAGTAGTGTTTTCGAAATTCCTCCAAGAAAGCATCCCATGTAATCGGCTCGTTGCCCAGTGCCCTCTTCATGGATTACCACCACACACCAGCATCTTTCTACAACTGGATGGTCGCTAGTTTCACTTTATTAGCTTCTGGGGGTCTCCAACACTTCAAATACTGTCTCGATTTGTCGGATCCAGTCATTAACTGCATCGGGATCCGTCTGGCCTTGGTGGCTTCATCCCCTTTAAGGAATCCACCAGTTGGTGAACCCAATAATATTCACATTTAGGAGCAATAATCTTACTGCAATTGGACATTTAAATGCTCTATGTGTGGTATTTTACTCTTATTTTCTCTTTTCCATAGGAAACAGCTTAAAAACGAAGCAGATTCAGGATTTTGAGGATGATACACAGACACTGCAGAGCATAAGTCGACTGGTTCTTCAAACAGGCGACTGGACAGAGAGGTTGAAGCTGCTTAGTATAGTCGACTTACTACAAAGACAGTCGAATGTACTGATAATTATGAATCTCCAGTTGTCTCGGCACAGTCGACTTACTCCAAAACCAGTCGACTGGCATTCAGCAGAGTTAGAAGATAAGAACAGTTGAAGATTCATCCTCATCCAAATCCGAAGCAAGATTAAGTTATCCAAACCCAGGTTGTCTGCGAATAACAACTCTTCATTAATCAAGTTAGAGAACCAGGATTGGCAAGTGAGAAGATCGACTCAGATCTATATTCGATGTATAAAGAGATAGAATTGAAATTTGCAGATGTGGGCAAAAGAAGTTATAAAAAGGCTGGAATAAGGAGTTGAGAGTATTGCTTAATCTCTGAATCATCAATCGTCAACCAACAGGCATTACTCTATCAGCATCGAAGAAGGAAGGAGATCAAGTACACTGAAACGGACGGTCCAGTCGACTGAGTGACAGCAAGTCAACTTCTTGGGCTGAACATCACTAGTGTTATTTCTTCTCTTTTTAGTTTTTATTTTAATCATGTATTCGAAACTGTTAGTCATTAAACGTCTTATTATGTGGAACTAATTTCATAGTTGGGTAGATTGAAACCGTAGTCATGTAATACTTATATTCTTCTCAATGCTACTCTATTACTTATTGATTAAACCTGATTGTATTGGTATAGATTTATAATATGAATCAAACTTGTTCAGAAGTTCTAAGAGCAGTCGACTGAGAGTGACAGCAAGTCGACTGCCATGTAGAACCTGAGATTATCAAGTTTGCGTATTATAAAACTGAATCTGTTATATGAGCATAGAGACGACCCGTATCTCGTGCCCAGAACTTGTAACACAGGAATCTTTAGGGGTTCTTGGTTTAATCAACTTGAAGGATCTAGATCTGATACCAATTTCTAGAACTTCGAGTGTTTGTTCGTTTCCAATGTTCCTATGTTTTCTTTAAGTGCAACTTAGTAGATACCATGCTAAATACTTAAGGAAAGAAACGAATTAGAGTAGATACCATGCCTACTTCTTGGCTTAGGGAAACATTAACTTTAAGGAGTAGATACCATGCCCTTAAAGGAACAAACATGAGTGATTAGAGTAGTGTAGAAGGTGACTTAGCATTATTGACTATAGGTGGAAATCAAAGCCCAACTACTTAATAGATATTTTTGATTCAGAACTACTTAATCTAATCTTGTCATTTCTTTTAGAACAACACTTTAAGATTTTTTTGATTAGTAAGTTGATTTCTACAATCTCTGTGGTATCGACCCTTGCTTTTCACTACGCTTCTATAAATGATTCGTACACTTGTGAGGTTTTTAATTTATGTCTAGTTTATCTATTTATTTAGATAGCTGGATTTAACAACACCAGTCTTATTGCTTATGGGACTTGAACTGCCTATCCTGCCCTAACATTTCGATTTACACTGGCTGCTAGGAAAGTGTTTAGGGTCTTATATACCCTAGCCAATTCCGTCTCCAAGTCAAGTCTGTTTCCATCTCCACTAGATCCTTCTCCATTCCTGGTTCTTCTTTCCGCCATTTCTGATTTATAAAACATCATTAGCCAACAAGAGCAACAATATAGACTTTTCCATATTATTATCCAATATAATTCATTAATTTCCAAAATAAAATAAATATACTCAGAAATAAAACTTGTCTATCAACACCTATACATAAAGAAAACGTGGGAAAGCTCCAAATCCTACTACATAAATTAAATAAATACAAGCATAAAGCAATTAAATTCTATGGTTTCTTTTAACCTCTCTGAGCTCGTAACGCAGCTCGTTGAGTTCTTATTGCAGCTTTCCACAACGTTGTTTGCCCTCCTGTTTTCCCCATTTGGTTTAGTTGTCTAGTTGGGTGAAATGCCGAATAGTCCTGTGTTGACAGTTCTCGAGCTCCCACACCCTCTGGCTCAAAGTAGAATGCTTTGTTTGTCTTCCACATATGCGCCTCCATGTGAGTTACTCTCCATTTGTGGATAATTAATTATTTCCAGAGGGAAGTGATGATATGATCATTCCTGTTCAAATTTGGTCTTCGTCTGAGGATTCATCTTGGGATTCAACCGGGGGGGAGGGGGGTGATTTCACGTGACTCTGGCAATTCCTCCTATTCTTCCTTTTCTTCCTCTTCTTCTGTATATTCCTTCTCTTTTGGTTTGATTTTGGTTATCCACCATCCTACAGCGAAAGGAGAAGACATCATCAGTGTATACATAAAGCGTCATAAATATAAGTTGATGCAACCATAACATTTCGACATCTATAAATCTGATACTCACACATCTAATGTCCACCATAATATTTTTTTTCCTTATTATATTTGTACTACTTATTGATGTCGGCTCTGATACCACTCTGTAACAAAAGCACTAAAAAATGCAACACTCTCTCCCAAAATCAAATAGCCGGGATACTCTATTCTTTCTCTTGTTTCTTTTTTTTTTTTCCTCTTATCCTTTTAAGCGTAGTTCTAAGGACAGAACTATTCTAAGGAAGGAGTGTTGTAACAACCGCAAAAACTTTTTTAAAATATTTTTGTCCACATGTGCTTTACAAGTGCCTTTTTTTAAAATGCACTTGTTGATTATATTATTGTATATATATAGAATTAATGAAATGTGCATTTTTTTATTATTATGATTAATTTAAACCAGTTTTATTAAATTGATATTAACTTGGGTAGCATATGCCATTAAATTAAGTAACAATTAATAATATTTTAGTGTGTAATTCATACACATAGAAGCCCATCATGAACCAGTCCTTTTTCCCCCTATGTTGGCCGGCCAAACTAAAGAAGAGGAACATTTTGACTTAGTTAAAGTGATGCAGTAGTGGGGGTTTAGTTCCTTAATCATGGGTAGTTAATTATTTTGTAAATAAAAACTCTTCTTTCTCCTCTCTCATTTGGAAGAAGAAGAAAAAAAGAAGAGAAAGAAAAGAGTATCCCGGCCATTTGATTTTGGGAAAGAGTGTTGCATTTTTAGTGCTTTTGGAAGGGGAGGCGTAGAAACTCTTGCTAGAAATCATCAATTTCAAGGAATTCGTCAATAGGTCGGTGTTTCCAAAATTTCTAATACTTTTGTAGAATTGTTCATGCTAGTAGTAGATATGTACATTAGGGTTAAAATTAGACATGAAAAGGATGTATGGGTGTAGAAGTTTCTCATGATTTTGATGAAATTGATGGAGTGTTGGTCATGTTTAAGGATTGCATAAATTTTAATTAAATTTCATGCTTTTGAAATTTGTATATAGTTTCCCTCTAGAAATTTTAATTATTGAATTGATTATTTGTTCATATTGCTAAACTCACTAGTATGAAATTTTAGGTCATGATTATGACAATTTATGCATGTAATTTGTATGCTAGGGTGGATGCTAAATGAATGTAGATTGATTTATGCATAAATTTATGCCAAATTATACTAGTTTGAATAAACTTTTTCTCTAGAAGTTTATTAGAAATCGTATGTATGCTATTAGAGAATGAGAGAAATTGCAAGATCAAATTTTGGGATGTGCTACGAATTACCTGCATTTGAAATTTGGGGCGTTACATGAAGCCCACCGGTTACTCAGGGGTCAAAGTAGCATCAAGAGGAACGTCAGTTGAGGCCCATTCCAAGTGCCTCCTGCTCGGTCGCATTACAGGCCGATCACCCCGCCATGTAGAACCTCCGAAACGTCCTCAACAATCGCCAGAACAAAGTTGACATTTTTCATCGGCTCAACCGTTCCAAGAATAAGGGACCCTCGAACCACCCTCCGAGCCGAACCTATCCTTCTTCCAAGGATCGGGAAAGGGAGCGCAGTCTTTCCCCGACGGACTGTCGACCCCCTAATGCCCAAGGAGAAGGGGGCCATGTGACGAGAGCCGAGTTCCAATAGTTTCAGAACGAGGTTCTTTAGGTCATCCGGGATGGGGCTCAAAATGAACATCACACCAGCAACACCCACACTGCGAGAACCAATAACGAGGAGTCCCACAGGTCAACCCGATTTGAGGGACGAAAGGACGACATCCTCAAATGCCTACGGGAGATGGAAGATCGCCTTGCCTAGATTAGCGAAGATGGGAGGTAGTCTACCCAAGGGTATCGACTAGTTCGACCACCCTTCTCATCCTACATCCCCGAGGCCCCAGTCCTGAGGAGTTTCAAGCCTCTTGCATTTGAGACATACGATGGAGGGTTGGATCATGTTGATCATATTGAGGGGTTCCAAACCCTCATGCTGATTCACAGTGTCTCAGATCCCCTTCTCTGGCGTGCCTTCTCGACCACACTATGAGGGCCTGCACGAGAATGGTATTCCAAACTCATCATTGAATCGATCTTCTCCTTTGATCAACTCGAAGAGAGTTTCTTGACTCACTTGACCAGCCGCAAGGCTGAGAAGACAAACACTTTCCTGTTGGACCTCAAACAAAAAGATGGCGATTCCCTTTGAAACTTCGTCCGGAGATTTACAGTCGAGGCCCGATCAATCTCCACCCTAGACGCTGGGGGCGCAGTTGTTGCCTTTTAACACAATGTCCGACTCGATTTATTGAAGGCCTCCTTGGCTAAGAGGCCGCCCACCGACTTTCTGAATCTTCTTCTCCGGAGCGAGAAGTATATTCGAGCCGAAGAGGCTCTGCACCCAAGAGGCCGAAAAGAGTCTCTCGTTCAAGGGGAAGAGGAAGATGTACAATTTTGAGCCCCTAAAGAAAGCTCAGAAGGACACCTCCGGGCAGAGGCGTCCACCCCCGGCCCCTCACTTTGAGAAATTCATTCTGCTTAACGCGAGTATCTCCGCCATCCTCATTGAGGTGGAGGAAGAGGGGTTGATTCGGCACCTCCCTCAATCCAACAATAATAACAAGAAGAGGGATAGGAGGTTTTACTGCCGATTCCATCAAGATCATAGCCACGAGACCGAAAATTGTCGGGCACTTAATAACGAAATTGAGGCCCTCATTCGGAGAGGGTACCTATCTAAGTTTACACGGGGCGGCATCAGCCCCCCCCCCCCCCCCCGATGTCTGAACAAATGCCCAGAAGTCGAGTCTAAACCTCAGGACTTCGAAATGACGGCTATCCTCCATTGTGCCCATGGTGTGCCCATGGGAGGAGACTCAAACTCCTCCCGCAAGGCTTTCGTCCGGGAAGTCCATTCAGTCCACAACTGCTCTCCCCCTCAAGGTCACAGACTGTTGGTCTCATTCTCGGACGAGGACCTAGAAGGTGTACAGGTTCCTTACTGTGATGCCATGGTCATCACATTCTAGCCAACCACGAGGTCCGTCGCATTCCGGTGGACAATGGAAGCTTAGTTAACATCCCGTTCCTTGCCACCTTTGAGGGATTAAAGCTCTCTCGGGAGAGACTAAAGCTTGCGGGCTACACCCTTCACGGCTTCTCGGGTGCCACCATTCAGATCGAGGGGATCATCACCTTGGATGTCACTGCCGAGAAATCCCCAAAATCCCGAACCGAGACAATGGATTTCATGGTGGCCAATGTCAAAGTTTCTTACAATGCTTCCTCAGTCGCTCCAGTCTCGCTTCCCTCTAGGCGATGCCCTCGGCCTACCACATGAGGATGAAGTATCCTACCAAGTCGGGGGTCGGGGTCGTCAAGGGTAACCAAGAGGCCGCATTGTCCTGCTATACGGCCATAATGGGGGGCTAGGTCCTCCCTCTCTGTACAGTTGAACTCCCCTCTAATTCGAGTTCAAATGGTTCTGAGCCAGTGGACGAGATAGAGGAGGTCCTCTTCTCCAAAGTAGACCCGACTAAATGTTTCCAAGTGAGCATGTCCCTCCCCCCAGGCCTCAAAGAGGATGTCATCAGCTGTGTCAAGCGAAACAAGGACCTATTTGCTTGGACCCCTCTAATATGCTCAGGATCTCGGAGGATCTCATTATGCATAGGTTGAGCGTCCATCCGGAATCCAAGCCAGTACAATAGAGGCATCACAAATTTTCCCCTGAAAGGCAACACATGGTGAAAGAGGAAGTGGAAAAGCTCCTCTCGGCCCGTTTCATCCAAGAGGTCAAGTACCCAGAGTGGTTGGTCAACATTGTGAAGGTGATGAAATTTAACAGCAAGTGGAGGATATGCATCGATTTCACCGATCTCAACAAAGCCTGTCCAAACGATCTCTTTCCTCTCCCGAGCATCAACGCTCTCATTGATGTGACGTTAGGGCACGAGCTCCACATTTTCATGGATGACTTCTCTGGGTACAACCAGATTCGGATGTTCCCCCCGGATATTCTTAAGACATCCTTTGTGACTGACCAAGGGCTCTACTGCTACTGTGTCATGTCTTTCAGCAAGAAGAATGCTGGCACTACATATCAAAGACTCGTCAACCGGGTCTTCAAAGAGAAAATAGGCCGAAACATGGAGGTATATGTCAACGACATGCTTGTCAAAAGCCTCAAGGAAGAGGACCACATCAAAGACCTTGAGGAGGCCTTTGGGTCTTCAGAGAGCATAACATGAGGCTCAATCCGTCCAAATGTGCCTTCAGCATAACTTCAGGGGAGTTCCTCGGTATCATGGTTAGCCAACGAGGAATCGAGGCGAATCCCGAGAAATTCATTATAAGTTGATATTTTCCCCTAGAGCCCTATATATATGTTGCCTGTGTGTTGTTGCTCTAATTGGCCTGTGGATGATTGATATTAATTGCCTGTGATGTGATATTTTTAATTACTAGCAGAATTCTGTAAGGAATTTATGTGAAATTGCTAATATTTCAGGGGAGACTCTGCCAAAATTTCATTGAAATCTTTGAGGATTATTCTAAGCAAGAATAGTTATATAAAAAAAAGGGTGAAAGTTTGGGGTCGTTACACTTACCTCCTCCCTGTCATCCACCCTCGCCTCCGCGTTAGCCTTGGCCTTCGGTTTCGCCTCAGCTGCAACCTTCGCCTTAGCCTCGGCCCTCATAGACACACGCTTTGCCTTCACTATTTCGTCGACCACCATCCTTCCAGGAGGGAGAGAATGCAAAAGCGAAAGTAAGAATGAAGGGGAGCCGAAGTAAGAATGAGACTAGTAGACAAAAATGAAGATAGGGAACATATATATATAGAAAGGGGACATCAATCACTGTGCCAAATGCGTGATTTCATGCCACACGTGAACACCCACGTGAACACACACGCTAGATTTCCCATAAAGCTTGGTCTGCCCCTCGGGATGGTATCTAACGCCGAGCCAGTTGCATAACCCTAACGAAGATTCCCTCTCGATGTGTCACTCGACCCCAAACCAGTCATTTAAATCTCATTAAGGACCTTTCCTCGAGGTGGCATCCGACGCTGAGCGTGTCGCATAACCCTCAACGAGGATGTAACGCTCTGCCCCATTACTTAGACATTTTTTATTATTTTTAGAAGACAAATTAGATACTATGTAGAACAACTGCCCACCACAGGCTGCCTCTCAAAAGGTGGTTAACCAATTAGGTGACTCTTGATCATAGGAAATTTTATTTATATTAAACTATTTTTTGTCTACTCCCAATATGGGATTACTTTTTATACAATGTTCCTCTATTGCAATCCCGTGTACACATGTGAAAGCCCGTGGGCCCCCACTACCATGTACACGTCACAACCGAAAACCAACCAAGACAGTAGCTCCTGTCTTCCTCAACGGGTGGGCCCCCTGAACAGTGACGTCATCACGTCACCCATCTGACAACCAACACAACAGAACTCTCTTGCTGTGCTCAATTTACGTGGGGTCCCCCCATCCATCCACTATTCAACTTTCACCCTATTTACCACAATGCCACTCATCTATTATATATATATATATATATATATATATATATATATATATATATATATATATATATATTTACTCTTTGAAATTATGGGGTATTACAGAGGACTCCCCCTCGGTGTGGCACCCGACCCCCGAACCAGTCATGGAAACCTCATTGAGGATCCCTCCCCAGTGTGGTTTCCGACTCCGAGCCTATTGTGCACGTATAATAGAGGATCCCTCTTCAGGGTGGTACCAGACGCCAAACTAGTCACATAAACCTCAACGAGGATTCCCCGTTGGCATGATATCTGACTCTGAATCAAAGTCAAACAAATATCTTTATTGCCGAAAACCAAGAGTTACATTCACAAAATTACATTAGGGATTACATGATTCAAGGCACTAAGGCCTGATCCTCAAGATCCCTTGTGGGGAATTCCGACCCTGAGTTTATCACATCAGTCCCCAGAAGGACAAGTGCCCAGTCCGGGTGTCTCCGAATCTCCTTTAACGCTAATGAGTCTTGAAGATCCTGCTACTCCACTTTAGGTGCCGCTCGGAGCCCCCATTCTCAATCGAATCCCCGGATAGGGTTCTAACCTCGAGAATAGGCTCCAAAAGGTGGAGGTCTGCCCCATATCTTCGAGCATGACCTTCAGACGATAAACCTGTAAGTCCCTTTCTACAAGCATTCGTCTCAAGATAAAAATCAGAGGATTGTTTGTCAACTGAACGAGAAGCGCCGCCACCCTCGGTTCAGGCATGGGTTAAATCAGTGTCTGGAAACACTGCCTTTAAATGAGCTAACTCTTTTTCCACCTCTTGCGAACGGTGGATATGAAAGCCGAACGCTCCCTCCCGGCCGGTCGCATCTTTCCGAAGACGAGCGATGACATCCTCAGCTTGAAACAACTTGTCTTGGACTGTTCACACTTCATCCTCGAGCGCCACCTACAGGGACACGTACCTCACAATCTAATCAGCAGAACAACAATCTTAGAGCTTAGACAAATGAGAAACAAAACATAAAGAAAAACACCGGATGAATTTTCATGCAAGAAATAGTTACAACCCGATGGCCAGTCCACAATCGGCATCCTTACAAAAATAGGAGAGACTGAAGAAGAAAAAAATCTAAGGAGAAGGGAGCACCTCCCAAGAAGGAGACTGGGGAACCTCGACCCTGACCACCTCACAGTTAACATGAGCCTCATCATCCTCCCAAGGCAATTCCCTAGGAGTCGAAGGAGTACTGTCAAGATCCGGGTCGAAACAAAGGTCGTCGAGATTGATGCCAGGGTGTATCTTCCGGACATGCTGAAAAGCCTGTTTGTAGCCCTCATACTACGCTGAAACGATCTGGCCCGCCGACTCCTTGATCTCCCCCTCCAACTCTTTTTTCCTCTTCTCCAGTGCCTCAGCATGATCTTTCTTATCACACCAATTCAAGTTGAGCCAATGTATCCTCCGGATAGTACACTTCATGTCATAATCGAACTGCTTCTTCAATTCTGCCCTGTATGGCCTGCAGAAATAGGTGGAACGGTTAGGAAATACGCCCAAAAGAAAGAAAAGATAAGAAAAAACACAGTTACTAAGTACTGAGTGCATACCCCGACGGAAGCCTAGGCATACTTCAGATAGCATAAGCCATTGTCTCCTTTGCAAGTTTTTCCCTATCTCTCGGCAAGGCAATGTTGTTCACCACCTCGAGGGCATGCAGGACTCCATGATAAAGTTAATCACCTTCACTACTCAATCAGGATTGAAGGTTTCCTCTGCCTCCTCGGGGAGAAAGGTCTTCACAATTGGATGAAATGATGGGAGGGGAGACATGGTCAATTCTTTGGCTTTGAACGATTTCTCACTCGGGGCATTCCTCAGAGACTCCTCCTCTTGATCATGGATGGTCAAGGCCTTCGACTTCCGCAACTTCATTGGTCATCCCTTCGAAGACCCATCAGAGGCCGAAGTCATCACCCTCTTTCCCTTTCTGTCCATCACAGCCCCCTATTTCGTTTGCTCAGTAAGTAGAACGTCAATATCATCATCGACCATCGCTGTGAAAGAAATGCATAAGAACAGAACCGTATAACACCCCAGAAAGATAGTAGTGGTAAGGTTAAGAACTTACGAGGGACATAAGGGCTCAAGCCACTCACCACAAGCGACTGCTCCATCCCCTTGGCCCAATCAATGGCAAACAACCCCTCGAACTAGACAATGAAATGCTTCTCCTTCCAATCCTTTATAGAGTCCCAGTGATTATGCACCATGCGGTGCCGGTGACAAGGGGAGATATACCATCGGTTCTGATACCCTGGGAGAGTGCTCAACCCCAAGCACGTTCGGAAGTACTTGAGCTTAAGGGGGACATTTTTCTTCTAACAAAGCATAATGAAGCTATTCAACTGCTTCCACGAGTTCGTCCCATACTACATGGGGCTCATCCCCGCCCAGTTCAACACCTCTTCGCTAAATGAATGGAGGGGAGATGCAAGCCAGAGGGAAAGGCATCAAGAGGAAACATGCAAAACAACTTCACAAGCTTATCTGTCGGCCGGACCCCGGGGCTTGGAAGCAACAAAACAAACTTCTTGTGAATGAATTACAAGTCCCAAACACGATCGAGATCACTCTCCCCCATGGTGTTCTGCGTCTCATCGGCATCTATCTTCAGCTTGTTTGCAAGGACGGCTGCACGCCGTATTGCACCTCCTCCAATAAAGCCTCTGGGTGCATCTGAATGGGCTTCTAGTCCAAGGATGGCTGGAACACGCCCCCCTCGTACTCATACTCCATTGGTTCGAACTTCCCATCTAGAGAAAAGTTTCGTTTCTTTCTCTTCGGAGGGCGGCAACCATGAGGAGGAGGGACAACTACAATATCTTCAGGGGGTGAAACCCCCGTTGTTTGCATGGAAGGACTTCCTCCTCCTTCTCTGCCCCTCTCTCAGAATATCCTCAATGAAACTCTCCTCCCATTCTCCCCTTTATCTGCAGCTCCTAACTCTCCATCTCTTTTTCGACCTCATCGCCAGCAAGGTCCCTACTTACCTCTCCAACCACGGTCTCTCCCGTCGGGTGAACAAGGTTCATCTCCTCAGAGCTCGAACAAAACTCAACCTCCACGTCTTCCTGTGGAGAAAGGAACACGGGCATTCCTCGCCTCCTCAGGCTCACTCGCCTATGAGGACGACCAAGAAGATGATCCCAAAGATGAATCCAAGGCCGAATGACTAAACCGGTCACCAAACATGTTCGCTCAAAACAAAGGGTTTTAGAGAGAGTAACTATCCGAAGAAAGAGAAAGTAATATGGAAAATTAAAGAGGGATGAACTTATAGAAGAGGAGCGCGGCTTATCAAATGATGAAAGTCACATGACGACTCTTCTATAACTACAAAATTCATGCAACGACAACCCAGTGTTTGCGAAATCACATGATTATCAAATCTGACCAACGACCATCCAACCACGAGACCCTTTGGGAAACCCCCACAACAAGGGTTTTGCCTCATGCCTCGCCTCTCGGCGCAGTGTTCAACTCCGAGATCTCACTGAGAAAATCTCACAACAAGGGTCTCGCCTTATGCCTCGCCTCTCAGCATGGGTTTCAACTCCAAGATTTCGCTAAGAATATCTCATAATGAGAACTCGCCTCATGCCTCGCCCCTCGGCATGGTTTCCCACTCTGAGATCTCGTAGAGAAAATCTCACAACAAGAACTCGCCTTGTGCCTCGCCCCCGAGCGTGGTTTCCGACTCCGTTATCTCGCTAAGAAAATCACACAATGAGAACTCGCCTAGTGTCTCACCCCTCGGCGTGGTTTCTGACTCCGAGATCTCACTGAGAAAACCCCACAATGAGAACTCGGCCCATGCCTCGCCACTTGGCGTGGTTTCCGACTCTGAGATCCCGCTGAGAAAATCTCACAACGAGAACTCACCTTATGCCTTGACCCTCAACGTGGTTTCCGACTCCGAGATCTCACTGAGAAATTCCTACATTGAGAACTTGCCTCGTGTCTCACCCCTCGACGTGGTTTTTGACTCTGATAGTTTGCTGAGAAAATCTCACAATAAGGGTCTCGCGTCATGCCTCACCCCCTCCTCCCTCCCCCCCATCCGGCGTGGTTTCCGACTACGAGATCGCACAAAGAAAATCTCACAACGAGAACTCGCCCATCGATGTTGTTTTCAACTCAGAGATCCCGCTGAGAAAACCACACAATGAGAACTCGCCTCATATCTCGCCTCTCGTCATGGTTTCTGACTCCGAGATCTCGCTGGGAAAATCTCACAACGAGAACTCGACTTGTGTCTTGCCCCTCGGCACGGTTTTCGACTCCGAGAACTCGCTGAGAAAAATCTTACAACAAGAACTCACATCGTGTCTCGCCCCTTGGTGCAATTTTTGACTTCGAGATCTCGCTGAGAAAATCTCACAACGAGAACTCCCCTCGTGCCTCGTGCCTTGGCATGATTTCCAACTCCGAGATCTCGCTGAGAAAATCTCACAACGAGAATTCACCTGGTACTTTACCCCTCGGCACAGTTTCCGACTATGAGATCTCGATGAGAAAATCTCACAACGAGAACTCACCTCGTGCCTCGCCCTTAGGTGTGGTTTCCGACTCTGAGATTTCGCTGAGAAAATCTCACAACGATAACCCACCTTGTGCTACGTCCCTCGGCATGGTATCTGACTCAGAGGCTTTGCGGGAAAATTTTCACAGCAAGGCCCTTACCTCATGCCATGCCCCTCAGTGTGGTTTCCGACCCTGATCGTCAGACGAGTTCAAGCCTCGGCTAAACTCCAAGCCTTCCATAGGCTCGAGCCTCGACGGCATCTTCCGACCCCAAGCTTCTGACCAAGCCTTTCATCCATTGATACTACGAATCTCTTTCACCTACATGATCCCCTTTACAAGTTACCCACTCCTCGAAGAAAATCGTGGCTGATCTACATCGTACGATTTTCGCATGGATCTCGGGACTCCTAAGGCCTTAACGGCAGGCCTAGTGGTAGTTCATAGGCTATCCCCAGGCCCATCACGGGGGTCCAGCCCACCAAGGAAGGATTGACATGGTTGGTAATCCGATCCCCCATAATCAGAGGATTAGCGGCTGGATCATACTCCCTATTAGGCCCCCACTGACCTATAAATATAGACCCATATCAACAGTTACCAGGTAATCACATTTTTAGTACCTAATTCCTCTTTCAACCACTGGTTACTGACCTGTGCGTTGGAGGGTCTGTCGCTGAGAATCCTCCAGGTGTTTCAGACATTTTTGCAGGTCTTCGGTGATCATTGTACCCACACCCCCACTCATACCAACCTCACATCAGGGTCAGATCCACGGCTGAGATCTGAGTTTTCTCTGCATCAAAAGAACTCACTATTTGTTACTCCCACACCCAGAAAACAAGCAGCATCACAAATAAATCCTAAAAAGTAATTTTAAAAAAAATTCTTTTTATGTAGCATGTTATAACGATCCAAAAACCCTAAAAAGTTGGAGTGATTATTTTTTTCTTTATGTTGTCCAGTCGAATGATCAAAACCTTAATTCCATACTCATTCTTTCCCTTCCTTATGTTGCACATTTTTAAGATGCTTAATATATTAGCTTATGCCTGCTGTTGGGTTTTATCCTCCTATACATTTCAGGTTGTTAAACTATTTCGATTGAAAAATAAATGTGAAATGAGTGAATGCATATTGAATCTTGTACAGTTTTGTTCTATTAGTTTTAGTTATCTACATAGTTTGATTTTGTTTTGTGATAGTTTAGTTTAAGCACAGCATTTTGTATATGAAAGTAAAAGGATTATCCCTACCTTGTTGATGTGTCTATAAGTATGAATCGAAGATTTACCGGAATAATTCATTTGTAAAGGGATCAAAATAAACAGGGTACTACATGATTAACTTCATTAATTTGTCACAGATAGGGTAACTAAAATAGTAAATTGTATTAGTATATAAGCACTGGTTAGTGTTATCATCTTTATATTGTCGTTCGAATATCAAAGCATGTGGGCTTAATGAATTGCTTCCCGTATATTGTAAGTAAGACTTTAAAAATGGATTCATAAGAATCCAAAATGGGGATTAGGGTCTGAGTACCGCCAACTAAATAAAAGAGAAGTCGGTAGCTAGGATTCTCTATTATAAGGTTCCAGTAAATTTAATTTAAAAGAGCATTAAAATAAATCCAATATAAGCAAATAAGAATGAGGCATTTAAATATGAAACTTACATTAATCTCTAATCTCTAATCTCTAATCTCTAATCTTTACTATTCTAATGGGAGAGTTGGGATTTGTAACCAAACAAACTCTAACTTTGTAACTAAACAAACCTATGCAATACACATCCAAACTAAATCCAACAATACATACGTTTACCGCACGTGTCACCCAAATCAAAACATTCAAATATAAACTTTTTTTATATTCGATATATATTCATTTTATTTAATGACCACACTTTTAGTAGGCGTGCATCGCACATACATTATACTAATAATATTATAATGGAAGAATGCCTCAGTGTCATTTGTAAATCTACTAACATGTGCAATACATGCACATAATTAATATAAAGCAGGTTTTAGGTTCGAGTTCCCTTACATCAGTATTTTTATTTTTATTTTTTAAATTTTTTTTTTTTTTTTTTTGATGAACCGGATAGAGTCTTACGACTCCAGCCATCACAAAAAATATATATAAGATCACGAAAATTCTAAACAACAGGGTTTTACGAGCAGTAAAACCCCAAATTACAACGAATGAAAGAAACTAAGAAAACGGAAGGAAAAAATGATTACAAATGACATCACAGTATCACACCCAAGCGATAAAAAAGACGGCCTACAGATGCCAACACACCCAAGACAAAGGTGACCCAGCGCTAAGGAGCGGGAGACGCTGCTGACGCGCCTGCCAATCGAGAAGAACACGAACACCAACCACCCACCCCCAAAGAAGGAGGCCCGAATATAGGAAGATGCGCAAAGAGACCGGCTTCGAAAGACAGCCCGAAGAGAGGCAGACTAACCCCGCATCCCCGATGGACCAGAAGGGTCCAAACACACCCCCATCAGCAACACTAGGAACAAAGACCACCACTGGGCACCCACAAGCTGAGCGAAAGCCTCAGCACATCAGACGAGCACCTACAGCACACACCAAACGCCTGAAGACAAACAGCCTCACCACACAACCCAACCTAGAATATGGACCAGGAGACAACAACCTCACCTCACTGACCCTCGCTCAAAAGGAGGCAACGACATAAGCAAAAAGCGAAGCAAAAAAGGTATATGCCGTCGGCAACAATACTACCAAAATCACCTCCAGTTGATCAGAGAAAAAAGCATCACAGAGAACACAGAAACAGCAACAAATAACATAGACAATGAGAACCGATCACACTACAAAAAACCACCACAACGCAAGGCCAAAAAACCACATGAACCAACAACCACAACGAGAATAATAAGATAAAAGGCTTTAGAAGCCAAAGTCCCAAGCTATCCACCACAAAGAAACACAATGCCATAATGGCAATAAACAGCCAAGGCAAATAACCAGAGGGAAGAACAAAAGGAGAGAAACATAACCAAAAATACATCCCTGGTCAAGCTCCACACCATATGACTGAGAGGCTTCAACCTCAACTGAAAAGGTCCAGTAGTAGACTAGCTAGGAACTCTGAAGTAAAAAAGACTGACGTTGCCTTAGTCAATTTCAAAATTCAGTGGAATGAAGTTGTGCAAAGAGAGAAAGCAACTCCCGCCTCAACCCTGCATAGAAAGACGATTGCCAAAAAAAACTCCGAAACCAAGAAACTCAAATAGCATTAAGAGTGCGAAGGCAAGAAACAGATTCATCTAATCTACTAAAGCACAGCGACTCTCTAGCTTCGATTTTTAACGTCGAAGACCAGAAATTGAAAATAGAAAATCCTCAATTAAGGAGTTGATAGTGGATGCGCGGTGCCTGAACAATCTTTTATTTCTTTCCAACCACGTAACCCAGATGATGATTTGAACGGAAAGGTTCCAAGATTTACAATGCTTGAAACACTGCTGACTCGAAGACCAGCCGGAATGTAAGTTAGAAGGGATAGAAGGGAACTCCCACACTCGAACACAAATTTTCCACATGGGAGTGATGAAATCGCATTTGACAAAAAGGTGATCAGCGTCGTCCTCCTGATTTGAGCAAAGTGGACATAACTGCCCCCATGCTAGATTCCTTTTATTGAGGACGTAGCGGTAAGTAACTTGTTGTTAAGGACGAGCCATGAGGTGATTTTAACCTTAAGAGGAGCACAGGAGCTCCAAATGAAATCGGCAAAGGGAGACCTGATGCCTCGAAAGTTAAGAAAGGAGAAAGGATTTAACTAAGAAGTTCCCTGCCGAATTCCATCGCCAGGAGAAATCTTCCTTAAGGAACCAAGAGTAGTTATTGAGCGATGAAAGAAGGTCATTACGCACCGATACAAGGTGCGGGGGCAGGTCTTCCGAGAACGGAATATGCTAATGTCTTAACGAATTAACTAACGTGACATGATCCGCCACAGAGGCAATAGGGTTGGAGGCCATACGGAACAGCGACGGAAAAGCGGACGCAAGTTTGAGGTTACCTAACCAGAGACATTTCATTTTGAGAGAGCAAAATTTCTTAATGTGCCCTGGCTGAAGGCACTTAAAACAGGAGAGCGGTGAGCGGTAAGAAAGAGGGCGAGGATGAAAAGAAGAAGCGTTAGAGCCAGTGATTTGGCGGGAGAAGAGGGATAAGAGAGACCCGGAAGCTTCCGGAAAGAGGGCTTAGGGAGAGAGGATGGGACGGGCCCAGAATGGCCCAACAGGGGAGACTTTTTAACTCCCATATTTTTCTTTTTTGATTTTCTCTTGACAACTTCAACCCAAGAATACTCCATAGGCCTAGAAACCAGGCACCAAAACGAAGGCCCACTACGGTGGATTAACGAAGAAGGAGATGGAGAAGGAGCAGACTAGCAGCAAGGCACACTGGAAGAAGCGAGAGCCGCTTAAACCAGCTGCAAAAGCGCACAAAAAAAGAGCCAATGCGCGATACTCGAGCGTAGTAAGCCCGATGACCTGAGGAAAAAGGGTCCGGTGCCCAGTAGTGGGGAACACCACAAGGCTAATGGGAATACCCAGCCCCGCCGAGATCGAAGAGAGCTCACAGCGAGAACTCACACAGGGACAGCCCAAGAACAGGGAAATGAAAATAACTCAATAGTAAAAACTTACAGTGATTGGTTGTGCTATTGACAAAGCAACTCCACACTCAAACAACCTCCAAAATCAACGAGAGAGAGATGCTTACACACGCCAGGAGAGTCCACACCAAGATCCACACTCCTTAGGGGAAGGAGACGGAGAAGAAGCAAGCACAACAACCGGAGATGCGACTCGAGACCGGATCGAACCACACTACGAGACGGTTAAGGAGCGAGGCACCTAGGACTGAGAGTTAGCCCGGAGCAAAACGGACCGAAGCAAGGAGACCGAGAGGGGGAAAGTCGGAAGAGAAACGCGATGACCAAAAGACCAAAAGGGTCTGTAGATCCAGACGAGATCTACCACTTTTGTGAAGGAGGATGAGGTCGCAAGGGAGCTAACGCTCCGGATCTGGAAGCTAACACGGAGAAGAAAGGGAGAAAAAGTCCTATTTTTTAAAATTATTAAAACGTGCATCGCAAGCGTAAATGACAAAGGAGGAACGCCAAAAAAAGAAGCGAAACTTTAGACTGCCGTTTTTTTGATAACGAACTTTAGACTACAGTTAAAACTGGATATTGTAATGCTTATTAAGACTACATTTTGATCATATTCTCATATGTTGATGCACTCCTTAATTATTTTGTGGAGGAAGCCAATAGCTTAGAGTTACGAGGGACAAATTTCTGGAGAAAACTGAATATGTTAAAAAAACTCCCTATATAGTATTTATAGAGCAATCAAGACTTCTACAATGTGAGGGTAATCAAGATAACTCTTCTAAAATTCTGAGTTCATGGTCTTCATAAAAAAAAGCTTGAGAGGAGCATGAGTATTGAGGATGCAGGGCCTGCCCGACCCTTAAGGCCGGTGAGACGGCCGCCTTAGGCCTTTGGATAATTTGTAATTTTATAAGCTTCCAAATTTGTACTCTCCTTGTAAATATAAGTACATATTTTGCACGTAAAAAAATTGTTATTACAGATCCCCAAAAATAAATATTTGGGCCTTTAGAATTTTGTTTAAATTATTTAGGTTTGGACATGATTGGATTTGAGGCTTTAGATTTGGGTGATTTAAAAATAAATCCACATTTAAATCAATAGAAACTCAAATCCAAAACCTACATTCAAATTCAAACTCGAAAGCCTTACCCTCAACTAGAAACCCGAAACCTGAAACCCGAAACCCAAAACCCACATTTAAAACAAACCCTCTTTGGCTCTTTCTTCTCAGTTATTCGATCATATATATTTTGCATATTTTGCTTTTAACAATGTGCAAAAAAAATTTATACATGTTTTTTTAAAAATGTTAATTTTAATTTTAATGTATGGGAGGCTTCATTTCGGGAGTTTGCCTCGGGGCTCCGGAAACTCAGGGCCAGCACTGTGAGGATGCATCACTGATATATATAGGCAGGTTTAGAAGAGATGTAAACAAGCTACTAGCATCACAAGATCCAGAGTTGGCTACAAAGTTCAAACACATAAGAGCATCCACAGTCATTTGCTTTTTTGCCATTTTTGTCATTTTTTGTGTACTGTAGTACACACAGTCATGAGCTATTTTGCCATTTTTTGGCAATTCTGCTACAGTAGAAAGAGAGAAATAGAATTCGAAATAGCAAAATGCATATTATAGCTGACGAAACAACAGGATTATTTAATTATATTTTTAATTGATCGGATGAAACATTAAAAAAAATTAAAAACCAAATAAATAAATGAATTTAAGGGTGGGAATGAATGTCACGTCCCGCTTCCCAAAAAAAATAAGGAATACAGATACGCGACTCAAACCAGTGAATGATTTGCATTATCCATAAGCTGTTCAGAATCATTACAACAAATCTCAAAATAATCAGAGTCGGAAGCCAAAAGAATCAACCTCATACAGACATATATATCTCAAAACAAAACAAAGTGCCAACAGAAATTAATTGAAATCCATTATTATAATAGTCTCAAATAAACATATCCGAACAAGTTAATATCCTGTGTTCCGCCGAAGTTTGACTGTTGACTCCCGCCGTTCACCTGCAAAAAGTACGAGACACCGGGGTTGATTCTGGCGACGCACCCTCCGACGCTCAAGTTAGTAATCAGGAATGATTATGAAAAAGCGTAAATTGGCAAAAGATTGATTACCTCTTAATAGTGGTGGATGGGGGTATTTATAGTCGCCTTAGGAATCAGATTAGGAATGTAATCCCTGTGATCAGATAAGGAATGTAATCCCTATGATCAGATTAGGAATGTAATCCCTAATTCCCAGTGAAAGGATAAATGTGAATCAGGGCTGTTGATTAGGACTAATCAGGAACCCTAATTCTATCATGTTGGACCGGGTTTATTTCGGATTGGGACCCGTACCCAGTTGAGGTGGATCCGTTCGTGGGTTATTGGGTCGTGAAGAAAGACCCAGTTCCCATTTCAGACCTGTTAGTAGGTGAAATTACCATTTTAACCCTGAGCTTTAAGATTCCTGTCCGATGTGAACGGTCCCGATTTAATCCTGTTCTTAGCCATATCACGAGCCCCCCACTCCCGAATACTGGGTTTGATCAGCCTTTGAGGAGTAGTTTTACTGTTCTAATGGCGTACGGGATTTTATCGGTGTTCTTAAGGGAGTTTGGATCTTGCTCAGGGTGTAATGGTGTTATTCTGGGCTTGTAAAATACCCAAAAATATTCTCAAGATTTTCTGGATTTTTGGTGATTTTTTCAGATTTTTCTGAATTTTTTCTCATTTTTTTGAATTTTTTATTCATTTTCAAAATTAAATAATTAATTATCAAAAATATTAATTAATTATTCTAATTAAATAATTATTTTTTACAGAATTTAAAAATAATTTTTCTGAATTAATAATTATTTTTAGAATTTTTAATTATTTTCGATTTTTTAATTATTTTTTCGGATTTTTTAAATAATTAAAACAAACAAATAAATAAATTAATTAATTAAATATTACCTGGACACATGGCGCGTTTCTGGACGTCGATCGTGATCAGATGGCGCGCATCGCAAAGCAGATCATGTTCTGGACACGTGGCGCATTTCTGGACGTCGATCGTGTCGTGACGCGAATTTTGAGAAGATCGGACGGATTGTATGGGTCGGAAGGTTTTTTCTCCAATTACAGGGTCGGTGCTTCGGCACCTCGGCTCGGCGACTTGGATCTGCCGACCCTTCGAGATGATGCCACGTGGGGTGTTTTTTTTTCTCTTTCTTTCTTTCTTTCTTTCTGCTCATTCTCCATGCTCTGCTTCTTCTTTCTTCTCCTCCGTCTTCGTTTCTTGCTTCTTCTTTCGTCTTCGACTGAATCCTCCGACCCCACCTGTGTTCGACCTAGGCCTCGCCCCCTCACCGACCTCGCCTGACAAGGAGCTCGGCGCTGGAGGCGCTCGGCGAGAAAGGGGAGTTTTGAGCTCGGCGTTTTGGGAGGATAGCCTCGACGGTGTGGAGACGAGCTCGTCGTCGGAGGTGAGTGGGGCTTTGGAGAGAGAGAGCTCGATGACGGAGCTTGGCTGTTGGTTCGTCGAGGCTTCGACTGAGTGGAGCTTCGGCGACAAAGGCAGGCGAGGAACTCGGCGCTCGGAGCTTCGGAGTGGGAGCTCGGCTCAGTAGCGGCGAGTAGGTCGGAGGTCGGAGCTTCGGAGTGGAGGTGAGCTATGAGCTCGGTGGTGGTCATCGAGCGAGGAGAGCTCGACTGCGAGCAGTGTTGAGGAAGAGGGAGACGGGGGTTGATGGTGCTCTTCGGCAAAGTGAGCGGAGCTCGGTTGAGGGAGACGAGCTCGGCCATGGAGTTGGGTTCGAGCTTGGAGAAGGAGCTCGACGGGAATGGAGCTTCGGCATATTGAAGTGGGTCGGCATATTGAAGAGCTCGACGAAGAGGGCGTCGAAGCTTGAGCTCGGCTGCCATGAGGGGTCGACACGGAGAAGACGCGATGGAAGGGAGCTCGAAGCATGGTTTCGGTGATGGTGAGCTCACTGAGTTGACGACGGAGATGGAGCGTTCGAGCTCGGCGAGGGGAGCTCGCGATGGTTTGGCGAGCTCGGCAATGGGGCATGTCGCCTCGTTGAGGGTGACGGCGAGGAGTTTTGTGGAGTTCGGAGCTTCGGAGGTTGAAGTGTTGGGTTCTTCTTCCTCTGGTTTGTTTGGTCGCACAGTGGAGAAGAGGAGATGAGTTGGGGGATTTTCTTTTTTGGCTTTGGTTTGTTGGCGGGAAATCCGGAGGAGAAGAAGAGTATGCTGAAGTGGGTTATGGGTTTGGATCCTTTAACGGGTCGACCCCGACCCTCGTACGTTTTTATTTTCTTTCTTTCTTCTTCTTCTTTTTTCTTCTTCTTTGCTGTTCGGCAGCTGCTTCTTGTTCGGCAGATCCGAGCACGGATTTTGAGGTGCATTTTTGCCACTTTGCAGTTCGGTAGTTCGGTAGCTCAGATCTCAGATCCGAGCTACGTGGCTCATTCTGGACAGTTGATCACGATCGTGGCACGAATCACGAGACAAGAGGCTCAAATTTCGAGAAAACGTTATCTTGTCGTTTTGTGGAAACGTGGCATGATCTGAGCCGTTCATCATGTTCTAGCGCGTTTTTTGAGACAATCTGACGGTGAATTTGGCTCGGCAGAATTTTTCTCCATATGTGGAGGTCGGTACCTCGTCCCTTCGGCTCGGTAGCTCGGCCATGGCGGAGCTCGGCCCTGAGAAGAAAGAAGAAGGGGAGGAGAGGTATTCGGGTTCTCTCCTCTGCCTTGTTCTTTCGCACAGTGAAGAAGAGGACAAGTGTTGGGTACTTTTGGCGGGAAGACTGATGAAGAAGGAGAAGAATGGAGAAGCTAAGAAGGGTATGGGTCGGATCGTGGGTATCGAATCCGACCCCGACCCGTTAGCCTCTTTTTCTTCTTGCTTGTTCGGCAAATCCGAGCACGAATTTTGAGGCACATTTTTCGCCGCTTCGCAGTTCGGTAGATTGGCAGATCCGAGCTACGCGGCTCAATCTGGACGGTGATCACGATCATGGCGCGAATCACGAGACAAGAGGCTCAAATTTTGAAAAAGCATTATCTTGTCGTTTTGTGGATACGTGGCGTGATTTGAGCCGTTCATCATGCTCTAGCACGAATTTTTAGACAATCTGACGGTGAAACTGGCTCAGCGGCATTTTTCTCCATATGTGGAGGTCGGTACCTCGGCTCGGTGACTCAATAGCTCGCCCTCTGCCCATAGTAGCTCGGTAGCTCGGCGTAGCAGAGCTCGGCCATGGCGGAGCTCATTGAGGTGAGCTCGACGACGGAGGAGGGGTCGGCATATGGGAGAGGTGAAGAGCTCCGAAGCTTGGTGATGTGCTGTTTGGTTTTGGAGATTTTTTGAAGAGGAGCTCCACTCCTAGGGGTGAAGAAGAGGTGCTAGGAAGATCCTCGTACGAGCCATGGGAAGACCCATTCTTTGAAGTGAGTGCAAGGAGCAACTCTATGGGAGAGTTTTGAGTTCCGAACTCGCTTAGAAGAGGCCCGCTTTGGAGGCAAGCGGGGTGAAGAGCTCGGCTCTGGGAGAGAGCCATTTGTGAGATGAGTGTGAAGAGGAGCTCTAGGAGAGAGTTGTGCTCCGAACTTGTTGAGTGGAGGTCCGTTTCGGAGACGAGCAGAGCAAATAGCTCGACTCTAGGAGAGAGCCATCTGGAAGACGAGTTTGAGGATGAGCTCTAGGAGAGAGTTGTGCTCCGAACTTGTTGAGAGGAGGTCCGCTTCGGAGACGAGCGGAGTGAAGAGCTCAGCTCTGGGAGAGAGCCATCTGGAAGACGAGTTTGAGGAGCAACTCTAGGAGAGAGTTGTGCTCCGAACTTGTTGAAAGGAGGTCCGTTTCGGAGACGAGCGGAGCGAACAGCTCGACTCTAGGAGAGAGCCATCTGGAAGACGAGTTTGAGGATGAGCTCTAGGAGAGAGTTGTGCTCCGAACTTGTTGAGAGGAGGTCCGCTTCGGAGACGAGCGGAGTGAAGAGCTCGGCTCTGGGAGAGAGCCATCTGGAAGACGACTTTGAGGAGCAACTCTAGGAGGGAGTTGTGAGCTCCGAACTCGTTGAGGAGAGGTCCGCTTTGGAGGCGAGCGGAGCGAAGAGCTCGGCTCTAAGAGAGAGCCATTTGGAAGACGAGTTTGAGGAGCAACTCTAGGGGAGAGTTGTGAGCTCCGAACTCGTTGAAAAGAGGTCCGCTTTGGAGGCGAGCGGAGCGAAGAGCTCGGCTATAAGAGAGAGCCATCTGGAAGACGAGTTTGAGGAGCAACTCTAGGAGGGAGTTGTAAGCTCCGAACTCGTTGAGAAGAGGTCCGCTTTGGAGGCGAGCAGAGTGAAGAGCCCGGCTCTGGGGGAGAGCCATCTGGAAGACGAGTTTGAGGAGCAACTCTAGGAGGGAGTTGTGAGCTCCGAACTCGCTATTTAAGTGAGAGAATCAACGGTTGTAGGAGCAGTTCCGAATGGCGAACCACTTCTAACTCGCTTAGGAGCAAGTTATCTGAAGCAGAATCGAGCCAAGTGTTGGACTCCGAACTCGTCGTTATAGGGATTCAACGGTTGTGGGAGCAATTCTGAAAGGTGAACCACTTCTAACTCGCTTAAGAGCAAGTTATCCGAAGCAGAATCGAGCCAAGTGTTGGACTTCGAACTCGTTGTTTAAGAGAGTATCAACAGATGTGGGAGCAATTCTGAATGGCGAACCACTTCTAACTCGCTGAAGAGCAAGTTATTTGAAGCGGAATCGAGCCAAGTGTTGGACTCCGAACTCGTTGTTAAAAGTTAGTAAGTTGCGGGAGCAGCCATGTAGAAGAAGCTGGACTCTGAACTCACCATTTAGCGAGTCGTGACTCGGAGAGATAGAGAAGAAAGAGCAATAATTTTCAATGAAAAGATGTAAAGTTTTATTGAAATAAACTAATTGGCCGCTTCAATAGGGCGAGCCATTATTACATAATATTGGCTGGGTTACAAGCATCGGCCTTATTGAAAATCAGGATCCTACTTCTACAATAAGGTAAAGACCTCTTGGGAGGAGCTGGGAGATTCTGAGTCTTGAAACTCGGCGGGCCCTTCTGTTCGTTTGTAGGCTCCTCAGGGGAGAAGCTTGGCCCCCTCTTTTTGGACGAACTTGATCAGGTGTCCCCGCTGTATGAGTTCTTCGATCTCCTCCTTGAGAGCCCGACAATCATCTGTGTTGTGGCCGTGGTCCCTATGAAAGTGGCACCACTTATCCTTGTTCCTCTTCTTGTCGGGTATATTCATTCTAAGGGGAGCACGGAGTAGCCCTTTCTTGTCCACCTCCATAAGAACTTCTGATATATTAGCAATGAGGGGGGTGAACTTCTCAAAATGAGGAGTCGGGCAACGCTGTCCATTGCCATCCTTCTGGGATTTTTGGGACCCCTCTTCGCTTGTGCTCTTCCGTTTATTCCCGGAAGATATCTCCTCAAAACCCGGGAGATTCTCGGCTTCTTCGGTCCGAATGTACTTCTCGCTCCTAAGAAGGAGGTCGGCAAAATTATGCGGGGGCTTCTTGGCAAGGGAGGAGCGAAGGTTAGAGTTGAGGAAATTTGATTGGAAGGCGGCCGCCGCAACTGACTGGTCGAGGGAGGCGATGGATCTAACCTCTGCAGTGAACCTCCTCACATAGTCTCTCAACTTCTCTCCCTTCTCATGGCGGAGCTGGAGTAACGAGATGCTGGTCTTTTCCGTGTGTCTGCTACTCACAAAATGGGTGATGAAGAGGGTTTCAAACTGTTCGAAGGAGAATATGGAAGATGGGGCGAGGCGGGAGTACCATTCCCGAGCCGAACCCTTAAGAGTGGCGGGGAAGGTCTTGCACAGCAAGGCATCGGAAGCTTGGTGGATTAGCATGAGGGTCTTAAAGCTTTCGATGTGGTCCACGGGGTCCGACTCCCCCGAGTAAGTTTCGAACTGCGGGGGTTTGAAATCTCTTGGGATAGGAGCCTCCATGATGGTCCGGGAGAAGGGAGGTCTGCTCGGGCGGATGGTCCTTCCTCTTAACTCTTCATCCTTATCTATTCGACCGATGCACCTCTCCATCTCGTGGAGACGGCGGTAGAGAGCATCGTCCCTCCGACAGTAGTCAAACGAGCCTCTGGACTCGTCTTCATAGGAAGGGGAGCAGGGACTACGACGACGGTGACTCTGGGAGCAGCGGGGGCTAGGCATGTGCTGTTAGTTGCTAGGAGCTGGAGGAGGAGTTATGGACCGACGGCGAGGACTTTGGACCCGTGGAGGGGTAGGAGCCCTTTGGGCATTGTTGTTGTTGGGTCGGAGGTTGAGGGCTTGCAAACAGTTGCCTGGAACTGATAGAACTCGGCACGAGTGATGGGTGCCTCATCGTTCCTCAGATGTTGCCGACCGGCAGGGGGGTGAGGTCTTCTCCTATGGTGCTTGGGTGACTCTCTCCGCCCTCTTCCGGTAGGGGACCTTCTGTAGTCTCGACGGTGAGGAGATCACTTATTCGGACGTTGCTGGCGGGCTGCTCCTTCTCGGGCCCGCTTTTCATCCAAACGGCGGCGAAGATCCTCATCCTTCTGCCGATTGAGGATGGTATTGCGAAGGTCAGAAACTTGGGATTTGTGGGAGGCCATAGAATCCGTAGAGGCATTGTGTATTGAGATGCAGTCCTGATGGAGAGGTTGCTTCTGTGGGTTGGGACGCGAGGCCCCTGCACCGGCATTCTGAGGACCGGGGGGACCCTTAGGGGGTTGCTGATTCTGAAGAGGAGGCTGGTCCTGTTGGAGAGGGTCCTCAGCTTGAGGAGGAAGTTGCCCCTGCTGCTGAGCGGGTTGGATGGAGACTTCCTATTGCTGATCAACGGGGTTGGGTCCACGATTGGACCCTCTGGATCTTACTTTCCTAGGAGGCATGGCTGGAGAAGATCTGACCAACGGGAAAAGGGGAGGCTGCTATTCGTTTGTTTCCCACAGACGGCGCCAATCTGTTACCGCTAAATCTGGTGTTAGGGCAAACAGATAGTATTTGTGGATTCTTAAAAAACTTGAATAGCAAACCTGAAACCTGTTCCGCCAGAGTTTGACTGCTGACTCCCACCGTTCACCTACAAAAAGTGCGAGACACCAGGGTTGATCCCTCCGACGCACCCTCCAACGCTCAAGTCAGTAATCAGGAATGATTATGAAAGAGCGTAAATTGGCAAAAGATTGATTACCTCTTAATAGTGGTGGATGGGGGTATTTATTGTCACCTTAGGGATCAGATTAGGAATGTAATCCCTGTGATCAGATAAGGAATGTAATCCCTGTGATCAGATTAGGAATGTAATCCCTAATTCCCAGTGAAAGGATAGATGTGAATCAGGGCTGTTGATTAGGACTAATCAGGAACCCTAATTCTATCATGCTAGACCAGGTTTATTTCGGGTTGGGACCCGTACCCAGTTGAGGTGGATCCGTTCGTGGGTTATTGGGTCGTGAAGAAAGACCCAGTTCCCATTTCAGACCTGTTAGTAGGTGAAATTACCATTTTAACCCTGAGCTTTAAGATTCGTGTCCGATGTGAACGGTCCCGATTTAATCCTATTTTTATCCATATCAAACGTGTAGAGTTTCTTTAACTTCTGATTGTTGGACGGGTTGCAACAATATTCCAATGATGGAAATAACTTGTCATTGGATCGACAGTGATTGGATTATTTAAAAAAGGATAATATCACATGCGGCGTTGCCCTATCCCCATAGTGGTAATGAAATTGCAAATCATATTTTAGAAATTTGTGATGTTTTTCATATTCGTGATAAAATTATGTGTATAAGTTTTGATAATGCATATAACAACAATGCATTAATTAGTATATTAAAAACCGCATTAAACCTTCCATCTGACAATATTTTTCTGTTAGATGTGCATGTCATATTTTAAATTTATGTGTTCAAGATGCATTAAAAATAACCGAACCATATATAATTAACATTAGAAATTGTGTACATTTTATTGCATTAGGTTGCCCTATATTTCAAGAATGGAAAGCTTGGTGTAGGCTTTTAAATGTACATTTTAGAAAATTTCCAAAGGATATTAGACACCGATGGAACTCTACTTTTGATTTGCTACATGTTGTTACTGAATATAAAGCATGTATAAATAATTTTTGTATGGCAAAAAATATGCCAAATTTTGAAATGATTTCCTAAGCTTGGTTTTATACCAAATTTTTGTTAAAACTTTCAGAACATTTTAAAACCACAAATTTTAAATTTTCAAAATCTTATGAATCTAATTCTAGTAGCATTGTTATTTCAATAGTTACTATGATGCAAACTTACAAAGAAATGATCGATGATGCTTTTATTGGTCATATTGTGAAACCTGCTTACACCAAATTTTTAAAATATTTTAATCCTCCTATGTTATATTGTATTGCTACTGTGATAGATCCTCGTATCAAATTAGAAGGTACGAAGAGTTTAATTGAAATGTTTTTTAATTTACTTGGGGAAGATGATTCTGAAATTGATTTGGAAATATTTTTACCTAAATTTGAAGCGACATTAAATAACTTGTATGATTTTTATGATAGAAGTTTTTGATCTAATAGTACTACTAATATAGTTAGTTCTTTTTCTGCTACTTCTAGAGGTAAGGATAATAATAAATTAGATGATGCCACATTTAATTTACTTGCACAACTTCAATCAAAAAAACCTAGGACTAATCAACCAAATGAATTACATTGGTATAATCAACAAGATTCTGAAAGTTTTACTTCTACACTTGATATTTTACAATGATGGAAAGACCATGAATATACTTATAGTATTCTTAAATATATGGCTAAAGATCTACTAACTCCTCCTGTTTCTACAGTTACTTCAGAAATAACATTTTCTACAAGTGGCAGGGCTCTAACCGATTACAGGAATCGCTTGAAGCCCCAATCGTTGGAGATGCTCGTATGCACGGAAGATTGGATGAAGGCCAAAGATAGGACTCAAGGAAAAGGGTTCGACACGTCTACAAGTGGAAACAACTCGCCGGAAGAACAACAACAATAATAGCAACCAACATGAAGAATTAAAGACCAATAACAACAACAACAAATTGAAGAAAATTGTAAATGTATAAAAAATTGTATAAAATAATTGTTTGTTATAAAAAATTAGGATAATTGAAGAAAAATGAAATTGTATCGAAAAAATTTGTTATTGTATAAAACAAATTTGTAGAAAAAATTAGGAAACTTATATAAGTTGAAATCATATTAATAATATATGCATTTTTTTTGGCAATTTCACTCTTTGATTCTTATTATTATTATTATATTTTTTATTATTATTAAAATTACATTTTTTTTAAGTTAAAAAAAAATTAGACGGGCCAACCCTCGACTCGACCCGACCCGACCCGGGTTAGACCCGAATGGGTTCGCTGGTTGGGCTGGTCGAGTTTTTTCAATTCCGACCCAGCCCGGCCCGGCCCGGTTGCCACTTAGACCCAACCCGAACCCGTCCTAGTTGGGTTCCAACCTGGACGGGTTCGACTCGACCCCGCCCGGTCGACCCGTTTGCCAACCCTAGATGCAATTGTAATCAAATACGATGTTGTTACAGATGCAAGTGTAATCAAATACGACGGCTTGATCTGTCAAAAATGATGTAACAAATCCAAGTGTGATTGAAATCGAAAAATAAAAGACTACCCAGTAGCTAACAATAGCAAAAGCTTCCGGTATGTCAGGATTGGGGTTGGGCTGGGCTCTTGATCTGGCCATGGAGGTGAGATTGGAGAATTGAGATTGAATGAGGAAGAGGATGAAGAAGATTAAGGCAGAAGAATTAGCTTTTTTATTTCATGAAAAATCAGTTTGTTACAATCTGGAGCTTAAGTAGTGGGAGATGGGAAACGGTTACAGATACGACAAAAATTGAAAAGAGCACGTTCTGTACGCACTACTTTCCTTCCCGCTCCCATTCCCGCCACTACTCAATTAAAAATAAAGCTGTGCTCAGTGCACGTAAAAACCCAGACACACAGATACTAAACTGATACCAACTGATACAAGACTCTAGACTCTGATACAGGACTCTAAACCCATTATAGACTTATTAACAGACTCCCTACCATCTGAGGTTGGTCCACAGCCTTCTACGGTGCCGGAGCTACGGTCGGAATCCCTGATAACTCCTCCCTCCTTAGAATCGAGCTTGTCCCAAGCTCGAAATTTGGAAATTTGAGCCTGAATTCATCAATATCGATCCAAGATGCATTACTCAAATCCTCATTTTTCCATTTCACTAACAGCTGAATACCCACTCTATTATTTTTCTTGAACACCCTCCTCTCCAATATAATTTCTGGCTCTTCATCTTGAGTTTCTTTAACCCACCAATGAGGTAATTCCGCTGCGATGTTAGGGAGGTGATCGCCATGACACTTCTTAAGCTTCGACACATGAAATACAGGGTGTAAGGAAGCAGATGATGGCAGCTCCAATCGATAGGCAGCAGACCCAATCTTCTCTAAAATTCGATACGGCCCAAAGTACTTCGACGATAGCTTCTGAGGAGTAGCATTCCGCAAGGACACCTGTTTGTATGGCTGCAACTTTAAAAGTACCAAATCCCCCACCTCAAAACTCCTCTCAGTTCTCCTTCGATCTGCAAAAAATTTCATGCGACTTTGGGCTTGAATCAAGTTATCTTTTAACAGCTTAATGATAGCATCTCTAGCAACCAAGCTATCTTCAACAGCAGGAAGAGCTGATGTACCCGGCACATAGTGCAGCAACGACAGTGGTGGCCTGCCATAAACACCTTCAAATGGAGTGCACCCCGTCGATACATGCCAGCAAGTGTTATACCAGAATTCCGCCCAACTAAGCCACTTAACCCATTCACTAGACTTTTGCCCACAAAAACACCTCAAGTATAGTTCCAGTGCCTTGTTTACTATCTCAGTTTGCCCGTCGCTTTGAGGGTGATAGGCTGTTGACATTTGGAGGCGACAATTCTGCAGTGTGAAAAACTCCTTCCAGAACTTGCTAACGAACACAGGATCCCGATCACTAACTATACTGCGTGGCATTCCATGGAGCTTGTAGATATTATCTATAAAAAGCTGGGCTATGGATTGAGCCGTATAGGGGTGGGCAATGGCAATAAAGTGCGCATATTTGGTTAATCGATCCACGACTACCATGATGGCGTTCTTACCTGCACATTTGGGTAATCCCTCTATAAAATCCATAGAGATGTCTTCCCAAATTCTCTCAGGGATTGGAAGTGGTTGAAGGTGCCCCGCAGGCAGAACCGTTTCATTTTTATTGCGCTGACAGATCAAACATTCTCTAATAAATTTCTTCACATCTTTTCTCATTCCTTCCCACACAAATGCTCTTTTGATCCTCTGCAATGTTTTATGAAATCCAGAATGCCCCCCCATTGACGATGAGTGATGATCAAAGAAAATTAATTCCTTAACACTCGCATTTGGACTTACTAAGATCTTTCCTTGATAATTCCAAATTCCACCAAGACTTTTGTAATCTGAAGAGTCTAGTGTTCCTGCTTGCAGCTTCTCATCTAACTCAATGAAGTAAGGATCATCCTTCACCATAGTTTTCAACTCTTCCAACCAACTAGGAACTACAAAAGTGATCTCATAGTATGTTTCTTGCTCACCTTGTCTCCTTGACAACCCATCAGCGACTACATTATCAGATCCCTTCTTGTATTCAACCCTGAAGGAGTACCCCAGCAGCTTCCACATCCACTTCTCTTGAACTTCAGTATGGATCTTCTGCTCCAGTATATACTTAATACTTCACTGATCTGTTTTGATCACAAAAGAAGATCCCAACAAGTAGTGTCGCCAATGTTTCACTGCTTGTAATATAGCGAGAATCTCTTTTTCATATGTCGACATAGCTAAAGCCCTTCCCTTGAGAGCTTTACTCATGAAAGCTATGGGGTGCAATTCCTGCATAAGTACGGCTCCGATTCCTTCCAAGGATGCATCTGCCTCTAAGACAAAGGGTTTAAAAAAATCTGGGGATTGAAGTACTGGTGTAGTAGTCATGGCTAGTTTAAGTTTGAGGAATGCTTGAGTTGCTTTCTCCGACCATTGGAAAGAGTTTTTCTTGAGCAATTGAGTAAGCGGAGCCGCTATACTACCATAATCTTTAACAAATCTCCGACAATACCCAGTAAGCCCCAAAAATCCCCTGAGCTCCTTTATAGTTTTTGGCACTGGCCACTCCCCTACTGCCTTAATTTTGTTTTGGTCTACTGCAATCCCATCGGTGCTAATCACATGACCCAAGTAGTTCACTGAAGTTTTTCCAAAGCTGCATTTACTCTTCTTTGCTACCAGCTTATGATCACTTAGGATTTGTAATGCCTGCGCCAGATGTACTAGGTGACTCTCCCAATCAGCACTATATACTAAGATATCATCGAAGAAGACTAGAATGAATTTGCGGAGGTAATCTTTGAATATCTCATTCATCAGACTTTGAAAAGTTGCGGGAGCATTGGTGAGCCCAAAGGGCATAACAAGGAACTCGAAGTGCCCATGGTGAGTTCGAAATGCTGTTTTGGGAATGTCATTCTCATTCACCCTGATTTGATGGTATCCCGACCTTAAGTCGATCTTAGAGAAGAACCGAGAGCCACTCAGTTCATCTAATAGCTCATCTACGATTGGTATGGGAAATTTAGCCTTGAGAGTGAGGTTGTTTACAGCCCTATAATCCACACACATTCGCCAGCTTCCATCAGACTTCTTCACCAATATAACAGAGGAGGCGTAAGAACTGTGACTGGGTCGAATGAAACCTGCGTTGAGCATCTCCTTAATCTGCCGCTAAATTTCATTTTTATAAAAATGTGGGTGTTTATATGGCCTTATGCATACAGGTGTATGTCCTTCGATCATGGGTATGTGGTGGTCTATGGACCTTGGAGGCGGCAAGCTTAGTTCCTCAGTGAAAACTTCCGGAAATTTTTGTAAAACTTGAAGTACATCAGCTTCACCTTGTACCAAGTAACTCTCATTCCCTTGGGAAGTTTGTTCACACATGGACTCTTCCAATGCATCTACTCCGGATAATTGTCCTTGCAACTGTATCATGTAGGCTTGGCACATGCAGCTGCTAATTTTAACTAGCTCTTCCCCTTCTAATAACTGCAACTGAGGATTGATAATACCTTGTAACTTACGCCATTTACCCTCACTTTGAAATTGCATCATCATCTCTTCAAAATCCATAGTCACTGGACCAAGCGATCTCAGCCAATGCGCTCCCAATACCATTTGAGCTGGCCCTAACGGAAGTAACAACAAATCAGCCTGCAGATTAACTCCCTATACAGTGAAATTGATCTTTTCTACATTTCCTTCACTATACATCGCTTGGCCATTAGCTACGGTGACCTTAAACTTGGGCTCACTTCTGACCAGCAAATTAGCCTTAATGGCAGTTTGGGGGTCCAAGTAGTTGTGAGTAGATCCCGTATCAATCAATATACTAACTTCTCTTCCGTTAATCTTCCCCTTCACCCTCATCGTCTGAGGATAAACCTGCGCTCCCACCAACGCATGGAAGGAAATTTCTGGAGCTATATTAGTAGAATTAGTAACTGCAGAATTTGAGATGAGTTGTGGTTCTTCACCTTCAGTTACTACATCCTCTGAGATCTCTTCCCCATCCTCCAATGCATCTAGATAATAAAACTTCTGAGTTTTGCATATGTGACCCTGAAAATACCTCTCATCACAATTAAAACATAGCCCCTTGGCTCTCCGTTCTCTCATCTCTTGAATGTTCAGGCGTCGAGGGTTAAAAGTGGATGTAGGATTAGGGGAACTGGGGTTGTGTGCAGTATTGGAAGGGTGATACTGGTTGATTGAGTTAGATGATGTGGAGGAAGACTTTGTGGGAGTTGGATTTGACATCGGTAACTGCATCTTGGTAGTAAAAGGAGGCTTATAACTTCTTCTCAAACAGGACAACTTCTCTTCAAAGCCACGAGCCAAACCTATGGCTTCATTTACATTCTTTGGACGCTGAGATTTAACATCCCATCTGATTTCATCTCTTAATCTGCTAATGAATGTGCTCAAATAATGAGCCTCCGTCCAATCTTCCACATAATTTGAAAGTTTATCAAACTCCTGTATATACACTTCGATATCTCCCTTCTGCTGCAATTTGGACAAAACTCCGCTGTAATCATTGAACTCAGTAGGGCCAAATCGAGTGAGTAATTCTTCCAAAAACTTGGTCCAAGTGATTTCATGAACTCGAGGCTTAAGATGTCTGCGGAACCACTGTGCCGCTCTCCCCCTCAGATTCAAGGAAGCATACTTCAACTTCTGTGCTTCAGGAATCTCATAGAACTCGAGAAATTGCTCCACTCCACAGATCCATTCTGTTGGATCACCCTCTTGGAAGATTGGGAATTCGACTTTGAATGGAGTTCTAATCAAATTTCCCAAATCACTCTGGCCTGTGAACATTACTGAGTGGGAGTTGGAGTGACTTACCTCCCTGAAAGAATGCTGATGCGGTGGATTGGGAATCAGTGGAGGTTGTTGAGATCTGAGTTGTTGCGGATTGGAAGGAGGTTGCGAGATCTGCTACATCATTCTCATCATCGACTCCATACGGGACTCCATTGTTGAGAATCGCTCTCCGATGCTGGTCGCGATGGCCTCCACTCTCTCCGTAAGGAACCCCGTCTGCAATTGGTTCTCCGTCAATCGACTCCTCAAATTCGCCACCTCTCCTTCTAGATCCGTGCTTCCCTCAGTGCGGCCATCATCTTCGGTGTGTGCTGGCTCTGATACCAGATTGTCAGGATTGGGGTTGGGCTGGGCTCTTGATCTGGCCATGGAGGTGAGATTGGAGAATTGAGATTGAATGAGGAAGAGGATGAAGAAGATTAAGGCACAAGAATTAGCTTTTTTATTTCATGAAAAATCAGTTTGTTACAATCTGGAGCTTAAGTAGTGGGAGATGGGAAACGGTTACAGATACGACAAAAATTGAAAAAAGCACGTTCTGTACGCACTACTTTCCTTCCCGCTCCCATTCCCGCCACTACTCAATTAAAAATAAAACTGTGCTCAGTGCACGTAAAAACCCAGACACACAGATACTAAACTGATACCAACTGATACAAGACTCTAGACTCTGATACAGGACTCTAAACCCATTACAGACTTATTAACAGACTCCCTACCATCTGAGGTTGGTCCACAGCCTTCTACGGTGCCGGAGCTACGGTCGGAATCCCTGACACGGTACGTCTTGTGACATAAGACTTTCAACTACCTAGCAACAATCGTGGACAGTGTGACGGAGAATACCATTATAGAAAGGCGTCTGTGACGATAATTACGCAATCGTGATGACTTTTGGCTCTCACAGTCGGCTTGTTTTCTTGTAGTGGAAGTCACTTGCATATAGTTTGCACAAAATTATGAAATATGCTCTTAGAGCATTTGTAGTCGTATGAAAATATGGATATATGGATAAATGAAAATAAGAATTGAACTTTTGCTGCACTCGTTAGAAGCTATTTTTTAGCTTTTTATCGTAAAATAATAAGCGACGGCACATGAAGTGCCGTCGGAGGAAAAAAAATAAAATTAAAGCCGAAGGGAGGGACGGCACTCGAATTGCCGTCCGACACATAAAAAAATTCGTCCTCGGAATGAAAAAAAAATTACAAAAAAAATATAAAAAATTACAAAAACATTTCAGAAATTACGAAAAAATTACAAAAAATTACAAAAATATTTTAGAATTTACAAAAACATTTCAGAAATTGCAAAAACAAATAAAAAAATTGCAAAAAACTCCGGACGGCACTTCATGTGCCGTCCGACATAATCGGAAAGTTTCGTAAATAAAAATTACAAAAACATTTCAGAAATTACGAAAAAATTACAAAAAATTACAAAAAAATTTAAAAATTGCAAAAACATTTTCAAAAATTGTAAAAAAAAAATCGAAAATTACAAAAACCTCTGGACGGCACTTCATGTGCCGTCCGAGAAATTTGGGCTGGAATTTTTTTTTTATTTCAAAGGACGGCACTTCATGTGCCGTCCGATGGGATTTGGGGTGTTTTCTAATTGAAAAAAAAATAAATTCAAGGGACGGCACTTCAAGTGCTGTCCGAAGGAAAAAATTATTTTTTGGGCGGGACGGCACTCGAAGTGTCGTCGCTCAAATATGGATATTTCTCAGATCGATTCTCATTTATGGCACACGACTGTAGCGATTTATAATGGATATTTGGCAAACGAGTGCAGCACGTTTCTCAGCCAAATATCCATTTTATCGATATTTGGCAAACGACTACAGATGCTCTTCCTAGTATAAAATCTATATAATAAAATACAAGACAAAGTTATCAAGTGGTTCATCTACAATTGAAACAAAGTCAACGCTTCAGATTCACTCTCCCAAAATATATTTTCCCTCCAAAAAATTAATTCCCCCCCCCCCCCCACCCTAAAAACTCATTACATTATTATTATCTCTCTCTTCTCTCTTCACTTTTTTCATATTTCTCTCACCCCCCCCCCCCCCCCCCCCCCCCCCTCATTTTTTTTATTTACTTAGAAATTTAGATTATCAGATTTTACATTTGTAAATTTTCAGAATTTTTATACTTTAATTTATTGCACATGTTACATTGAAAATAGCAAATATCTCTTCAACAGTTAAATTTCATCATTTTTCATCCTCAAAGTTCTAAGAAGTTGGATTTTACACTCCCATTTATAATTATTTTTCAACATATACTAATGGAAACATGGACTTTTATTTACAACTAATTATTGTCATACTATTCAAACTTGAGATACATAATTGTTGTTTTACTGTTTATAGGACTTTCGTGTATTGTATCGTTCCGAAGACGTGCCGTAGACACATAACCGTGGGCAAATCTAGTACCAGTACATTTGAGAAACTGAATTGAGTATGGTTTATCATAAAAATCTTAGTGATTTAAAAAAAAACAATAATTAATGTTTTCTTAATAAAAAGAATTTAATTTAGCCTTCAAAAAAAGTGAAGTTGACACGATCCCATGCTAACCCTCATTATCTAGAGTTTTCCTGATTTCTCATTGAGAATGCGCAAGGAATTAATTTCTTTTATAAGTCATTTTTTGAAAATATTTGCAGAAAGAAGATAATTGTTCAAGTATTTGTGCTCATAGATTCAACATCTAAACTCGCTGTTCCCAACGGCGAGTTTAGTTGTTTTATTCTCGCTATTGGAAAAAAGCGTGTTTAGTGCTGATTTTTAGTTGAAAATTTTCAAAGAAGATTCGCTGTTCCCAACGGCAAGGACATTTATACTAGACTAGATGTTGGGAACATCGAGTTTAGTTCAAAATTTTCAAAGAAGACTCGCTATGACGATGATATTTACACTAGACTCGCTGTTGGGAACGGCGAGGATGTAGGAAATTTTATAGAGAGTGAAACATTCTATTGGACTTAGTGAATTTTCGAAAAAAAACTCCATATTTTTTTTGAACTAAACTCACTATTCCCAACAGCGAGTCTAGTGTAAATGTCATCGTCGTTGGGAATAGCGAGTCTTCTTTGAAAATTTTGAATTAAACTCGCTGTTCCCCAACAGGAAGTTTAGTATAAATATCTTCGCCGTTGGGGACAGCGAGTTTTCTTTGAAAATTTTGAACTAAAAATTAGCACTAAACACGCCGTTTCCCAATGGTGATGATGAAACAACTAAACTCGCCGTTGGAAACGACGAGTTTAATTGTTGAGTCTATGAGCACAAATACTTTGCCAACTGTCATTTTTCTACAAATATTTTCAAAAGGTGTCTTATAAAAAAAATTAATTCAATGCGCAAGTGTTATAGATTTTGTATTTTATCTATGTTTCTGGTGTGGGTAAGTGTGGATAAAAAGTATAGCACATGAGTTTAATTCAGAGTTTTGCTTTTAAAAGTAGAGCCTCTTCAGATGCTTAGGTAACCAAGGCCGATCTTGAGTTTTCGGGATCCCTAATAACAATATAATTTTTTTACTTGCAAAATGTGTGCATATATTTATAGGGATAATACAAATTTGGGATCCCTAAATTTGTAAAAAATTCTGGGGCCTGAAGTGGCCTCACCGGCGTCAAAGTGAGGCCTGGCCCTGCAGGTCACTTTTACGAGTCTGTCCAAGTATTGAAAGTGGGAAAATTTTCAAGAATATAGCCAATTTAATTAGATGCTCAATTAAATTTTAGAGCGATCTCTGTTGATGACTTAGGGGACACCTTTTGCTTAGTAATATACTTCATATCAAGCTTGCAGATAAAGGTACATTCAAGATTTTGTCGTTGATATCCTAATGGTTGGGATGACCAAAATTTTATAGATAGCTGGAAATCTTGAAGCTTCTTTGTTCCTGCGTATGTATTCCCACTTAATACTGGAAAGTAATTTGTCTTCAACTTCGACCAGTTTTAACTAAGCAAAATTTACATCCCCAATCTATACTTTCTTTCCTTCTCTACGCCAGATTATAATTTTCAGAAAGGACTAAATATCATGCAACGTAAAATGCATCATAAGGGTGTCAACTATAGAGTTGGACTTTGAGTAATGCCGATAAAAATCACGGTAATTCATCACAGTTATTGTTTGAAGAGTTAACTAAATCACACTTTATTTTTCCTACTTATTCCACTATTTGTAATGATTCATTGAGAGGAACTAGTAGTTTGCGCTCGCTCTCTCTCTCTCTCTCTCTCTCTCTCTCTCTCTCTCTCTCTCTCTCTCTCTCTCGTGTGCACTCGGTCTTTTGACCTTCGTATCGACAATCCTAACCGTTCACATTGATATACACATATAAATTAAGCTAAATCTGTAAAATCAAATCATTTGAAGTTCATTTGCCCATCCATTGAAGTGTTACAAAATTGTATGGCTGAAAATCGTCGTTTTTTGTAGTGACATAATGGATGAGCAAATAAATTTCAAATGATTTGATTTTACATATTTAGACTAATTTGGACGTGTAGATCAATGTAAACAGTTCGGATCGTCGATAGGAAGGTGGGAAGGCCGAGTGCACACGGAGGCCTAGTGCATAACGAAACATTTCTCTCTCTCTCTCTCTCTCTCTCTCTCTCTCTCTATATGTGTGTGTGTGTGTGTGTGTGCGTGTGTGTGTGTGTGTGTGTGTGTGTGTGTGTGTGTGTGGGCAACAATTCGTTCGATGCCGCTATATATATATATATATATATATATATATATATAGTCCCCTTCAGTTGCACACTACTTTTGGTGAGCACTCATGAAATAAAGACCGTATGAAAAATTCGAACCACTCATATCGTTCTATATTCCTAAAATAGCCTAACAATGAAAAATCAAGTAATTTGAAATTCATTTGCCCATCTAGCATGCTGTTAAAATTTTCAGCCATACAATTTTATGATGATGTAAATCATGGACAAATGAATTTCAAATTAATTGATTTTTTATTGTTAGGCTATCTTAGGCATAGAGAACAATATGAGCGGTTCAGATTTTTCATAGGTTCTCTATTTCGTGAGTGTTCACGGAGTGCTCACCAAAGTAGTGTGCAACCGAAGATTTCTCTCTCTCTCTCTCTCTCTCTCTCTCTCTCTCTCTATATATATATATATATATATATATATATATAATAAATTACAAAGAAAGCTATCAAGTGGCTCAAAATCAATCCCCCTAAAATTAAAGGCCTAGATCAAACCTCACAAAACATATTTTCCCTCCAAAATTTCAAACCCCCAAACCAAATTTTTTCCCCCAAAACTAAAAAACTTATTACTTTATTACCATCTCTCTCTTCTCTCTTCACTTTTTCATATTTCTCTCTTTCTCTCTTTCCCTATCTCTCTCTCCCATTCTTTCTATATTTACTTAGAAATTTAGATTTTTAAAATTTTAATGTTTTTTTTCCGCACATGTTATATTGAAAATAATAAATATCTCTTCAACTCCACACTTAAAGTTCTAATGGAAACATGGACTTTTATTTACAACTAATTATTGTCATACTATTCAAACTTGAGCCACATAATTGTTGTTTTACTGTTTACAGGCTTTGCGTGTTTTGTATCGTTCTGAAGACGTGCCGTAGGCACGTGCCCACGAGCAAATCTAGTATATATATATATATATATATAGGAGAAGGCCTTAGTGTCATTTGTCAATCTATCAACGTGTGTGACGCACGTACATAACTAATATGAAGGAGGTTTCAGGTTCGAGTCCTCACAACTTCAAGGTTTCTATTTTTTTTTAAATATATTAAGACGTGCATTATCCATGCATAACAAATATAAAAGATGTCTCAGGTTCGAGACCAGACTATGCCGAAATTTTTACTTTAAAAATATATATATTTATTGAGACGTGCATCGCACGTGTAAATTACTAGTATATATAATGGGAGAAGGCCTTAGTGTCATTTGTAAATCTATCAACGCGTGTGACGCATGTACATAACTAATATTAAGGAGGTTTCAGGTTCGAGCCCTCACTACGTCAGAGTTTTTTTTTAATTATTAAGACATGCATCGCACGTGTAAATTACTAGTGTGTGTGTGTGTGTGTGTGTGTGTGTGTGTGTGTGTATTGAAAGTGCAAGCAAAACATCCCACAAGAAGTGCCATAAGTACATAATTTCAAACGATAAGTGTAGGCTCCCACAGATCGGCGGTAAACATATGCGGGAAAGAAAAACGGCTATAAATAAATACAGCAAAAATGAAAACCCCCTGCATCTTGACATCCCCAAAGCTCATTGTCCCTGCTCCACATTGTGGCTATCCTCCGTCCTCGCCCTCTTTATAGCTCCAAAGATCCTGCCCATGACAATAAAAATTTGTGGATCATGGCAGAAAAAGAGATATTTACACTATTAAAGCAAAAATCATTGCGATCTAGCAATACATAAGTCTCACGACCTTCTCAACACCCCCCTCCCCTCCCATCCTCTGGAACCATTAATAAATATATAATTTTTACTTTAAAAAATATATATTTATTAAGACATGTATCGCGCATGTAAATTACTAGTATATATAATGGGAGAAGGCCTTAGTGTCATTTGTAAATCTATCAACGCATGTGACACATATACATAAATAATATTAAGGAGGTTTCAGGTTCGAGCCCTCACTACGTCAGAGTTTTTATTTATTTTTTAAAAAATTATTAAGACGTGCATCACATGTGTAAATTACTAGTGTGTGTGTGTATTGAAAATGCAAGCAAAACATCCCACAAGAAGTGCCATAAGTACATAATTTCAAATGATAAGTGTAGGCTCCCACAGATCGGGGGTAAACATATGCGGGAAAGAAAAGACGGCTATAAATAAATACAGCAAAAATGAAAACCCCCTGCCTCTTGCCATCCCCAAAGCTCATTGTCCCTGCACCACATTGTGGCTATCCTCCGTCCTCACCCTCTTTATAGCTCCAAAGATCCTGCCCATGATAATATAAATTTATGGATCATGGCGGAAAAAGAGATATTTACACTATTAAAGCAAAAATCAAATTGATCTAGCAATAGATAAGTCTTACGACCTTTTCAACACCCCCCTCCCCTCCTCTGGAACCATTCCCAACCCAAACCCCCCACAAATGATCTACCATGTCAATCTAGCTCGTTGACAATAAGAGTAAGTGTTTAGTCGTCTCCTCATATTCACATCGCTCACATGTCGCATCCTCCCCCATGTGTCTTCTCACTATATTTGACTTTGTTAGAATCGTGTCATTGTGTGCAAGCCACATAAAGGTTCTTTTGAGTGAAGCTGGCGCTTTCTAAATGATTCCCACCAAATCATCACAAAGGCCCCCATCGTTCATGCGGTCATATGCCAATTTGAATGAGAAAATGTTATTGGTTGTGAGTCCCCACTTTCGAACATCTTCCCCTTGTGTCGGTGGTCTTCTCTCTCGAGCAATTAGGTTCAATATTTTGACCTATTGGATTTCTAATGATCTCTCTACAAAATTTTGGTCTCCACCCCTCTATTCTTTCAATAGTCGCTGACTAGCGCATTTTCAACAAGGGCCTTCCTAAATAATTCTGGAAAAAGTGAGGCAAGAGAGTTCTGTCCACACCACTTATCCTTTTAAAAGCATACTTCTTTTCCTCCCCTCACTTCACATGATGTGTAGTCGTGGAAGAAATCCCCCACTTTCTCGACCCCGCTCCATATAGCTGAATGTCGTTGTCGGTTAAAAAACTCCCAAATCCATGTTTGTTGAAAAAGGCCCTCCAAGCCTCCACCCTGCCCTTTTGTTACCATGAATTTCCACCACCACTTTGCCAAAGAGCTTTATTCTAGACCCTCAAATTCCATCAGACCTTACTCCATCAAATTAACACCACCCCTTTATCCTCCTCTCCCGCTCCTCTCTAAAGTCCCCCCCCCCCCAAGTGATGGATATCTACCCTTCCATCCTGCATGAACTTTTCTACTCTCTGTACCAATGGCATCCAGTCTTCCTTATGAAGGCTCCCAACTCTTAATGGCACCCCAAGATACTTTAGGGGAAAGTCTTCTAACTTACATCCTAACATCTTTGCTACTGCTGCTCCTTCCTCTACTACCGTTCCCCCAAACGGAATCAGACCACTATTATGAAATTTGACATTGAGTCCAGACCATGCCTCAAAATAGCCATCTCCCCTAGATCCTTACATCTAAATAACAATGTATCATCTGGGTATGGTAAGATCATATCGGTATTGGTTCACCCCCTCTAATCCTCCCTAAACCGTGTAGCAAGTTATCTTTCCTACGTCACCCCACATCTGGGTGAGGCCATCCACCACTAGCATAAATAGTAATGGTGAAAGTAGATCCCCTTGTCGTAGTTGTCTTCTACATCTAATTTCTTTCCTCAGCACTCCATTAACCAGCTCATGCTATTTCCCATCACACAAGCATTTGGTCACCCAAATCTCCTATCTATTCCCCAAACCCCTTCTTCTTATTGCCTCTAATACGCAGTTCCATAAGGCTAGATTGTATACTTTTTCAAAATCAATCTTAAACAAGAATCCCTCCTCCTTTGTTTTCCTGCAGTTAGATACCACCTCATGAGTCGATACAACACTATCCAAGATGTTTCTACCTTTAATGAAACTCCTCTGAGCTTAAGGAGCTAAATGATTGGCAAGTAGCTTCGTCAAAATCTTGAAGGACCTGTTGAGTAGGCTAATGGGTCTAAGATATCTCATCGTTCAAACATCCCCTTTTTTTTGGAATAAGAGCAATCACCACGAAGTTAAGTTGATATATTCGAGCCTCCCCCCTATGAAATTCCTCCACAATATCCATGAAATCTGTCTTAATGTCCCAAAAGAAGGTGTAGAAAACACGGGTAGACCATCAAAATCGGGGATTTGTCTTGCCCAAGGTCCCTATCCGCCTATCTCACTTCCTCCTCAAGGAAAGGCCCCTCTAGACTCCCGGGTTCATAAACTAGTGAGGACTCCCAGAAATCCTAAACTAAAGTGCAATGTGATTTTTTGTGAAGATTCTAGTAGAGTTCTAAATGACTTAACAACTAGCTCCACTCCTCTTTCTCAAATAATCCCGCAATAAAGTTGATCCATCTCCTTCCATTTGCCAACTTATAAAAGTCGATTGTTTTCACATCCCCCTCCAGCCCATTGTTCCTTCGATCTCTGCTTCCAGTAGCTCTCCTCTGTGCATCCTATGCACGCAAGTTTTTCTCTACTTATTGCTAGCTGATATGGGTAAAAATTATAACTAATCAGAGTCATACATTTCCCACATGAATCTTGGGTTCCTAAGGGTGAAAAAGTAATTTTACAATATCTACAGGCACACAACCAGAATATAGGCCGCCACAGGCCACAATCTCGGCTCAGCCCACAAGGCGGGCTGATCCACAACCAAATTAAGGGAAATTGATCAGCCAATCAATGCTGGCAATCAAATCCCCATAAAATAGGGAGATATTAACTGAATGGATCCCTTGATTAGGGGAATCTTCCAAATCAGTTAAAGAAACTCCCTAAAACTACTCCCTCTCTAACCTAGAATTAGATCCCTTCCTCCTCCATTACCAAATAATCAACATTTTGTCCACAAAAACTAAGTTTATATTGCTGAGTTACTAACATGATCATCGGCGGTATATCCCGAAAAACACCTAGTGTTTCAAACTTTTTTGCAGGTTTTCGACGGTATCTCAGTCATCCATCCACAAATATTAGCCTCACATCTGGCTGATCAATTGGTGAGATCTAAGCTTTCTTTAATCATCAATGAACTCATTATCTGTTGCTCCCAACCGAAACGAGGCAGCATCTGTTGGATCCTGTAGGCAAGGCAAGAAACACTAGAAAGGGGGGTGAATAGTGTTTTATAAAAAATTAATTGTGGAATTAAAAATTATCTTCTGTTGAGTCGAATGTAAAAGGAAGTTCAGTCGACTGAGGTGTCAGAGTAGAAGAGTATTTTGATACTAGTCTGATAAGTCAACTTAATACAGAAAGGCAGTCAACTTACCAGAAAAGTTTCTGAGAAGATTGTAATACCAGTCTGATCAGTCGACTTAAGATGGAAATACAGTCTACTTACCAGAACGGTTTTGTGAGAATTAAAATGAAAGTAATAAAAGGTTCAAGAGATACAACCACAAAAATTCTAACCACAGAGTACACACGATGTATTCTGGTTCAGTCCTCCCGACCTACATCTAGTCCCCAAGCAACCCACTTGAGATTTTCCACTATTCTTGAAAAATGTACAAGAATACCCTACGGCGTTATTAACAACCTTTTCCAACCCGTAGTCCTCTCTCACCACTAGAGAGAGCAACCTACTCTTGCACCAAGAGTGAAAACCTGACTCTACACCCTAGAGCCCTACTCTCCAACCGAGAGGAAAAGAAAACAATAAAATTGTTTACAATCAATCTATAGCCTTGTTGTGAATGTGATTTTGTACGTGGCTATTTAGTCGACTTCTGGATTCAGTCCAAAATGAATTCAATGTTATGTTGGACTGAAAATAGAGAACCAAGACTTAAGAATTAGTGTGCTTGAGTTGGAAAACTTTTTCTCTTTTGAAAGTAAGAACACTTAAAAAAATTTCTCAAAAGCTTGGAAACCTTCCACGGTGATTCTAAGCCTCTATTTATAGAGTAGAATCCTTGGAAGTTGTAAAACAGTTTATTACAACTGCTTACAAACGGATATATATTTTTTGAAATCAAAAAAATCAAGTTTTGAAATCAGTAATCTGTCAAAACGGCTTGAGCAGTCGACTGGATTGCCGTTATAAGTCGACTGGCCAGAGTTTGAAGAAGCTCAGACAGTTTTGTACAGGTACAGTCGACTGGTCCTTAATGACAGTCGACTGGTACTCAACAGCTGGCCTAGTTCAAACTGTTTTGACCTTTATTTTTGAAAACCACACAGTTATAAAATTATATGTGAGTGTGTGTGTGTGACAAGGCTTTTATATCAATCTAAGACTCAATAAAAGAAGATTACATTTGTTTTTACAAGACACAACATATAAGACATTGAAGCATTGGTATTGACTTGAGTCTTTAGTCTTGATAGAAGATTTAGCCATTGTCTTTGTATGAAGCTTTGCTTGATCATTCTTCAGCTTTAGAACTTGCTTGATCAATTTACTTTGAGGCCTTTGTGTATCATACATGATAAACTTTGATACAACCTGCAATATATGAGAGGTAGCACAACAACTTTGCATTGTGTTGTAATCATCAAAATCAAGAATCAACAGCATCAAATTAGCGTTGTTTGTGGAAAAGCACAGATCCAGCCTTTCGAACAGACCCCATGATCAGAAACCTCTTCCAACCAAGGCCCAAAAAGTAAAGAAGGCGACAACCCTGAGTCGCCAGGTAGAGATCTACCTCCTCCTCTGCCGTTGCGCCCTTCTTCAGTAGGGCTATAACTCAAGGGTCCCAGTGGGGGCGTTCAGATCACCGATCTAGTCTCCCTCCTCCTGAAAGGCGTTGTAACACCCCACTGTTTTATAATTTCAACATAGTCGTTTGTAATGCTTTTATTGCTATCAGATATTATTATGATTGTTATTATTATGCACAAATGTGCAATTTTATTTTATATATACTCTTTAATTTATTTATTCATCTGGTGGAGTGGGTTTTACTAGATTTTATTATGAATAGTAGAACTATTAGGGTATATAAATAATGAGAAAGCCTTGGAAGGGTGTATTATAAATTTTCCCTTCTCTTTTTTTCTTTATCAATTTCCCACTCTCTCCATCCTCCTCCTCTTACCCATCGATCAGATCCCCCCCCCCTGCCGACTTTTCCCTTCTTTTCTTTTTTTTAATTGGGTTTTCAAATTCCCACAATTTCTTTGCCATTTTAAGAAGCTTTTATGGGGTTCTTACTAATTTGATGGTGCTCTTCACTATTCCGGCGTTGGTTTCTTAGATTGGTTTCTTGGAAGGTGAAAATTAATTTTCTTAAATTGTATAAGGTTTGTATGTTTTCAATTTTTGACAAGAGAAATAGGGTAGTAGGGAGATTAAGGGATAATATTCATGTTAGAAGCAATTAATTCTTTATTTGATATGGTAGGAGTAAATTTGAAAAGAGTTAGGATTTTGGGTTTGAAATTAGAAGAGTTTATGCTTGGAATTAGTTAGAGATTGGCAATAAGATTGTTGAAAATTACGAGTAACAATTTAGAATAATTTTTGGAGCAGTTTATAGGCTTAAAACCTAATTAATAGAATTGCTAGTGTGTGCATATGTATAATGCACACCGGACGTTCGATGAAATGCCTGTAAGAAATCAAAGTATTTTCAGCAGTAAATTTGGACAGGTTTGGCAGCTTTTAACACTAATTGATATTCAAACTTGGTAATAGGCGGTGGTAGTGACCTCGGACGTGTAGTAGAGGAGCTATATACCGAGTTTCTGTATTTTGACAGATGAGTATGATCATACTAGATATATTTTATGTTGTGGCAAAATTTTAGACTTATCCAATGTGATTTGTGATAGTAATGGCCGGATAAGGAATTAATAGAAAATACGGAATTTTAATAGTTGAAATTGTACTATGTGGTGTATTTGCATGATTTTGAATATTTGGTGCTATTGTGATATATTGGGTTTATATAGGATAACTAGATTTTCCCGTGGGCACGTTCCTATGGTACGTATTTGGAACGATACAACATATGAAAGTCTTGTGAATAGTAAAACAACAATTATGTGGGTCAAGTTTGAATAGTAAAACAATAATTAGTTGTAAATAAAAGTCCATGTTTCCATTAGTATATGTTGAAAAATAATTATAAATAGGGGTGTAAAATCCAACTTCTTAGAACTTTGAGTGTGGAAAATGATGAAATTTAACTGTTGATGAGATATTTTCTATTTTCAATGTAACATGAGCAATAAAAAATGCATAAAAAATATGAAAATTTACAAATCTGAAATATGAAAATATAAATTTCTGAGTAAATAGAGAAAGAATGAGAGAGAGAGAGAGAGAGAGAGAGAGAGAGAGAGAGAGAGAGAAATAAATAAATAAATAAATAAAGGAGTTTTTTTTGGGGATTTGAATTTGAGTTTTGGGGGGAAACTTTTGGGCGAGAAAATATGTTTTATGAGGTTAGATCTGGAGCATTGATTTCAACCCTATTGAATGAGAGCCACTTGATAGCTTTCTTTGTGTTTTATTATATAGAGATGAAGTGATTTAGGGCAGGGTGTGTGTATGATATGCGAGTGAAAAATATAAATTAAATATATGATATTATGATGCGTTAGTTGACACGATGTACATATGACATATGGGTGATAAATGAGAATTAGATATGATAAAAAAATAAAATTAATGGCTTGGTATATGTATGATATGCAGGTGATTAAGGTGAAATAATATGTGATAAAATGATATGATAAGATAAATAGCATGGTATATACATAATATGCGATAATGTGACAAGATAAATAACATGATGTGATAATATTACAAGTTAAATAACATGATGTATGCATAATATGTGATAAGATGAGACGATAAATAACATGGTGTATGCCGAATATGTAATAATATGTTGAGATAAAAGATGAGATGATAAGTGATAATAAAATGGGATAAAAAGATGAGATGAAAATGATTATAAAAGTTAAATTTTGTTTACCAGTGCCTACAGAAATTCTGGGGGTTTGGGCTAGACCTCCCAATACCCAAGAACCAGATTGGGGTGCGGTGTTTATTACCCAAACTATGTTTAGGGGTGCGGTGTTATATTGCCCAAGCTATTGGCTTGCGGTCCAGTATATTACCCAGTTTATTTGGGGTGCGGTGTTATTTTACCCAAGCTATCACCTTTGGGGTGCGGTGATTATTACCCAAACTATGTTTGGGGTGCGGTGTATATTACCCAAGTTTTACTTGGGGTGCGGTGTATTCCCTCGCTGGCATAGGCTAGGAGGAAGACGTAGCCTCGGACGCGTAAGACCCTTGGTGGGCAGTGGTCCGCGTGTTTACTTGGGCTATCGGCTTTAGTATTTGGGATGATGTGGGGTACTGGTCGAAAATTTAATAAAATGGGTGAGTATGAAATGAGAATGAGAAAATAAAGAAAGTGTATGATATGGAATGAGAATGAAAAAGTACAAAAAACGGGTTATGTGAATGAGCATGAAAAGTAAAGCAAATGTGTAATGAAATGAGAATGAAAAGTAAAGAAATTGTGTTTTAGGAATGAATATGATAAGTAAATAAAATGTGTTATTAGTATGTGAATGAATTTGATAAGTAAAGAAAATATCTTATGAGTATGTGAATGAATATGATAAGTAAAGAAATAGTTTTATGTAAATAAAAATGAAAAGTATTGAAAATGTGTTATGTATTATGTGAATGAAAAGTAAAGTAAGATATATTGTGAGAATGAAAAGTAAAATAAGGTGTACTATGTGATGAAAAATAAAAGTAAGTAGTATTATGTGATGAGGATGGTTGTTAAAATTAAAACATGATATAACATGAGTTTGGTATCCCTTGGAATTGTGTCAAGAAACTACTCGCCCGCTATTTCGGTGGAAATGGTGGGAACTACCTGCCTAGGCACAACTCCAAGGTGGATCGGTGGGGTGTTGATATGATAGTTGTAATATAAGATGTGAATGAAACTTAAAGATATATTATGAGAAGAAATGAAAGTTAAAGTGAGTTGTAATACGAGATGTGAATGAAAGTTAAAGTGCGTTTTAATATGAGATGTGAATGAATATGAAAGTAAGATATATTATCTAATAACAATGAGATGTAAGTTGTATGATGAGATGATAATGAAATATAAAGTAAAGTATATGATAAAATGAGAATGAGAATTAAAGTAAACGGTATGATGAAATAAGAATAAAAAGTAAAGTAAACTTAATATAAAAGGAGAATGAATGTTAATGTATTATGAGATGTCATGAGTTGTGAATGAATGTAATGTTATCAGATTGAATGAATATGATGTTATGAGATGAGAATGAATGTGAATATAGTATATGATTGAATGAAGGTAATGTTATAAAATTGAATGAATGTTAATGTATTATGAGATATTATGAGACGAAAAATGAAAATGAATATATTATAAGATGAGGAGGAATATTAAACTATTCCTTGGAATTGTAACACAAAATAAAATAAAATATGAGTTTGGTATGCCTTGGAATTGTAACACAAAATAAAATAAAATATGTGTTTGGTATGCCTTGAAATTGTAACACCCCAAATTTATTTTTTTAAAAACTATTCTTTATTCCAATAATCTCTAACTTAATCTATTACTTATCATTACCATTTCTTTACTTACAAAAATACTCATCGATTTTTATTAAAAATTTCAGCAGAGTTTCCCCTGAAATTATTAGCCCTTTTACAGACATTCCTTACGAAATCTGCAAACAATTACAAATGTCAAGGTACCTGTAATATATATCAATCCTCCCCAAGTCCAGCCATTCAACATCACACATGAAATAATATATACGCCTCTGGGGGCATAATACATCATAATAAGCAAGATACAATTTAAAAATCATAAATTATTTTGAAAACCGATAAGATTTTTAGAAAAACTCTTGTAAAACCTTTCAAAAACCAACCACAGAACCAAATACTCCACAACGAGGTGGGTACAGGCTTTCATACTTCATCACAATACAATAGATATATTACCTCTTACAGTTATACAGACAATCTTCCATAATACTATATAATACATCATTCTACTTCCATTTCTACATATAATACATACATACATATATTCCATTTTACTACGAGCAAAAGTATATCTACTAAACCATAACATCTATCTCACCCCGCTGCTATCAAAACCTGCAGGAGAGTTAAGGTCGTCCACCCTCAGGGAGGGACTCCCCTAACCCCCAGAATACAACAGGGGTTAGTCATGTCTGGTGTGAGTATAATTTACTAGTTTAGCAAATAAATTAAACTGTATAAAAAAATAGAATGAACTTACGAATATCAAGATAATAAAATTCAACCAAAAATCTGAACAAAAAAACATCATAAATGCAACTTTATATCAAAGTACTCTTCTAAATCTGCACTCGTCTACATATCCATAACCACTCTCACTATCTTGAAGTTGTGCCTGGTCAGGTAGTTCCCACTATTTCCATAGAAATAGCGGGCGGGTAGTTCCTCGGCACAGTTCCAAGGTATATCAACTTATATCAACTCATAGCACAATTTATCCTTAGATTAGAAATCATTCCCATATCCATCACTTAACACACATCACTCTATGTGTCACACTAATATCACGTATCACTCTAATTTTCATTTATATAATATTATATCATGCATACACACTTTCTTTACTTCTCATACTCTTTTCCATACCACAATTTGTTTGAGTTATTCACATTAATTTTACATTCATAATCCTTCTTGATTAATCTCATATACACCAAATCATATTAATTTGTATAGGTAACTCCTTCACTTCATACTCAAATACAAAACACTATACTAATTGACATATAACTCCATTACTTTTCATTCTTAATCCCATAACACAAATATTCCTCTTTTCATAATTATCATTCACATCACCATTTCTTTATTTTCGTATATAATCACATAATGCAATTACCTCATTTTTCATACTTATTTAACCACATACTTCATTTACCATTCATTTCTATTTACATACTCATGACTCATATTACATAACATCACACTCATCAATCTTACAACATATTAATATTTCTTCTCATCATATTTATTCTCATCACATAACTTCACATTCATTCAATCATATAATATCACATACATTTTCTTTATACCCTATCACATGTATTTATTTTAGTGCATATCATCAAGTTCAATCATATCTTATAACACATCTCATCACATCGCATAATACATTCACCTTCCCTCTTATTATATATATAACAATTTACCTTCTTTTCATTCTACTCTCATATATCTTATTAGAATGCTCATTCTCATTTTATAGTATATTTTACTTAATAATTCATTTTTTATCTTATCATACAACTCAAGTTACTTTTCATTCTTATTAATAATATATCTTTCTTTTATTTTCGCTTACACCTCCTATTACACATTACTCTAACTTTCATTCTTATCAAATTATACTCCGCATCTCAAATATAGTTTGGATAATATTACACCGCACCCTAAAGCCGATAGCTTGGGTAATAATCACCGCACCCCACGTAGAACTTGGGTAATATCACATCACATCTCAAGCCGATAGCTCAGTTATTACTTTTCTTTATTTTCATTCTCATCTTACAATTTACTTTACTTTTCATTTCCATTTCACAATACCACTATCATATCAATAATCCACCGATTCACCTTGGGAGTTGTGTCAAGGTAGGTAGTTCCCACCATTTCCATGGAAATAGCGGGCGAGTAGTTCCTTGACACAATTCCAAGGTGCATCAAACTCATATCATATCATGTTTTACTTTAATAACCATTCTCATCACCTAATACCACATACTTATTTTATTCTTCACATAATATATTTTAATTCATGTTTCACACACCTAATGCATATGACTTTACTTTCATTCGTGTAATACATACACATTTTCTTTTACCTTTCATATTAATTTACATACATGATTCCTTCACTTTTCATATTTATTCTGACACATATTTTCTTCTCTTTTCATAGATATTCACATAACACAATTTCTTCACTTTTCATTTTCATTCAATTACATACTTCCTTACTTTCATTCATATAATGCATAATATATTTTCTTTACTTCTTGTATTCATTTTCATAATACAATTTCTTCATTTTATTCATATTAATTCACACACATACTTCCTTTACATTTTCATTCTCATTTCGTATTATACACTTTCTATACTTTCTCATATTCATTTCATATCTTACACCTTCTTTACTTTCTCATTTTCATTTCTTAATGCTTTGTATTCTACTTTTCATTTTCATCTCATAATACCCTTCTTTAACATTCATTTTTTCTTTATAACACCTTACTTTGATATCTATTTACATCTCATAATACAATTCACTTTAACTCTTATTCTCTTCAGATAATACACCGCACCCCAAACATAGTTTGGGTAATATACACCACACCCCAAAGCCGATAGCTTAGGTAATACTTTACTTTTCATTCTCATAATACTCTTTCTTTACTTTCTCATTTTTCCTTTCCTTTCACATTTATTCATTTTATTAATTTTTCGACCAGTGAGCCACAATATCCCAATATACTGAAAGCCGACAGCCCATTAAACATGTGGACCTCTGCCCACCAAGGGTCTTATGCGTCCGAGGCTACGTCTTCCTCCCATCCTATGCCGGCAAGGAAAACACCGCTGCCCACCAAGGGTCTTATGCATCGCTTCCCACCAAGGGTCTTACGCATCCAACAAGACTAGAGTCGATAGCTCCGTTAAACACAAATCACTGCCCACCAAGGGTCTTACGCATCCAACATGACTAGAGCTGATAGCTCTGTCAAACACAAATTGCTGTCCACCAAGGGTCTTAGGCATCACTGCCCACCAAGGGTCTTACACATCCAACAAGACTAGAGCTGATAGCTCTGTCAAACAGAAATCGCTGCCCACCAAGGGTCTTACGCACCGCTGCCCACCAAGAGTCTTACGCATCCAACCGGGCCTCAAGCCGATAGCTTGGATGATAAAACACGCACCCCAAACATAGTTTGGATAATAACCATGCACCCCAAGCCGGTACTTGGGTATTAGGAGGTCTAGCCCAAACTCCCAGGATTTCTGTATGTACTGGTCAACAAAATTTAACTGTTATTATCATTTTCATCTCATCTCTTTATTACATATCATGAATGCACCATATTATATAATTCATCCCATTATCATATATTATGAATATACCACGTTATTTAGTTTATAAAATTATGTTATCACACATTAATGTCACTTTGAACATCTCCGAATGTACTTTCTTCCCTTTTCATTCACATACTACATAACGCACTTTCTGTACTATTCATACTTATTCTCATAACACTATTTCTTCACTTTTCATATAAATATTCACATAACACAATTTTCATATATATATATTTAATCACACAACACAATTTCCATATATATAATTGCATAACACAATCTCCTTTAATTCTCATATTTATTCACATACACATTCTTTTATACATCTCTATATCATACATATACTAACTCATTCATTTCATCATTTATCACATCACATCTCATTTCTATTCATCATCCGCATATCATACGTATATCAAACCCCATTTACTTCATATTACCATATATAGATACCCAATATATATCCCAATAACCCCAAATATCCCAAATCATGCAAATTCACTATATAACACAATTTCAACTTATGAAAATTCCGTATTTTCTCTTAAATCACTCTCCTGCTATAACTAACACAATTTACATTGAATCAGTCTAAAATTTTATCACAACATGAAGTATTCTTAGTACAATCATACTCACTTGATATCCCGCGAAGACTCGAAGCACCACTACTCCATCACGCATTTGAAGTCGCTAATATCTCCTATTATCAAATTTCAAAACCAATTAGGGCTCAAAATATTCAAACCAGTCACAGATAATAATAATACTAATCCTAATGTCACTCAGGCATTTTCTTGAACGCCTGGCATGCACACGTGCGATGCACGTATTATTCGAATTCCTACAGGATTTCATCTCCATAAAATTACTAAAATCACCCCATATAATTCAAACGGTTTAACTATAATTTCTACTATTATTTTGGAGATAATTCTTATATATTTATTTCTCTTTTATAAACCCAAACCCTAATTTGTAAGCAACTTGCAAAATCTTGAATAATTTGTTAATTTCTTGCCTCTATAATACCCAACACCTTCTAATCTCCGTACTACAATATTTCTATTCATTAGAAATTAAAATTACTTAATTCTATACAAATAAAATAAAATAGGGTATACATTTTCGTTACTTTTTCTCCAAATTGACGCCACCACGATGCAGAGAACTCTTCAATTAATCAAAACCCCTAAAAATATTTTGGAAATCGATGGAAATTGGACGGGAATTGGGGACCTTGGGTGAAGGTCGAAATGGGTTTTGGTTGGCACTGATAAAGCTCTGGACGAAATGAAGAATGAGGGGAAGGAGAAAAAGAATTTGAAAATTCACAATAAGCCCCTCCATCACCAAATAATTATTATAAAGTCCTCTTAGTTCAATTTTGTAATATATTTTTATAAAAATCACTTCACCGTATATCTAAATAAAACTCGAGTCTAAGGGAAAATTAAATTTCATAATAATAACAATAACAATAATATCTAATAGCAATGAAAGAAATGCAAACGACTATTTTGAATTTATAAAATACATGGGTGTTACAGGAATTGTGTCGGGGAACTACCTTCCAAGGCACAACTTCCAGGTAGATTGAGTGGATGTTGATATGATAGATTGTTTGAAAACTAGAAAGTTCCTTCTTGGGCAATATCCAGTTTTCTTTTATTATATTTTCATGTTAAATCTCATGTTATATTTAAATATCAGCATGATAGTAAGTTCTTTAAACTTCATTCATATTATTTATTCTAGTAACTAACCTTGTAAAATATACTCATACCAATTTTGGCTGACCCCTATTGTGTTTGGGGGTGAGAGGAGTCCCTCCCTAAGGGTGGACGTCCATAGACTTCCCTTTTGCAGGAATTGAGTAGCAGCGAGGTGAGACACATGTCTTCCTTAGTTTTTGTAGTGTTATTTTCTCAGGAAATTAATAAGCTTGTAAATGTAGATATTGTTAAATTTCTATTAGTTAAAGTTATATATAAACAGGGGTAGAGAATAGAGCTTGTGTAATAATTTGTATTTTGGAAGTTTATGTATGTATCTGTATGAGATGGTGATATACAGTGTTGAAATAAGTATGTTAAAATCCGTACCCATCTTGTTGTGGAGTATTGGGTCCTGTGTGTTGGTTTTTGAAGGTTTTTCAAAGGTTTTTCTAAAAATTCATTACGTTTTTAAGGTAAATTTTGGTTTTTATTTTGTATCTTGCATTATATGTTGATATTTGCCCCTAGAGCCCTATATATATGTTGTCTATGTGTTGTTGCTTGGATTGGCCTGGGGAGGATTGATATTAATTGTCTGTGTTGTTATATATTTAATTGTTAGCAGAATTTCGTAAGAATTTATGTGAAAGGGCTAATATTTCGGGGGAGACTATGCCGAAATTTTCATTGAAATTTATGAAGATTATTCTAAGTAAGAAATAGTGTAAGTAAGGAATAGTTTAAGCAAGATTTTTTTTTGAAAAAAAGTATGGGGACATTACAGTTTGGTATCATAGCCTAGGTTAACTAGGATAAGGTCTTGGATGACTAGTATCTTAGTCATCCTGTAATAGGTGGATGTGGGCTCATGTAAGTTGGTATTGAGTTTACAGTTTTGTTTGTATGAGTCTTAAAGTATATTTCTTGAATTCTAAAGTAGAAAAGTTCTAATTTTGAGGTGTGTATGCCATGACTAGGATTTTGATAGTTGCTTCTTTGATGTGTCGGGAATGGAAAGTGTTGGTATTTGACCCAAACTGATTCTACTTGAGGAAAGGGTGATGATATAACCTTTATCGGTACAACCGTCAATTTTACTGTAGACCGTTCGAGCTTAGATATGAAATTTTTACATGATATTGATCATACATCACTAAAATTGGATGATATGGATGAATGTCCTTCACAATATAGTAAATATTCCTAATAATGATGATGGATTATGGATGAGATCGAGGGTAGACAGTGATAAATTAGGTCTTTTGACATGTATGACCTTCGGTGGCTAATGATAGATATGAAAAATGACACTAGGTATATTGTACATTTCGGAGGTGCGAAGAGGTGAAGAGATTTCGGAAGGACCATTTGATGGTCTAGTATGATGAAGGATATTGAAGAGTTGGTCGATAGATGTTTGATTTGTTTTCCTCAGTCCTCTTAGCTCGGGGGCGAGCTTCTTTTGAGGTGTGTATAATGTAAGTATGTAACACACCTCTATTTTATAATTTCAACATAGTCGTTTGTTGTCTTTTATTGCTATCAGATATTATTATGATTGTTATTATTATGCACAAATGTGCAATTTTATTTTATATATACTCCTTAATTTATTTATTCATCCGGTGGAGTGGGTTTTACTAGATTTTGTTATGACTAATATAACTATTAGGGTATATAAATAATGAGAAAGCTTTGGAAGAGTGTATTATTAATTTTCCCTTTTTTTTATTATCAAATTCCCCCTCTCACCATCCTCCTCTTACCCGTCGATCAGAACCCCCCCCCCCCCCCCACCCTCCAATGGCCGATTTCCCCCTCCTTTTCATTTCTTTAATTAGTTTTTCTAATTCGCACAATTTCTTAGCCATTTTAAGAAGCTTTTGTGGGGTTCTTACTAATTTGATGGTGCCCTTCACTATTCCGGCATTGGTTTCTCATATTGGTTTCTTGGAAGGTGAGAAACAATTTCCTTAAATTGTATAGGGTTTGTATGTTTTCAATTTTTGACAAGAGAAATAGGGTAGTAGGGAGATTAAGGGATAATATTCATGTTAGAAGCAATTAATTCTTTATTTGATATAGTAAGAGTAAATTTGAAAAGAGTTAGTTAGGGTTTTGGGTTTGAAATTAGAAGAGTTTATACTTGGAATTTGTTAGAGATTGGCGATAAGAATTGTTGAAAATTATGAGAAACAATTTAGAATAATTTTTTGAAGAGTTTATAGGCTTAAAACCTAATTAATAGAATTGTGATTGTGTGCATATGTATAATGCACGTCGGGCGTTCGATCAAATGCCTGTAAGAACTCAAAGTATTTCCAGCTATAAATTTGGACTGGTTTGGGAGTTTTTAACACTAATTGATATTCGAACTTGGTAATAGGCGGTGGTAGCGGCCTCGGACGTGTATCGGATGAGCTGTATACCGAGTTTCTACGTTTTGACAGGTGAGTATGATCATACTAGATATACTTTAGGTTTTGGCAAAATTTCAGACTTATCCAATGTGATTTGTGATAGTTATGGCCGGATAAGAAATTAATAAAAAATACAAAATTTTAATAGTTGAAATTGTACTATGTGGTGTATTTGCATGATTTTGAATATTTGGTGCTATAGTGATATATTGGGCTTACATAGGATAACTAGATTTGCCCGTGGCCACGTGCCTACGACACGTCTTCAGAACGATACAGCATATGAAAAGTGTAACCCCTGTTTCCCTAGATATGTATTTTCTGAAGATTTTTCATATTTTGATTAATTATAAATTCATTATTATTTTAAACTCGATTAGGGCCTCCTATTAAAATCTTTTCGAACCGGAAATTGTATTTTCTTCGAATAATAGTATATTCTAACTTTAATGTTTATTTTCTAAGTGATCGGCTATTTGTATCTTATTTTTATTACTATTAGATTTTAATAAACTTGTTTATCGCAAATCTCATTTTGATATGTATATCAAAATTATTTTGTTGTTATCAATATTATTATAATATTTGATTGTTGAATTGAAAACCTAATTCTATTGTATTTAGTAGTATTTGAGTATTAATTTGATGCACACAAATTGATTTATTTTGTTACTATATTATTATTGATCCATTTATTTATTTTTCTCTAATTGTATATTTTTCTTATTGGATTTTTAATACCTATTTTAAACCCAAACCCAATTTCCTATTGGATTTTCTACCCAAATACCCAAACCCTATACTATTTAAACGCCTAAACCTAATTAACCCTAACCCTACCTATACTGTTTTACCCTAACCTAATCCAGCCGCCTGCCTACCTTTTCCCCTCCCGCTCGTCTCCTTCATCCTCTACCTTCTCTTCTCCTAACCCATCTCCCGTCCTCCTGTCCCTCCAGTGACGCTGACCTCCCCGCATTGACCCCGACTGCAGTGCCAGCGCCTCCATCCCCCCCGCACTCTCTGTGTCGCAACTCAGCCAGCGACTAGCCACCGCAACGCTAGTGCAGTGCACCGCTCTAGCGCCCTCATTTGTGCGTTGCGACCACCCTGCGATGTCGCGCTCCTGTCGCAGCCTCACCGAGATGTAGCCAGTCAGCGCCACCCTCAGGCAGCACATCAGCTCCCCTGCGCCGCTCAGCCCAGCCGCTCAGCTGTCGCTCCCCTGCTGGTCGTCAATGCCGTCGCCATCCATGGTCAAGCATCGCAGAGCAGTCTCCCCTCCATGCTCTGTTTTGGCCATGGCTATGATTGTGGCTTTTGATCAACTTTGAATTTGGGTCGTCGATCATCATGATCATTATCATCTTGGTGTTGTGATCTATTGAATTCTGGCCATTGATTTGATCATCAAGATCATCACCATCCGATTGCATCTCAACCGTCCAATCGTCGTTCATCACAATCACGATCATCGTCTTCTTGATCCGCTGATCGCATCACCATCATCATCATCATCATCAAGATCTTAATCTCGACCGTCAGATCTCTTTTTATCATCGCGATCCTGATCATCATCTTGATCTTGATCTTGATCTTTGATCTCAGCCGACCGATCTATCGATCACACTTGATCTCGGCCCTTGATCGTCTCGATCGTCTCGTTCGTATTCTACTTGGTGAGTTGATCATTTGAGCCACTTTTGTTTTCATTCATCAAATTGTCAATCATGGTAAATTTACTCTTTTGGTACTCTTCTAATTCTCATATGTTTTATTTTTGATCTCGACCGTTGGATTCGCTTGATCTTCATCTTGATCTTGATCATTATCGAGATCCGTGCTGATTGTGCTCGTCGCTCGGGATCCATTCCCGTTATTCTTTCATCCGATTCATCGTCACCCCAAGGCAAGTATCTCTTTTACATTTCATTTTCTAGTACAAGCTTTTCTTTGAAAATTCTGCAATAGTTTGTGAATGTGACTCCTCTTTGTTTTTCGTTGATGATTTCATGTTTCTCCTTATATATTACATGATCTAAGAGTCACAACCCTTCGTTGATACACTTGTTCACAACTAGTATAATTTTGATTCATTTCATACCAAAAGTCTTTTAGTTGGTTTCTGTTTCTGTCTTGCCTAGCTGTTTCGACCCCGATAAAACCAAAATCTGAACTTGAGTCCTGAATATAAAATGTAGCCTTAAGTGCCTAGTTACTCGACACTAGTACGTGATACTTATTACTTGATGCTTGATACCATTACATGTTCACTAGCCACTTGTTCTACTACTAGTACTTGTTACCCAATCTTGTCACTTGAGTTGTCTTTCTTGCTAGCTTGTTTCTTGAATCCCCACTACTTGTTGCATCCCTATTACATTCTTGATTCCAAATCTTGTTCCATATTTCTTGTATTTGTTTTACTATTTGCGGCCCTAACTTGCACTAAGGGCGTTTATCTTGTTTTCCCTATTTTTTCCCTTTTTATATTTATATTAGGTTTGCCCGTTGACACGTGCCTACGGCACGTCTTCGGAACGGTCCACCTTGTTTGCTCATATAAAATAGTTTTGGAGGTCCATCAAATTAATTGAAGTAGCAAACATATTATATGAGAAACTTTTGGGGGTCCAGCAAAAAACATATTATATGATTTTTTTGATTTTTTTTTGAATTATTTTTAAAGTTTTTAAAATTTTTAATTTTTTTGGTCTTTAAATTTTTAATTTTGTAAAAAATTTTAAAATTTTTATTTTCTTAAATTTTTAAATAGAAGAGGGAGGGAGAGAGAGAGAGAAAAAAAATAATAATTAAATAAATACAGGAGTTGTTTTGGGTGGGGGATTTGAATTTGAGTTTTGGAGGGAAACTTTGGGGAGGGGGGGAATATATGTTTTGTGAGGTTAGATCTGGGCCTTTGATTTTTTTGGAGATTGAAGGAGAGCCACCTGATAGCTTTCTTTGTGTTTTATTATATAGATATACAGACTTTAGAGACGAATTGCCTGCTGAAATTGGTGAGCAGACATTTAGGCTTCGCTTGGAAAACTTGCTATAATTATCTTGTATTTGAGTTGATTTCATTTTGTTGCTACCTAAATCTTGGAACGGGCATATAGTCCTGAGTTTTATCTTTTGATCCAGATTTGAAAACTATTTGTGATATTATTATTTTGTTTCAATTATTTTCTGTTGATTAATAAATTATTCATGCATGCGTGGTTGTGTACATTTTGTTATATTCTTGTTATAATGCTGATTCGATCCTACAGCTCATGAAAGATGAAAATCATTCGCTGGCCTTTGTCACGCGCTCGTATTCCGTATTTTTGGGACGCGGGGCGTGACAAAAAGTCCATGTTTCCATATATATATATAGGGAAAAAGGGGTATAAGCAACTTGCTCATTTAGTAAATGAGCAAGTGATGATGTGGCATGCATGTGATTGGAAAGTCCTTAAAATGGTTAGTTGTCCAATGTATCACATGCATGCCACATAATCACTTGCTCATTTACTAAATGAGCAAGTTGCACATATCTTTTTTACCCATATATATATATATATATATATATATATATATATATAGAGAGAGAGAGAGAGAGAGAGAGATAGAGAGAGAGAGAGAGAGAGAGAGAGAGAGATTATTAAATAAACAAATGAGTTGTTTGGGGGGGGTGGGATTTGAATTTGAGTTTTGGGGGAAAACTTTTGGGGGGGAAATGTGTTTTGTAAGGATAGATATGGACCTTTGATTTTTGGGGGATTGAAGGCGAGCCACTTGATAGCTTTATTTGTGTTTTATTATACAGATATGAAGTGATTTAGGGCATGGTGTATGTATGATATGCGGGTGATATATAGAAATTAAATATATGATATTATGATGTGTTAATTAACATGATGTACATATGACATATGGGTGATAAATGAGAATTAGATATGATAAAAAAATGAAATTAACAGCTTGGTATATGTATGATATGCAGGTGATTATGGTGAAATAATATGTGATAAAATGATATGATAAGATAAATAGCATGGTATACACATAATATGTGAAAATATGATAAGATAAATAACATGGTGTATTCGTGATATTTAATAATATGATGTGATAATATTACAAGTTAAATAATATGGTGTATGCATAATATGTGATAAAATGAGACGATAAATAACATGTTGTATGCCGAATATGTGACAATATGTTGAGATAAAAGATGAGATGATATGTGATAATAAAATGGGATAAAAAGATGAGATGAAAATGATTATAAAAGTTAAATTTTGTTTACCAATGCCTACAGAAACCCTGGAGGTTTAGGCTAGACCTCCAAATACCTAAGAACCGGCTTGGGGTGCGGTGTTTATTACCCAAACTATGTTTGGGGTGTAGCGCCCCAAATTTCTAATATAATATCTTAGAAAATACGTGGCACAATCCCAGCATCAACTTCAATGTAACATTAAACACAACCAACACCAATAAAATTTTCAACTTTTATTACAACAATCTATTACAAAGCACAACAGAACTCAAAACATCTCAACTCAAAATTTTCTTTTATTTACAACACAAAACTATCTCAAATATGCTTTTACAAATTTACACAAAACTCTTTCAAATCAATTTATCTCAAAAACCATCTCAAGTATCGCACCTCCAAACTCTAAGCAACAACCTGCAACACATGAGGCTAGAGATGATCCCTAACCCCCAAAACTAAAGGGGTCAGCCATAAATGGTGTGAGTGACATAAAAGCAAACAAACAACATATATAAACATTAAGCAAGGATTCTTAAACAACATGTAATAAACCAAAATACATAAAATATGAAGTAGCAAGAAATGTAAACAACAAGTGATACTAAATCAACTGTCAAGTGTAGAAAACAGGAAACCATATGCATAAAACTAAGTCAAGAAAACACCAATTCTATATGCGGACTCTCTAATGCGTACTTGTCGAAGTCTATGCATCCCACTCTACATAGGTTCGGTGCAAGCCCTTAACGTCTTCACTTCGTAGGGTTCAATCCCCCGCTATGCAACTAATCCTAACACGATGACTACTACGAGATAAAGATAAACTGTGAGTATTAGCCCATGCCCCGATAATTTCGGAGATAGATCCCACACCACAAGTAATTTACCGTGATAATTCCGGAGATCATCCCCCACCGAAAGCAATGACCTCATCACACGAATACCACATGTGCGTTGCCTCAACTCCAATAATTCCGGAGATCAATCCCACACCACAAGTAATTACCGTGATAATTCCGGAGATAATCCCACACCACAAGTATTCTACCGTGATAATTCCGGAGATATATCCCACACCACAAGTAATCTACCGTGATAATTCCGGAGATTAAATCCCACACCGAAAGCCATACTGAGGTACTTGACCCATGTTCCCGTTCATCATATCACCACTAGTGTCTGTCCTTATTATTTTTGGGTTATTTAATTACTCAACGAATCTCCTAGAGTTGGTGTACCCTACCGGACTTAACTCAAAACCGAATAACTAAAATGCCTCAACAGGCCTCAACAAAAGAACTCAACGCCGGTATACTAGGGTCACACACATGCTCTAGAGACTCAAACTCAAATGTCTAAACCAACTTTCCACCATAAATAGCTCAACTGAATATATTAAAATCATATGCTTAACTGAATACCTCAAAATCATATGCTTAACTGAATATCTCAAAATCATATGCTTAACTGAATACAAAGTATAGGCTAAAATATCTGAAGACTAATCATTGAAAGAATACTCAAGTTACGAAAACTCATCAGTACCAGTCGACTTATACTGTAGTAAGTCGACTGTCCACAGGACAAATACTCATGATTTTAAGAAATTAAACTAAGTAACATAAGTCGACTTGAAGAACCATCAGTCGACTTACCCGAGACAAAGTCCAATAATTTTCACGAAAATATTCTAAGTATAACAAGTCGACTTAAGGAAGTCATAGGTCGACTGTCCAGAAAGAAGTTGTAGTGACTTTACAAAATAAATTCTCAGTAAACCAATCGACTAAATAATGGTCTAAGTCGACTGCCCAGAACGGGTTTTCAAAAGAACTAGAGACACAATAGCAGGGTCGTACCAGTCGACTGAAAAGTCTGCCAGTCGATTGTCGGCATACAGACTGCACAGTTTAGGTCTGCATACAATAATCAATTTGAGTTTTTCTAAAGATTCATTGTTTGTGAAAATAATTCGTATTCAGGTAAAAATGAAAATCTCAAAGTATCCTCAGGTTGGAAGCATTACTTACATCAATCCGTGTCTCAAATCTCAAGTTCTCATGTTCTAAATTCCTAATTCTTCCATTAGGGTTTCTCAATACTGAAATTCATTCACAACTCAAACCAAAATCTGATCTATAACACAAGATCCAGACGTTCATCCATCCGATCATAACCATACTCAAATCTTAAACATGCCTTCTAGCAATACAATTTTTATGAACCAAGATCTACTCAACATTCTTAGATTTCACTTACATGATACAACAACAACCATTGCATCGTTTTCATGCAAAATACTAAATAAACATACATGCCAAACAAACAACAAAACAATCGTTCACATAAATCCATCAACCAAACAAAGTTCATATCACTCACAAAACAAAACAAAACAAAACAATGTCACTCACCTTTGAATTGAAAAGATCCAACGAAAAAGCCTTCCTTTTTGCGAGATCCAAATCTTCCTCTTGTTCCTCCAAAACAAATCACAAAATTCTGTATATTGCAGCAAATGACGGCTGCGAAAATCCTTTTTAAACATCCGGGAATGAAATTTAGGGATTCACAACAATTTTACAAAATAATCCCGTCGAAATACAACTTTATATATATAACTCTATTCTTGGAAATTCAATCAAATTCATTTAAATTAGGATTTAAAAGTAAAATATACTCATTAATCTCAATTGGTACTGTTCAAAATGTCCAGAAAATACATTTTACATTTTAACCCCTAAAAATGACAAATTTGCAAAAAAAAGGTCCTTCTTTTCTCAAAATTTGCAAATAGTTCCAATTAGTTTCAGAAAAATCTGGAAAAATACTAAATAAATTCCAAATATTAAATAATGATTTTTCATGAAGTAAACTTGACTTTCAAACTTCTCAAGAAAGTATTTGCACGTGTAAAAAGATAAATTTTTCTGAAAATATTCATAAATTCTCCAAAAATCATTTTAGTCATTTATAAACCTTTAAAAATAATATTTTAAAAATACGGGGTTCTACATCACTCCCTCCTTAGAAGAGTTCTGTCCTCATAACTACTACTAATGAGTCCAACCCACATACCAACAAAGAAATCAACATCTCATAAATGGAAACGTAATTCAAACAATTGCATATGACAACTCAATCAAAATAGAAGAAATACAACTCAACTCAAAGTACTATCATTCAAAAGAATTACTATCACATAACAGAAATACACTCATACAAAAAGCTCAGGGAAATCCTTCTGCATTCGATCCTCTGGTTCCCAAGTAGCCTCTTCGAACTGCTAATTCCTCCACAACACCTTGACCATAGGTATCACCTTGCTCCTAAGAACTTTCTCCCTACGATCAACGATCTCAACAGGCTGTTCCTTGTAACTCAAGTTCACCTGTAGATCTTCAGGAATCTCTACCAACTGATGATTCTGATCTGGCACATACTTCCTCAATAATGACACATGGAATATATCATGCACCTGTGCCAACTCCTCTGGAAGCTTCAATTTATATGCTGTCTTGCCAATCCGCTCCACGATCCTGTATGGCCCAATATACCTTTGCGCCAACTTGCCTCCCTTACCAAACCTGATTACTCCTTTGGTCGGAGACACCTTGAGGAAAACTGCATCCCCAACCTCAAACTCCAAGTCTCTTCGTCGAGTATCATCATAACTCTTCTGCCGACTCTAAGCCTCGACTAACCTCTTGCGAATCAGCTCAATCTGCTCTGACGTCTGCTGTACGATCTCAGGACCATACATCTGCCTCTCGCCAACCTCGTACCAACAAACAGGTGTCCTGCACCTCCGCCCGTACAAAGCCTCATACGGTGCCATCCCGATACTCGCGTGGTAACTGTTGTTATAAGCAAACTCAACCATTGCCAAGTATCTCTCCCAACTACCACCAAAATCCATAACACAAGCCCTCAATATGTCTTCCAGCACTCGATTCACCATCTCCGTCTGACCATCGGTCTGTGGATGAAAAGCGGTACTGAAATCAGTTCTGGTGCCTAAAGCTGCTTGTAGGCTCTTCCAAAACCTTGAAGTGAACCTTGAATCTCTGTCGGATACAATCGACACAGGAACTCCATGAAGTCTCACAATTTCACCAATGTACAACTCAGCCAATTTCTCCATCGACCAAGTAATCTGCATGGCTAGAAAGTGAGCCGACTTAGTCAAACGGTGCACGACAACCCAAATCGAGTCATTGCCCTTCGAACTCCTCGGCAAACCCGTGATGAAATCCATACTGATATTCTCCCATTTCCACTCCGGAATGGGCAACGGCTGTAACAAACCTCCAGGTCTCTGATTTTCTGCTTTGATCTGCTGACAAGCTCAGACATCTTGCCACGAAATCTGCTACATCCCTTTTCATACCAGACCATCAAAAGTGCTGTTTGATGTCCTTGTACATCTTCGTGCCTCCAGAATGTACTGACAGCAAGGTACTGTGTGCTTCCTGCAAGATACTCTCTCTCAAATCTGCATTATCTGGAACACACAACCTCTCACCCATCCAAAGAATTCCATCTTGGACACGAAACTCTGATAGCTTGCCCTCTGAAACCTGTTGCAACATCTTCTGAATCTCTGAATATGATCTCTGTCCTTCCACAATCCTCTCTCTCAAGGATGGCTGCAGCCTCAACTGAGCCAAAGATGCCCCTAAACCTTGCAGCACCACCTCGATACCGCCTGATCGATCTCTGCTGCCAACTCACTTCGAGTAATGATCAAACTTGATAAACTACTCTTCCTGCTAAGTCCATCCGCCACCACATTCGCCTTGCCTGGATGATACTTGATCTCAGGACGAATGTCTTCCAATACCTCCAACCACCTTCTCTGCCGAAGATTAAGATCCTTCTGTTGATAAATGTACTTCAGGCTCTTGTGGTCAGTGTACATGTTAACCTTCTCACCATAAACATAATGCCTCCACTGCTTCAAGGCATAAATGATAGCTGCTGGCTCCAAATCATGTGTCGGGTAATTCTTCTCATGCGGACGCAATTGTCTCGAACCATAAGCAATAACCTTGCCTTCTTGCATCAAGACACAACCCAAACCTCTGAGAGATGCATCACTGAAATATCATAATCCTTCCCAGCTTGTGGCAAAGCTAAGATAGGTGCAGTAGTCAACCTTTCCTTTAACTCAAGGAAACTCTCCTCACACTTATCAGTCCATGAAAATGCCACATTCTTCCGGGTCAAGCCTATCAAAGGAACTGCAATCTGAGAATAACCCTGGATGAATCTCCTGTAGTAACCAGCTAAACCCAAGAAACTTCTGATTTCCTTTACAGACGTTGACCTGGGCCAATCCTTCACTGCTTCAACTTTCTGGGGATCAGTGGCCACTCCCTCCTTAGAAAGGATATGACCAAGGAAAGCTACCTCAGACTTCCAAAACTCACACTTCGACAACTTGGCATACAAGCTATGCTCCTGCAATTTCTGTAATACCGCTGTCAAGTGCATAGAATGCTCCTCCTCCGACTTCGAATACACCAAAATATCGTCGATGAAAACCACCACGAAAGAGTCAATAAATGGCCTCAAAACCCGATTCATCATATCCATGAACACTGCTGGCGCATTCGTCAACCCGAATGGCATTACTAAAAACTCATAGAGTCCATGACGAGTCCTGAAAGCTGTCTTACTCACATCTTCCTCCTTGACTCGAACCTGATGATACCCTGATCTCAAATCAATCTTCGAAAACACAGCTGCTCCTCGAAGCCTGTCGAACAAATCATCAATCCGCGGCAGTGGATACTTGTTCTGAATAGTCACCCTATTCAACTCCCGGTAGTCAATGCACATCCTCATCGACCCATCCTTCTTCTTGACCAACAACACTGGCGCTCCCCACGGAGAAGAACTTGGCCTAATAAGCCATTTGCTCAACAGCTCCTCAATCTGCTTCTTCACTTCATCTTGCTCTACAGGTGCCATCCTGTACGGAGCCTTAGAAATCAGCGCACTCCCCAGCTGAAAATTGATGCAAAACTCCACATCTCTCTACGGCGGTAATCCTGGAAAATCATCCAAGAACACCTTAGGAAAATCTTGGACAACCGGAATGCCCTTGACTTCATCTGAAATTTCCATCTTGGATACCATTGCAGCCACCTTCGGAATCTTCTTCTTCCTTTGGAAAGTCACTGCGGGTCCACCTGGTGCTTTCACCAACACCTCCTTCTGCTTGCATTCAATTGTGGCATCATATATTGCCATCCAATCAAGGCCCACGATGACATCCACACCCAAGACTTGCAGCTCAATCAGATCAATGCCGAACAACCTCCCGCCAATCTCGATATCACAGCCCTCGTAATATCGATCCGCAATCAACTCTTCACCTGACAGTGTTGCCACCGACAAAATCCTGCCTGGAAACAACTTAGGTTCCACACCCAAGATCCTTGCAAAATTTGGCGATACAAAAGTATGAGACGAACCAGTATCAAATAAAACCCTTGCCTTTATTCCATTAATTAAAACAATTCCTGTTACAAGAAGAGTGATACTCAATCTCCAATTGTTCTCAAATAAAGGTTTTACTTATTACATTGATTTAAAAATAAAATCAGAATTCTTGCATACCCTGTATTACATCTTCCGAGTTACCCACGTCCTCCTCGATTAATGCAAATACTCGCCCTTGCCTCTGGAATTTGCTTCCACCCGAACCATCCTTCCTCAATTGTGGACAATAGGGCTTAGAATGTCCTGCCTGCCCACACTGGGAACAAATCTGCTTCGCCAACTTCGAACACGCTGACCTGTAATGTCCTGCCTCCTTGCAGTAAGAACAAGTCACTCCCTGAGTTGCAGGTGCCTTCTGCACCGGATCACTGAACTTGACTTGCTTCGCTGGGAATCCCTTCCCGCTCTGACCTGATGCTGGCCTCTTGTTCCTGTTCCATGTATCTTGCCTCTTCTGGAACTGGTCCATGTCCTCCTCAGTCATAGCTGCTCTCCTGACCAGCTTGTCGAACCTTCTGATGCCCAACGGGATCATCCTCGACATCAAGTTTGGCCTCAAGCCCTGCTCAAACTTCTTGGCCGTCTTCGCCTCGTCAACGATCAACTCTGGTGCATACTTCGAAAGCTGAGCAAACTTGGTCTCATACTCCCGCACGGTCATGCTACCCTGCCGAAGGTTCAAGAACTCGGTCGCCTTCTTCTCCTGAACATCTAGGGGAAAGAAGCGATCCCTGAATTCCTCCAGAAAAGCTTCCCAAGTCATCGGCTGATCTCCCAAAGTCCTCTTCAGCGATTCCCACCAAACACCAGCGTCCTTTTCCAGCTGCATCGTAGCCAACTTCACCTTGCTGGCTACTGGAGTCTCCGATACCTCGAAGATTGTCTCCATCCTCCTAATCCAATCATCAGCTGCGGTTGGATCAGATTGCCCCTCAAAAACTGGCGGCCTCATCCTCTTAAAGGACTCGATCTGCTTGATAGGATCGGCGTTAACCAATCCCTATCCAGCTCCATGATTTTGCTGCTGATTCTGCTGTTGATTCTGAGTTTGCGCCAAATTAAATGCCATTAGCACATTCAGAGTCTGATACACCTTGGCAAATTCAGCCTCAAGATCAATTCCCGTTCCTCGAGAACTACCAGATCCATCATCATTGTTACCACCATTCCTGGGCCAGGGTGCAACCATACTGAATACTGCAAAACGAGGGAAAAGTTAGAGTATCACACACAATTCAAACTCACATCAACATCCTTTAGCAAAACTTCACTTGTATCCCAAAGGTAAAACATCATGCTCCATTCTATGTGATACTCACTCTTTAATGTCGACACCTAGGTACTCACACTCTAGTGTCCACACCTAGGTTATGTTTATGCCATGTTTATTATTACTATTGAAGCATGCTCTGATACCAATCACTGTAGCGCTCCGAATTTCTAATATAATATCTTAGAAAATACGTGGCACAATCCCAGTATCAACTTCAATGTAACATTAAACACAACCAACACCAATAAAATTTTTAACTTTTATTACAACAATCTTTTACAAAGCACAACGGAACTCAAAACATCTCAACTCAAAATTTTCTTTTATTTACAACACAAAACTATCTCAAATATGCTTTTACAAATTTACACAAAACTCTTTCAAATCATTTTATCTCAAAAACTATCTCAAGCATCCCACCTCCAAACTCTAAGCAACAATCTGCAACACATGAGGCTAGAGATGATCCCTAACCCCCAAAACTAAAGGGGTCAGCCATAAATGGCGTGAGTGACATAAAAGCAAACAAACAACATAAATAAACATTAAGCAAGGATTCTTAAACAATATGTAATAAACCAAAATACTTAAAATATAAAGTAGCAAGAAATGTAAACAACAAGTGATACTAAACCAAGTGTCAAGTGTAGAAAACAGGAAACCACATGCATAAAACCAAGTCAAGAAAACACCAATTCTATATGCGGACTCTCTAATGCGTACTTGTCGAAGTCTATGCATCCCACTCTACATAGGTTCGGTGCAAGCCCTTAACGTCTTCACTTCGTAGGGTTCAATCCCCCGCTATGCAACTAATCCTAACACGATGACTACTACGAGATAAAGATAAACTGTGAGTATTAGCCCATGCCTCGATAATTCCGGAGATAGATCCCACACCACAAGTAATTTACCGTGATAATTCCGGAGATCATCCCACACCGAAAGCAATGACCTCATCACACGAATACCACATGTGCGTCGCCTCGACTCCGATAATTCCGGAGATCAATCCCACACCACAAGTAATTACCGTGATAATTCCGGAGATAATCTCACACCACAAGTATTCTACCGTGATAATTCTGGAGATATATCCCACACCACAAGTAATCTACCGTGATAATTCTGAAGATTAATTCCCACACCGAAAGCCATACTGAGGTACTTGACCCATATTCCCGTTCATCATATCACCACTAGTGTCTGTCCTTATTATTTTTGGGTTATTTAATTACTCAACGAATCTCCTAGAATTGGTGTACCCTACCGGACTTAACTCAAAACTGAACAACTGAAATGCCTCAACAGGCCTCAACAAAAGAACTCAACGCCGGTATAATAGGGTCACACACATGCTCTAGAGACTCAAACTCAAATGTCTAAACCAACTTTCCACCATAAATAGCTCAACTGAATATCTTAAAATCATATGCTTAACTGAATACCTCAAAATCATATGCTTAACTGAATATCTCAAAATCATATGCTTAACTGAATACAAAGTATATGCTAAAATATCTAAAGACTAATCATTGAAAGAATACTCAAGTTACGAAAAATCATCAGTACCAGTCGACTTATACTGTAGTAAGTGGACTGTCCAGAGGACAAATACCCATGATTTTAAGAAATTAAACTAAGTAACATAAGTCGACTTGAAGAACCATCAGTCGACTTACCCGAGACAAAGGCCAATAATTTTCACGAAAATATTCTAAGTATAACAAGTCGACTTAAGGAAGTCATAGGTCGACTGTCCAGAAAGAAGTTGTAGTGACTTTACAAAATAAATACTCAGTAAACCAGTCGACTGAATAATGGTCTAAGTCGACTGCCCAGAACGGGTTTTCAAAAGAACTAGAGACAACAGCAGGGTCGTACCAGTCGACTGTCGACCTACAGACTGTACAATTTAGGTTTGCATACAATAATCAATTTGAGTTTTTCTAAAGATTCATTGTTTGTGAAAATAATTCGTATTCAGGTAAAAATGACAATCTCAAAGTATCCTCAGGTTGGAAGCATTACTCACATCAATCCGTGTCTCAAATCTCAAGTTCTCATGTTCTAAATACTTAATTCTTCCATTAGGGTTTCTCAATACTGAAATTCATTCACAACTCAAACCAAAATCTAATCTATAACACAAGATCCAGACGTTCATCCATCCGATCATAACCATACTCAAATCTTAAACATGCCTTCTAGCAATACAATTTTTATGAACCCAGATCTACTCAACATTCTTAGATTTCACTTACATGATACAACAATAATCATTGCATCGTTTTCATGCAAAATACTAAATAAACATACATGCCAAACAAACAACAAAACAATCGTTCACATAAATCCATCAACCAAACAAAGTTCATATCACTCACAAAACAAAACAAAACAAAACAATGTCACTCACCTTTGAATTGAAAAGATCCAACGAAAAAGCCTTCCTTTTTGCGAGATGCAAATCTTCCTCTTGTTCCTCCAAAAAAAATCACAAAATTCTATATATTGCAGCAAATGATGGCTGCGAAAATCCTTTTTAAACATCCGGGAATGAAATTTAGGGTTTCACAACAATTTTACAAAATAATCCCGTCGAAATACAACTTTATATATATAACTCTATTCTTGGAAATTCAATCAAATTCATTTAAATTAGGATTTAAAAGTAAAATATACTCATTAATCTCAATTGGTACTATTCAAAATGTCCAGAAAATACATTTTACATTTTAATCCCTAAAAATGACAAATTTGTAAAAAAAAAGGTCCTTCTTTTCTCAAAATTTGCAAATAGTTCCAATTAGTTTCAGAAAAATCTGGAAAAATACTAAATAAATTCCAAATATTAAACAATGATTTTTCATGAAGAAAACTTGACTTTCAAACTTCTCAAGAATGTATTCGCACGTGTTTTGCAAGTGTAAAAAGATAAATTTTTCTGAAAATATTCATAAATTCTCCAAAAATCATTTTAGTCATTTATAAACCTTTAAAAATAATATTTTAAAAATACGGGGTTCAACATGGGGTGCGGTGTTATATTGTCCAAGCTATCGGCTTGAGTTCCGGTATATTACCCAGTTTATCTGGGGTGCAGTGTTATATTACCCAAGTTATCAGCTTTGGGGTGCGGTGATTATTACCCAAAATATTTTTGGGGTGCGGTGTATATTACCCAAGTTTCACTTGGGGTATGGTGATTATTACTCAAACTATGTTTAGGGTGCGGTGTATATTACACCCAAGTTCTACTTTGGGTGCGGTGTATTCCTTCGTTGACATAGCCTGGAACACTTAAGACCCTTGGTGGCTAGTAGTCCGCGTGTTTACTGGGCTAGCGGCTTTAGTATTTAGGATGATGTGGGGCACTGATCGAAAAATTAATAAAATGGGTAATTATGAAATGAGAATGAGAAAGTAATGAAAGTGTATGATAGGAAATGAGAATAAAAAAGTAAAGAAAATGAGTTATGTGAATGAGCATGAAAAGTAAAGTTAATGTGTTATGAAATGAGAATGAAAAGTAAATCAATTTGTGTTGTGGGAAGGAATATGATAAGTAAAGAAAATGTGTTATGAGTTTGTGAATGAATATGATAAGTAATGAAATTCTGTAATGTGAATAAAAATTAAAAGTATTGAAAATATGTTATGTATTATGTGAATGAAAACTAAAGTAAGATATATTCTGAGAATGAAAAGTAAAATAAGGTGTATTATGTGATGAAAAATAAAAGTAAGTGGTATTATGTGATGAGGATGATTGTTAAAATAAAAACATGATATAACATGAGTTTGGTATGCCATGGAATTGTGTCAATGAACTACTCTCCCACTATTTCTGTGAAAATTGTGGGAACTACCTGCCTATGCACAACTCCAAGGTGGATCGGCGGGGTGTTGATATGATAGTTGTAATATGAGATGTGAATGAAAGTTAAAGTTATATTATGAGAAGATAATAAAAGTTAAAGTGAGTTGTAATACGAGATGTGAATAAAGGTTAAAGTTAGTTGTAATATGAGATGTGAATGAATATAAAGTAAGATATATTATCTAATAAGAATGAGAAGTAAGTTATATGATGAGATGATAATGAATTATAAAGCAAAGTATATGATAAAATGATAATGAGAATTAATGTAAGCGTTATGATGAAATAAGAATAAAAAGGAAAGTAAAATGTAATATAAAAGGAGAATGAATGTTAATTTATTATGAGATGTCATGAGATGTGAATGAATGTAATGTTATATGATTGATTGAATGTGATGTTATGAGATGGGAATGAATATGCATATAGTATAAGATTGAATGAAGGTAATCTTATAAGATTGAATGAATGTTAAAGTATTATGAGATGTTATGAGACGGAAATGAAAATGAATGTAGTATAAGATGAGAAGGAATATTAAAATGAAAAAAATAAAATATGAGTTTGGTATGCCTTGGAATTGTGTCGGGGAACTACCTGTCAAGCACAACTTCCAGGTAGATTGAGTAGATGTTCATATGATAGATTGGTTGAAAACTAGAATGTGACAATATCTAGTTTTCTTTTATTATATTTTCCGGTTAAATCTCATGTTATATTTAAATATCATCATGATAGTAAGTTCTTTAAATTTCTTTCATATTATTTATTCTAATAACTAACCTTGTAGATTATATACACCTGGTTTTGGCTGACTCCTGTTGTGTTTGGGGGTCAGATGAGTCCCTCCCTGAGGGTGGACGATCATAGACTTCCCTTTTGTAGGAATCGAGTAGCAGAGAGGTGAGACATGTGGCTTCCTTAGTTTTTTAGTGCTATTTTCTCTAGAAATTAATAAGCTTGTAAATGTTGATTTTGTTAAATTTCTATTAGTTAAAGTTATATATAAACAGGGGTAGAGAATAGAGTTTGTGTAATAATTTGTATTTCGGAAGTTTATGTATGTATCTGTATGAGAAGGTGATATATAGTGATGAGATAAGTATGTTAAAACCCGTACCTGCCTTGTTGTGGAGTATTGGGTCCTGTGTGTTTGTTTTTGAAGGTTTTTCAAAGGTTTTTCTAAAAATTCATTGTGTTTTCAAGGTAAATTTTGGTTTTTATTTTGTATCTTGCATTATATGTTGATATTTGCCCCCAGAGCCCTATATATATGTTGTCTTTGTGTTGTTGCTTGGATTGGCCCATAGAGGATTGATATTAATTGCCTGTGTTGTTATATATTTAATTGTTAGCAGAATTCCGTAAAGAATTTCTGTGAAAGGGCTAATATTTCATGTGAGACTACCGAAATTTTCATTGAAATTTATGAAGATAATTCTAAGTAAGAAATAGTGTAAGTAAGGAATAGTTTAAGCAAGAAATAGTTATAAATAAAAGTTTGGCGACGTTACAAGCGTGGTCTTATCAACACTACCTCTCACTCTGCCAAACGAAGGGTAGAAACCACCACAAATCAGGACCTCTGACACGTTTGTAACAACCGATAGTAGGAGGAAGACCTTTGTCACCGCATCAAGTATAACTACTCCCAGAATGGGGGTCCCCATTTGGATCACCAGAGGAGCCGCAAGAGCCCCCCCCCTGCGGACAGAGGGACGAGCGGAGTCTCTCTCTCATAAATCATCAAGCCTTGAAAGGAAAATCGACAGGGAGGAAGGCCCCATCTCCAGAACCGAGTTCCAGAACTTTAGGAATGAGATCCTTCAAGCTCTTCGCGGGGGACCCTCGCACTATCCTGGTGCACAATGAGGAGTCTTATGGGTCCACCTGATCCGAGGGTTGTGAAGACGCGGTCCTGAAGCACCTTCAGGAGATGGAGGACTGCCTCGCCCAGATAGAGCAAGAGGAGAGAAAAAACTAGGGGGTACCGCCCCGTTCGTCCTCCCTTCGCCCCATTCATTCTTGAAGTCCCCGTCCCGAAAGACTTCAAGCCTTCAGCCTTCGACATACAACAACGAGTCTGACCCAGAGGATCAAATCGAGGGTTTTAAACCTCTTATGATGATTCACAATGCCTCTGATGCACTCCTTTGCATGACGTTCCCTACTACACTCTGAGGCCCCACAAGATAGTGGTATTCCAGGCTTGCCCCTAGCTCCATCTACTCCTTCGACTAGCTCTATGAGAGCTTCCTCATGCACTTCGTAACCAGTCATAAGGCGGAGAAGACTAGTGTCTCCCTGCTAGACATAAAACAAACAGATGGGGAATCGCATAGAAACTTTATTCAGAAATTCACAGGGGAGACTTGGTCCATTCCATCTCTTAATTCTGGGATTGCTATGAATGCATTCAGGCACAATGTCTGACACGACCTTGTAACATCCTGGAATTTTAAATAATATTTTGGAATTTATAAATGAATTAAAATGAATTTTTGTGAATTAATAAACATTTTTTCTGAAATATATTTTTTTACACGTGCAAATATTTTCTTAGAAAACAAAAGTCAGAAAAGTCTATTTGGGAGATCTAACATTTATTATTAAATATTATTTATAAATTTTCTGGATTTTTATGAATGATTTATGATATATTTGCAAATACTCAAAAAAATGAAGGACTATTGTGCAAAATTGCCAGTTGGAGTAAAAACTCTAGATTTTGGTATTCTGGGCTGTGCATATTAGTCTGCCAAAATCAGGAGAGTGAGAGGATTTAGTTTTATTTTATTTTAAATTGATTTGATTAACTAATAATTGGAAGGATCCATATATGTAAAGAAATAATTTTCTTGAGGAGTATTTTTGTAAACTTTATGAAACCCTAGAATCAATCCCAGCCTATATTAGGAGCAGCAGCCGCTATTCCCTTTTTGTGAACTCAAATCTATTTTTCTCATTATTTTCTTGGAGTTTAAAACTTGGATCTTGGACTTTTGCAAAGAAGAAAGAAGGGTCTTTTCTTTATTACTATTATTGTTCTTCAATTAAGTTTTCTTTGAGGTGAGTGATGTTTACTGTTCTCTTTGTTTTATTTAATTATTTACATGAAGATTAATCAAGTAGAATGCATGTTAGAACTTGTATGATTGTGAAATTGACATAGATCAATTATAAGTGCAAATCTAATGAATGAATTAAATTTGATGATTGATTTTAATGCATGGATGATTAAAAGATTGTTGGAAAATTTAATATTGCACAAGACTGTTGCTTTCCTCTTGTTTTGCTTGAATAATCCTATATACCATGATAAGGAAATAGAATTTGTATGACATTGTATGCATTGCTATCTAAAGTTGAAAAGATCTAAACTTTATTATGAAAGATGCTTGTTTGTTGTAAATATATCATGTGTGAATTTGAACCTTATGAATAATGGAAGAATTAGAGTTTATTGACATTAATGAATGAATGTGTTGTGTATGTGATTGCACAAAGTGGAGTTGGATTCATAAAAGAAGATTTCTTGGATATGGATAAATTGTGAATTGAAGAATATGAATTGACTTACGACTAGAGTGTTGCCTTTCAGTTTTGACGCACTTTATATGCAAGAGTTTTGACAGCTTTTGTATGTGTTCAAATATTCATATGATAAGTTCTTCAAAATCTTGATTTTTGCAACAATATGGTTTTCGGAAATTGCTTTCTTTTTTGGAATTTATAAAAGATTGATTGGAGTATGAACTGAGTTAATATTGGCCAAGATGCACTGATTTTATTGCTTATTTTCATCCTTGGAAATCTTAAAATCTTTATATAATCATGTATCAGTTTGAGAAGTTTCGAAGTTGCAGACTGCATGTTATTCGACTGCAGCTTGACTGTCGGTCGACTGCAGTTCTTTTGAACTTTTAATAGTAGTCGATTGTCATGGTTGTCTGGTGCTAGTTACCCTACTGGCGGTCGAATGCAGCAATTATAACTGTCTGCCAATCGACTGCTAGGGCTTTCAATGTGTTTATCTTGGATAATGTCGGTCGACTGCATCTTTCTATACTGTGGCTGCCAGTCGACTGCCATGGATTTTGAGTTTTTTTTTAGTGCTGTCGATCGGCCACCATCTTTTACACTGTGTATGACAGTCGACCGTCATGCTTGAGTTTTGCACACTGTTTTGGCTATGTTTTTTTTTCTAAACCTTGAAGGATTGTTTCTTCGAAATTGCAAAGTTAATTTCTCTATATTTTTTTGAAGTAATTGAATTCTGATTTCATCACTTTCATAGAGTATATATTCTCAAATGTAATAACTATTTAAGTTATATTTACGTAGTTTTTGAAAGTGTATGTTTTTTAACTTAAAGAGCATTGAATTTCAAGTTATGTATTCGGTGTTAGTTTCAGTTTCAATCAAGTCAATTTCAGTTTTCTGGACAGTTTTGTGGATATGGTTGTACAGGGAGGTACCTAGTTTTGACTATTGAATTTGAAGGAAATTCTCATGATGAGCTATATGATTTTAGGATTTATGTTTTTTTTTCAAGAAATGTTTGAGATGGAGTTTATTTGAGTTTTGAAACTCTAGAGGTTGAATGGGACCCTTATGTATCGGCAGATGAGATTTTGTGGAAGTTGACCAGTTGGGGTCTTCATTCTTGGTTTAGTTGTGCTCAGTCCGGTTGGGTACATCAACTCTAGAGAGACTGTGTTCTAATTAATTAATTAAACATAATAAATATAAGGACATGAACTAGTGTTGATGTGATGGATCTTGGAAAATGTGAGTATGTGCTCTGTTGTCAGTCGCACGGATGTATTCCGGGGCTGTGTATTTGTTGTGTCTCTCTAGTATGTATGCGCGTCGATGGTTGGCAGGCCTATTCGCTGAATGTCTATAAGTGAGACGGGTTTGGTATGTTCGCGTGTCGATAGTCGGCAGGCCTATTCACGGAACGTACGGTATATTTGCGCGTCGATGGTCAACAGGCCTATTCGCGGAATGTATAGTGTATCTGCGCGTCGATGGTCGGCAGGCTTATTCGCGAGGTACACGGTAGGGAGTTGATTCTCCGGGTTCAGAGCAATGCCTATATGATGCTTGCGCGTCGATGGTGCTAGTCTGGCGGGTAGATACCGGGACGTAGGCCTATTTGCGGAGTATTCTAGATCTTGTTTCTATCACCGTAGTAGGATTAGTTCCATAATGAGGGATTGAACCCTGACATAAGGGCTTGCACCGACTTATGTAGAATGGGATGCATAGAATCCGACAAGTATGCATTAGTAATCATCATGTGCAATGTGGATTTCTTGACTTGTTTTATACATGTTTTCTTTGTTTTCTTACACTTGACACTTAGCCTAGCTTCACTTATTGACTTATGATTTTTATTCTTTATGTTTTCATTTAAGTTGTATTTTCTTTAAATATCACTCACACCATTATGGCTGACCCCTGTAGTTTTGGGGGTTAGGGATATCTCTAGCTCCATGTTTTACAGGTAGGTACCATTAGCATGGAATTGGGACCATGTGGAAAAATATTTAATCTTTATGCGTATCTTGTAAAAGATATGATTGTAAAGAGAAAATTATATTTATAGTGTTTAAATTTCGTTGTGCTTTGTAAAAGAGTTGATATAATAAAAGTTTTTAATTTTCCCTGTATTTGGATGTTATGTTTATGATTACAATTGAGGTTGATTCTAAAAATTTGTGTCATGTATTTCTAATTTATTTATTGAAAATTCGGGGCATTACAGACCTCCTCAAAAAATCCCTTGCCAAGAAGCCGCCCTGGGTTCTCCGACCTACTCCTCTGAAGCAAAAAACACATCCGGGCCAAGGAGGCCATCCATACCGGGGGGCACAAAGAATCCTCACCAAGGGGGAAGAGGAAGATTGAAAACAACGAGGCTCCCAAGAAGTCACAGAAGGACTCCTCCATCCCCCAGTCAGAGGTGCCCTCCTCATGTGTATCGGTTCGAAAAGTTCACACCACTTAGTTCTAGTATCTCGGTAGCTCATGAAAGTGGGGGAAGAAGGACTCCTCCATCCCCTGCCTCAAATGAACACTCACGTCAAGAAGATATATAAGTAGTTCTGGTGTCGATTCCACCGAGTTCATGGGCACGACCAATCCCATAAAAATGAGATTGAAGCCCTGATCCATCGAGGCTATCTATCGAAGTTCACTTAGAAGGAAAAAGCAGATACCCCCCCCCCCCAAAGTTGAGTACCCAATAAGCGTCCGAAAAAGGAACCCGAGTCTCAGGAATCAAGACAAATGGTAGTCTTCCATTCTATACATGGAAGGCCCATTGAGGGAGAATCTAACTCCTTTAGAAGGGTGTTCATCCGAGAGGTGAACTCGATGCACAACTGCCCTCCTCCTAAGAGACCTAAAGTGTTTGTCTTTTTTCAAATGAAGATCTGTAGAGCATTTGCACTCCTCATTGTGATGCCTTTGAGATTAGCCGTTGCATGGCGAACCACAAGGTTCGTTGACTTCTGGTGGACAAAGGTAGTTCAGTCAAACATCATCTTTTAGGATGCCTTCAAAGGTCTCAAACCCTCTCGGGACATGCTGAAACCAGATGGTTATACCTTCCACGACTTTTTCGGGGCACCGATCCAGATCAAGGGCATCATCACACTCAATGTTACTGCAGGGAAGTTCCCAGCAATCTGTACTGATCCTATAGACTTTATGGTGGTCAATGTTAGAGTTTTCTACGATCCTATCTTTGTTCTCCCCTGATTAGCATCACTCCAGGCTATCCCCTCGCCATATCATATGAGAATAAAATTTCCTACAAAAGCAAGGGTTGGAGTAGTCATGGGCAGCCAACAGGTGGCTCGGGTGCGTTATCCTAATCAGCTCTGAACTTGTTAATGATTTAGAAGAAGTCCCCTTTTCGGAGGAAAATAGAGCAAAGAAATTCCAAGTGAGCAAGGTACTTCCTCCCGAGCTCAAGGGAAAGTTCATTGACTGCATCTAAAAGAATTGAGATTTGTTTACCTAGGCGGCCTCCGATATGCCGGGCATTTCAGCAGAACTAATAATGCACATATTGAGCGTCAACCTCGATGTTAAGTCAGTGCAACAGAAGCGCCAAAAAATTTGCCCTAAATAGGAAACAAGTCGTGAAGGAAGAGGTCGACAAACTCCTTCCCGCGCACTTCATCCAGGAGGTTAGCTACCCTAAATGGCTGACCAATGTTGTAATAGTCAAGAAAGCCAGCGGCAAGTAGAAAATATGTATAGACTTCAGGGATCTCAATAAGGCATGTCCGAATGACCCCTTTCCACTCCCGATTATCAACGCACTGATCGATACAATGTCCAGACATGAACTCCTCAACTTCATGGATGCATTCTCAAGTTACAATCAAATTCGGATGTTCCCTATGGACATCCTTAAGAAATCCTTCGTTACTGACCAGAGACACTATTATTATAGAGTCATGCTCTCCAGGCTGAAGAATGCAGGTGCTACCTATCAACGACTGGTCAATAAGGTGTTTATAGAGCAGATATGTCAAAATATGGAAGTCTACATCAATGATATAATCATGATAATCCTCAAAATATAAGATCACATCAAAGATCTTGAAGAGGCTTTCAGTATCCTGAGAAAGAACAACATGAGGATGAACCCCCAAAATGCGCCTTTGGTGTCTCCTCGGTGAAGTTCCTTGGTTTTATAGTCAGTCAGAGGGGAATTGTAACTACCGTTTCCGCTATTTTCATTTTTTCCCCTTTTGTAATATTTTCTTTGTAATTGAATAAAATGCTCTATTTTTCTTCCTTGATTATTTTAATTAAATTTGTTCATGAAATTCTTCGTTCTTCTTGTTTAAGCTATTATTGTTGATCCCATTTTCTTCCATTTAAGTGTGAGTATTTTTAGTTGAACCCTATTATTCTGGACTCATCTCTTATTGAACCCTAAAAATCCAATTTCTATTGTTCTTGACCCAAACTGCTATTACTGGATCCTAAATCATTAACCCGACACCCTAATTGTACCTTATAGATCCAACTCTATTGCAAACTCTAAAAATTTCACAATTGAAACCCTAAGAGCCTTCTATTCTCTCTCCTCTCTGTTTCTCTCTCCACGTCTCATTTTTTTCTGCCCAAATCCCCATCAGCCAAACCCCCCTTCCTGTGTTTCTTCCCCGGCCAAACTCCGGCCAAACTCCGGTGACCCCCTCGCCCTCCTAGCGAACCCCGACCTCCTCCTCCATTGCCCTCGACCACACAGTAGCCCCATTGTAAGCCCTATTTTCGGATTTTACTGTATTTTGTATTCTTTAGATTATAGTATCTGAACTCATTTATTATGATGTATTTTGTCTTTCGTGGGTTCTTTTATTCTCTTTGGATCAATCGGTGTTCTTTTGATTGGATTTTGTTCTTTTGCAAATTTGGCTCTTTTCTATTTTGAATTCGATTTGTTCTCTTTTGTGTTCGTCTCATCTCATTGCATTTGTTTCGCTTTTTGGAGCCAAAATCGATACCCAGAACCCACATAATCTCAACCCAAAACCCTAATTTCCTGATCCCTATAAATGCCCCCATTAATTAACCCTAATTAATATACTCTCTCTCTCCCCGTACCCCTCTCTCTCTGTTTCCGTTAACCCAAACCCAACCACTCTCTCACCCCGACCCCCGTCCATCCGCCGACCATCGTTCACCCCCATCACCACCACCGTCACCCTCTCCGTCTCCTCTCCATTCCCATCACCTTCGCTCTTACCCCCGTCCTCACTATCGTCGTCACCGAGACCCCTTCGCTGAGTTTACCATCGCCGTAAACTTCATCTCCATCTACCTTTTCCTTCACTGTGCTCCATCATCGTCTTCATTGTCCCTCGCCGCGCCTGTGTAGCCCCCTAGCGCCGCCGTACAAGCCCCAGAGTCGCGAGCACTGTCCCCTATTTTCAACCACGAAAACAGAGCCCTTCGCCGGAGTAGTTGTCGCCGTCTTTGCTTCCTGACCGTGGTAACGATGTCGCTCTGCCACCGCAGTCGCCGTCGCAGTCGTCGTGCCGTGCCAGTCTGCCGCTCTCCCTCTCCCTCCATTCCTCTATCGAGAGGTAGGATACCTGACGCGATTGGGCGAGCTCACTATTTGCTGTTCTGCCGCGTTAGATCCCAAGTCGCTGTCCGCTGTTCGGGTTGGATCCGATGTGAGGCAACGATCCGATTGGCTGGTTTCGTTGTTTGCTGTTCTACTGCACCCGATCCTGTGTTGCTATCCACTGTTTTGGGCTAGATCCGGTGTGGGACTGAGTTCTTATTGGGTTGTTTTGGTGTTCCGTGTTCTGTATGTGCCAGATCCAGTTTCGGTGTTCAGCGTTCTGTTCCGATCGGGTGTGTGGGAATTGCTCTAGGATCTCGCTGTTGCTGTTGATTCTTCGTGCATTTTTGGTAAATTTTCGCCCGAAATTCTGATCCCGTTATTCTATTTTATTAATATCTGCAATAACAGGCAAGTCTCTTTTTGAACCCTTTTTATTATTTGTGTTGAAGATTTCTTTGATCTTCTGCAAGTAGATCCTATCATTTAATTATCAAAACTGCTTTTGACAATTCCTTTAAGGTTATCGAGGGTTTACACAAGCTAACCCGACATACGCTTAATATCGTGCTTTCTCTTCGATCTAAACCTAGTCCCCAATGTTTCATACATTTGCACATTAAACAACTAAATTCAAGCATAGGACTGCTTGAAAGATTGGACATTGAAATTGAACATGTTAGAATTGGATTCAGTTGATGAATTGACACCATGACCAAGATAAATGTATCTTAACCCTTAAAAATTTACATGTTGACACCTAAGATTGCTTTGATTATCAATTTGCATGCTATATGTGATCGTGTGAATTATTTGTTATCTTTTTATGTTAAGTTGATTTCTGGACTGCTGTATGGTTCACTTTGAATCAGATTTTTAGCCATGCTAATGACATAATTTGAGAAAACTTAATGAACATAAAATGTAGCCCTTGATATCTAGATAATTTTTCTCTGGTCTGGATTTGATATTCGATTTGTCATATGTTAGATATCATCACTTTACTGCAACTATCTTAGTAATTTTCAGACTCATAATTTCGTGTGTATCCTGCTGTTGCCTATTTTATTTGACCCTGTTAACAGGAAAGAAAAAGTCTGAAATAAATCATGCTGAACCTAGACATGTATAGCTACTTCCCTGAATTTTTGTAGATTTTAATAATGAGTTCTCCGATCCGAATTAATTAATGGAACATAACCTACTGCATGTTGGCTGAACAAAAAACCTGATTAGATTAGAGTTTTCACCCTAGTTCCTATGTCTTTTATATGCTTTAATTATACTCGCTAGAACCGTGTGGAAGTCTAATTTCCAGATCTTCTGGCAGATTCAGATTTACTATTGTGGAGTGACCATAATCCATATTTTAGTACAACAAGGTCATGCTGTCCTGATCATGTGATGCATGTTGATATGACCTGTTTGCTTCGTGATTTGTCTATAATGCTTATAATTAGTCACACATAGTAATATACAACATTGAAACCCTCTTGCATGCTCACATAGGATGGAATAAAATATTAACAAGCCGGGATTATTATGGGTAGACTTGGTAGTGAACAATCGGGAAATGTACTCGGTAAGGCCTTCTCGCTTGCACGTATACTTGACATAGAAGGAGGAGCATTGATTGCAATAATTGATTGATAATTCTTGCACGTAAATTCTTGTTATCAATTCCGAGTATACGAACCGTGAATTCACCATCGGTCTAAAACGATCACGGTGCTTGCATGGAACCTATAGTATAGGATGCAGTAATACGTGCACTAGATAGATTAATAAAATACTTAACAACTTGCATAGTTGATCTTGTATTGACATTGACTTGACATCACACATTTCATGTGTGATTATTGTAACCCTGTGATATTGCCTACTCCTTATTTTGTTCTTTGTTTTTTACCACGTTCCTTTTCTTTGATATTCATGTTTTTCCTATTATCCTTTGTTTTCTCTACTTGCCGCCCACTGACTTGCTCTAAAGGTATTCTTTTATTTCTTTTAGACCAAGAATTTAGAGGTACTGAAGAATTTATTCCCGAAGGAATTGGTGAGCAACGTTTCTAGTGTTTGATCCAGTCTCCGCTGCATAGTTTATTAATTGTTGTTAGATTTATTTTCTGAACACTATTATCTCTTGTACTCTGTTTTGGGCTCTATGACCCATAGTTTTGTTTTGATCCCGGATGTTGGATATTTATACTGTTGGTTTATTTCATTATTAATGGAACTTTATTATTGATTCATGTGGTTATGTTTCTTGCGTGGTTGTATATTTGTTGATCTTATTGCTGAGTTAGTCTGGTATATCTTATGGATAGTATTTACATGATTCACTGGGCCTACGTTACGTACTCGTATCCTGTACTTTGGGAAGCAGGGCGTGACAGGGTTTTTAGTGGTATCAGAGCGCATGGTTCGGTAATATATCAATCAATCATGACTATCTTTACGAGGGTTGGCTTTGATTGGTATATTAGTCGAGCTTGGCTCTAGTCGGGTGAACTCAGTGATTTGCACACCATGATAATCACATGAATACTTGTATAATAACCAACATATAATCTGGGTACTGACCATCCTTTGATCGTGTTTCAGGCTATGGCTCTTAGGAATTCTTCTTCTCGCTCGGAGGATCAACAGCAGGACAACACTGCTATTTCAGTAGACGATGGCTCTTCAGCAAAAGCACAATGAGCTGATGATAGCCACTTAGGCAGCCGATGGGAATGCCGCTGGACCTCCACCTGGTGCTCTACCACCTAGGCCTAGTACAGTAGCGAATTTCATGAGGCTGCACCCGGATAAATTCTCGGGTACTGAGTCTTCGTTGGAGGTCGAGCAATGACTTATCCAGACGGAGCAACTACTGGTCGCTGCTCGTGTTGCTGAGACGGATCGTGTGGATGTGGTTCGCATCCAGCTGGTGGATCTCGCTCATATATGGTGGCGGGTTGAATCCGAGAGTATGTCGCGAACCATTAAGTAGGCCACTTTCTCTGAGAGCTTCATGACGAAGTTCTTTCCCAGTGTCACCAAGGCAGAGATGGAGCGACAATTTATTTCTCTAACTCAGGTCAGCTAAATAATGTTCTTAATTGTCATTTGTTGTTGCCTACTTCACTTGTGACGGTATTAATTTGAGTGTTATCTTAATCAGGGAACCCGTTCCGTGGACGAGTATGCTGCAGAGTTTACTCAGCTCAGTCGCTTCGCCCCTACCCTCGTTGCCACTAATGAGGCTCGGGCTAGTCGTTTTCTGTCGGGCTTGAGCTTTCCCCTCCAGGACCGTTTATCTGCTATTCGGCTTCGTGCTTACTCCGATGTTCTGGATGCGGCTTGGATCCAGGAGCAGACTCTTAGCAGGTCTAATGGTCCTCAGAGGACTATTTTGCACGCCGTTGCACCTCAGCCTTTCGGAGGACCTATTTGGAGGCCAGTTCTGCCCCCTCCCACGAGAGCACAACTGTACGCACCTATTGTCTCGAGGAATATTGAGATTTGTGGCTACTGCCATAAGAATGGGCATTCACAGCGAGACTGCAAGATGGCCAATCGACAGTATTTAAGGTGTGGGAGCAGTGAGCATATGGTTCGTGACTATTTGAGGAACAGAGCTCCTGCACCGGTTGCTGGTGTTGCTCAGCTAGGAGCGCCGAAGCATGGTCAGGGCAGTCCGTCTCTTTCTCCGCAGAGGCAAGTCTTCGATCAGGGGCGTATGGCTCCTAGAGGAGGTCAGGTTGGTGGTCGTGGTCAGGCTTATAACCTGACAGCCAAGGAAGCGGCAGTTGCTGTTGGTGTGGTTATAGGTATATCACAGTAGTTGTACTTTCTTTCTTTCTTTCTTTCTTTCAGTTTGCTGCATGTTATTTTTATTTATTTTTCCTTCCCTTGTGCAATTATTCGTGTGTATCCTGCCGGCACCTTATTCTTTGTTTGATCTTCTTCTAGGTGTGATTTTAGCCTTCTCTCTCCCTGCTCATGTGTTGTTTAATTCGGGTGCTACCCACTCTTTCATTTCTGCTCGCTTTGTCGATCTGCATGGTTTGGCTTGCATTGCTATGCCCGCAGCTTGGGACATCACCACTGGCAGAGGTGTCGTAGTCTGTTCTAAGGTTTGCAAGCAGAGTCCATTGCAGATTGGTGGTGTGGTTTTCTCGGCGGATTTGATTGTGATTCCCAACTCCGATTTCGATGTCATTCTGGACATGGACTGGTTGGATGTTTCCTGTGCCGTGATTGATTGCCGAGAGAAGAAGGTGACTTTCAGGCCTTCTGTTCAGCCAGAATTTGTTTTCCATATGGGTGAGACACCGTCTGGGCATGTCAAGAACTCGTTGGATCCCGAGGTTATTTCTCTTGCGTCGCTGGGTTCTGATAGGGTTGTTTCACCCATGGTTGTACGGAACTTCATTGATGTGTTTGCCAAGGAATTTCCCAGTTTGCCGCCAGTTTGAGATGTGGAGTTTAGCATTGATGTCAAACCCAGTACGGCCCCTATTTCCAAGAGTTTGTATCGTATGGCGCCGGTCGAATTAGCAGAACTGAAGGTGCAAGTTCGGGAGCTGCTTGATAAGGATTTTGTCATGTAGTACCCCGTATTTTTAAAATATTGTTTTGAGATTAGAAAGTGAATTAAAATGATTTTTTTTGTGATTTAATAACCGTCTGTCTAAAAATTTATCCTTTTTACATGTGTAAAACACGTGCAAATGTTGGACTTGGAAAGTTAAAAACCAAAAATTATTTTTGGAAAACTCATTAATTATTATTTGAGATTATTTGGGATTTTTCAAGATTTTTCTGAAAATTATTGAACTTATTTGCAATTATTACAAAAAGAAGGACTTTGTGCAAAATTACCAAATGGGGTGAAAACTCCAAATTTTCGGATTTTTGGACTGAATATAATCCCTAGTTAATTCAGGAGTAAAGATTTTACCTCTAGTTCCTACACACTTGACTTATTTCACAAGTTTTGGTAAAAGAGAATCTTTTTGCAAAATCGCTATTTGAAGGGATAAAAATGCAAAATTTATTTTATGGGTTTTCCTACAGAGCCGGTTGATACTGTAGGGGATCTTTTCAATTTTTGAACTTGATTAAAACTAGTTTTTACTAATTTCCAATAAAATGGCCTAATTAAGAAAATGGACATTTTAAAAAGGAGTATTTTGCAAATATTTCCTAAAACCCTAGAATCTTAAATCCCGGACTATATAGGGTTTGTGCAGTCGTCATTCGCTGCACAATACAGGATATTTATTATTTCTTATTATTTTGGAGTTTCAAAGAAATATCTTGGATTTCTTGCTAGGTGGAGCTTTTCTTATTATTTTTTTCATCTTCGTTCAATTCCTTCAACAAGGTGAGTGATATATTTATTTTGTTTTGTTCTTTGAATGTTGGATGTGGTGATTCATTTTTTAGAAAGCATGCTAGGGTTGAGTATGAATATGTACATGACGAATTGGATGGATTGTTGAATTAAAAATTGATATTTTGTGAACCCTAGTTATCCACGAATGGATTTGCATGTGTATGGTTTGAGATCCATATTATTTTGAGTTTGGTGAACACAACTTGATTATGATAATATTAACCTTGTAAGTTCATGAGTTAATAATGGCGATGAGGTTTGAGAAGTTTTGAGAATGATTAATGAATTATGAATTCTTGTCTTGAGAATTAGATTTGGAAGAAATTGAATGATATTTGATGAAATGCAACTAATTTGGGAATTTTTGGGATTGTGCAAGGTATTACTCAAATTGGATTCCTTGAATATTAAGATTTAGATTCTGAATATGTTGCTATTTCTAATCGAAGGTTTTGTGGAATTTTCTTTAGTGCACGAACATGCACAAATTATTTACATAAATTTCATACTTCAATGTTATTAAAGAAAATCAACAATTTGCTATTTTTATTAATTCAAGTGATTTTGATGGGTTTTATTGACTCTTATATATCCTACAAGTTGTATTTGGTCATATCAGAAATATGCTTTTAACAGAATTCGTTTTTATTAAGTAAAACTCCATATCGGTTAAAAAATGTACAACTAAAAAACTGCAGTCTGCAGGGCGACAGTCGACCGTCATTACCTGGCTTTTGTGTTTCTTGTTTTCTTGAAATTTCGTGCGGAACAGTCGACTGAACCATCTTTACGGTCGACTGAGTTTGCTCTATTTTGAAATTTTCCTAAGATTTGGATTTTCATTCTGGACAGTCGATCGATGACCTTTTACAGTCGACTGTTAGTACTTAGAACTATTTTATGTTAAGTTCTGGAGTTGTCGTTCTGGACGGTCGACCTATGGCTTTTACAGTCGAGTGCTATTACTTAGACTAATTTTCTTGAAGTCTTGGGTTTTCACTCTGGACAGTCGACCTACTCCTGTATATAGTCGACTGTTACTGATGTTCTTGAGTTATTCTGATGCTATTTTAAATGAGTTATTCTTTAAATGTTTTGGATCTATAATTTACTATTCTAAACCTTATTTCCTATTGAACATATGTTTCCAAATTGTTTTATTAAAGTATTGTTAATGGAAGGTTTGGTTTGGATGGTTGAGTGTGAGTCCCTAGAGGGTGTGTGGGACCCTAGTATATCGGCGGTTGAGATATTTGTGTTTTGGGCCTGTCGAGGTATTTTAGTTGATCAGTTGTTGAGTTAAGTCCGGTGGGGTACATCAACTCTAGGTGATTCGTATTTAAACTAATTAACTCAGAAAGTTAAGGACAGGCACTAGTGGTGATATGATGAAAGGAAACATGAGTTATGGACCTCAGTATGGCTTACGGTGTGAGATAATCCCCAGAATTATCCAGGTGTGAGTGAAATAGTCTCCGAAATTACCTGTGGTGTGGGATTGATCTCCGAAATTATCGGGATCGAGACGACGCACATGTGGTATTCGTGTGATGAGGTGCCATCTCTTGCGGTGTGGGGTATTCTCGAAGATTCCCAGGTGTGAGTGAAATAGTGTCCAGAATTATCTGTGGATAGAGTTTGACCTCCGGAATTATCGGGGCATGGGCTAATACTCATAGTTTATCTTTATCTCGTAGTAGTCATCTTGTTAGGATTAGTTGCATAGCAGGGGATTAAACCCTACAATGTGGAGACGTTAAGGGCTTGCACCGGATCTATGTAGAGTGGGATGCATAGAATCCGACAAGTACGCATTAGAGAGTCAGCATATAGAATTATGTTTTCTTGATTTGGTTTAAGCATGTGTTTTCCTGGTTTTCTACACTTGACACTTAGTCTAGTCACTTGATGTTTTCAGTTCTTATTGATATATCTTACCTTATATTGTTCTTACTTATTACATGTTATTTATGTTTCCATGTTCTATTTATGTCGTTTGTTTTTATGTCAATCACAGCGTTATGGCTACCCTTTAGTTTTGGAGGTTAGGGTTATCTCTAGCCTCATGTTTTACAGGTGATTACCTGTAGCATGGATTTTGGATGCTTGAGTTAAAGTGGTGTAATGGGTTATGTATTGTTGTAAAAGGAAATTGTTGTAAAGAAAGAAATTTGTAATTCAAGGTGTATTGTATTCCGCTGTGTTATGTAAAGATTAATGTAATAAAATTAGAAAAAAAATTATTAGTATTTGGCTGTATTTAATATTACATTTGAAGTTGATGCTGGGAATTGTGCCACATATTTCTGAGATATCATATTGGAAATTCGGGGCACTACATGTCAGACCTAGTGTTTTGCCATGGGGAGCCCCAGTTCTGTTTGTCAGTAAGAAGGATGGAAGCCGCAGACTTTGCATTGATTACAGGGAGTTGAACAATGTTACTGTCAAGAATCGGTATCCATTGCCGAGGATTGACAATTTGTTCGACCAACTGGGTTGAGCTTCAGTGTTCTCGAAGTTGGATCTGCATTCCGGGTACCATCAAGTCACAAGTCAGGGTGAAGTTAGAAGATGTTCCGAAGACGGCTTTCTGAACGAGATATAGGCATTATGAGTTCTTGGTGATGCCTTTCGGAGTGACTAATGCAACGGCAGTGTTCATGAGTTTGATGAACCGTGTGTTTTCGCTGTTCTTCGATCAGTTTGTCGTGGTTTTCATCGACGAAATATTAGTGTACTCGCGGAACAAGGAGGACCATGTTGAGCATCTAAGGTGGTTCTGCAGACTTTGAGGGAGAACCAACTGTATAGGAAACTCGATAAGTGCGAGTTTTGGCTGGATCAGGTTGCTTTCCTTGGCCACATTATCTCCGGTACTGGTGTTTCTGTGGATCCGTCGAAGGTTTCTGCGTTCAAGGATTGGCCTATTCCGAAGTCTGTTTTTGAGGTGCAGAGTTTCCTTGGTTTGGCTGGTTACTATCAGAAGTTCGTTCAGGATTTCTCCAAGATCGCTGGACCCTTGATCAGTTTGACCAAGAAGGAGCCGAAGTTCGTCTGGGATGAAGCTTGTGGTGGAGCTTTTGCCGAGTTGAAGCATCGGTTGACGTCAGTGCCAGTGCTGACTAAATCCGACAGTTCGGGTGGTTTTGTGATCTTTTGTGATGCTTCGAGAAGAGGTCTGGGAGCAGTGCTGATGCAGCGAGATAGGGTTGTCGCTTATGCATCGAGACAGTTGAGAACTCATGAGGAGAACTATCCTACGCATGATCTGGAGCTTGCTGCTGTGATCTTTGCCTTGAAATTGTGGAGGCACTATTTGCTTAGGGATAAAGTCGAGATTTTTACAGATCACAAGAGCCTCAAGTATGTGTTCACGCAGAGGGAGTTGAACATGAGGTAAAGAAGATGGTTGGAGTTGATGGCACATTTTGACATCAATTTGCAGTATCACCCGGGCAAGGTTAATTCGGTGCCAGATGCTTTGAGTCGGAGGCCTGCCGCTATGTTCCTCACTCAGTAGAAGGAGCTTGTGGAGGACATGAGGAGGCTAGAGTTGGATGTGTTGCTTCCCGGATCAGATCGACAGCTTATGTTGTTGTAGTTGCAGTCTTCCTTAGTAGAGCAGATCAAGGCAGCTCAAGGGAGTGATCAGCAATTGTAGGAGTTTCGGGGCGAGGTTGAAGCTAGTTTGAGTTCTGATTTGGTTGTCCATGCTGATGGGTCGCTTCGGTTTGGCTCTAGGTTGTGTGTACCTAGAGGAGAGGTCAGGCAGAAGCTACTCGAGGAAGCTCATCAGTCCCCGTATTCTATCCATCCTGGTGGTACCAAGATATAAAGGGACTTGAAACAGCATTTCTGGTGGCATGGTATGAAGTGGGATGTGGCTCGATTCGTCGCCCAGTGCCTAATCTGTCAGTAGGTGAAGGCGAAGTATCAGAGGACTGCAGGACTTTTGCAATCCCTTCCTATCCCTGAATGGAAGTGGGAGAATATCACGATGGACTTTGTGACAGCTTCGCCGAGGAGTCCTAAGGGTCGTAATGCTATTTGGGTGATAGTGGATCGGCTAACGAAGTGTGCTCACTTCATTCCTTTCTGTGTAGGTCAGTCCACGGAGAGTTTGGCCGAGCAGTATGTTTAGGAGGTTGTTCGTCTGCATGGAGTTCCTATCAGCATCGTATCGGATAGGGATACAAGATTCAGGTCTCAGTTCTGGGAGAGTTTGCAGAGGAGCTTGGGTACCAAGTTGAGCTATAGTACAGCGTTCCATCCTCAGACGGATGGGCAGTCAGAAAGGACAATTCAGATCCTAGAAGATATGTTGAGATCCTGCGTTCTTCTGTTTGGAGGTTCGTGGGAAGATCATCTTCACTTGGCCGAGTTCTCTTATAATAACAGTTATCAGGCGAGTCTCAAAGCTGCTCCATTCGAAGCTCTATATGGCCACAGGTGTAGATCGCCAGTCTGTTGGGATAATATCGGCGAGAGGAAACTTTTAGGCCCTGATTTGATCACGAAGACAGTTGATGCCGTGGCTCAGATTCGCAAGCATTTGCAGGCCGATTAGGATCGGAAGAAGTGGTGGACTGACTGTCGTTGGAGACCTTTAGAGTTTGAGGCAGGCAAGCATGTGTTCCTCAAGGTATCGCCTTGGAAAGGTGTTATCCGTTTCGGTGGTGGAGGCAAGTTGAGTCCTCGATTCATCGGTCCATTTGATATTATGGAACGTGTGGGCAAGGTTGCTTACAGGCTCGCATTACCGCCAGATTTAGCAGGTGTCCATGATGTATTCCATGTTTCTCAGCTCAGGAAATACATCAGAGATGACAGTCATGTGATTGACTACTCAGACTTGTCTGTGAGGTCGGATTTGTCCTGTGAAATTCGACCCGTCTCTATCTTAGACCGTCGAGAGAAGGTGCTAAAGAATAGAGTCATCAAGTTGGTCTGAGTTTCTTGGGATCCTCGCTCGCTAGGGGAGTCGACTTGGGAGTTAGAGGAAGAGATTCGGGAGAGGTTCCCGCATTTGTTTGACTAGTGTTTGTTTTACTTTGTTTTGCTTTTCTTTGTTCGGGGTTTGTCCTATGTTAACCCTAACCCTAACCCTCTTGTATGAATTTCGAGGAAGAAATTCTTCTTGTAAGGTGGGTAGGATTTGTAAGCCCTATTTTTGGATTTTATTGCATTTTGTATTCTTTTGATTATTGTATCTGAACACATTTATTATGATGCATTTTGTCTTTCTTGGGTTCTTTTGTTCGCTTTGGATCAATCTGTGTTCTTTTGATTGGATTCTGTTCTTTTGTGAATTTGGCTTTTTTCTATTTTGAATTCGATTTGTTCTCCTTTGTGTTCATCTCATCTCATTGCATTTGTTTGTCTCTTTTTGGAGTCAAAACCGATACCCAGAACCCACATAATCTCAACCCAAAACCCTAATTTCCTGATCCCTATAAATACCCCCATTAATTAACCCTAATTAATATACTCTCTCTCTCTCCCCGTACCCCCCCCCCCCCCTCTTTCTCTGTTTCTGTTAACCCAAACCCAACCACTCTCTCACCCCGACCCTCGTCCATCCTTCGACCATCGTTCACCCCCGCTGTCACCACTGTCACCGTCTCCGTCTCCTCTCCATCCGATCACCGTCGCTCTTACCCCCGTCCTCGTCATCCCCGTCACCGGGACCCCTTCTGTAATACCCCGTATTGTACAATGCTTATATATATATATATATATATATATATATATATATATATATATATATATATATATATATATATATATATATATATGGGAAAAAGGGGTATGAGCAATTTGCTCATTTAGTAAATAAGCAATTGATGATGTGGCATACATGTGATTGAAAAAGCCTTTAAAGAGTTAGTTGTCCAATGTATCACATGCATGCCACATAATCAATTGCTCATTTACTAAATGAGCAAGTTGCTCATATCCCTTTTACCCTATATATATATATATATCTGTTTGTGTGCGCGCGCGTGTGTGTGTATGTATATTGTCTGTATGCATGCATATGATTGCAGTGTTTTGTTTTATTTTGCTATCGTTGGTGTGCGGTTAGGTTTGCGGGGCAGTTCATGAGGCTTGTTGCGTTCTAGACGAGGCACGAGAATGAGGAGGACCGATACTAGTATAAATGCTACTTTTGGTATGGTACACATGCAAATATATCATTGTATGATACCACGATGGGTATATCTTGCATACACTCAATAAACCTCCCATCTCTCATCTAAGAACTCAATTAAGGGCTAAATAGTGCAGCCAACCATTGTACCCCAAACCAAGGGCTAAAGACCATGATTTTTCTCACAAAACCACCCTAGTCAACACCCTAAACCCTACACCCTACTACCCTACCTTCCTCTCTCTTTCCTTACTCTTTTCCATTAAAAAACCCTCTGATTCTTCTCCCAAGTTCTGAAATTTTCAGAACTCAAACCTAAGAAAAGAAAGAGAATGAGAGAAAGGACTCTGGATTGAAGAGGAGCTCTTGGAGTGGATTCTTGGAGAAGTGAAGTTCAAGGCCATCATCTCCTCTCTAATCAACTCGGGGTGGGGAGTTTCTCTAAACTTTTCTTATTATTTCTTGTTGATTCTTGCATGCATGTGAAGTAGTAGGTGCTTAGAATGATTTTTTAAGAGATTGGAAGTTGAATCTGAAAATAGAACCTGGAATCGTGATCTGCATGTCACCTTATAGATTTTCCCGAGAGCAAACCAAATGTTATTTGATGATGAAATTTTCCCATACTGTTCCCTTATATGTTTGGATGATTCATGAATTATTTCGGATTTTTCTGTGGTTTTTTGGTATTTTAATAAAATTCATTTTTGGAACAGTGCCGTAAGGCAGTAGCAGAAATTGTTTATTGTGATACCTGAGATTGTTGAATTTTTCATAACTAATTGGCACATGATCTTAATCTGAAATTTTTACCATGTTTTTCCACATGTATCTAGACTCTACAGAACAAGAAATTAATTTGATGAAGTTACAGGCATGTTCAAAATTAATCTATCAACAGTAGCTAGAACTGTGACTGAAGAACAGGATGATCTTTGTGCTTAATTGAAACATGAAGAACTCAGTGTATACTTGGAACTTGGACATGAAACCTTTTTCATGTTGTTATTTATGAAGTCTAGTTTCTTTACTGTAAATTTGGTGACTGTTGGATGAGTATAGGATTTATGATGGATTTTATAGCACGTACAGTGCTGGATTCAGTCAGATTAGACACCCTGTAGAGATGACACAATTGAGGCTCCTTAAGAGCAAATTTTGAGGAAGTGTTTCCTTAGAGGATTGGAGTAGACATAAAGACCTTTCCAACAAGACCTATTTGAGGTGATTCCAGTGAATGGTTGATTTATTAGGATTTTTGCAATACTGAACAGAGACCAGGATTTGAGCTGAGTGCTCTGATTGAGAAAGTCTTAGTGTGTGACTTGGTACACTTAAGAGTAATGTGTGTTTTAGGAATATCTAATAGAATATTTTGGACTTGTGACCAACTAGAGGATTGTTGAGGACACCCACACCTTTTCATAGAAGCTAGGTTTGCAGCATTCTAATGGGTAGGTAGTGACAAATGCTACTGGTAAGGTCCAGCCCGTGTACAGGAAATACACAGGCTGAGGCTTGAGATACCATTTTGAGGAATTAAATGATAGAATTTGAGGTTATGATCAACTAGGAAGTTGTAGCCTAGGTCTTTTCCTTTTCGGATTGGGCTTGCACATTCAAATCGGAGTTGTATCCAGGGAGTTATGATCTTTTTAAGTTTCGGGCAGAAACACCGTAGGTTGCTTAGTCTTGAGTTTTGACTAGGTATTGTGAGGACCTTCCCCCTGTGTATCCATTAGAGTTGATAACTCTTTGTCTGGGGAAGTTTGGTATCTATTGTTGGTTTTGTTTGACTCCTATGGTGGATTTTGTGACTCGAGTTAGTCACTAGGGTAGGGTGATGCCCTACGTTTGTCAACCCTAAGTTATGAACTTCCACCGAAGCGTAGGACGTCCGAGCTGATATGTCTAATTTTTATACAAATATTTGTACTCATTTATCCATTAAAATAGCTTGTTTTCGCCTATCTTGTCAATATTTTATCTTATTTCTATAAGATTTCAGTTAATTAATTATTTTTGAGGAAATGAGATTTTTTATGCAAAAAGTGAATATTTTTGGTAAAAATCAACAAACAAAGCAAAACAATTAATTTATTATTTTTATTGATATGTTGAATTTTATATTTCACAAATTAACAATATGAGGAGCAAAATACAATTTTAATTGTCAATAGGGTGTAAAAAGAATAAACAAATTTAAAAGAATTTTGATAAAGCTAAAATAAAATTTTATTATTTTTAAGTTATTCTAATTAATTTAAATTTAAATGTTTATTCTAAATCCTGATTTTTTTTGCAGCCCAAATAAAGAGATAAACCCTAATTCGTACGTCGTCTACTCCTATAAATACAACAGCAGATTGAAGAAAAAAGGGAGGCTGAACGCACACCGAGACAACGGCTACAAAAAAAAGAAAAAAAAAAGAAAAGTAGAAAAATCAGAGTCTCTCTCTCTGCATCACGTGAAGAAACAAAGAGACAAGAGGCAGACTCTGTGGCTAAGCGTGCGGGTCAGCTTCAAAGCAAGCAGACGACGACAGCGACGTGACGTGCGGGGTCAGCATCAAGTTGACAGGTCCTCGGCGTGCACGTGACGTGCTGTTGCTGTTGTGGCTCGGATTTCAAGCAGACGACCGCGACGTTTTGTCGACGAATTTCTTGAGATGCTGTGGGATCCAGCGATAGAGCGTAAGACGGACAAAACGATAGAGAAGTTGCTTCGACGCTGACGTGGCGCGAAATTCAGAACGAGACAGAAAAGAAGAAGAGAGAGAAAGATCTGACTTTGGGGCGCATTTTTTCGAGGCATTCGGTTTGCAATTTTTTTCTACAAAAATAGTCCCTTTTGTATCTCTTTTCTCTCTCTAATTTTTATTGTGCAATCCTTGAATAAATTTGTTAATTGCAATTTTATTATGAACTAAATTTATTTTTCTAGGGTTTCGATGTAGTCTAATTTTGAGAACACAATTTTTAATTCCATATTATTTTAATTTTTCCATGGTTGTGTGTTTAATTTTTGTGCTTAATGCTTACAATTATTTGGCCAATTTTTGTATGATTATTGGATCATGGAGAGACCTATAGGTAATTTGTGATTTAGAACAATAAAAATTGAACACCATTAACTGAGCGAAATTAGAGATAATTTACCGCGATTAATGTGACCGTTAAGAAATCCACAGAACTTAATGAGTCTTCGATTAATTAAATTTGCATAGAAATGTGACAAACTGTTAGTTAGAGATATTTTTGGTGTTGTTCGAGAGAAAGCATTGAATAATTTGGGAATTTTGATTTACAACTTGGAAAAATAATATTTTTATTCTTATGAAATTATAAATTGTGTGTGATGAACTAGATGAAGTCAAAAGCCCTACAATTAATTTTGCCATTAACAAATTACACAATTTCACATCCCGCTCCCTCTTCATTAATTTAGTTGGTTTTCTTTAGAATAATTAAATTTAGTTGTTTTATCCTTTATTAATTTCGATCTTCCAAATAGTGATTCATCTAGTGATATCAGTACTCAATAAAATAATTAGTCTCTGTGGGTTCGACACTTTATTCACTTAACTATACTACTTGTTGCGATTTTGTACACTTGCAAATATTCACACCAAGTTTTTGGCGCCGTTGCCGGGGACTAGTTATTCTTTTATTGATATTGAAAATTGCTAGATTATTACTAGTTTGGATTTTTAAATTTTTTTTTTGTTTTATTATTATTTTACATCTTTATTTTCTTTTGACTTATTTTTACGTTCATTTATTTTTCTTATTTTATTTTTTAGTTTTTCTATTTTTTTTAATACTTACATTTCAGGACATACAATGAAATTATCATGGCAAACGATGAAAACAAGCCTTTGAGAGACTATGCTATGCCCTCAATTTATGAAGCAAGCATAAAGAAGCCGATTATTGAAACTAACGATTTTGAGATTAAACCGGCAATTATTCTATTGATTCATCAGACTGTTCAATTTTGGAGACTACCGCACGAGGATCCTTATGCTCACATTTCAAACTTTCTAGAAATTTGTGACACTTTCAAGCATAACGGAGTATCAGATGATGCAATCTGATTGAGACTTTTTTCTTTTTCACTACGAGATAAGGCGAAAGCTTGGCTACATTATCTACCACCCGGTAGTGTTACTATTTGGGAGGGACTTACACAAAAATTTCTAGCTAAGTATTTTCCGCCGGCAAAGACATCAAAACTAAGGAATGATATTGCTACATTCACTCAATTTGAGGCCGAGTCTTTGTATGATGCATGGGAAAGGTACAAAGAGTTATTAAGAAAGTGTCCTCATCATGAACTACCGAAATGGCTACAAATTCAAATACTCTATAATGGTTTGGGAGTTACACATCGATCTATGGTTGACGCAGCAGCTGGAAGTGCACTAATGAACAAAACTTACAAAGCAGCCTATGATCTTTTAGAGAAGATGGCATCAAAGCATTACCAGTGGTCTTCAGAGAGAACAATGCCAAGCAAAGTGGCTGGAGTTTTTGAACTTGATCATATTTCTACTTTAACTGCAAAAATTGATATTTTATCTAAACAATTAGGTAATACAAATTTTAATGCAATTCAATCTAATATGATTTGTGATCTTTGTGCAGGAAATTATTCAAGTGCAGATTGTCAAGTGGGGAACCCTATTGCTCCATCAAATGCCGAACATAAAAATTTTGTGTCAAACTTTCAAATGCAAAACAATCATTATGCAAACACATACAATTCAGGATGGAGAAACACCCATAATTGTCCATGGAACAACAATCAAGGAGCAGTTATACCACCTCAAAATTTTTCACAGCAAGAAAAGAAGCCGACATTAGAAGAGATGTTCATGCAACACATGCAAAGGACAGAGCAATACATACAAAAGACAGATATGGCAATTCAAAATATTGCAAATTTAACTTCGACTTCCATTCACAATCATGAGGTACAAATTAGTCAAATTTCAAATACTCCTAATGAAAAAACTGCAGGAACATTACCAAGCAACACAGTTGTCTATCCCACGGAAGATGTCAAAGCAATAACACTAAGTAGCAGGAGGACAATTGAGCAACCACAAGAAGAAAATGGCGAACAAAATGTGGTTGAAAAGGAAGAAGAGTACGAACAAATCGTGGAGGAACAAACACAGCATGAGCAAGTAACGTATGATGTTTTTAATTCCATAAAATTTCCTCCTGAAGAACAGTCGTGTATTCAAGTAAGTGAAACTGATGTAATTGTGGGCGAGAAACATAAGGCTGAATTTGAAAAATTAACAATCGAGATATGTCCAATAAGTTCAGCAAGTCTTGAAACTCAAAAAGAAAATATTTTTGAAAATGTAATGTATTTGGATGCTGCACCCTCTATTTATTCATTTTTTCAGCAAAAGTTCAAAGAGGTGGGGGAATCAAAGACATCATCATCACGAAGGAAACGCCTCAAACTATAGCTTGAACCTGATCCACATCTGAAGAGAAGAATTAGAAAGGATGTGTTAATGTTATTGGATCTTGGTGTTACTTAACCATCTCACCCCCATGTCTGGCTGAAGACTTAAAACTTAGCGCTACTTGGGAGGCAACCCATGTTTTCTATTATTGCATTTAGGTTTGATTTATCTTTTAGTTTATTTTATTTTAATTTTTGATTTTAATTTGTAGGATTGCATAAATTTTGAAGTCGCCGGGCGGAGCTGTTTTGTACACCTTCATTGATGGCTATTTTTGAGCAATAATGAGTCAGAATCTGGAAAACTGATTCAAAGAGCGATTGTAGCCTATCGTCTCAGCTTTCCAGCAAAAAAACATTCAACTCATTTGGACACCTACAGCTCCAGATATTGCCAAAATACTGAATGCCGCGCGTGCAAAAATTTTTAAGACGAATCAGGGGAGAAATTCTGAACTTTTTGCATTCTTTTAGTTTTTCTTTTTTCTTTCCCATTGAGGACAATGTGAAATTCAAGTTTGGGGGGAAGGTTACAAATTTATTATTTATTTTTTTAGAAAAGAAAAACAAAATTAAAAGGATTTCAATTAGGCTTATCTTTACACTTTTGAGTTCCTTATTGTGATAAGCATTGAAATAATTTTTTTTGGGATAGACAATTACTTATAAAGCAAGAGTAAGTATACTTATTTACTTTAGGATTATTGAGTTTACAATTCCTTACAAAATTGTGTGAGTCATGTTATTATACATAAAAGATAAATGTGATGCTTTTTTCTTGTGATTATCCCCTTTGATCTAGTCCTAAATAGAGTTTAAGTAAATAGAGTAATAACGAAAAGAAAAAAAAATGAATAAAGTCAATCTACTCCAATGTTTTGAGTTGCTTAGTAACTAGGGGTATTCATAACCAATATTTATTTTTACGTCAAACGGCAACTTGAAATATGAGTATGTAAAGCACTTTAAGTTTGTGACTTATTGAGTAACCGGGTAAATTCATCACAAATATTTTGCATTCACGTCAAAAGGTAAGTGACAACTTAGAGAAGAGACTAAAAAAAAAAAAACTCTAGTTTGCTACTCAGTTTGTAGTAGTGAGAAGGGATAATCACAGATTGAGTTGTTACTACTATAATTACATTAATTGCATGACAAATATGATTGAGTTTGGAATAATGAATAAATAATTGCACTGGAGAAAGTGAGTATGCTTGATTTTACTTTATTTGCTATTATTTATATTTTTAATTAAAATTTTGATGCTTGCATGATAAGATCTGTTAGTGTGATGGGTTGAGTCTACTCTTGATTATTTTTCCCTTATTCATGATTCTACTTTTTGCTTGAGGACATGCAAAATCTTAAGTTTGGGGGTATTTGATGTGTCTAATTTTTATACAAATATTTGTACTCATTTATCCATTAAAATAGTTTGTTTTCGTCTATCTTGTCAATATTTTATCTTATTTCTATAAGATTTCAGTTAATTAATTATTTTTGAGGAAATGAGATTTTTTATGCAAAAAGTGAATATTTTTGGTAAAAATCAACAAACAAAGCAAAACTATTGATTTATTATTTTTATTGATTTGTTAAATTTTATATTTTACAAATTAACAATATGCGGAGCAAAATACAATTTTAATTGTCAATAGGGTGTAAAAAGAATTAACAAATTTAAAATAATTTTAATAAAGCTAAAATAAAATTTTATTATTTTTAAGTTGATCTAATTAATTTAAATTTAAATGTTTATTCTAAATCCTGATTTTTATTTGCAGCCCAAATAAAGAGATAAACCCTAATTCGTACGTCTCCTACTCCTATAAATACAACAGCAGATTGAAGAAAAAAAGGGAGGCTGAACGCACATGGAGACGACGGCTACAAAAAAAAAAGAAAAGTAGAAAAATCAGAGTCTCTCTCTCTCCATCACGTGAAGAAACAAAGAGACGAGAGGCAGACTCTATGGCCATGCATGCGGGTCAGCTTCAAAGCAAGCAGACGATGACATCGAAGTGACGTGCGGGGTCTGCATCAAGTTGACAGGTCCTCGGCGTGCACGTGACGTGCTGTTGCTGCTGCGGCTCGGATTTCAAGCAGACGACCGCGACGTTTTGTTGACGCGTTTTTTGAGACGCTGTGGGATCCAGCGACAGAGCGGAAGACGGACAAAACGACAGAGACGTTGCTTCGACGCTCACGTGGCGCGAAATTCAGAACGAGACAGAAAAGAAGAAGAGAGAGAAAGATCTGACTTTGGGGCGTGCTTTTTCGAGGCATTCGATTTGCAATTTTTTCTACAAAAATAGTCCCTTTTGTATCTCTTTTCTCTCTCTAATTTTTATTGTGCAATCCTTGAATAAATTTGTTAATTGCAATTTTATTATGAACTAAATTTATTTTTCTAAGGTTTCGATATAGTCTAATTTTGAGAACACAATTTTTAATTCCATATTATTTTAATTTTTCCATGGTTGTGTGTTTAATTTTTGTGCTTAATGCTTACAATTATTTGGCCAATTTTTATATGATTATTGGATCATGGAGAGGCCGAGAGATAATTTGTGATTTAGAACAATAATAATTGAACACCATTAATTGAGCGAAATTAGAGATAATTTACCGTGATTAATGTGACCGTTAAGAAATCCACAGAACTTAATGAGTCTTCGATTAATTAAATTTGCACAGAGATGTGACAAACTGTTAGTTGGAAATATTTTTGGTGTTGTTCGAGAGAAAGTATTGAATAATTTGGGAATTTTGGTTTACAATTTGGAAAAATAATATTTTTATTCTTATGGAATTATAAATTGTGTGGGATGAACTAGGTGAAGTCAAAAGCCCTAAAATTAATTTTGCCATTAACAAATTACACAATTTCACATCCCGCTTCCTCTTCATTAATTTAGTTGGTTTTCTTTAGAATAATTAAATTTAGTTGTTTTTATCCTTTATTAATTTCGATCTTCCAAATAGTGATTCATCTAGTAATATCGGTACTCAATAAAATAATTAGTCTCTGTGGGTTCGACACTCTATTCACTTAACTATACTACTTGTTGCGATTTTGTACACTTGCAAATATTCACACCACAAGCCGTGCCATCAAATTGAGTTCATTACCTAGGGAGGGGTGAACGCACCAATTCTTCCCCCGGTATGGGCTAAACACATCAGTTCATTAAACGGGGAGGGGTGAACACTCACATTCATTGCCCAGGTAGGGGTGAATGCAAGCCACGGTACTAGACAAACTCCAAGCTAGGGGAAGTGGCGAACCAAACTGGTATCGCCAGGGCGAGAGGTCGATAAACAGAATTTTTGGAAGCAATCTCTTTTCACCCAAATGTTGAGAAGAGTCTAGGATTAGAGTGATGCATTAGGGGTTTTGTAATTGCTTTTGTACTAGCAGATCATAGTTGGGTGTTGTACTTTCCTGTCGTATGGATACATTTTCGGTACTCATGATTGAGTCCTCGATCTCGTATCTCGATCTATTAATTCCTAAAATTTATCGGAGTAAGGAACGGGAGGATAGGGGAATTGACCCTCGAGGCCATCACGTTCCTATGCACGTGGGTTACTTCATACATCAGTTCATACCCCGGTAAGGAGGTGAACGCACATATCATTGATGTCAGGCGTACCGGGTAGGTACGGGTACCAGGTAGGTACACGGTTTTATGACCGAATTTAATGTGGCTTTATGAAGAGGTTCGTACGCGGGTACTGAGTGGCAAACACGACCACCACGTAGGCACCGCAGTGGCAGAACAAGACCGACCAACTGCAACCTCCTTGGGCAAGGACAATCTATTGAGAACAGGTTGAGTACAAGATTAGGATGCATGGCGAGGGTTAAAATCCCTAAACTGTGGAGAAATACGGCTAGATTTGGGGGCGTATGTAGTATGGGATGCATTCATTTTCAAAGTCTTGCTTGAATTAGAGTCAGGCATGTGATTTGTTGCATCTAGTCATAGGATCATGGCATACCACTGCACTAGAACCCGAATCCATTGAACCCTTGTTTGGCACATCACTTTTCTTTTGCATAAAATTATGGTTATGATTGTAATTTAGAGTATCGCTGTTATTATCAGCTTTGCATCAGTCAAAGTACTGACATTCCCCACCATTTAGGTACCGGTTCTACCTTTCGAGCAGGTGCAGAGATATCAGAGTCGCGCAGTAGAAGACTCAAGCCCAGGAGCAAGCCCCAGGAAAGCAGATTGACCATTCAGCGGAGCTTTGGCAGTGATTCGTCAACTGCCATTCCGGGAGGCAGCTGTTAACTTTACAAGTGGAGTTTGTAAATATTTGTAATAGGTTGTAATGAGTTGATGTAATTTGTACTCCTTGTCCAAGAACAAGATATCAGTTATAATCAATGATGTAATGACTTTATTTGGCAATAAAAAGTTAATTTTTAAATTTATGTTTTATTATTGTGTTGAGATGCATTTGAAGGCAAAGATTCTGGTTGCATCATTGAGGTCCGATAACGGGGACCGGGAGCGTTACAGAAGTGGTATCAGAGCTGACTTCAAATTGCAGTCTAACACGGTTGGAAATTAGACTTGAAGGCTAGATAAATTGATTTTAGTTGGCAGATAGGATGATTATAAATCATATGGTAGCGCTTTACAACTTATGATTATGATATTTCCTATATCTGAACTAGTCTTAGTGTACTTTGTTTTTACTAACAAACTTGGTGCAGCCAAGTTCAAATGGCGGCTAGTCTATAACCAGACATCAATGGAGGCAAACCTGCAACTGGATATCGGAGGGCAAGTCTGCAACCGAATGTCTAGAAGGCAAATCTGCAACCGGATGTCGAAAAAAGAAAATTCATAACCTGATGTGCAGGTAGCAATTCTGCAGTCGAACGACAAATGAGGGCGAGTCGCAACACAAAGCTGAGAAAGAACGAGAGGGCCGCACCGAGGCTCAGTATTGAGACTAGAATTCGCGACATACCAAGGAAGGCCATGGAGGAAATCTGTAAAATGAAGAATGGGAAAAGGACCCATAGAATGGGGGGGGGACTTCCTGGACGAGTTAAGCAGCATTGTTCGATAGTGGATCGACTCATTCTTTTGTGACAAAATCTTTTCGAGAAAATTAAGATGCACACAAGAGGCAATTCCAGATTTAGCTTTGACAGTGGCTACGCCGTCAGGGGCAACCCTTACTACAGATCTGTGCTATAGGGGATGTAAACTCCAGATTAGCGGAGAAACCCTAAGTATCAATTTGTTACAGTTGGGTTTTGCTGGTACAGATGTCATTAATGGTATGGATTGGATGTACAGGCACAAGGCAAGCATCGACTGCAAGGAGAAGGAGGTAGTCATCTCAGCTGAAGGAGTGGAACTTGTATTCCACGGGGAAAAGAGATCGAAGGCAATGACTACTGCAGGTGCTAGTGAGGTACGGGTACCTGAAGAGATGAACAAGATACCAGTGGTGAGGAATTTTCCACTCGTATTCTTGGAGGATTTACCCAGAATTCCCCCACACCGTGATGTCGAGTTTAGCATCACAGTTCAGCCAAGTAGTGCTCCAGTATCCAAAGCACCCTATCGAATGACGCTAGTAGAGAAGAATGAGATCAAGAAGCAGATTGAAGAATTCTTGTAGAAGGAATTTATCAGACCAAGTGCATCATCTTGGGAAGCACCAGTATCGCTTGTTAAGAAAAAGGACGGATCATCCAGGATGTTACTGATTACCGGGAATTGAATAAAGTCACTATTCGGAACAAGTACCCAATTTCCAGGATGGACGATTTGTTCGATCAGCTTCTGAGAGCAGCAGTATTTTCCAAGATTGATCTACGATTCGGATATCATCAAGTACGAGTCAAGGAAGAGGTTGTACCTAAGACAGCTTTTCGGACTCGACATGGACACTATAAGTTCTTGGTAATGCCGTTTGGAGTGACTAACGCTCCAGCAATCTTCATGGGCTTGATGAACAGAATTCTACGTCCGTTTATTGACTCATTTGTCATGGTCTTCATCGATGACATTTTGGTATATTCAAGGACAGAACAGGAGCATGCTAAGCATCTGACAGCAGTCTTGAGCAAGCTACAAGAGCATCAGTTGTATGCCAAATTATCCAAGTGTGAGTTCTGGAAATCAGAAGTTGCATTCCTAGGCCATATCCTTTCTAAGGAGGGAGTGGCAATGGATCCTCAGAAGTTAGAAGCAGTCAGGGGATGGCCACAGCCAAAGACGGTGAAAGAAGTAAGGTGTTTTCTGGGTATGACTGGATATTACCAGAAGTTTATCTAGAATTATGTAAGGATAGCTGAACCCCTTACAGCCTTGACCGAGAAGAACCAAAGTTTTAACTGGACGGAGAAGTGTGAAAAGAGTTTTCAGGAACTGAAGAACCGTTTGATCTATGCACCTATATTGGTTTTACCTCAGGAGGACAAGGACTACGTCATCTATAGTGATGCATCGTATTTGGGGTTCGAGTGTGTGCTGATGCAGGAGGTCAAGGTTATAGCTTATGGTTCGAAGCAGCACTATTGGTGGTCAGGGCTGAAACGAGATATAGCAGAGTTCGTGGCTAAATGTCTGACATGCCAACAGGTTAAGGCCGAGAATCAGAAACCAGGAGGATTGCTACAGCCTCTACCCATTCCAAAATGGAAATAGGAGAACATCAGTATGGATTTTATCACTGGATTACCCAGGAGCCCTAAAGGAAATGACTCAATACGGGTGATTGTGGATCGATTGACAAATTCAGCACATTTTCTCTCAGTAAAGATGACTTGGACAGTCGAGAAGCTGGCCGAGATCTACATCGAGAACATAGTAAAGCTACATGGAGTGCCAGTGTCGATCATATCCGACCGAGATGCACGATTTACATCTCGATTCTGGCAAAGTCTACAGTCAGCATTGGGGACTAGAACAGACTTCAGCACAACTTTTCACCCACAGACCGATGGACAGACAGAGAGAGTCAACAGGATCCTTGAAGACATGTTGAGGGCATGCATTTTGGACTTAGGAGGAAGTTGGGAGAAATATCTAGCCTTGATAGAGTTTGCTTATAATAACAGCTATCAGGAGAGCATTGGCATGGTCCCGTATGAAGCTTTGTATGGCCGAAGATGCAGGACACCAGTTTGTTGGTTCGAGGTAGGAGAGCAGCAAATGTATGGGCCAAAAATCGTACAGCAAACGTCGGAACAGATTGAGCTTATTCAAAAAAGGCTTCAAGGAGCACAAAGCAGGCAGAAGTGCTACGTGGACAACCGCCGAAGAGAGTTGGAATTTGAGGAAGGTGACTCCATATTTCTCAAGGTGTCGCCGACAAAAGGAATTATCAGATTCGGAAAGGGCGGGAAGTTAGCTCCGAGATATATTGGACCATACAAGATTCTGAAGAGGATTGGCAGGATGGCTTATAAGTTGGAGCTACCGGACGAGTTATCTCGGGTGCATGACATGTTCCACGTCTTTATGCTACGGAAGTATGTACCGGATTCAAGCCATCAGTTACCAGAGGTTCCGGAAGATTTACAGATTAATCGTTCCTACAGGGAACAACCAGTCATGATACTTGATCATCAGGATAAGGTACTGGGAAATAAGGTCATCCCGATGGCCAAAGTTCTCTGGAAGAAGCAGTTCGTGGAAGAAACCACGTGGGAACCAGAGAGCCGCATGAAGGCTTTTTATCCGAATTTGTTTTAAGTGTTTTCTGTAATTTTTTTGTTGTTCTTTTCTCCCACTAGGGACATTCTCGGGACAGAACGACTCTAAGGAGGGAGTAATGTAATACCCCGGATTGTACAATGCTTATACATATATATGTGTATATGTGTATTGTCTATATGCGTGCATATGATTGCAGTGTTTTGTTTGATTTTGCTATTGTTGGTGTGCGGTTAGGTTTGCAGGGCGGTTCATGAGGATAGTTGCGTTCTAGACGATGCACGAGAATGAGGAGGACCGATACTGGTATAAACACTAGTTTTTGGTACGGTACACATGCAAATATATCATTGTATCATACTACGATGCGTATATCTTGCGTACACTCGATAAACCTCTCATCTTTCATCTAAGAACTCAATTAAGGGATAAATAGTGCAGCCAACAATTGTACCCCAAACCAAGGGCTAAAGACCATGGTTTTTCTCACAAAACCACCCTAGTCTACACCCTAAACCCTACTACCCTACCTTCCTCTCTCTTTCCTCACTCTTTTCCATTAAAAAACCATCTCATTATTCTCCCAAGTTCTGAAATTTTTAGAACTCAAACCCAAGAAAAGAAAGAGAATGAGAGAAAGGAAGAAGGATTGAAGAGGAGCTCTTGGAGTAGATTCTTCGAGAAGTGAAGCTCAAGACCATCATCTACTCTCTAATCAACTCAAGGTGGAGAGTTTCTCTAAACTTTTCTTGTTGTTTCTTGCTGATTCTTTCATGCATGTGAAGTAGTAGGAGCTTAGAATGATTGTTTAAGAGATTGGAAGTTGAATCTGAAAATAGAACCTGGAATTTTGATCTGCATGTCACCTTCTAGATTTTTTCGAGAGCAAACCACATGGAATTTGATGATGAAGTTTTCACATACTTTTCCCTTATATGTCTAGATGATTCATAAATTATTCCGGATTTTTCTGAGGTTGTTTGGTATTTTTATAAAATCCACTTTTAAAATAGTGTCGTAAGGCTGCAGCAGAAATTGTTTACTGTGATACCTGAGATTGATGGATTTATCATAATTAATTGGCACATGGTCTCAATCTAAACCTTTTACCATGATTTTACACATGTATCTAGAATCTACAGAAAAATCAAGAAATTAATTTGATAAAGTTACAGGCATGTTCAAAATTAATCTATCAACAGTAGCTAGAACTGTGACTGGAGAACAGGATGATCTTTGTGCTTAATTGAAACATAAAGAACTCAGTGTATACGTAGAATTTGGACATGAAACCTTTTTCATGTTGTTATTTATGAAGTCTAGTTTATTTACTGTAAATTTGGTGACTGTTAGATGAGTATAGGATTTATGATGGATTTTATAGCACGTAGTGTGCTGGATTCAGTCAGATTAGACACCCTGTAGAGATGACACAATTGAGGCTCCTTAAGAGCAAATTTTGAGGAAGCGCTTTCTTAGAGGATTGTAGTAGACACCAAGACCTTTCTAACAAGACCTATTTGAGGTGATTCTAGTGAGTGGTTGATTTATTATGATTTTTGTAATATTGAACAAAGACCAAGATTTGAGCTGAGTACTCTGATTGAGAAAGTCTGAGTGTGTGACTTGGTACATGATGAACACATTATTATTCACTTTTTAGAGCAATAATCTTAATATAATTAGACATTTAAAAGCTCTATATATGGTATTTAACTCTTATTCTCTCTTTTCCATAGGAAACAGCATAAAACAGCAAAACGAAGCAGATTCAGGACTTCAAAGATGATACACAGAAAAATGCAGAGGAACAGTCGACTGGCCTGATCAAAGATAAAATCTTCAGAAGTCTCGACTCAGTCGACTGGTTCGAAGACAAGTCGACTGGTCTGCGGCGGAGTAAACAGATAAGATCTTCAAAGATACACCTGCATCTAATTTCAAATCTACTTGGATCAAGATTTTATACAAAGAATCAAATCTAGAGACAGGGTATTTTCCAAGTGGACGTGGTGAACGGATAAGGAAGGAAAGGAGAAAAGAGAAAGATATTAATCATCAAATCAAATAAAGAAGGATCTTCCTGAAAAAGTGGAAACCTTAATTCTCAGCCGTACTCTATAAATATCAGAAGAGGTCAACTTAGAAAGGGGATCATCAGATATATCTCTGGGAAGCGACTCAATCACCAAGATCCTGAACAAACATCGAGAGCATCACTCCATCAACATCGAAGAAGGAGAGAGAAGATCCAGCAACCAGAAGGCAGTCGACTGTGTGACAGCCAGTCGACCATATTGCCGGAATCCATTAGTTTATTTCTTCTTCTCTTTTTATTCTTTTATGTTGATCATGTATTCAAACTTGTTAAGCAATAAAGTTATTATTATGTGGAACTAATTTCATAGTTGGGTAGATCGAAACCGTAGTTATGTAATGCTATTTTCTTCTGAACTCTTCTATGTTACTTATTGATTGAATCTAATTGAATTGGTATAGGTTTATGATAGTTAAACTAGTTCTCGAGACTGAGAGCAGTCGACTGAGGTGAGAGCCAGTCGACTGACGTACAGAACTTGGGAAGCTCAAGTTTGGATGTCATTTATCTGAATCTGTTATATGAGCATATTGAGACGACCGAATCTCGTGCTCATAATTTGTAACAAAGGAATCTTTAGGGGTTCTTGGTTCAATCAACTTAGAGGATCTAGATCTGATACCAATTTCTAGAACTTTAAGTGTTTGTTCGTTTCCACTGTTCTTATGTTTTCTCTAAGTATAATTTAGTAGATACCATGCTAGATACTTACGGAAAGAAACGAATTAGAGTAGATACCATGCCTAATTCTTAGCTTAGGAAAACAATACTTTAAGGAGTAGATACCATGCCCTTGAAGTGAACAAACATGAGTAATTAGAAGTAAATTCAGAAGGCAACTTAGCATTATTAACTATTGGTGGAGATCAACAGCCCAACTATTCAAGAGATATTTGTGATTCAACACCTCTCATCTTAGTTTTAATCTTTTAGTTCTTTTAGATCTTTACAACAACCCTTATTCATTCTTATTATTGGTTTTATTGATTAGTAAGTTGAAATCTACAATCTCTGTGGGATCGACCCTTGCTATTACTACGATTCTATAAACGATTCGTGCACTTGCGAGGTTTTTATAATTTGTGTCTAGGTTTATCTATTTATTTAGGTATCTAGAAATAAACAACAAGTTTTTGGCGCCGCTGCCGGGGATTGTTTAGTATTTTAACTTACAAGTCAGTAGAATTTTTTATTAGTTTTTCTTTTCTTTTATTAATAACTTTTCTTTTAGGTTACAGGACTTCGGTGAATGCACGGTAGACGATCACTTCGACCAGAGCTACTACCTATTGACGCAGAAACAGAACGAACTTTGCACAGACTAGGTAAGCTGTTTTCAGCCAACCAGTCGACTGCTGTACTGACCCAGTCGACTGCACAGAGACAGATTTCACAGGAAAGAATGGCTGAAGAAATACAAAATCGAGTACCAATGCAGGACAAATTCACTCCTAAGAATATTGAGCAACCTTCCTGCATTGCTTTTCAACCTAATGCTACAGGGAACATGCACCTATCTCCTCATTTACTTAGTATGGTTCCCCACTTTAGTGGCAAACCAGATGAAGAGCCTCATCTTCACTTGCAAGACTTTTTCGATCTTTGCAGGACACAAAGCGTCCAAGGGCTTACCGCTGAACAAATCAGGTTAATCTTGTTTCCTTTTTCTTTAAAACTTAATGCTAAGTTGTGGTATAATTCTTTGGAACCAGGATCAATTAATTCATGGGAGCAATTGGCAACGAAATTTTTGAAAGAATTCTTTCCAGCCCAAAAGACCAAACAGCTGAAAAGGGAGATTCAACTCTTCCAGCAAAAAGATGGAGATCTATTCTTCGAAGCATGGAAGGACTTCAAGAGCAAGCTTCTCAAGTGTCCTACTCACAATCTGCCTAAGGATGATCAGGTACAAGCTTTTTATGAAGGTTTAAATGACACTAACAAAGCAATTGTTGATGCAGCTTGCAATGGAATTTTGATGAGGAAGAGTGGAGAAGAAGCCATTGAACTTTTTGAAGAACTCAGCGAGAACTCCCAACAATTCTCAACAAGAAGGGGACCTACGAAAAAACAGGGAGTTTACGAGATCTCTAATAATAATAACATTCAATTAGAAATGGCAAACATAAATAAGAAAATTGATATGCTTGTTAATGCAATGTCGACGATGGGTGGAGTTAAAAATCAAACAAATGAAATGTGTGCAATTTGTTCTCATTTAGATCACACAACTGATACATGTCTCATGTCTACTTTCACAGATCAGGAGCATGCGAATTATGTGGGTCGAGGAGTGTTTCCACCAAAGAACAATCCATACTCGAACACATATAACCCAGGATGGAGAAATCATCCAAACTTCTCATGGAGCAATAATCAAAATAATCAAGGGAATCAATTCACACAAGGACATGCACGAAACCCTCAGATGGGAAGTGGGTTTGAAAGACCAGCTCCAGAACAGAAAAAGTTGGATTTTGAATCCACTGTTCTTCAACTGCTCCAACAACAACATCAAACAAGCAACCAACAAGGGCAAGCAATTCAGAAGTTGGAAACCCAAATTGGTCAGATTGCAAAAGAGCTAAGCGAAAGAAAGGCAAGTGAACTCCCTTCACAAACCATACCAAACCCAGGAGGTCAAGAACAACTCCAAGCAGTGACTACTTTAAGAAATGGTAAGGTAATTGATAACAAGGTTGAAACACACACAGACAAGCCAGTCAGTAAACCAGTCGACTGTTTTTACAAACCAGTCGACTGCACAGACAAACCAGATACACAACCATCAAAAGCTTTGGGTTCAAGTAAGGTAAGTGAAAAAGTAGGGACAGTTCCACCACCATTCCCTCAAAGGTTAGTCAATAAAAAGAAAGAACAACATTTATTTGACGTCTTTGAAACTCTCAAAAAGGTAGAAATTAATATTCCCCTACTTGATGCTATTAAACAAATTCCTTCGTATTCCAAATTTTTGTAAGATTGTTGTACTCACAAAAGAACATTTCAGGTTAAGGAGGATGTGGCCTTGACAGAAGAAGTGAGTGCTGTTTTATTAAGAAAATTACCACCTAAACTGAAAGATCCAGGTAGTTTCACCATTCCTTGCAAAGTTGGTGAGCACTTCTTTGAAAAAGCACTGCTAGACTTGGGGGCAAGCATCAACCTTCTTCCTTATTCTGTTTACGAAAAGCTTGGATTGGGGGAACTCAAGCCAACATCCATCACTTTGCAATTGGCTGATCGCAGCATAAAAAGACCTAGAGGTATTTTAGAAGATGTCCTAGTTCAGGTAAATGATTTTATTTTGCCTGCTGATTTTGTTGTGTTAGATATGGAGGAATCTTCTATGTCATCATCTCTACCGATCATATTAGGTAGGCCCTTTATGAGTACAGCTGATATAAAAATTTGTGTTAAAAAGGGCATTATAAGTATGAAGATAAACGGAGAAAAAGTGGAATTTAAAATGTTTGATACACTGAAATTACCACAAGATGATCATGAATGCTATAATATTGATGTGGTGCAGGAGATTGTTGATCAAACATTTCAGGTACATAGCGTTGAACCACTACAAGCCACAATCACTCAATCTTTAACTTTATCTCATGTTGAACAGGAATACGATGACTGGGAGATTGCAGAGACAGTACATCACCTTGAAACTCCACAGTCATATTCAGGTAAGCCTGCACCTTTATTTGAAAAATTGGTGTCTGATAAAAATTGTTCTTCTACAGATCAGGCAACTGATGAGCAGAGTAAGTCGACTGGTGTTCTAACCAGTCGACCAAACCCAGACACCCAGAACAAGTCGACTGCTGACATGGACCAGTCGACTGTACAGAAGCGTCCAGACATAGAACTCAAGCAGCTGCCCGATCATTTGAAACATGCATTTTTAGGCGAGAACCAGACGTTACCAGTAATAATTGCTGCGAACTTGAGTGCACAGGAAGAATATAAGTTGCTGAAGGTATTGCGAGAACACAAAAAGGCAATAGGATGGACCATTGCAGACATCAAGGGAATAAGTCCATCCAAATGCATGCATAGAATACTCCTTGAGAACGATGCAAAACCTAGCAGAGAGGCACAGAGAAGGCTCAACCCCAACATGAAGGAAGTGGTAAGAGCAGAAATTTTGAAGCTACTAGATGTTGGCATCATCTATCCTATCTCAGATAGCAAATGGGTAAGTCCTATACATGTAGTACCTAAGAAAAGTGGAGTGACAGTGATAACAAATGAAGAGAATGAACTTATCCCAACAAGAGTAACCACAGGATGGAGGGTATGCATCGACTATAGGAAGTTGAATAATGAAACCAGGAAAGATCACTTCCCTCTTCCTTTTATTGATCAAATGTTAGAAAGATTAGCAGGATATAGTCATTATTGTTTTCTACATGGTTATAGTGGCTATAATCAAATTGCTATTGCTCCAGAAGATCAAGAAAAGACCACTTTTACATGCCCTTTTGGTACTTTTGCTTACAGGAGGATGCCTTTTGGATTGTGCAATGCTCCAGCTACATTTCAAAGATGCATGATGAGCATATTTTCAGATATGGTGGAAAGGTTTATTGAGGTATTTATGGATGACTTTAGTGTTTTTGGATCTTGTTTTGATGAATGCCTTAACCATTTGCAGCTTGTGCTTAAAAGATGTGAAGAATGCAATTTAGTGCTGAATTGGGAAAAGTGCCATTTCATGGTACAACAAGGTATTGTGTTGGGACATGTGGTGTCCAAAAGGGGAATAGAGGTAGACAAGGCAAAAATTGACATCATATCAAAGCTACCCCCTCCCACTACAGTTAAGGGTGTTAGGAGTTTTCTAGGACATGCAGGTTTTTATAGACGATTTATAAAAGACTTTTCAAAAATCTCCAAACCCCTTTGTGACTTGTTAGCTAAGGATGTTGAGTTTATATGGACAAAAGAATGTACAAATGCTTTTAATACATTGAAAACTCTTCTCATTTCTGCACCTATTGTCATGGCACCAGATTGGAGCCATCCTTTTGAGCTCATGTGTGATGCAAGTGATTATGCTTTAGGGGCTGTTTTAGGTCAAAGAATCAATAAGAAACCCCATGTTATTTACTATGCTTCTCGAACTCTAAACGATGCACAGCTAAATTATTCCACTACTGAAAAAGAAATGTTGGCTGTTATATTTGCTGTAGAGAAGTTTAGATCATATTTAATTGGTTCTAAAGTTATTGTTTTCACTGACCATGCTGCTTTGAGATATTTGTTGGCTAAAAAGGAAGCTAAGCCTAGGTTGATCAGATGGGTGCTGATGCTTCAAGAATTTGATCTTGAGATTAGAGACAAGAAAGGATGCGACAATGTTGTGGCAGATCACATGTCTAGATTACTGCACGAGGAAGAGAGAAATGTGCCCCCGCTGAATGAAAATTTCCCAGATGAACAACTATTTGAAATAAATGTTCAAACTCTCGGGGCAGTCGACTGGTCCTTCCACCAGTCGACTGGACTCTCTGAACAGTTCCCCTGGTTTGCTGATATTGTCAATTTTCTAACTGCTCATGTTTTTCCTCCAGGTATGACACATCAGGAAAGGAAAAGATTGGTGGATCTGAGCAAACACTATTATTGGGATGATCCTTATTTATTCAAATTTTGCTCTGATCAAATTCTAAGAAGATGTGTGGCAGACGAGGAACAAAGGAGTATTCTACAACATTGCCACCAATATGCATGTGGAGGACATTTTGGACCAAAGAGAACAGCACTTAAGGTATTGCAATCTGGTTTTTATTGGCCTAAAGTATTCAAAGATGCTTTTTCTTTTTGCAGGACTTGCGACAAATGCCAAAGGACAGGCAACATCTCTTCTAGAAACCAAATGCCACTACACAACATACAAGTAATCGAGCTTTTCGATGTTTGGGGAATCGACTTCATGGGTCCATTTCCTAACTCATTTGGTTATTTATATATACTTGTTGGTGTGGATTATGTGTCTAAATGGGTCGAGGCTGTCCCCTCACGAACTAATGATCACAAAGTTGTTGTCAAGTTTTTGCAGGAGAACATTTTCACTAGGTTTGGTACACCACGAGCAATAATAAGTGATGGAGGGAGCCACTTCAATAACTACCCATTTGCTTCTTTGATGAAGAAATATGGGATTACACATAGAGTGGGAACTCCATATCATCCTCAAACCAGTGGGCAGGTGGAGATTAGCAACAGAGAGATCAAGAGCATCTTGGAAAAGACAGTCAACACAAGGAGGAAGGATTGGTCGCTACGCTTGAACGATGCCTTATGGGCCTACAGAACCGCTTTCAAGACACCCATTGGCATGTCACCATACCGTTTGGTCTTTGGAAAAGCATGTCATCTGCCGGTAGAGTTGGAACACAAGGCGTATTGGGCCATTAAAAAGTTCAATTTTGATATGAAACAGGCAGGTGACAAAAGGCGATTGCAACTAAATGAGCTTGAAGAATTGAGGCACGATGCATATGAAAATGCAAAATTGTACAAGGAAAGGACTAAGTTATACCATGATAAACAATTAGCAAGGAAGGAGTTTTATGAAGGACAAAAGGTATTGATCTACAACTCAAGATTAAGACTCTTTCCAGGCAAGCTCAAGTCAAGATGGTATGGACCATATATTGTCACACAAGTCTTTCCACATGGTGCATTGGAAGTTCACAGCGAAGAACGAAATCAAACATTCAAGGTGAACGGACACAGGGCGAAGCCATACATTGAGATGAGTCTAGAGCAACACGAGGAAGATGTGAATCTTCAACCCATTCAATACATTGCATGAACTCATCATGTCTAGCTGAAGACAGAAAACACAGCGCTTATTGGGAGGCAACCCAACTTTTCAGGAGAGTATTTACACTTTCCCTTTATTTTATTCATTATTATTCATTTTTATTTTTATTTTTCAGTCTCTCCTTACTAGATGGTAACACATGCCTATATCTTATGTTTTGTGCGAACATTGAGGACAATGTTCCATCTAAGTGTGGGGGTATTAGTTAGTTATATTTGGAATCTTGTGAATTTTTTTTAGGATAAACAATTTCTTATAAAGTAATAGTAAGGATACTTATTTACTTTAGGATTGTTGAGTTTCATAATTCCCTAGAAAATTGTGCGAGTCATGCGATTATACATAATAAACAAATGTGATGCTTTTTCTGATAATTATTACCTTTAGATCTAGTCCTAAATCGAGTTTAAGTAAATAGAGTGATACAATATATGTATATAGTTGAATAAAGTCAGTCTACTCCAATGTTTTGAGCGCTTAGTAACTAGGGGTATTCATCACCAATGTTTACCTTTACGTCAAACAGCAACTTGAAATATGAGTATGCAAAGCACTTCAATGTTTGTGACTTGTTGAGTAACCGGGTGGATACATCACAAATGTTTCGCATTCGCGTCAAAAGACAAGTGACAACTTTAAAGAAGAGACTACAAAAAAAAAAAAAAAAAAAAAAAAAAAAAAAAAAAAAAAAAACACCTCTAGTTTGCTACTGGATTTGTAGTAGAGAAAAGGGATAATCACAGACTGAGTAGTTGCATACTATAACTACATTAATCGCATGACAAATATGATTAAGTTTGGGGATTATGACTGAACAATTGCACTAAAGAAAGTGGGTATGTTTAAATTTACTTTATCTGAAATTGTTTGTAGTTTTATATTTTTCATTTTGATGTCCACATAATAAGAAATCTTGGTGGTTGAATCTATTGTTATTATTATTCTCCCTATTCATAATTCTAGTTTGCTTGAGGACAAGCAAAAGCTAAGTGTGGGGGTATTTGATGAACACATTATTATTCACTTTTTAGAGCAATAATCTTAATATAATTAGACATTTAAAAGCTCTATATATGGTATTTAACTCTTATTCTCTCTTTTCCATAGGAAACAGCATAAAACAGCAAAACGAAGCAGATTCAGGACTTCAAAGATGATACACAGAAAAATGCAGAGGAACAGTCGACTTATTCCCAAGAGCAGTCGACTGGCTTGATCAAAGATAAAATCTTCAGAAGTCTCAACTCAGTCGACTGGTTCGAAGACAAGTCGACTGGTCTGCGGCGGAGTAAACAGATAAGATCTTCAAAGATACACCTGCATCTAATTTCAAATCTACTTGGATCAAGATTTTATACAAAGAATCAAATCTAGAGACAGGGTATTTTCCAAGTGGACGTGGTGAACGGATAAGGAAGGAAAGGAGAAAAGAGAAAGATATTAATCATCAAATCAAATAAAGAAGGATCTTCCTGAAAAAGTGGAAACCCTAATTCTCAGCCGTACTCTATAAATATCAGAAGAGGTCAACTTAGAAAGGGGATCATCAGATATATCTCTGGGAAGCGACTCAATCACCAAGATCCTGAACAAACATCGAGAGCATCACTCCATCAACATCGAAGAAGGAGAGAGAAGATCCAGCAACCAGAAGGCAGTCGACTGTGTGACAGCCAGTCGACCATATTGCCGGAATCCATTAGTTTATTTCTTCTTCTCTTTTTATTCTTTTATGTTGATCATGTATTCAAACTTGTTAAGCAATAAAGTTATTATTATGTGGAACTAATTTCATAGTTGGGTAGATCGAAACCGTAGTTATGTAATGCTATTTTCTTCTGAACTCTTCTATGTTACTTATTGATTGAATCTAATTGAATTGGTATAGGTTTATGATAGTCAAACTAGTTCTCAAGACTGAGAGCAGTCGACTGAGGTGAGAGCCAGTCGACTGACGTACAGAACTTGGGAAGCTCAAGTTTGGATGTCATTTATCTGAATCTGTTATATGAGCATATTGAGACGACCGAATCTCGTGCTCATAATTTGTAACAAAGGAATCTTTAGGGGTTCTTGGTTCAATCAACTTAGAGGATCTAGATCTGATACCAATTTCTAGAACTTTAAGTGTTTGTTCGTTTCCACTGTTCTTATGTTTTCTCTAAGTATAATTTAGTAGATACCATGCTAGATACTTACGGAAAGAAACGAATTAGAGTAGATACCATGCCTAATTCTTAGCTTAGGGAAACAATACTTTAAGGAGTAGATACCATGCCCTTGAAGTGAACAAACATGAGTAATTAGAAGTAAATTCAGAAGGCAACTTAGCATTATTAACTATTGGTGGAGATCAACAGCCCAACTATTCAAGAGATATTTGTGATTCAACACCTCTCATCTTAGTTTTAATCTTTTAGTTCTTTTAGATCTTTACAACAACCCTTATTCATTCTTATTATTAGTTTTATTGATTAGTAAGTTGAAATCTACAATCTCTGTGGGATCGACCCTTGCTATTACTACGATTCTATAAACGATTCGTGCACTTGCGAGGTTTTTATAATTTGTGTCTAGGTTTATCTATTTATTTAGGTATCTAGAAATAAACAACAGTACACTTGAGAGTAATGTGTGTTTTAGGGAGATCTAATGGCATATTTTGGACTTGTGACCAACTAGAGGATTGTTGAGGACACCCATTCCATAGAAGCTGGGTTTGCAGCATTCCGATGGGTAGGAATTGACTTATGCTACCGGTAAGGTGCAGCCCGTGTACAGTAAATACACAGGCTGAGGCTTGAGAGGCCATTTTGAGGACTTAAATGATAGAATTTGAGGTTATGATCAATTAGGAAGTTTTATACTAGGTCTTTACCTTTTCGAATTGGGCTTGCACACCCAAATCGGAGTTGTATCGAGGGAGTTATGATCTTTTTAAGTTTCGGGCAAAAACACCGTAGGTTGCTTAGTCTTGAGTTTTGACTAAGTATTATGAGGACCTTCCCCCTATGTATCCATTAGAGTTGATAACTCTTTGTCTAGGGGGGTTTGTTATCTATTGCTGATTTTGTTTGACTCCCATGGTGGATTTTGTGACTCGAGTTAGTCACTAGGGTAGGGTGATGCCCTACGTCTGTCGACCCTAAGTTATGAACTTTCACCGAAGCATAGGACGTCTAAGCCGTGCCATCAAATTGAGTTCATTACCCAGGGAGGGTGAATGCACCAATTCTTCGCCTGATGAGGGCTAAACACATCAGTTCATTACCCAGGAAGGGGTGAACACACACATTCATTGCCCGGGTAGGGGTGAATGCAGGCCACGATACTGGAGAAACTCCAAGCTAGGGAAGTGGCAAACCAAACAGGTATCACCAGGGCCAGAGGTCGATTAGTAGAATTTTTGGAAGCAATCTCTTTTCACCCAAGTGTTTAGAAGAGGCTAGGATTAGAGTGATGCATTAGGGGTTTTGTAATTGCATTAGTACTAGCAGACCATCGTCGGGTGTTGTACTCTCCTGTCGTAAGGGTACATTTTCGATACTCATGATTGACTCCTTGGTTTCGTATCTCGATCTGTTAATTCCCAAAGTTTGCCGGAGTAAGGAACGGGAGGATAGAGGGATTTGACCCTTGAGGCCATCACGTTCCTATGCACGTGGGTTACTTCATACATCAGTTGATACCCCGATGAGGGGGGTGAACGCACATATCATTGACATCAGGCGTACCGGGTTGGTACGGGTACCGGGTAGGTACACGGTCTTACGACCGAATTTAACGCGGCTTTCTGAAGAGGTCCGTATGCGGGTACTGAGTGGCAAACATGACTACCACTTAGGCACTGCAGTGGCAGAACTAGACCAACCAATTGCAACCTCCTTGGGAACGGACAATCTATTGGGAACATGTTGAGTATAAGAGTAGGATGCATGGCGATCGTTGAAATCCCTAAACTGTGGAGAAAGACGACTAGATTTGGGGGCGTATGTAGTATGGAATGCATTCGTTTCCAAAGTCTTTCTTGCATTAGAGTCAGGCATGTGATTTGTTGCATCTAGTCATAGGATCATGGCATACCACTGCACTAAAACCCAAATCCATTAAACCCTTGTTTGGCACATCACTTTTCTTTTGCATAAAATATTGGTTGTGATTGTAATTTAGAGGATCGCTGTTATTATCATCTTTGCGTCAGTCGAAGTACTGACGTTCCCCACCTTTTAGGTACCGGTTCTACCTTTCGAGCAGGTGCAGAGATATCAAAGTCGCGCAGCAGAAGACTCAAGCCGAGAAGCAAGCCCCAGGGGAGCAGATTGACCATTCAGCGGAGCTTCGGCAGTGAGCCGTCGACTGCCATTTCGGGAGGCAGCTGTTAACTTTACAAGTGGAGTCCGTAAATATTTGTAATAGGTTGTAATGAGTTGAGATAATTTGTACTCCTTGTCCAAGAACAAGATATCGGTTGTAATCAATGATGTAATGACCTTATTTGGTAATAAAAAGTTTTTAAATTTCCGTGTTATTACTGTGTTGAGATGCATTTGAAGGCAAAGATTCTGGTTGCATCACGGAGGTCCGGTAACGGGGATCCGGGGCATTAAACCTTCGACGAGTTTACCATCGCCGTAAACTTCATCTCCGTCGCTCTTTTCCCTCAACGTGCTCCATCATCATCTTCGTCGTCCCTCGCCGTGCCTGTGCAGCCCCTAGCACCGCCGTCCAAGCCCCAGAGTCGCAAGCGACGTCCCCTGTTTTCAACCGAGAAAACAGAGCCCTTTGCCAGTGTTGTTGTCGCCGCCGTCGCTTTCCGACCGTCGTAACGATGCCGCTCCGCCACAGCAGTTGCCATCGCAATCGTCGTGCTGTGCCAGTCCGCCGCTCTCCTTCTCCCTCCGTTCAGCTTTCGAGAGGTAGGAGACGCGATCCGATTGGGCAAGCTCGCTGTTTGCTATTCTGCCGCATCGGATCCCAAGTTGTTGTCCCCTGTTCGGGTTAGATCCGGTGTGAGCTGATTGGCTGGTTTCGCTGTTCGCTGTTCTGCCTTACCCGATCCTGTGTTGCTGTCCGCTATTTTGGGCCAGATCCGGTATGGGACTGAGTTGTTATTGGATTGTTTTGGTGTTCCGTGTTCTGTGTACGCCAGATCCAGTTTCGATGTTCTGCGTTCTGTCCCGATCTGGTGTGTGGGAATTGCTCTAGGATCTTGCTATTGCTGTTGATTCTTCGTGCATTTTTGGGAGATTTTCGCTCGAGATTCTGATCCCGTTATTCTATTTTATTAATATCTGCAATAACAGGCAAGTCACTTCTTGAACCCTTTTTATTATTTGTGTTCAAGATTTCTTTGATCTCCTGCAAGTAGATCCTGTCTTTTTATTATCAAAACTGCTTTTGACAATTCTGTTAAGATTATCGAGGGTTTACACGAGCTAACCCGACATACTCTTAACATCGTGCTTTCTCTTCGATCTAAACCTAGTCTCCAATGTTTCATACATTTGCACATTAAACAACTAAATTCATGCATAGGAAGTCGCTTGATAGATTGGACATTGAAATTGAACATGCTAGAATTGGATTTAATTGATGAATTGACACCATGACCATGATAAATGTATCTTGACCCGTAGAAATTTGCATGTTGAAACCTAGGATTGTTTTGATTACCAATTTGCATTCTATATGTGATCATGTAAATTATTTGTTCTCTTTTTATGTTAAGTTGATTTCTAGACTGCTGTATGGTTCACTTTGAATCAGATTTTTAGCCATGCTAATGACATAATTTGAGAAAACTTAATGAACATAAAATATAGCCCTTCATGTCTAGATAAATATTCAATGGTCTGGATTTGAATTCCAATTTAGATATCATCACCTTACTGCAACTGTGTTAGATATTTTGAGACTCATAATTTCGTGCGTATCCTTCTGTTGTTTATTTTATTTGACCCTGTTAACAGTAAAGGAAAAAATCTGAAATTAATCATGCTGAACCTAGACATGTATAGCTTCTACCCTGAATTTTTGTAGATTTTAATAATGAGTTCTCCTACCCGAATTAATTAATGGAACATAACCTACTGCATGCTGACTGAACATAAAACCTGATTAGATTAGAGTTTTCATCCTAGTTCCTATGTCTTTTATATGCTTTAATTATACTTGCTGAAACTATGTGGAAGTTTAATTTCTAGATCTTCTGACGGATTCAGATTTACTATTATGGAGTGATCATAATCCATGTTTTAGTACAGCATGGTCATGCTGTCCTGATCAAGTGATGCATGTTTATATGACCTGTTTACTTCGTGATTTGTCTATAATGCTTAGAATTAGTCACACATAGTAATATACAATATTGAAACCCTCTTGCAAGCTCACATAGGATGGAATAAAATATTAACAAGCCGGGGTTATTATCGGTAGACTTAGTAGTGAACAATCGGAAAATGTACTCGGTAAGGCCTTCTTGCTTGCACGTATACTTGACATAGAAGGAGGAGCATTGATTGCAATAATTGATTGATAATTCTTGCACGTAAATTCTTGTAATCAATACCGAGTACAAGAACCGTGAATTCACCATCGGTCTAAAATGATCACGGTGCTTGCATGGAACCCGTAGTATGAGATGCAGTAGTATGTGTACTAGATAGGTTAATAAAATACTTAACAACTTGCATACTTGATCTTGTATTTACATTGACCTGACATCACGCATTTTATGTGTAATTATTGTAACCCTTTGATATTGCCTACTCCTTTTTTTGTTCTTTGTTTTTTACCTTGTTCCTTTCCTTTGATATTCATGGTTTTCCTATTATCCTTTATTTTCTCTACTTGCCGCCCATGACTTGCTCTAAGAGCACTCTTTTATTTCTTTTAGACCAGGAATTTACAAGTACTGAAGGATCTATTCCCGAAGGAATTGGTGAGCAACGTTTCTAGTGTTGGATCCAGTCTCCGCTGCGTAGTTTATTAATTGTTAGATTTATTTTCTGAACACTGTTATCTCTTGTACTCTGTTTTGGGCTCTATGACCCGTAGTTTTGTTTTGATCCCAAATGTTGGATATTTATACTGTTGGTTTATTTCATTCTTAATGGAACTTTATCATTGATTCATGTGGTTATGTTTCTTGCGTGGTTGTATATTTGTTGATCTTATTGCTGAGTTTCTTTGGTACAGCTTATGGATGGTGTTTACATCATTCGCTGGGCCTACGTTACGTACTCGTGTCCCGTATTTTGGGAAGCCAGGCGTGATACCCATCGAGCCCCCGACCTCCCTTGCTCTGATTTCCATCCATCAGCAGCCCAGTCGGCGCCCAGTTCGAAACCCCAACGCCCAATCGAAACCCTCCCATTTCCCAGCTGTCTTCCTATTTTCTGTCGACACCCAGCCGGAATCCCACCTCTCCCGTCGACCAGCTGCACCCCGACGATGCCTGCATCGGTCCCCTCACCAGCGATGCCGCCGTCTGCCACCATTGATGTCGAGGAGCCAGACCCGCAAGCCCTTTGCTTACTGTCTGTTGCTGACATTACTATTGCTGCTGTCTCTTGTACTATTGTTACTGTCTGTGCTTGATTCTCTGCTGCACGTAGTTCGCACGTGTTAAATTATGTGTTCGTGAGTTCGTTGCTTCGGGATCCTTATCCCGTTATTCTTGGTATTCAATTTTGTCGTTTATAAGGCAAGTACCTTTTCTCTTGAATTGTAAATCGTATCAAATTCAAGTTTTATTGAAATCCTTGCAAGTAGATCCTATTCGTTATTATATCATTGTATTGATTATCTTTCGTTGAGTCTATTGAGGGTTTACACGAGCTAACCCCAATATTCTTGACATCGTGCCACTTTTGACTCCAAAGATTGAATCTTTCATACATTCATATAGAATTGATGATAGGGTTAATCATATAATCATAATACAACTTAATTATTGTAGAGATAATTGCTAGGTTGTATGTTGGATTGGTTGATTGTTGTTTGGTTCATGTTAAATAAGTGTAGGTGTGTGTTTTTTAATTTTATTTATCATGTTTTATTTCCCCTTAGGCTTATTATAAAATTTATCGATGAATAGAATTGATGCCCATCATCTCTAATTAAATTGTTTCATGAAAAATTATCCAGAAACCTGTATGTTGCTTGTTGGCTGTGTTTTGTCTACTATTTTTGACCCAGTAAATGATCTTAAAATGAATTACTTTATGAACAAGAATTGTAGCCTTATCTTTCTATTTTCCAGAGCATCTTTAATTTATAAATTCTGAATTGTGTAGCAAAAGTTATACTCGTTTTACTACAGCTGTGTTTTTATTTCCAGATTTTCAGATTCTTGTATCTTTCATGCTTAAACTATTAAAAGGCTGATCAAATGTTAAAATTTTACTCTGATAATTTCCAGATTGTTACTTAACATGTTTAAGAGCCTAAAAAATATTTTTACTGAATTTATTATCGAGTTTTTGCTGATTTTAAAAATAAAATAACATGATGTCGATTTTCTGCCTGAACATGAAATCCGTAAAGAATGCTATGTTTGACCTAGTTACTGTTGTCGGATTTTGAACTTCAAATATGCGTTGGAACCGTGTGGAAGTCTAGGTTCTATAATTTCTGAAGGATTTAGTTTTCAAATTCTGAAACAGTGGAAAATTACATTTTAGTACAGACTACTCTTACTGTCCAGAATTTCACTTTTCAGTTTTCATGGTTTAATTGTTCCCATATGAAGTCTTGCATGATTTAGAGTGTGTATATTGCATTGCATGATCCTAGTATCCTATTTTCATCGTTTTCATTATCCTATTCATGTTATCATCTCATTGTTTCTCTATTGTTATAATCGTTCATCGAAATCTTCCTTAATTGCATATTGTATTGTTGCATCGATAAAATAATTAACAAGTCGGGGTCTAACGGGTGATTTAAGTAGTGAACAAAGTGGAGATTGTACTTGGAGGAGGGTTCTGTGTTTCCCTAAATGTGCCGCCCCGATTTCCGAATACCGGAAAACCGTGACACGAGCCAAGATCTTTTCTTCAATTAGTCACAATACACAGAAAAAACAGGAGAATTTAAAACTTTTTATTCAATACGCAAGTGTTACAAATCTGAATACTGTACATCTGTAATATTTTACAATGGAGTTACAATATTGCCTTTACATTTCTAAGTATTACAACTTTCACATCTTACATCAGAGTACCTCTCACTTAACAGATAATCAATACATATACTGCAGCGGAACTAAAACATAATACTGACTCCTTGCTTTCCTGGCCTTGAGTCCTCTTGAATCTCGCCTTTGTACTTCGGCGATCCAGTACCTATGGAAGTGGGGACGTCAGTATTCACTGACGCTTAAAGGCTGATCATATAGCAGCGAATCTTCCAAACAATATACACAATATAGCAATAGTGTTGGTGTAGTTTAAGTGTTCGTGAGTGCTATGACTAGACTCTAATGCAATACTTCAATAGAACTAATTATACACAACCCGTTCCTGACAATACTCCATGACTCTGTGAGGTTGCAGAAGGAGTCAAGTCCCCCTATGCAGTCTGCTTATGGTGTCTCCATTTTCCACTACTACCCGGTATGCCGGACCTCACTCAAACAAGGTTGCAGGTGCGGTCTAGTTCCGCCACTGCAGTCGTATAGTGGTGTCCATGTTTGCCACTATTGCCCAGTGTATCGGGCCTTAATCCAAAATCCAAATCATAGGGTTTCGCAAGCGCAGGGCAGCGCGAAGCCTACCCTGTGGCACCCTCTGGGGTATCGCAAGCGCAGGACTGCACAATGCATCCTGTGGCACCCCAGCCACGGTATTTCAGGAATTAACAGAGCGAGATACGTAACCCGTGTCCTCAACCTGTGAGATGGCACCGTACGTATCCCTTTGACGGGAAGGTAGGACAAGGATGCTTCCTATTCTAATGTCAGCAAGTCTCCGAAAGTAACATGCAGCCCATAAATACATGCGACTCCATCTCAAGCCGTTTCTCCATATATAGGGATTGAACCCGCGTTAAGAACTCTAATTGTACACGACCTGTTCCTGACAATACTCCATGACTCTGTGAGGTTGCAGAAGGGGTCAAGTCCCCCTATGCAGTCTGCTTATGGTGTCTCCGTTTTCCACTACTACCCGGCAAGCCGGACTTCACTCGATCCCAGTATATCGGGCATCGTTCCAAAATCAAACCATAGAGTTTCGCAAGCGCAGGGCAGCGCGAAGCCTACCCTGTGGCACTCTCTGGGGTCTAGCAAACGCAGGACTGCACCATGCATCCTGTGGCACCCCAGCCACGGTATTTCAGGAATTAACAGCGCGAGATACGCAACCCGTGTCCTCAACTTGTGAGACGGCACCGTACGTATCCCTTTGACAGGAAGGCACAACCCTGTACACCACCTATGATTTGCCTCAAGGGACGAGTTAGTGTAAGGGGCCCCCTACGACTGACCCCTCTCTCTCGGCAAAAGGGTTTAAGTAAACCGATCCTTATAAGTCACTATCCTAGTGATGTCCCTGACTCGAACGATCCTAGGAATGACAACATTATAACACAACGTGCTAAGCCTTAAATTTGGCTTCGCAAGACAACTCTGCTAGGCCGCTCAACCTAGACTTACCAGAATCCCTCAGGACCCGGTTCGTGGCTCATCGATCCAAGACTTTGGCCGTGCGAATATGCAGGCCGCTACCCTAGACTTGGATTTCGTCTATACTCCGGTCCTCGATCAACCTACCCTGGTTAAGATTCGACGGTACCCAAGGAGTGACTCCTCCACAGTTCCTTAGGGTAGAAACATATGTCTTGATGGTCGATAGCCCTTAGGGTGGTAACATCACCCTAGATAGCACAACTAACTGTGTACTAGCTAACAAGCTATACACGAGTAATAACCACATACGAGCCAACTAAGCTACGTATGAAACAATAACTACCTACGAGCCAGGCGGGCCTCGTAGGAGATCACCACGTACATACCAGCCAAATAAGCCGCGTATGAGACCAACAGCTACGCACGGGCCGGTCGGGCCGCGTACGAGACAATAACCTACATACGAGCCGACTAAGCTACGTATGAGACCCACAGCTACATACGGGCCAGTCGAGCCACGTACGAGCACGACCGTGTGCAAACAACCATACAGGTAATCAATTCTAGAAGCAACCAAACGTGCTTACTAACAAACTTAATCTTCTACTATTAGAAGCAACAAAGGGATCTACTAGTAGTCTATGATGGGTATTGTACTAGGGAAGAACCGAAGGCGATAAAATGGCCTTTATCGGACTAACTATCCCTAGTGGTCTTCCCAATCCTTCCTACTTCAACCTATTGTGCCTTAAGTATGGCATACAATTATAAGCAGCTTCTTACGACAATCAATCATATAACACAACCACCATGATATTCCTATGTATGAATGTGATTAATGCTTATGCTTACATTGAGCTCAAGCATGAAAATCACTAATGTCCTTAAACATAAAATTCTCTATAGTCAATCGTAGGTTACCAATTGAGCATGGAAGCCTACTACTTATCATAACCAACCACCATAACACAAGCATGGATAGATAACTAATATAACATACAATCATTCCAAGGTATAGTAGATATTCTAACATTACTCCTACAATGTTCTAATCATGTATTACTCTAGCATGGCATAGAATCCAACATAAATCACTACAACTAGCCATGGGTAGTTTCTTTACCCTAAGCATGAACATCCTAGTATGGGTACCCTTAACTTAATATGATCAATAATTTGCATGATCCCTACTTACTTAGCATGAATCATGGTCATTCACTAACATAGTATACACTTCTCTACCATTTATCTAGCATGGTATACAATTTGCATACAATTTAAACTAGCATGATATGCAAAATACTTACGATTAAGCTAGCATGGTATATCGCTTCCCAACAATTAAACTAGCATGGTATATGATTTTATCAAGGATCCTACAACACTCTAGGCACAATACAATTTATCCAAACATGGTAGGAAACTCTTGGATTGAATCCTACACATTCTAAGCATAAGTGAGTTACTAAACATGATAGGTATTTTTTTTGAATGAGTCCTACAACATCCTAAACATAAAGCATGATGTGCTAATTTTAATAAACATCCTACAACTAATTAAGCATAAAACCATGGTAGGAAAAAGTCCTACAACCTCCTAAACATAAAACATGATGGGATAATTTTAATAGACATCCTACAACTAATTTAGCATAGAATCATGGTAGGATATTTTTATAAGTAATCCTACAACTAATTGAGCATGAAGATGGCTTCTAAATATTTTTAGAAGCAAAGCTACAACTAATTAAACATGGTAAACATGGTAGGATATTTTTTACAAGCAATCCTACAACTAACTAAGCATGGATATGGCTTCTAATTATTTTTAGAAGCAAAGCTACTACTAACTAAGCATGGTAAACATGGTAGGATATTTTTACAAGCAATCCTACAACTAACTAAGCATGGATATGGCTTCTAACTATTTTTAGAAGCAAAGCTACTACTAACTAAGCATGGTAAACATGGTAGGATATTTTTACAAGCAATCCTACAACTAACTAAGCATGGATATGGCTTCTAACTATTTTTAGAAGCAAAGCTACAACTAACTAAGCATGGTAAACATGGTAGGATATTTTTACAAGCAATCCTACAACTAACTAAGCATGGATATGACTTCTAATTAATTTTAGAAGTGATCCTACAATATAAGTAGCATGAATATGACTTCTAATTAATTTTAGAAGTGATCCTACAATATTCTAAGCACAAAACATAAAGGAATAGTTTTAGAAAATATCCTACAACATTCTACTACTACTACTACTTCTATTTTGATCAACACATAACATACAACTTACCTACTACTACTACTACTTCATTCACAACAAAAATCACCACATACAACTATCTATTACTACTACTACTTTATGGACATAAACATACTACTACCTTATTAATTACATACATGCTACTACTACTTCATTTATTACATACTACTACTTATTATTTTAGCTTACTACTACTTAGTTACTTACTAATCTAGTGATAAAGAAGAGATCATTTTTATTTTATTTTACTTTACTTTACAAAAGAAAGATCTCTTTAATTAACTACAACTAGTGATTAAAAATGAAAGAAGATCTTTTTATTAAGCTATAACTAGTGATTAAACAAAAAGAAGATCTTTTTATTAAGCTACAACTAGTGATTAAAATAAAAAGAAAGATCTTTTTTATTAAGCTACAACTAGTGATTAAATAAAAAGAAGATCTTTTTATTAAGCTACAACTAGTGATTAAAATAAAAAGAAAGATCTTTTTATTAAGCTACAACTAGTGATTAAATAAAAAGAAAGATCTTTTTATTAAGTTACAACTAGTGATTAAAAAGAAAGAAAGATCTTTTTATTAGTTTCTACAACTAGTGATTAAAAAGAAGAAAGATCTTTTTACAATACATATGCTTTTATTTTATTTTTGTTCAAGTTTAATCAAGAGTCCTACAACCCACAATGGTTGTAAAATGAAGGATCATATGCTTATGTTTTAAGTCCTACAACCACTCATGGTTGTATGTTCAACATTATGCAATGTGTAAGTTTCTTTAGTCCAATAACATACAACAACAACTACAATAATAAAGCTATGATCTTTACAAGCTATTAGTTACTACTACTACTTTTTACTCTTACTTCTTACTACAACAATACACCCAACAAAACTCAAAGAAAACAAAACAAGAGGATGAGAAGAAGAAGTCAAACAACCATACAAACAACAAACAAACAAACAAACAAACAAACAAGAAAGAATCAAAGTGAAGAAACCCCCACCTAGTTCTCTTGTTGGAAGAACTTGTTAGCATAACTTCTCCTTCCCCTAGCTTTAGAAACCTTCTACTAAACCTACAAGAGAACTCTCAAATTAGTATGAGACTTTCTCTCTTTCTTTTCCTTTCCTTTCTTTCTTTCTTTCTTTCTTTCTTTTGTTTTCTAAAATGAGAGGAGGAGGAGAAGGAGGGGCTATTTATAGAAGGGGATAGGAGGGGGAAAGTGCAAATGTGCACACCAAAAATGCACAAAAGCCCTCCCATAATTTATGGGCCGGCCATACTCCTAGGAAATGTAGGGGTGAGGTGGAGGGAGGTGTATGTGGTGGAGGTTGATGTGGAGGAGAAGTTTTCTAGTAAGGGTTTTTACTTAGGCTTCTTATGCATACAAAAACCCTAGATTAAACCTCCTAATCAAACCCTAACCCTCTAATTAGGTTGTCATAACAAGGCAAGTGTTGTCCAAAAATACACAACACACAATTTGTATGACGTAGTAATCGACATACTACACGTATGTGCGCCTATATGTCCGTATACCGAAAAATCTTTGCATAATCCGTATAAAAATAATTAAATCTTGGAAATAATAATAAAATAAATTTTATTATTAGTTCGGAAGATCACGGTATCAATTTGATATAATACGGATATATACTGACCGATATCTGGATACAGATATGTCTATGGATAAACCGGGTGAAAATCACCAAAATATTCTAATTTTGGAATTAAAAAAAAATAATAATAAAATAATAATAAAATATCAATTTATATACGGTAATATCCGTCCGGGATATTACACTAAATAATATTCCGGCTAATGTTTTATCGTTTAATTGTGGATTACGACCATAACCCAATCTAACGTGTACCGTATCGTTGCCGAAGACCGTATCGTGCACCGAAAGGTGAATAGTGTTTACCGTTGCCAAGTACATGATTTATAGAATTCTCCACCTATGTCTAAACAAAATTGTATGTATGCATCGAACCTGTGGTATGGAACATGTGGGACACAGCAGTACGTGCATTAGTTAGCATTAAAATGATTAATAGACATAAGGATTGACACATCATTGACATTGCATATTTTTTATCATTGTTCCTATTGATATCGAATATTGTCTAAGTGTTATTGACATCGACCATTGAATATTTTTATCGAATATTGAATCATTATTTATACCAATTGCATCGATTACCGTGATATTGATTATTGATTATTGTCCCATGTTAATTATTCTTATTGATCCATTGAATTCATTGTTATACGTTATTCCATTGTTTCTTGCTTTCTCTACTTGCTGTCTATGACTTACTCTAAGGATAATTTTTCTTCTCTTTTTAGATGAAGTGTTCATAGGTAATGAAGGGGAATTGCCTGCTGGAATTGGAGAACAAAGATTCTGAAGTTTTAATGCTCTTAATTGCTTATTGTTTTATCAAACTTAATGTATTGAGACTTATTATCTATTTGTGATTGGATTATTATTGTATTGGGCTTATGACTCGGATTATATTATTGTTTCCAGATATTGGTTTATTGTATTTGGATATTTTATATTGCTTCATTCCAAGTATTAATATTCATGAGATTATTATTATTACCAACGCAATTGTTCTGTATTAATTATATTGTGCAGTTGATCGGATAAACAGCTTATGGGTGATGTTAGTCATTCGCTGAGCCAATGTCATATACTCGTATTCCGTATTTCTGGGAAGCGAAGCGTGACAAGATTTTTAGTGGTATCAGAGCCCGGGTTTGGATAATATATCGGTCAAATGTGACTAACGAAAGGAAGTTTGGCTTTGATTGATATATTAATCAGATTTGGGTTTAACCGGTTTGACTCAAAAGTATGTGTAATACAGAGATCGCATGAACAATTGATGTCCAACTTATGATCTGGACGCTAACCGTTGATTTTTATATAGACCATGGCTAGAAAAGGTGCTTCATCTTCCCGTGTTGGAGATGATCAGTCTGATGAGCTCACTGTTGCACAGTTGATGCAAATGCAGCATGAGCACAATGAACTGATGATGCGGGTGCAACGGGAACATAATGAACAGATGAGAATCGCTTACGAAGCTGCTAATAGAGAACCCGTTGTGCCTGCCCCCGCATTGCTGCCACCGAGACCTGATAATGTGGCAGATTTCATGAGGTTTCACCCAGATAAGTTCTCGGGCACTGAAGGTCCACTTGAAGCCGAACAATGGCTTATCAGGACTGAGCAGTTGTTGACCGTAGCATGTATAGCGGATGTGGATAGTGTGGATGTGGTGAGCATCCAACTTGTTGATCTTGCCCACATCTGGTGGCAAACTGAGGCTGAACGATTGGGCCGACCCATCTACTGGGCTGCCTTCACTGAGAGCTTCCTCACGAAGTTCTTCCCTAACGTTACTAAGAATGAAATGGAACGAAAGTTTGTCTCATTAACTCAGGGGAGTCAAACCGTGGATGAGTACGGTGCAGAATTCGTCCGACTAAGTCATTTTTCTGCTCCTATGGTGGCAAGTGACGAAGATATAGGCCATCGTTTCCTGTTGGGCTTGGACATTGAGATTCATGACCGTACTGCTGCCTTGCGACTTTGCCCTTATGCTGTTATCCTGGATGCTGCTAGAATTCAGGAACAGGCCAATACAAGGAAGCGTGCTATTCAGCGTTCTGCTGCTGCTAGACCTTCTGGTGGGCCTATTAGGAGGCCAGCTCCGCCCCTTCCTGTCAGGGCATTGCCTTATCCACCTGTTGCTCCAAGGTCAGGTCAGATTTGTGATTATTGTCACAAGGTGGGTCATATGCGCAAGGACTACAGGATAGCCAACCGCCAGTGCCTTGCATGTGGAGGCGTGGACCACATGGTTCATGATTTCCCTAGAGTCAGACCCCTTGCACCAGTTGGAGGTTCCGCTCAGCAGGGAGCACTTCTTCGTGGTCAGGGTGGACAACCACTCCCACCTCAAAGGCAGATCTTTGACCAGAGGAGAGCCGCTCCTAAGGGTAATCTTCCTGCAGGTCGTAGTCAGGCCTACAACTTGACTACGCAGGATACTGAGACTGCTTTGTGCGTTGTTGCAGGTATATCTTTAGTTATTTTCATTTTGTATTTTATTTTGGATTTCCTTGCTATTTTATTATTCTATCATGTTGTTTATTCATGTTAGCCTCTCATTCATGTCTGTTTCTTGCAATTTGCTTCTGTTGTTATGTTCTCACCTTGACTTCTTGCTAGGCATTATCCTTGTCCATTCATTTCCTGCTCATGTTCTCTTAACTCTGGTGCTACTCATCCTTTTGTTTCGTCCCGCTTCGTCGTCCTGTATCACTTGGCTAGCAGTGCTATGCCAGTAGCTTGAAACATTACTACAGGTGGAGGTGCTGTCGTGTATTCTCAGATTTGTGAGCAGAGTACCTTGGTTATTGGTGGTGTTAATTTTATTGCCGATCTGATTGTCATCAGAAATTCTAGTTTCGATGTTATCTTGGGGATGGATTGGCTTGGTGCCACTCATGCCGTAATCAACTGCCGCAAGAAAAAGGTGGTGTTTCGAATGCCAGAATGCCAGGAATTTGAATTCTGTGCTGGTGAAATGCCGCTTGCTTGTATGGAGAAGTTGGCAAGTCAGGAAGTTGGAGTTATGGAGGAAGTCTGTGCTGATCATGTTGTCGCACCGTTGGTTATGCGGGATTTTTTTGATGTTTTTCCTGAAGAATTGTCGAGATTACCGCCAGATCGTGAAGTGGTGTTCAATATTGATGTTCAGCCGGGTACAGCTCCAACATCTAAGAGTCGGTACAAAATAGCTCCTGTTGAGTTCGCTGAGTTGGACACGCAGATTTAGGAGTTACTGGATAGAGGTTTTATCAGGCCAAGTGTTTCGCCTTGGGGAGCTCCTGTACTGTTCTTTAATAAGAAGGATGGTATTTGCAGGTTGTGCATTGACTACTGTGAACTCAATAATGTCACAGTGAAGAAAAGGTTTCCGTTGACAAGAATTGATGACCTATTAGATCAATTGGGAGGCGCTTCTGTATTTTCGAAGCTGGATGTTCGTTCTGGTTATCATCAGATTAAGTTGAAAGCCGAGGATGCACAGAAGACTGCTATTCGTACTAGATATGGGCGCTATGAATTCTTGGTGATGTCTTTTGGAGTTACTAATGCTCCCGCTGTGTTTATGAGCTTGATGAATCGGGTTTTCTCCCCCTTTCTGAACATGTTCATTGTGGTGTTCATTGATAATATTCTTGTCTATTCTCGGAATCGGGATGAGCATGTTGAGCATTTGAAAGTTGTTTTGCAAACTTTGAGGGAGAATCAGTTGTATGGGAAGCTTAACAAGTGTGAGTTTTGGCTGGATTGTCTAGCTTTCTGGGTCATATTATTTCTGGTGATGGAGTTTTTATCGATCCGTCCAAAATTTCTGTGGTTAAGGATTGGCTGACGCCGAAGTCTATATCTGAAGTTTGGAGTATTCTTGGTCTAGCAGGTTACTACAGGAAGTTTGTTCGGGATTTCTCGAAGATTGCAGGGTCGTTGACCAAGTTGCATGGGAAGGATCAAAATTTTGTGTGGGATGAGTTCTGTGAAGAAGCCTTCGTTGAATTGAAGAATCGGTTGACATCAGCACCTGTGTTGACTATACCGGATGGATCTGGAGGTTTCGTAATTCACTGTAATGCTTCAGGTAGAGGTTTGGGCGCTGTTTTGATGCAACAAGGCAAGGTTGTTGCATATGCATCTAGACAATTGAGGCTGCATGAGAAGAATTATACTACACATGATTTGGAGCTTGCTGCTGTGATTTTTGCCTTGAAGCTTTGGAGGCATTATTTACTTGGAGACTGAGTGGAGATCTACACTGACCACAAAAGTCTCAAGTATGTATTCACTCAGAAGGAGCTGAATATAAGGCAAAGGCGATGGTTGGAATTGATGGCAGATTATGATATCAGTTTGCAGTATCACCCTGACAAGATTAATTCGGTACTTGATGCTTTGAGCAGAAGACCTGTTGCTATGGTTCTTACTGAGCAGAAGGAACTTTTTGAAGCTATGAGGAGATCGGAATTGGATGTCGTATTGCCTGGTTTTGAGCAGAGTTGTATGATGCTTCAGCTGCAGTCATCTTTGGTGGATAAGATTAAGAAGGCACAGTTTGGTGATGTGCAATTGTAGAAGTTTCGAGCTAAAGTTGAAGTTGGTTCTAGAACTGATATGGTGATTCATGAGGATAGATCTCTCCACTTTGGGACTCGTCTATGTGTTCCGGAGGGAGAAGTCAGGAAGAAGTTACTTGAAGAAGTTCATTGCTCATCATACTCTATTCATCCCAGTGGTACGAAGATGTATCGGGATTTGAAGTTGCATTTCTGGTGGCATGGTATGAAGAGGGCTATTGCAAGATTTGTTTCTCGATGTCTGATCTGTCAGCAAGTGAAAGTAGAACATCAGAGGACTGTCGGACTTCTTCAATCGCTTCGTATTCTGGAGTGGAAGTGGGAGAATATCACTATGGATTTCGTGACTGCTTTGCCTAGAAGTCCCAAGGGTCACACAATGTCATCTGGGTGATTGTGGATCGCTTGACGAAGAGTGCCCATTTCATTCCTTTCAGAATTGGTTAGTCTACAGAGAGCCTAGCAGAGAGGTATATGCAGGAGATTGTGAGATTGCATGGTGTTCCTATCAGTATTATATCGGACAGAGATACTAGATTCAAAACTCAATTTTGGGAGAGTCTTTAGAACATTCTTGGGAGTAAGCTGAAATTCAGTACTGCATTCCATCCAAAGATAGATGGACAATCTGAGAGGACTATTCAGACCTTAGAGGATATGTTAAGGTTTTATGTGCTTCAGTTTGGAGGATATTGGAAAGATAATCTACACTTGGTGGAGTTTTCATACAACAATAGCTACCAAGCTAGTCTTCAGGCAGCTCCGTATGAAGTTGGTCGGAAGTGTAAATCACCAGTGTGCTAGGAAGACATTGGTGAGAGGAAGCTATTGGGGCCAGAATTGATCACAAGGACTGTGGATGTAGTGGCCCAGATCATGAAGCATTTGCAAGCCGCACAAGACATGCAGAGAAAATGGGTAGACATGCATAGGAGACCGTTAGAATTCGAAGTGGGTGACCATGCGTTCCTCAAGGTGTCTCCATGGAAATTTGTGATTCGTTTTGGAGGTGGGGGCAAGTTAAGTGCTAGATTCATTGGTCTATTTGATGTGGTGGAGCGAGTAGGGAAGGTGGCCTATAGACTCGCGCTGCCGCCAGCTCTTTCTGGAGTGCATGATGTCTTCCACGTTTCTCAACTCAGGAAGTATGTTTGGGATGATAATCATGTTAGGACTATTCGAGGTTGTCGGTTCGACCAGATTTTTCTTGTGAGATTCATCCAGTTTCGATTGTGGTCCGGCGGGAGAAGATTTTGAAGAATAAGGTTATCAAGTTGGTTCGTGTTGCTTGGAATCCTCACTCGCCTGGTGAGTCGACTTGGGAGCTTGAAGATGTGATTTGGAAGAGCTTTCCCCATCTTTTTCAGTAGCTATTGTTCTTTTCTTGTGTTTGGTGTTACTCTACTACTACTTGCTTAAATTTCGAGGACGAAATTTTATTGTAAGGTGGGTAGGATTGTAACTATTGTTTCCGCTATTTTCATTTTTTCCCCCTTTTGTAATATTTTATTTGTAATTGAATAAAATGCTCTATTTTTCTTCCTTGATTATTTTAATTAAATTTGTTCATGAAATTCTTCGTTCTTCTTGTTTAAGCTATTCTTGTTGATCCTATTTTCTTCTATTTAATTGTGGGTATTTTAGTTGAACCATATTATTTTGGACTCATCTCTTATTGAACCCTAAAAACCCAATTCCTATTGTTCTTGACCCAAACCACTATTACTGGATCCTAAATCATTAACCCAACACCCTAATTGTACCCTATAAATACAACTCTATTACAAATCCTAAAAATTGCACAATTGAAATCCTAAGAGCCGTCTATTCTATCTCCTTTCTGTTTCTCTATCCCTATTTCGTTTTTCTGCCCAAACCCCCCTTCCTGTGTTTCTTCCCCGACCAAACTCCGGCCAACCTCCGGCGACCCACCGCCCTCCTAGCGACCCCCGACCTCCTCCTCCTCTGCCCTTGACCACACAGCAGCCCCATCGAGCCTCCGACCTCCCTTTCTCTAATTTTTGTCAATCAGCAGCCCAATCAAAACCCTAGTCGATGCCCAGTTCAAAACCCCGATGTCCCTATTCCCGCTAGATCCAAAACCCGACACCCAATCAAAACCCCCCTGTTTCCCCACTGTCTTCCTGTTTCCCTTCAATGCTCAGCCGAAATCCCACCTTTCCCCAGCTGCACCCCGACACTGCCTGCGTCGCCCCTCTCCAGCAATGCTGCCGTCCACCACCGTCGAGGTCGAGCAGCCAGATCTGCAAGACCATTACTTGTTGTCTGTTGCTGATATTAATGTTGCTGTTGTCTCTTATACTATTGTTGATGTCCGTGCTTGATTCTCTATTGCACGTAGTTCGCACATGTTAAATTGTGTGTTCGTGAGTTCGTTGCTTCGGGATCTATATCCCGTTATTCTTGGTATTCAATTTCGTCATTTATAAGGTAAGTCACTTTCCTCTTGAATTGTACATCGTATCAAATTCAATTTTTATTGAAATCCTTGCAAGTAGATCTTATTCGTTATCATATCGTTGTATTGATTATCTTTCGTTGAGTCTATTGAGGGTTTACACGAGCTAACCCCAATATTCTTGACATCGTGCCACTTTTGACTCCAAAGATTGAATCTTTCATACATTCATGTAGAATTGATAATAGGGTTAACCATATAATCATAATACAACTTAATTATTGTAGAGATAATTACTAGGTTGTATGTTGGATTGATCGATTGTTGTTTCGTTGATGTTAAATAAGTGTAAGTGTGTGTTTTTTAATTTTATTTATCATGTTTTATTTCCTCTCATGCTGATTATGAAATTTATCGACGAATAGAATTGATACTCATCATGTCTAATTAAATTGTTTCTTGAAAAATTATCAAGAAACCTGTATGTTGCTTGCTGTCTATGTTTTGTCTACTATTTTTGACCCAGCAAATGATTTTGAAATGAATAACTTTCTGAACAAGAATTGTAGGCTTATCTTTCTAGTTTCCAGAACATCTTGAATTTCTAAATTCCGACCGGTGTAGCAAAAGTTACTCTCGTTTTACTATAGCTGTGTTTTTATTTTCAAATTTTCAGATTCTTGTATCTTTCATGCTTAAACTATTAAAAGGCTGATCAAATATTAAAATTTTACTTTGATAATTTCCAGATTGTTGCTTAACATGTTTAGGAGCCTAAAAAATATTTTTACTGAATTTATTATCCAATTTTTGCTGATTCTAAAAATAAAATAACATGATGTCGATTTTCTGCCTGAATATGAAATCTGTAAAGAATGCTATGTTTGACCTAGCTACTACTGTCTGGTTTTGAACTTCAAATATGTGTTGGAACTGTGTGGAAGTCTAGGTTCTAGAATTTCTAATGGATTCAGTTTTCGAGTTCTGAAACACGGGAAAATTATGTTTTAGTATAGACAACTCTTGCTGTCCAGAATTTCACTTTTCTGTTTTCATTAATTAATTGTTCCCATATTATAGTATTGCATGATTTAGAGTGTGTATATTGCATAGCATGATCCTAGTATCCTATTGTCATCTTTTTAATTGTCCTATTCAAGTTATCATCTCATTGTTTCTTCATTGTTACAATTGTTCATCGAAATGTCCCTTAATTGCAGATTGTATTGTTGCATCGATAAATAATTAACAAGCCGGAGTTTAGAGGGTGATTTAAGTAGTGAACAAAGTAGAGATTGTACATGGAGGAGGGGCCCTTGTTTCCCTAAATAATGTTCTGGCTAGTGTTGTATTGTGTGATTATGGATCACGGCCGTAACCTAATCTAGCGTTTACCGTATCGTTGCCGAAGACTGTATCGTGCACCGAAAGGTGAATTGTGTTTACCGTTGCCAAGTACATGATCTATAGAATTCGCCACTTAAGTTTAAACAAAATTGTATGTATGCATCGAACCTGTGGTATGGAACATGTGGGATACAGTAGTACGTGCATTAGTTAGGATTAAAATGATTAATAGACATAAGGATTGACACATCATCGACATTGCATATTGTTCATCATTGTTCCTATTGATATCGAATATTGTCTGAGTCTTATTGACATCGACCATTGAATATTGTTATCGAATATTGAATCATTGTTTATACCAATTGCATCAATTACCGTGATACTAATTATTGTCCCATGTTAAAGATTCTTATTGATCCATTGAATTCATTGTTATACCGCTATTCCTTTGTTCCTTGCTTTCTCTACTTGCTGTTAATGACTTGCTGTCAATGACTTGCTCTAAGGACAATTTTTCTTCTTTTTTAGATGAAGTGTTCACATGTAACGAAGAAGAATTTCCTGCTGGGATTAAAGAACAAAGATTCTGAAGTTTTAATGCTCTTAATTGCTTATTGTTTTATCAAACTTAACTTGTGATTGGATTATTATTGTATTGGGCTTATGACCCGGATTTTATTATTGTTTCCAAACGTTGGTTTATTGTATTTGGATATTTCAAATTGCTTCATTCCAAGTATTATTGTTCATGGAATTATTATTATTGTATGCCCAATTGTTCTGTATTAGTTATATTTTTGAGTTGATTGGATAAACAGTTTATGGGTGACGTTAGTTATTCGCTGGGCCAATGTCATATACTCGTATTCCATATTTCTGAGAAGCTGGGCGTGACAGGAATAGAGGCCAACCAAGAGAAGATTCAAGTCATCCTCAACATAGCACCTCTGGCTAATGTTAAAGAGGTTCTGAGGCTCACTGGGTGTCTTGCGACAATCGGGTGGTTCCTATCCAAGTCTAGTGAAAAGTGCCTCCCCTTCTTCAAGGTCTTCTGTGGGACCAAAAACTTCGAATGGGGAGAACAACAGCAATGGGCCTTCGACCAGTTGATGGAATACCTAGTGAACCCCCCTCTACTGAGCAAAGCAAAGTTGGGCGAAACCCTATTCCTCTACTTGGCCGCTTTAAAGCAGACTTTGAGCGCCATCCTAGTACAAGAGGAAGATAGGGTTAAAAACCCATCTATTACGTGAGTAAAGTCCTCAACGATGCTAAGCTCTGTTACTCAAAGATGGAAAAGATGCCATATGCATTAATCATGGATACCTGAAAGCTTCGTTCCTACTTCTATGCACATTCTGTCCAAGTCCTCATTGATCAGCAGCTGAAGCAGGTCCTCCATAAGTCGAAAAATTCTAGGAAATTGGTTATATGGTCAATCGAGCTGAAGTCAACATGATATCATTTATAAGCTGAGGACATCAACTAAGCCCAGGCATTAGCCGAGTTCATCATTGCCATTCCTGATCCACCCAGGTTCAGAAAGACACTCCCCTATGGAGTCTTTATGTTGACGTGTCTTCGTGCAAAGAAGAAAGCGGGTCGGGGGTGATTTTGCTTAGACCCGACAAGTTTGTCCTCCAATACTCCCGCCATTTGAATTTTTGAGCCTCTAATAATGAGGTCGGATATGAGTCCCTGATAAAAGTATTACTCCTGGCTCGAAAAGCTGGGGCTCGACAAGTGAAGGCGTTCAGCGACTCTCAATTATTCGTGAACCAAATATCTGGGTATGAAGCTTGAGACACTCGGATGGTTAAGTATCTGGGGAACTCCTGTCTGCTTTTCAAAAAGCCTCAATCACACGGATCCCCCGAGAGGAAAATGGGCAAGCGGACGCTCTTTCCAAGCAGGCTTCCTCTTCCTTCGAAGGACTGGATCACACAGTACATGTTGAGGTCCTGATCAGTCTGAGCATCGAGGGAGAATTCGTCAAGACCTTTTGCATCGAAGTGCAAATGATCACTGGCAGCTAGGATGGATCCCTTAATCAACTTCCTGGACAAAGGCATCATCCCTTTGGAACCAAAGGTAGCGAGAAAGGTCCAGCCAAAGCTAAAAGGTACACACTCATAGAAGGCATCCTGTTCTAGTGCTCTTATACTCTGAATGACGGACGACCCTATCTTCATTGCCTCTCCCCTGAGGGAGAGCAGTACACCCTATGTAACTCCCATTTTTTATTGTACAAAATTTTTCTACGTATTCTTGTATTTTGATCATTTATAATTTTTCTGTTCTCTAAACTCATTTTTGGTATTAAAGCCAAAACCCTATCGTGGGTCCCCTATTTGAGTTCAAATCCAATCCCCAAGCCCAACCCGAATCCTAATCCAACCCAACCCGAAACCCAATTAATTCAACCCAAAACTCGTTAACCCTAAACCCAACCGGAACTCTCCACTACTCAACTACCACTTCCTCCATAATCTCCAACTAACCCACCCCATTACCCCCATTAATCCCCACTAATCTTAACCACCCATTAATCCCCCCACTAATTACTCATACCTTTAACCAACTCCTACTTCTTCCTTCTTCAATCCTGAAACCTAGCACCCGACCTCCTCTTCAACTCTTAAACGCCAACACCCACTACCATTCCCGAGCCACCGGCAATCTTCCTCTCATCCTCCTTCACCCTGCAGCTCCCTAAACCCAATATGTGAAACCAACCATCCCGACCATCTCCTCCATCACCCACACCTCATCTCAGCCATTATCATCTTCTCCATACAACCCCAGATAGCACCTTCACCTTCTTCCCCGCCAAAAACTCATCCAAAACCTCCACTACATCCCGACCTGCTGCTTCTTACCTCGCACAGCCAAACCACCATATATCAGTGTATCCCCCATCAACAGCCACCAAACTCATCGACAGCACCACCAAGCCTGACAGCAACCCAACTCAAACTTGGCACAGCCATCCTTTCCATCCAAAATCCATTGCTGCATCAACCTGATGCTGCTGCCGACCTTGCTGCCCTCTATGCCGTTCTCACTCCTTTCTACCCCTCAACCAAACCTGAAATCTTCCATACAAGCCATCAACCCCTTGCTTCCTTCTTGTTGTGGTTGTTGCCACGCTGCCGTTCTTGTCGCTATTACTACCGTTTTTGTTGTTGTCCCTTTCGTAGATCGCTGTCGTCGCTGCCTTGCTGCCGTTGCCACTTCTGCTTCTTTTTTTCCTATTGTAATCATCATTAGAGGCAAGCACTCCTTTGGACTCTTGAAAGTAGATCATTGAATTTGATTATGGTTTCGTAAACTCTAGTTATTGTCCATGTTCATGCAAGCACTTCTTTGAACTGTCGCAAGCAACTCTCATTCATTTGAACCATTGTATTATTGAATCTCGTTTAATCCTTTCTTGCTTTTGAACCATTCGTTATATGCCAAATTGAATCGTTCTATTTGACTGCTATCGATTTGATGCCCACTGAAAGAACATTAAACTTTAATGTAATTGCATACACTCCATCAATACGACCTAGAGATGTATATGCACATAGATATATATGTTGAGTCAAAATTTATTTTAGGCTAAATTTGAAAAGAAAAAAAACCTTGAACTATCACATTTATGCAGAAAACCTCACTGAACTTTTTTTTGCGCAGAGCCACACTCAAGTATGGTTGCAAAAAACCCCCATGAAGTATATTTTCAAAAAATCACATCTAACTTTTTTGCTTGTATTAGATAACCTCATTCATCTTTACAAGTTGGTTCAGAAAATATCATGCATCTTTCTCATTATTGTCAAAAAACCTCACTCAACTTTAGCAGAAAGCTCAGGCCGTCGGAGTGGGTTTCTCACAACTATACTTGAGTGTGGTTTTCTGCGCAAAAGTTCAGTGAGATTTTTTGCATAAAGAGGATAGTTCAAGGGGTTTTTTTTTCAAATTTAGCCTTAAATAATTATATTGCATAGCGGGAGTGTAATTAAATCCTTAGATTCGATATTGTAGAAGTTGTAATTTTCTGTCATGTTAACCATGGAGGTCGGCCTAATTACTAATGAATGTAAATACATTTTTGTGTATAGAATTATATTTTTGTGAATCTTGATTATAGGACAAAGTAATGGAGATTGATGCCCTGCAGCCTGCCTGATTTTGTGCAGAGAATTAAGCCCATATTTTTACCCAAAATTAGGATTTTATTAATGAATTATGTAGCCCTCTGAGTATAGATTCCATATTATCTTATGGTTTTGCAAACCGGCTTGTATATTGTGAGTTATTCAACTTTAAGTATCATAATGTCTAACCTTCCAGATTTCCTGATTTAGATGTAACGTTCCCGTAAACCATTTGGAATTTTGTTTTATTTATGGAATTCCTATCTGAGACCAGCCTGAATATCAATACACTGTTAGGAATTAAATTCTGAATTTTGGGAGATTTATAGATAATTTTACAGTAGATTTATTAGTATGAGAAGTTGACCCTATATTGCTGCCTAAATATTGTACCCGTAAATATCTGACTGTTAGACCTAGCTACTGTCCTTAGAATGTATCGTATAAATAGGCGTTGGATCTGGAAGGAGTCTACTTTCTAAACCCCTGACGGAATCGCATTTGCTTCCCCGTAGCAAAAGGAAAGTGTGTTTTTATACAATAGTGTATTGTTGTCCGGAAATGCATCTATGTTCTTAAATATAACATGTTATAATTTGTATTTAATGAATTGAACTAATACAGTACGTCGATAGAACAACTCTATATCTTGCATTGCTTAGATTGATACTCTCTCGATACCTTCTTGATATTGTCTTTAATACCCATGTTCCCGTTGGTTGCATATTCATGATTAATAATAGTAAGAGAATAACAAGCTAGGATAATAAGTGTACGACTTAGTAGTGGACAATATAGGAGAGTGTACTCGGAAATGGGCATGTGTTTTCCGTAATAGTGACTTCCTATTTACAAGTTTACATGTTTCCTGTTTACAAATTTACATGTTTTTCGTTTACACGTTTACATGTTTCCCGTTTACATGACACGATTCCTGATACTGACACTATAAGACCCGAGTACATAATCTTATAGAATTCACCATTTAAGTTCAAACGTTTACTTGATTGTTATGCACCCGAACCTGTGGTATGGGACACAGGATTGCGTGGATTAGATAGGTTAATAAAAGATTAATAGACTTAAGATTAACACTGTGCATTGACATGTTTCCCGATTTCATGATTTCCCGATTAAATGATTCCCTGTTTACATGTTTCACATTTATAAGTTTACATGTTTCCCGATTACATGATTCCAGACTCCTGATTGACCATACCTTAAGACTTGATTCAGTTGTCACTTGCATCACACACGGTCATGTTGTTTCAGTAATTGTATTACTAGTTCTTATTTCTTTTCTTGTTATATATTATTTTTTATATCATGTTATTTATTACTACTTACCATCCGTAGCTCGCTCTAATGGTATTACTAGTTCTTATTTTTTATATCATGATATTCTAGAGGATGGAGTTGGATTTAGCCTGGATTAGTTTATCTTGTTTTATGCTTTTCTCCCAATACTATTATTATGATTTCGTACAATGTATATCCGGGCATTTTTTACCCGAAGCTTATGTTTCCAGATGTTAGTTATTTCATGGATTACTTAAGTTTATTCCCTGTATATGTGATTATTTGATTTCATGCATTGTTGTGGAGTTATAACCGTACTGCTCATGGATGATGTATATCATTCGCTAGGCCTTGGTTGTGTGCCCGTACTTCTGCATTTTGGGAAGCGACGCATGACCCCATCAATGAAAATGCACGTCGGGGTGGGTGGGTGTGTCGGGGGGGGGGGGGGGGGGGGGGGGGGGGGGCACTTCCTCACCAGAAAGTTCCTTAACCTTGAATACTATAGGTTGACCCTGCTCCACTTCGCACATCATCATGTCTGTCATTGTGCCCCCTGCCAATGGTTCTCCTCAATTAAGCATAGCCCCTAGACGGAGCTCAAGTCCATCTCCAGTTCGGTCCACTTCACGATGTGGGGGATGGATCTAGTCGTACCGTTCCCTCCAACAACCGGTCAAAGACTCTTTCTAGTGGTGGATATAGACTGCTTCATGAAATGGGTCAAAGCTAAACTGCTAGCGTCCATAAACTGATAGCATCTATAACCGAACACAAAGCCCAGCAAATCTTCTATAAACACATCATTTGTAGGTTCAGAACTCTATGAATATTGGTCACTGACAACGACACACAATTCCCACCAAGGGGTTTCCGCAAGTTCTGCGAGACTTAAGGATTCAATAGAGATTCTCCTCCATTTATCACCCCCAGTCAAATGGTCAGGCTGAGAATTCGAAAAACCAGATCCTTGACGGCCTCAAAAAATGACTTGATAAGTCTCCGAAAGGGTTGTGGGTGGAGTAACTATCGAGCATGCTTCGGTCGTATAAAGTAAGCTCCAAATTGGCAAGGGTCTTATATGGTCTACAAAGTGACCTGCTTGGGACTTATCGACTTGAAGACGGGAGGGTGTGTGGGGGGTAAGGAAATATCAAGAACTTGGAATGCTGAATACCTGATAAAGTTTTATAAGAGTGCCTAACACTCCAGAAGATTAAAAAAAATTGTAATAGGGCCTTAAAGGCCAGTGAATGTTATAAAGGCTCGCTGAGAGGCAATCACTTAAGTTTATTATCATCTATGAATAAAATTTGCAGAAAGACGACATGTTTTCATTTTTTTCCAAGTTCGAAATTAATCGCTTAGCTCATCCCCCAGGATGGTAATTCTTGCCACTCGAGTATTTTCCTAAACTTTGCTTGGCTCGTCCCCAGCATGGTAATCCTAGCCACTCACAATTTTCCTTTAATTTGACTCGCCCCTCGGCGAACCCTCCAGCATGTCTCCCAAACGGCTGGCCTAGCATCCAGAACATGGCTCGCAGCTTCCCCTACAATTCGTTAACCAACGAGTTAGGAGTGAGGCTTGCCATTAGGAACCAGACCCACGAACAGTCGAAAACACTCAATAATAGGTTCGGAGTCCAAACCATGGCTCAATGCACCCGTCGATTCATGCACAATTGAGGATTGCCATTCGGAACTGCTCCAACAATCCATTACCTCCATAAAACAAGTTTGCAGTCCAACCCAGGGTTCGAAGCTTCCATCCCTGCTCCCTCAAAAGCAGACACAGAACAGAACTCAGCATTCAAAACTGCTCCTACAGCTTGTTAATACCCCAATAATAGAACAAGTTACAGGTTTGGACCGGCGGCTTAAAGCAAGGCCCTAACTCGTTAACATACGAATCCAAGGGACTCACTTGCCATCTGGTGTCACTCTTACAACCTATTAGACCTTCAAAAAGACTAAAGTCTAAAGTTTTGGCATGTGCCAAGGGAGAGACGAAACATCTAACCTCGCCCAACCCAGATTCGCGAAGAGTCCGTTTAAGAGTCAGGAAAAACGAGTCACTACAGAATTTAGGAGAAAACATGTGCTTGAAAACTTGGGCATTTTTATTTCACAAAATAATACATGCTTATAAAGCCGAGTGGGCAAATACATATTATTACGTTCGACACAGGTGGCAAACACATATTGTAACACTCGGTGCAACTGAGGATCTTTAACTAGTAAACAGGGTACAACAAAACCAAATCGTGAGTCATCTAGGGAACCTCCTCTTCAAGAGTGTACACCCTCAGGCTCACATGAAAAAAATCCAGACCGATCGATCCTTCGACTCCATTCGGTGATGAACCAAACTTAACTCCGCTTTCTACAGTCTATTCTGAAGATATTCAAGCTCGGCATCTCGAGTCTAGTAAGAAATGGAGAAAAGCCACATTATGTCGAAGCTCGGAGACTCAATAAATTCTAATTCTACAATAATTCCAAGTCATGAAGCTCGACATGAAAAAGCTTCATTAAGTTCGGCAACATCACGAAAATCAATAATCAAAAAGTTCAAGTCCTGAAGTATTGCCCAAAATAGCTTTTCACTCAATTCAAATAACTCAGAGTATAAAAAGAGCGGCGGCCATTCCACATTTGGCAGAGATATTGTAAAACCCTGCAAAATTGGAAATGACAATTTTTCCCCTCGTGTGTTACGCACGGGTATTTTGTACTATTACTGGTTATATTTGTAACATGTTTCAATACGTATTTTGGATTCCGACTATTTATGCATTTTCCGTATTCTTAAAATCCTATTGGAGTCAACTCAAATATAATATTCCGATCTTTGTGTTTTTACGTGTTTATACGTGTTATCGATGCACGTATCGATTATGTATGTTTCCATTGCTATGTGTAATATTTTCAATATATTTCAATTATATATTTTATGACGTATTCGGATTCTTTTTATAAATAAAAATTTATTTTTCTCTTATTTTGATTAAAATACTTTTATACGTGTAATGCACGTGTTTTCTATGTACGTAGTGATTCTGTCGTAGAATATATAAAAAAATTAATAAATATATTTTCTTATGTTGTATGTCAGTTATCTTTGAATATTTTTCCATTGAGAAAGTTGATTTCGTATTTTTACGTGCGACATACGTGTTTGCAATACACGTGTTAGTTGCCTTCTTTTCAAAATGAATTTCATGAAGTATGTGTGTGTGTCTATTTTGTTCATGCATGAAAATTATAATTTTTAATTAAACTAATTTTAATATATATATATATATATATATATATATATATATATATATATATATATATATATATATAAACATATGTTTTAAATTAAATAAATAATTAAATTTTTTTGAAGTGTACACAAAGTACGTGCACGTGCACACGTGCGATGTGCACACTCAACATAAGGTCGGCTAGTTTTGGGGAAGGAGGGGAAAATAATTTTTGAATTTTTATGAGTGGAGTTAGTGGTGTTAGTGAGGGGTAGTTATTGTAACTATCTCCTAATCTCCCTATATAATGACCCCCTTATTCTTTCAGTCTCATTCCCTTCCTCTTTTCTCCTCTGCCATTTCCGAAGCCCATCCATCAGCAAAATCTCCATTTCGTTTCTCCACTTATTCCACCATTTCAATACATATATATGTTGCCGCTGAATCTGGTGTGGGGGCAAACAGATAGTATTTGTGGGTTCTTGGGGAACTTTGAATAACAAACCAATTACCTGTTCCGTCGGAGTTTGACCGTTGCTCCCGCCGTTCACCTGCAAGAAGTGCGAGACACCGGGGTTGTTCCCGGCGACGCACCCTCCGATGCTCAAGTCAGTAATCAGAAGTGATTATGAACGAACGCAAAAATTGGCAAAAGATTGATTACCTCTTAATGGAGATGGATGGGGGGTATTTATAGGCGCCGCTGGGATTAGATTAGGAATGTAATCCCCCTGTGGTTAGATAAGGAATGTAATCCCTAATCCCCAGTGAAGGGATAACTATGAGTCAGGGTCGTTGATTAGGATTGAATCAGAAACCCTAATTCTATCCCTTCTGGACCGGGTTTGCTGCGGGTTGAAACCCGTACCCAGTTGAGGTGGATCCGTTTGCGGGTAAGTGGGTCTTCGGGGAAGATAACCAGTACCCGCTTCAGACCCGTCGGTGGGTGAAATTACCGTTTTACCCCTGAGCTTCAAGATTCGTGCCCCATCTGAATGGTTCCGATTTAACCCCATTTTTAGCCATATCACGAGCCCCCCACTCCTAAAGACTGAGTTTGATCAGCCTTTGAGGAGTAGTTTAACTGTTTTAGTGGCTAGTGGAGTTGTATCGGAGTCCGAATGGAGGGTTTTGAATCTCGAAGGGGGTAGTGAGGTGATTTTTGAAGCTGTAAGCTGTTCTTAAGCTTTTCTGAATATCCGACGATCTTTATCTATTTTTTTGGATTATTTATTTAATTTTGTGATGTGTTAACCAGTTGTTCGGGGGCCTTCACAATACATTCTAGGCAATAACTGTTCGTTCAGGGGTTCAAAAATATTCCCCCGAATTTATAATTATTTTCTAGAATTTCTAGTGAATTTTCCCGAATTTTTTGTAATTTTTTTGCAATTTTTAAATAAATAAAACGATTAAAATAAATAAAAACTGATTTTTAATACCTATTTATGGCGTGGCTTGATCTGGGCCCTTTATCTGTGTTGAGCGGGATTTTCTGGGCGATCAGACGGTCGTAGTCGCTCGGCGGCTTTTTTCTCCGTTTTGGAGCTCGGATGGACATTTACTCGGCAGCCGACCGAAGGTCTAGGGGCTTGGCAGTCAGAGCGACGTGGCGCGATCTGTGCCGTCGGATCCCGGCACGAATCTCGAGGAGGCGAGTTTCCCAAAACAAACGTTATCTTGTCGCTTAGCGCACGTGGCACGACCTGGACCGTCCTTCACCAGAAGCGCAAATTTCTGGAAGATCCAACGGTCGTTGTCGCTCGGCGACTTTTTTCTCCGTTTTGGAGCTCGGATGGGCACTTGCTCGGCATCCGACCGGGGGTCTGAGGGTTCGGCTGTCCGAGCGATGTGGCGCAATTTGAGCCGTTGGATGGTGGCACGAATCTCGAGACGGGCCCAATTCCCAAGAAAATACTATCTTGTTGTTTAGCGACGCTGGCAAGATCTGGGCCGTCTGATCGAGATCTTACACGAATGTTGAGGGAAAAGTGAGTTTTCTCCGTTATGGGGCTCGGATGGGCACTTGCTCGGCAGTCGACCGAAGGTTTAGGGGCTCGGCAGTCCGAGCAACGTGGCGCGATCTGAGCCGTTGGATGGTGGCACGAATCTCGAGACGGGCTCAGTTCCCAAGAAAACACTATCTTGTCGTTTAGCGACGCTGGCAAGATCTGGGCCGTCTGATCGAGATCTTACACGAATGTTGAGGGAAAAGTGATTTTTCTCCGTTTTGGGGCTCGAATGGGCACTTGCTCGGCAGCCGACCGGAGGTCTAGGGGCTCAGCAGTCCGAGCAACGTGGCGCGATCTGAGTCGTTGGATGGTGGCACGAATCTCGAGACGGGCTCATGTTGTGCTAATCTAGATACCTAAATATATAGATAAACTAGACACAAATTATAAACCTCGCAAGTGCACGAATCGTTTGAAGAAGCGTAGCGGCAAGCAAGGGTCGATCCCACAGAGATTGTAGATTTCAACTTACTAATCAATAAAACCTAAGAAAATACCAATCATAAAGTTTTGTTCTAAAAGTCTAAAAGAAATGAAAAGATTAAAACTAAATTAAGAAGTGTTTGAATCACAAATATCTCTTGAATAGTTGGGCTGTTGGTCTCCACCAATAGTTAGTAATGCTAAGTTACCTTCTGAACTTACTTCTAATTACTCATGTTTGTTCACTTCAAGGGCATGGTATCTACTCCTTGAAGTAATGTTTCCCTAGGCCAAGAATTAGGCATGGTATCTACTCTAATTCGTTTCTTCCCTTAAGTATTTTAGCATAGTATCTACTAAGTTATACTTAATGAAAACATAAGAACAGTGGAAACGAACAAACACTTGAAGTTCTAGAAATTGGTATCAGATCTAGATCCTTCAAGTTGATTAAACCAAGAATCTTAAGATTCCCTTGTTACACGTTATAAGCACGAGATACGGGTCGTCTCAATATGCTCATATAACAGATTCAGATTCCTAACTCACAAACTTGATAATATCAGATTCTGTATGGCAGTCGACTGGCTCTCACCTTCAGTCGACTGCTCTTATAACTCCTGAACAAATTTGTCTGTTATAAATCTATGTCAATTCAACTAGATTCAATCAATAAGTAACATAGAAGGATTCAGAAGAATATAGCATTACATAACTACGGTTTCGATCTACCCAACTATGAAATTAGTTCCACATAATAATACTTTTATTGCTTAACAAGTTCAAATACATGATCAACATAAAAGAATAAAGAGAGAAGAAATAAACTAATGGATTCCGGCAATAAGATCGACTGGCTGTCACACAGTCGACTGCCTTCTGGTTGCTGGATCTTCTTTCTCCTTCTTCGATGTTGATGGAATGAAGCACTGGTTGCTTGTTCAGGAACTTGGTGATTTGTCGCTTCCAAGAGATGTTTTTTTTTCGAATAATGCTTCTTTTCTGATATTTATAGAACACGGCTGAGAATTAGGGTTTTGCACTTTTTCAGGAAAGTCCTTCTTTATTTGATTTGATGATTTATATCTTTCTCTTTTCTTCTTTCCTTCCTTATCTGTTCACCACGTGCTCTTGGAAATCCCCAGTTGCTAGATTTGATTCGTTGCCTAAGATCTGGGTTCAAATAGATTTGAAATTAGATTTGGGTGAATCTTCGAATATCTTATCTGTTTACTCCGCCGCAGACCAGTCGACTTGTTTTCGAACCAGTCGACTGAGTCGAGACTTCTGAAGATTTCCTATTTGATCATACCAGTCGACTGGTTTTGGGAGTAAGTCGACTGTGACGAGAGTTGTGGAAAATCAGCTTCTCCTGTCCAGTCGCCTGTGTTGGGTCATCAGTCGACTGATCCTCTGCAGTTTGCTGTGTATTATCCTTGACGTCTTGAATCTGCTTCGTTTGGCTGTTATAAGTTGTTTCCTATGGAAAAGAGAAAATAAGAGTTAAATACCACATATAGAGCTTTTAAATGTGAATTTGCAATAAGATTATTACTTCTAAATGTGAATAATAATGTGTTCATCAGCTCAGTTCCCAAGAAAACACTATCTTGTCGTTTAGCGACGCTGGCAAGATCTGGGCCTGTCTGATCGAGATCTTACACGAATGTTGAAGGAAAAGTGATTTTTCTCCGTTTTGGGGCTCGGATGGGCACTTGCTCGGCAGCCGGCCGGAGGTCTAGGGGCTCAGCAGTCCGAGCAACGTGGCGCGATCTGAGCCGTTGGATGGTGGCACGAATCTCGAGATGGGCTCAGTTCCCAAGAAAACACTATCTTGTCGTTTAGCGACGCTGGCAAGATCTGGGTCGTCTGATCGAGATCTTACACGAATGTTGAAGGAAACGTGATTTTTCTCCGTTTTGGGGCTCGGATGGGCACTTGCTCGGCAGCCGACCGGAGGTCTAGGGGCTAAATCTGTTGCCCCTGAATCTGGTGTGGGGGAAAACAGATAGTATTTGTGGGTTCTTGGGGAACTTTGAATAACAAACCAATTACCTGTTCCGCCAGAGTTTGACCATTGCTCCCACCGTTCACCTGCAAGAAGTGCGAGACACCGGGGTTGTTCCCGGCGACGCACCCTCCGACGCTCAAGTCAGTAATCAGAAGTGATTATGAACGAACGCAAAAATTGGCAAAAGATTGATTACCTCTTAATGGAGATGGATGGGGGGTATTTATATGCGCCGCTGTGATCAGATTAGGAATGTAATCCCCCTGTGGTTAGATAAGGAATGTAATCCCTAATCCCTAGTGAAGGGATAACTATGAGTCAGGGCCGTTGATTAGGATTGAATCAAAAACCCTAATTCTATCCCTTCTGGATCGGGTTTGCTGCGGGTTGAAACCCGTACCCAGTTGAGGTGGATCCGTTTGCAGGTAAGTGGGTCTTCGGGGAAGATAACCAGCACCCGCTTCAGACCCGTCGGTGGGTGAAATTACCGTTTTACCCCTGAGCTTCAAGATTCGTACCCATCTAGACAGTTCTGATCTAACCTCATTTTTAGCCATATCAAGAGCCCCCCACTCCTAAAGACTGAGTTTGATCAGCCTTTGAGGAGTAGTTTAACTGTTTTAGTGGCTAGTGGAGTTGTATCGGAGTCCGAATGGAGGGTTTTGAATCTCGAAGGGGGTAGTGAGGTGATTTTTGAAGCTGTAAGCTGTTCTTAAGCTTCTCTGAATATCTGATGGTCTTTATCTATTTTTTCGGATTATTTATTTAATTTTGCAATGTGTTAACCAGTCGTTCGGGGGCCTTCACAATACATTTTAGGCAATAACTGTTCGTTCAGGGGTTCAAAAATATTCCCCCGAATTTATAATTATTTTCTAGAATTTCTAGTGAATTTTCCCAAATTTTTAGTAATTTTTTCGTAATTTTTAAATAAATAAAACGATTAAAATAAATAAAAACTGATTTTTAATACCTATTTATGGCGTGGCTTGATATGGGCCCTTTATCTGTGTTGAGCGCGATTTTCTGGGCGATCGGACGGTCGTAGTCGCTCAGCGGCTTTTTTCTCCATTTTGGAGCTCGGATAGACACTTGCCCGGCAGCCGACCGAAGGTCTAGGGACTCGGCAGTCCGAGCGACGTGGCGCGATCTGTGCCGTCGGATCCCGGCACGAATCTCGAGGAGGCGCGTTTCCCAAAAAAAATGTTATCTTGTCGTTTAGCGCACGTGGCACGATCTGGATCTTCCTTCACCAGAAGCGCGAATTTCTGGAAGATCCAACGGTCGTTGTCGCTCGACGGCTTTTTTCTCCGTTTTGGAGCTCGAATGGGCACTTGCTCGGCAGCCGACCAGGGGTCTGAGGGTTCGGCTGTCCGAGCGATGTGGCACGATCTGAGCCGTTGGATGGTGGCACGAATCTCGAGACGGGCCCAGTTCCCAAGAAAACACTATCTTGTCGTTTAGCGACGCTGGCAAGATCTGGGCCGTCTGATCGAGATCTTACACGAATGTTGAGGGAAAAGTGATTTTTCTCCGTTTTGGGGCTCGGATGGGCACTTGCTCGGCAGGCGACCGGAGGTTTAGGGGCTCGGCAGTTTGAGCAACGTGGCGCGATCTGAGCCGTTGGATGGTGGCACGAATCTCGAGACGGGCTCAGTTCCCAAGAAAACACTATCTTGTCGTTTAGCGACGCTGGCAAGATCTGGGCCGTCTGATCGAGATCTTACACGAATGTTGAGGGAAAAGTGATTTTTCTCCATTTTGGGGCTCGGATGGGCACTTGCTCGGCAGCCGACCGGAGGTTTAGGGGCTCGGTAGTCCGAGCAACGTGGCGCGATCTGAGCCGTTGGATGGTGGCACGAATCTCGAGACGGGCTCAGTTCCCAAGAAAACACTATCTTGTCGTTTAGCGACGCTGGCAAGATCTGGGCCGTCTGATCGAGATCTTACACGAATGTTGAGGGAAAAGTGATTTTTCTCCGTTTTGGGGCTCGGATGGGCACTTTGCTCGGCAGCCGACCGGAGGTTTAGGGGCTCGGGAGTCCGAGCAACGTGGCGCGATCTGAGCCGTTGGATGGTGGCACGAATCTCGAGACGGGCTCAGTTCCCAAAAAAACACTATCTTGTCGTTTAGCGACGTTGGCAAGATCTGGGCCGTCTGATCGAGATCTTACACGAATGTTGAGGGAAAAGTGATTTTTCTCCGTTTTGGGGCTCGGATGGGCACTTGCTCGACAGCCGACCGGAGGTCTAGGGGCTCGGTAGTCCGAGCAACGTGGCGCGATCCGGGCCGTTGGACGGTGGCACAAATCTCGAGATGGGCTCTGTTCCCAAGAAAACACTATCTTGTCGTTTAGCGACGCTGGCAAGATCTGGGCCGTAGGATAGTGGCACGAATCTCGAGTCGGGCCCAGTTCCTAAGAAAACACTATCTTGTCGTTTAGCGACGCTGGCAAGATCTGGGCCGTCTGATCGAGATCTTATACGAATGTTGAGGGAAAAGTGACTATTCTCCGTTTTGGGGCTCGGATGGGCACTTGCTCAGCAGCCGACCGGGCTCTTTGATGTTGGGGTCGGATCGCACGTCGCTCGGATTTTGATCCCATGTGTGCCGAGCTATTCGACATGTATCGAAAAGTTTTGCCTTTTCGCCAACCGTTGCTGCTCAGTTATAAAGTCGTTTGGGCTTTCGTAATGCTTCAAGAGCCGATCGAGATTCGTGCCCTTAAGTTACAAAGTCCAAGAGACTTTTTCTTTTACTATAAATCTTCACTCCCCCACCCCCATTCTCATTATTCACTTTTACTTTCTTACTCAAGTTTTTACTCTTCACCATCGAAGTTTTTAGCTCCCGGGTGGTGCTGCTAGCTGTCGCGGCAATACGTTTCTTTGCTCCAGCGAACTTTTCCGACCGTAACAGTCACTTCAAGGTCAGTCTCTTTCCTCTCTCTTTAGAAAAAATGGTTAAGATTACTTTTTCGGATGAGACCCCCGCCTCGGACCGAGTCGTTAGCCGAGCGGGTAAAGAGAAGGAGGTGGTAGAGCCGACCGAGCAGGCCGTGGTTCGGCCGAGCAAGAGTAGGGAGGTCGCCGAGCCACTCCAGGAGGTTTCACCGAGGTCCCGGAAGGGTAAGGGAGTGGTTACGGTCATAGAGCAGCCGAAGACGGCAGGGGAGTTCGGTCGGCAGCTGATCACTCTGTCGAGCGTGGGGGGAGTACGGAGCTACTCCAAAGAAATGCTGGAGATGGTGACCCAGGGCACCGCCAAGTCGGTAGAGGAGAACGAGACGAGAGAGATGTCCGAGGTGGACCAAATCTCTTCGGTCCTTACCGAGGCTAATCTGCATCGGATCCGGACTGGATTCCAGATCCCCGCCGAGTACGGGCTACTTCTCCCTAGACCCGGTTTCCGAGCCTGCACGTCGTCTTCAGCCGACACGTGCGTTTTTCCGGTCGACTCCTTGGCCGCCGGGCTTTGTTTGCCGTTGCACCCGTTCATTGTCGAGGTACTCAATTGGTACAGCCTGAGTCCTGCCCAGCTGATGCCGAACACTTGGAGGCACGTCTTGGCGTTTGTTCTTCAGTGTCAAGAGATCAGCACCGAGCCAAGTCTGTTCCTTCTTCGGAGCCTCTACCGTCCTTGCCAGCCGAACAGGAACGAGCAGAGGTTCTACCTTTCGCCGCGGACAGGCGGGAAGTTGATCGAGAACCCGGACTCGATCAAGCATTGGAAGGAAAAGTACTTTATTGTCCGAGCTCCCGAACTCTGGGCAATTCTGATAGCTTGGTCGAAGGATGGCCTGCCCAAGCGAGCAAAGAAAGAGCCAGTGCTTAGTGACGAGGAGGCCGAAGTCCTCAAGAAACTCCTCGGCCTGCCGACGCTTAGTTGGAAGGACATCACCGAGGAGGCCTTGTTCTGAGGGGGTCTCAGTCTGATCGATCCCAGTATGCCTCTATATTTTTACTTTTTCCTTGAAGTTCTTGAAAAATTTTCTAAGTTTTTTCATTTGGTTTGTGTAGAGTCTTCCGGCATGGACTATAGGGCGTTGATGGCGAAGGCCAAGGCGGCTAGGGAGCAGGAGGCGAAGAAGAAGAAGTGACCCTCGACAGGGCCTCAGGGCGGCCGAGCGCTGAAGATACCTTCGGTCTCAAAGACCGCCGACCTGCAGGTGGTCGTGCTCCCGGATGCCGATCCCGAGCAAGACCAGGTCGCGGCCTCCGATCTTCCTATCTCGGATGCGCCGACTCCAACGGGGAAGACAAATGCTCTCGGCTCGTCGAGCGGCGCGTTCAACGTGAGCGCGGCGTTAGCCCTTCAAGTTCCGCCTCTCACCGCCGAAGCGGAGAAGATTCTAACCGAGGAGCATAAGCGGATCGTCGTCCCCGACTGGCAAGTAATGAAGGTCGACGGCTTCTTGGGGGACGGCAACATTTGTATGCAGGCAGGTGAAGCACCTGCCGACCCCGAAGGACCGAGCGGCGCTTAAGTCCAGGGAGGTCGGGGACGCTACAATGCAGATTGCTCGGAACACGATGTCGGTAAGTAGACCAAACACTTTCTTCTTGAAGCATTTTTTTGAAATTTTCTAAGTTTTTAGGTCCTGATTCTAACTGTTTGTTTCTCTTTTCAGACCCTCTGCCACTTCAAATTTTTGCTCGAAGAGTTCGCGAGCAAAGAACAGGAGCTGACGGCGCTGTGCGACCGGGAGAGGTCGGAGCGTGCGAAAGCTGTGAAGCTATTCGAAGCCGAGCAACTCCTCTCAGCAAAGCGCGCGGTGCCGAAGTGGCGGGGTTGGAGGCGAAGCTGGCCGAAGCTATGCAGCGATCGGCGGACGAGGCAGCCAAGCTCGAGGCCTCGGAGAAGGAGAATGTCGCGCTTAAGGAGGAGGTGGCCAAAGAACGGTCGGAGGCGGAGAAAGCTCTGAAGGAGACCGAAAGGGTCAAGGCCAAGCACCAATCGAAGGTGGCAAGGGCAAAGAGGGTTGTCCAGAAAGAGGCCGAGGAGCACATGTTTAAGAACATGGAGGATGCGTACGGCCGAGCCCTACTTCATATCGCAGCTCGGAACCCGGGGTTCGACACCTCCTCCTACCACTTTTACGACCCTGTGGAGGGGGAGGAGGAGCTTCCTTCGGCAATGCTCGGCCCCGAGGGACAGGCCGACGGTGTCGAAGGCACGGGCGAGACAGAGGCCGAAGGTGAGGAGGAGGACGGTTCCGAGGACGAGGACGAGGACGAGGACATAGGAATCGTCGAGGGGTCGGCAGACCCGAGCGACAAAAAGGTCGACCCCTGACTTGGTTGCGTCTTTGGTCTTCTTTTTGCTTCTTTTCTCTCTCTTTTTTTTTCATGTGTAAAGCCTAACTGCAGACTGGCCACCGCTCTCATAAAACCTTTTTGAGTTTTGAATGAAAACACTTTTTGCTTGGCTAAAAATTCTCCAAGTGTTAGACCTCGGATTTTGTGTTTGACTAGTCGCAAAATTTCTCCAAGTGTTGGGCATCGGATTTATCTTTGCTTTTCAGGTGAAGTTTCGTCCGATCACGGAGGTTTCGTATCTTCGTAAGGAGCTAAAAGAAACGAAGCGAGAGCTTTCTCATAGCCGAGAAAGGCAGTTTTATATGCTCCTGAAGCTGGAGGAGATAAAAGCAGCTGCGGGGGGGTATTGTCGTGAGTTGAAGCAACTATGGAAGCAACCCCAAGCTTCTCGTCTCGAAGGTGAGATAGAGCTGCTTCGTAGGGAGCTTTTCGTTGTCGAGCAAAAGAATAACGAGCTCTTGGCGGAGATCCGTCACTTGGAGTTAACGGAGAAAGAACATTCGGCGGAAGAAAAGAAGTTAGCTTCCGAGTTGGAGAAGTTGTCATCCGAGTGCCAAGAGTTGTTGGCCAAGATCGACAAGCTTAGGAGGATTACGATAGACAGGGAGATCGAGGTCACCCTATTATCGACGTCTTGCGATCGATAGTGCCAATGTTGCGGGCTCGTCAAGACCTCCTCGTTTAAAGATGTCGACAAAGGATGATGTTCTGAGAGATAGGATTATCGAGCTGGAGGAAGAGATCGCGTCGCTCAAGCCTCTGCCTAAGAGGGCCAACGTTCGTAGTAAGTCGTGTACTCGCGAAGAGAGCGAGAAAGGAATTACTTTCTACGAACTTGCAACTCGTTTGCGTGTGGTGAGGCGGAGCCCTGCTGATGCTCAGAGTGGTGTAGCCGTCTCGTCTAGCGGCGCCTCAGTTGGTGCCACAGTTAGAGTTAGCGGCAGAGGGGGATCTCGCTTTGCTGGTTTGGAATCGAGCTCGAAGGTTAGGCATCGCCGCCCCCGCGTTTCCTTGAACCGGAGCGCTCCCCTTCCGAAGAGGCACTAAACAAGTTGTATTATGTTCTTTTAAGTTATTGTAAAACTCTGCTGTAGCATCGGTCTAGTTGTATGTAGAGCTACTTTATTTGAATAAAAACCTTTGCTTTGCTTCTGATGCTGTGTTGGGAATATTGACTTCATGTGTTGGACTTCGGCAATGTTTGAAATTTTGTTGTTTGTCTCTTCTTCTTTTCAGCTCATGGCGGTAGCTCAAGACGTCGAGCCCACTCGCTCGGATTACCACGCTCGAGCTGAGGCTGGCTCGGGGGTGACGAGGCTGTGCTTGGCGAGGTGCCGAGAGCGGCTCTATGAAGTCGAGCTGGGATTGCGCCGAGCCGAAAGCGAGCAGAACCATCTTCAGCTCATCCTAGGTCGGCGAGACATCGAGATCCGGCGTCTGGAGAGCAGGATCGCCGAGATGACCCTCATAGGAGAGGACGAAGGTTCGTCAACCGCCTTTAGCAACGCCCTTCGGATCCAGTGCGTTCTGCACAATTTGTCAAAAATAGCAGCGGAGAAGGACGATCTACTTTCTGAGATCCGTCACTTGCAAACTGTAGAGGCGGAGCTTCGGACGGAGGGAGAGGGACTGACGGCCGAGGTTGCCAAACTGACGACCGAACGGGACACTGATGATCGTTTTCAAAGCCAAGTGTAGTGGGTCGGCCTTGTAATTTTTGTACTTTAAGTCCTTGTAACCTTGTTGTATGGAAGAGTCGCTTTGCACTATATCCTAATTATTAATAACATTTCTTTCTCGAACTTGCATGTCCATTGTAGCTTTGTGTAGTCGTTTTGTTTGTGACTGTGTTCATCGCGTCGAGGTCCCTGAGCCTGGCCTCTTGCTCGTTCGCGGTTGGGCGACATGAGCATTCGGCCAGTGGTGCCGAGCAGCGCTTCGGTCTCCTAATCTTGCGAACTTGCGAGATGAGTCGAGCCTTACCTAATAATGGGCTCGCTGACCATCGTAAGAGTAGTTCGACGGTTGTGGGAGCAACTCCGACTTGCGAACTACCTCTAGCTCGCTTAGGAGAGAACTTGAGAGGTAGAATCGAGCCAAGTGTTGCACCCCGGAACCATCGTTAGAGTTCAACAGTCGTAGGAGCAATTACGAATGGCGACCCACTCCTAGCCCGCTTAGAAGCGAGCTTGCGGAGTAGAATCGAGCCAAGTGTTGGACTCCGGAACCATCGTTAGAGTTCAACAGTAGTGGGAGCAATTCCGAATGGCGACCCACTCCTAGCCCGCTTAGAAGCGAGCTTGCGGAGTAGAATCGAGCCAAGTGTTGGACTCCGGAACCATCGTTAGAGTTCAACGATCGTGGGAGCAATTCCGAATGGCGACCCACTCCTAGCCTGCTTAGAAGCGAGCTTGCGGAGTAGAATCGAGCCAAGTGTTGGACTCCAGAACCATCGTTAGAGTTCAACGGTCGTGGGAGCAATTTCGAATGGCGACCCACTCCTAGCCCGCTTAGAAGCGAGCTTGCGGAGTAGAATCGAGACAAGTGTTGGACTCCGGAACCATCGTTAGTGTTCAACGGTCGTGGGAGCAATTCTGAATGGCGACCCACTCCTAGCCCGCTTAGAAGCGAGCTTGCGAAGTAGAATCGAGCCAAGTGTTGGACTCCGGAACCATCGTTAGAGTTCAACAGTCGTTGGAGCAATTCCGAATGGCGACCCACTCTTAGCCCGCTTAGAAGCGAGCTTGCGGAGTAGAATCGAGCCAAGTGTTGGACTCCGGAACCATCGTTAGAGTTCAACGGTCGTGGGAGCAATTCCGAATGGCGACCCACTCCTAGCCCGCCTAGAAGCGAGCTTGCGGAGTAGAATCGAGCCAAGTGTTGGACTCCGGAACCATCGTTAGAGTTCAACGGTCGTGGCAGCAATTCCGAATGGCGACCCACTCCTAGCCCGCTTAGAAGCGAGCTTGCGGAGTAGGATCGAGCCAAGTGTTGGACTCCAGAACGATCGTTAGAGTGAAGAGTAAAGGCAGAGAGATGTAAGCAATTTTTACAAGTAAAATACGAAAAAACTCTTTATTGATGACTAATGGCCGGCTGCTTCTAAAGTTGCGAGCCGTTATTACAAGAGTGAAATAAAAGAAAAAACATTACAAGTAATAGGAGAGGAACGGTTCGACATCTCGAAATACTTAGAGAGGCGTTGGTGCTCTCTCTTGGTATTTTAAGAGATGGTCGGCATTCCAAGTCCTGGGGATCTCCCTGCCTTCAAGATCTTCTAGTCTGTATGTGCCGGGACGGACCACTTTGGTGATCCTGTAAGGTCCCTCCCAATTTGGGGCCAATTTGCTCTTCTGACCTGGGAATGAGATGGCCAACTTTCGGAGGACCAGGTCCCCTTCTTTGAGGTCCGTGGGGCGGACTTTCTTGTTGTATGCCAACTCGATCCTTCTTTGGTAGCTTTGTTGACGAATGGCAGCTCTTTCTCGGATTTCGTCTATCAGGTCAAGACTGGCTTGGAGGTCTCTGTCATTTTGCTCTTCTTCATAAGCTAATAGACAAGGAGATGGTATTCCGACTTCTAGGGGGATGATGGCCTCGGACCCATAGGTGAGATTAAATGGGCTCTCTCCTGTGGGGGTCCGTTTTATGGTGCAGTAGTTCCACAGCACGTTGGGAAGCTGATCGACCCATAAGCCTTTGGAACACTTATCTAACCTCTTCTTAATGCCGGAGAGGATCTGTCGGTTAGCATTTTCGGCTTGGCCATTTGACTGGGGATGAGAAACGGAGGAGAACCGGTGCTGGATGGAAAGGTCTTCGCATAGAGCTCGGAAGGCAGCCCCGGTGAACTGTGTTCCGTTGTCTGTTATCAGGACCCTAGGGACGTCGAATCGGCAGATCACGCTCTTCCAAAAGAACTGAACAACCTTGTTCTCTGTGATCGTGGCCAAGGGCTCGGCCTCTATCCATTTTGAGAAGTAGTCGATCGCCACGACTAAGAATTTAAACTGTCTGGGAGCTGGTGGAAATGGCCCTAGTAAATCCATCCCCCACATTGCGAAGGGGATCGGACTTGATAGGGAAGTGAGTGGAGCTTGAGGGAGGCGTCGGATGTCGGAGTACTTCTGACAGGAGCTGCATTGCCGAATGTGCCGTTCGGCGTTTCGTAGGAGAGTGGGCCAGAAGTATCCGTAGTTCAATACTTTGCGGGCTAAGGATCTGGATCCTGAATGTCCCCCGCCAATGCCCTCGTGAAGCTCTTGTAGGGCGTAGTCTGCCTGTTCGGGGGAGAGGCATCTCAGGTAGGGTCGGCCGTCTACCTGTGTGAAGGAGCATTTATATAAGATACCTCCGATCAGTGTGTAACGCTCGACTCGAGTTCTCACTCTTCGAGCTTCCTTGGGATCCTCGGGGAGGAGTCCGTCCCTTAAGAATTCGATGAGGGGTTTCATCCAATTGTCTTCGAGCAGGACAGGCAGCGACTCCATAGAGTCGGGGGTTTCGTCCTCTATACTTGGCTTCAGAAGAACTTCTATCAAAACGGTCTGCTCGAGACCTTGAAGGGAGGAGGAGGCTAGTTTGGAGAGGGCGTCGGCCTGAGCATTTTCTTCTCGGGGGATTCTTTGGATGAGGGCTTCTTCAAACAGTGCCATGAGGCTCTTGACCTTGGCTAAGTATTTAACCATCCTGTCATCACGTGCTTCATACTTGCCGAGGACCTGATTGACGACTAGCTGAGAGTCGCTGAAGATCCGGAGGCGTTGGGCCCTCGCATTTTGAGCCATTCCAAGGCCGGCTATGAGCGCCTCGTATTCTGCTTCATTTTTCGAGGCCTTGAAGTTGATACGGAGGGAGTATTGGAGGATGAAGTCATCTGGGCCTGCAAGAATGACCCCTGCCCCGCTTCCCCCATTGCAGGAGGATCCGTCCACATAAACTGACCAAACGGGTGGTCCCTTCACTGTTTGGCTGGACTCGGGGATGGTACTCTCAACTATGAATTCTGCTAAGGCCTGAGCCTTGATCACGGTCCGAGGCTGATAAGTTATATCGTGCTGGCTCAGCTCGATAGACCACTTCATAAGGCGACCCGAGGTCTCTGGCTTGTGGAGGACCTGCTTCAGCGGCTGGTCGGTAAGAACGACCACCGAATGGGACTGAAAATACGAGCGAAGCTTTCTCGCGGCCATCACCAGGGCATAAGCCATCTTTTCTATCTTCGGGTATCGAAGCTCGGCGTCCCGAAGCACCTTGCTCACATAGTAGATGGGCTTCTGAGCCCGGTCTTCTTCCCTCACTAAAACTACACTGAGGGTCTGCTCGGAGGCTGCCAGGTAGAGGTAGAGGGGTTAACCAGGGATCGGTTTGCTGAGGAGAGGGGGATTGACGAGGTAAGCCTTGAGCTGGTCGAAGGACTCCTGTTGCTGCTGCCCCCATTCGAAACCTTTAGCCCCTCTGAGGGTCTTGAAGAAACGGAGGCATTTCTCCCCGGACTTCGAAAGAAAGCGCCCTATGGCGGCTAGACGGCCTGTTAACCTCTGGACTTCCTTAACATTTTTGGGAGGGGCCATGTCTAATATGGCCTTGATTTTCTCAGGGTTTGCTTCAATTCCTCGTTGGCTAACCATGAAGCCGAGAAACTTCCCTGACGAGATACCGAACGCACACTTGTTCGGATTGAGTCTCATGCTGTGCTTTCTCAGAACGTCAAACGCTTCTTGGAGGTCGGTCACATGATCGGCGCCTCGGATGCTTTTCACAAGCATGTCGTCAACATACACCTCCATGTTTCGGCCGATTTGAGCTTGGAAAACCTTGTTGACGAGGTGTTGGTATGTTGTTCCTGCGTTCTTCAGACCGAAGGGCATAACCCTGTAGCAATAGAGGCCTTGATCGGTCACGAATGATGTCTTCGGGATATCCGGGGGAACATCCAGATCTGGTTGTAGCCTGAGAAGGCATCCATGAAGCTGAGGAGTTCATGTCCCGAGGTAGCATCAATCAAAGTGTCAATACTCAGAAGAGGGAAGGGATCCTTGGGGCAGGCCTTGTTGAGATCGGTAAAATCAATACAAATCCTCCAAGTCTCGTTGGACTTCGTCACCATTACTACATTCGACAACCACTCGGGATAATTCACCTCTTGTATGAACCGGGCCTTCAAGAGCTTGTCCACCTCCTCTTTTATAGCTAGCTGACACTCAGGGGTGAACTTGCGCCTTTTCTGCTGGACCGGTTTGGACCCCGAACTTGCGCCTCTTCTCTGAGTAGGAGCTCTTCGGAAATTCCGGGCATGTCTGCAGCTGACCAATAGAAGAGGTCTCGGTTTCTCCGGATGCACTGTACAATGTCCGAGCATAGGGCGGACGGGAGGGTCTTGCTAACAAAAAACTTTCGGATTGGATCCTGCTCAGAGAAGAGCACTTCCTCTAATTCGTCCACCAGCTCAGACGTCGGTCGGGCAGCATCTTGGGGGATTTCCAGAGTTTCTAAGGAGAGGACGGGACCGAGGGTAGAGGTCATGTAGCACTTGCGGGCCGTTTCCTGATTACCTTTTACTTCCCCTACTCCGGCCCGAGTGGGAAACTTCATTTTGAGGTGATAGGCGGAAGGGACGGCTTCAAGGGCAGCTAGGCAGGGCCGACCCAGAATGACATTGTAGGCTGCGGGGACATCTACGACCATGAAGTCCATCGACTCCGTTCGGGTAGTAGGAGTTTTGCCAGTGGTTATGTCGAGGGTGATCACCCTTTCAATAGTCACTGGCACTCCCGTGAACCCATGGAGCGTGTAGCCGGCGGGCTTGAGTTTGTCTTGGGAGAGCTTTAGGCCTTTAAAAGCGGCGAGGAAGAGGACGTTAACGAAGCTGCCATTGTCCACTAGGATCCTCTCCACTTTGAAGTTCGCCATGTGGAGGCTGATGACGAGTGCATCACAATGAGGGGTGCGGACACCTTCAAGATCTTCGTCTGAGAATGTGACGGGCACTCCGAGGCCTTTGGGAGGAGGGGTGGCACGAATCGAATTGACTTCTCTTATAAATGCCTTTCGAGAGGAGTTGGAGGAGCCCCCCATTAGGCCCCCGTGGATGAGGTGTAGGACACGCTCCTCTTCGAAGTCAGGCGTTTCATCGCGTTCTGATCGTTTATTAGCCCCCCGATGCGGGGGAGGAAGTTCGGTTCGGTCCTTTCTCACGAATCTGGTCAGCTGCCCCCTCTGGATAAGGGCTTCTATCTCATTCTTTAGGGCCCGACAATCATTGGTGTCGTGCCCATGGTCCCGGTGATAACGGCACCACTTCTCTTTATCTCTTTTCTTGGCAGGGGTGTTCATCCTCGGAGCAGGAGGTATGATTCCTTCCTTTTCGACTTCCATCAGAATGGTAGAGACATTAGTGGTGAGGGGAGTAAACTTGTCGAATCTGGGGGGAGGTCGGCGTTGGCCGGCATTATCCTTCTGGAGCTTCTTGGCTCCTTCCTCTTCTGTTCCCTTCCTCTTAAACCCGGAGGAAGACCCCTCCAAGTTGGGGCGGTGCTCGACTTCTTCGGCCCTAATATACTTTTCGCTTCGGAGGAGGAGGTCGGAAAAGTTCTGTGGGAGTTTCTTGGCGAGGGAGGAGCGGAGGTTGGAATTGAGGACATTAGATTGAAATGCTGTTGCAGCGACCGACTGGTCGAGGGATGCTATGGACCGAGCTTCAGCTGTGAACCTCTTCACATAGTCTCTCAACTTCTCACCCTTCTTCTGGTGGAGGTACAGTAGCGAGATGCTGGTCTTCTCAGTTCTACGGCTAATTACAAAATGGGTGACAAAGAGGGTCTCAAATTGCTCGAGGGAGAATATTGAGGACGGGGCAAGGCGAGAGTACCATTCTCGAGCTGGACCCTTGAGAGTTGCGGGGAAGGTTTCACAGAGTAGAGCATCGGAAGCTTGCTGGATGAGCATTAGGGTCTTGAAGCTCTCGATGTGATCAACGGGGTCGGTCTCCCCAGAATAGGTCTCAAATTGAGGGGATTTGAAGCCGATCGGCACAGGTGCATCCATTATGGTTCGGGAGAAAGGAGGTCTGCTAGGACGAAGGGTCCTTCCTCTAAGTTCCTCTTCTCGGTCTAACTGACCCAAGAGCCTCTCCATTTCATGGAGATGGCGGTACACAGCATCGTCCCTTCGACGGTAATCAGCTGAGCCTCTAGACTCGTCTTCGTACGAGGGAGAGCGGGGGCTACGACGACGGTAGCTCCTGGAGCGGCGAGGACTTTGCTCATGCCGGGAGTTGCTAGGAGCTGGAGGAGGAGATGGGGACCATCGGCGAGGACTTCGGACCGGAGGAGGAGAGGGGATCTTGGGTGCATTGGTGTTGGGACGGAGATTGAGAGCTTGTAGGATGGTCGCTTGGAACTGCTGGAACTCGGCACGGGTAATGGGTGCCTCATTGTTCCTAGGCTGTTGCCGACCTGCAGGGGAGTGTGGCCTTCTTCGGTAATGCTCGGGGGACTCTCTCCGCCCCCTTCGGATAGGGGACCTTCTGTATTCTCAGCAGCGAGGAGACCGCTCATCCGGACGGTGTTGGCAGGAGGTTCCCTCTCGGGCCCGCTTTTCACCCAGATGGCGGCGAAGATCCTCATCCTTCTGCCGATTGAGGGCGGTGTTGCGGAGACCGGAAGCTCGGGGATGATGGGAGGCCATAGAGTCCGAAGAGGCGTTGTGGACGGAGACGTGGTCCTGGTGAAGAGGTTGTTTCTGAGGGTTAGGACCCTTAGGAGGTGGCTGATTCGGAGGAGGGGGAGGAAGGTCCTGTTGGAGCGGATCTTCCGCTGGAGGAGGAAGTTGCCCCTGCTGTTGGGTAGGCTGGATGGGAATTTCTTGCTGCTGATCGGGGTTGGGTCCTTGGTTGGACCCTCTGGATCTGAATTTTCTAGGAGGCATGGCCGGAGCGGATCTGACCAACGGGAAGAGGGGAGGTTGCTATCGTTAGTTTCCTACAGACGGCGCCAATCTGTTGCCGCTGAATCTGGTGTGGGGGCAAACAGATAGTATTTGTGGGTTCTTGGGGAACTTTGAATAACAAACCAATTACCTGTTCCGTTGGAGTTTGACCGTTGCTCCCGCCGTTCACCTGCAAGAAGTGCGAGACACCGGGGTTGTTCCCGGCGACGCACCCTCCGATGCTCAAGTCAGTAATCAGAAGTGATTATGAACGAATGCAAAAATTGGCAAAAGATTGATTACCTCTTAATGGAGATGGATGGGGGGTATTTATAGGCGCCGCTGGGATTAGATTAGGAATGTAATCCCCCTGTGGTTAGATAAGGAATGTAATCCCTAATCCCCAGTGAAGGGATAACTATGAGTCAGGGCCGTTGATTAGGATTGAATCAGAAACCCTAATTCTATCCCTTCTAGACCGGGTTTGCTGAGGGTTGAAACCCGTACCTAGTTGAGGGGATCCGTTTGTAGGGTAAGTGGGTCTTCGGGGAAGATAACCAGTACCCGCTTCAGACCCGTCGGTGGGTGAAATTACCGTTTTACCCCTGAGCTTCAAGATTCGTGCCCCATCTGGACGGTTCCAATTCAACCCCATTTTTAGCCATATCAATATATAAGCATGCATATATATATATATATATATATATATATATATATATATATATATAATTATAATTATAATTATGTAGGTGTATACATATATATGTATATGAAAGTGAAATGAGAGGAATGCTTTCATGTGCTTCTCCCTGTCTCTGCCAAAAACCAACTCAGCAACTCCTCTTTTGTTTCTCCACCTACTCACCCACATATAACCTATAATATTTCCTATTTGATATATATATGTGTGTGTCTGTGTATGTGTGTGTGTGTGTGTGTGTGTGTGTGTCCATAGGTAGATAGATATATATGCATATATGAAATGAGAAGGAGATGCTTCACTGTTGCATGCCGAAAAGAATGAAGGAGGTGTTGTCCATGCTTGGCTGAAATGGAGCTTGGATATTTTACTTGTGCACGGATTTTGAGGAGACAAATTAGAGCTTCTCTTAGAGTTTATTTCTAAGGATTATTGAGTACATCAATGTTTTTTTGGGTGGGTGTTTCTTAAATCCTTTCTAAATTAGAAGTATGATGCATGCTAGTTGATATATAGTTTAATTGTTAAATTTTGATTAGTATGGTAGATGTGAATTGCTTAATTTATTCTCTGAAATTTGTTATGATGTTTTATTAATATTTATTTGCATGTTAGAATACATGCGAATTGAGGAATCATGATTGTATGAAAAATTGATGTATTGTAGAATATTTACTATTATAGTCAAAATAATGAAACATGTATGAAAATGGTTTTATAATGCGATTATAGTTGATTAATAGTCTCATGAGTTTATTTTATGAGTATAAAGAATTTTATGAAGAAGTTTTGATGAAAGACAATTTTCTATTTGTAAATTAATAATATGAGTTCTTTAATGCAAGATTAAGATTTTGTTATATTGTCGGAAATAAATTTTCTGAATTTAAATATACGCACTATACTGTATTATTTTGATGGAAATACATTTTGGAAAAAGATCTAGACTTTTTAGTGAGTACAAATTAATTGAAAAATCGAGCTATTTAAAGGGAGAATTAAATACATTGCGGTTTATACTTAAAGAATTTAACTCTTTTCATATCGGTTAGTCACTCATACCTATTGGTCTTCAGGTGCGCTTTGGGTCTGTTACCGTTCATGGCCGGAGGCTCTGGTCTGGGTTCGAGTCTTGTTAGAGACTCTGTTTTATTAAATTTTGATTTTAATTCAATTCATCCAACATATATATATATATATATATATATATATATATATTTCAATCTCACCTTATATCAGTTAGTCACTCTGGCCTTCTGGTCGACTGGTGTGCTTTGGGTCGGAAACTGTTCATCGGCAGGGTTGGGATTTGCTCCTGGGTTCGAATCTGACCCTTGCCACTTTGTTTTCTTTTTTGATGACAAATTTCAATAAGTAGTACAAATATACAAGGATGACACATTAAGATGGACATTAGAAGTGTGAGTTCAGTTTATAGAGATTTAAATGTAAGTGATTTACATTTGTGTTGCTCTATACGCTGAGTTTTTCTCTTCCCTTCCCTATTGGATGGCTAGAGTCGTGAATGAAGTAGTTATTGAATTTCATTCATGATACTCTCCTCGTACACATTGATGCGAGATTGTATGTGAGTACATTTTCCCTGGGAATCAGAGTGGCGCGTGGAAGCGTGGTTGGTTTGAACCTACATTTATGATACATTACACGTAGACACACTTCCCTCTTTAAATTTTTCTTCTTCGATTTTCATCATAGTACCTGTTACCGCTGATTCTGGTGTGGGGGTAAACAGATGAGATTTGTGAGTTCGAGAAAAACCTGAACAGCGGATCCAAGCCTTCTGATTCCTGCCGCTACCTGCAAGGAAGTGCGATACACCGGGGTTGATTCCGGCGACGCACCCTCCGACGCTCTTGTCAGTAACCAGTGGTGATTAAGAAAGAGCTTAAGGTGGAAAAAGAGTGATTACCTGGTCACAGTGGTAGGGGGGAGGTATTTATAGTCGCCATGGGAGTGATTAGGGACCTGATTTCCTGTGTAACTGTAAGGAGTAAAATCCTCACAATTAGTTTAGGAAACTAATCCCTGATTCCCGGTGAAAGAAATCAGGCCCGTTGATTCAGTCAAATCAGTGACCCTGATTCCCTCTTGCTGGTCTGGGTTTGTCTTGGGTCGGGACCCGTACCCAGTTGGAGCGGATCCGTTCGTGTGTTATTGGATCCGTGAGAAGGAGACCCAGTACCCATTTTGGACCCATTTGTATGTGAAATTACCGTTTTACCCCTGAGCTTCAAGATTCGTGCCCAATCTGGACGGTTCCGATTTAACCCCATTTTTAGCCATATCACGAGCCCCCACTCCTAAAGACTGAGTGTGATCAGCCTTTGAGGAGTAGTTTAACTGTTCAAGTGGCTAGTGGAGTTGTATCGGAGTCAGAATGGAGGGTTTTGAATCTCGAAGGGGATAGTGAGGTGATTTCTTGAAGCCGTACGCAGATTCTGGTGTGGGGGTAAACAGATGAGATTTGTGAGTTCGAGAAAAACCTGAACAGCGGATCCAAGCCTTCTGATTCCTGCCGCTACCTGTAAGGAAGTGCGATACACTGGGGTTGATTCCGGCGACGCACCCTCCGACGCTCTTGTCAGTAACCAGTGGTGATTAAGAAAGAGCTTAAGGTGGAAAAAGAGTGATTACCTGGTCACAGTGGTAGGGGGAGGTATTTATAGTCGCCATGGGAGTGATTAGGGGCCTGATTTCCTATGTAACTGTCAGGAGTAAAATCCTCACAATCTGTTTAGGAAACTGACCCCTGATCCCCGATGAGAGCAAATCAGGCCCGTTGATTCGGTCAAATCAGTGACCCTGATTTCCTCTTGCTGGTCTGGGTCTGTCTCGGGTCGGGACCCGTACCCAATTGGTGTGAATCCGTTCGCGGGTTATTGGATCTGCGGGAAGGAGATCCAGTACCCGTTTCGGACCCGTTTGTATGTGAAATTACCGTTTTACCCCTGGGCTTCAAGATTCGTGCCCTAATCTAGGACGGTTCCGATTTAACCCCATTTTTAGCCATATCACGAGCCCCCCACTCCTAAAGACTGAGTGTGATCAGCCTTTGAGGAGTAGTTTAACTGTTTTAGTGGCTAGTGGAGTTGTATCGAAGTCCGAATGGAGGATTTTAAATCTCGAAGGGGGTAGTGAGGTAATTTTTTGATGCCATGTGCTGTTCTGTAGCCATATCGAGTATTTGATGGCTTTTATCTATTTTTTCGGACTATTTATTTAATTTTGCGATGTGTTAGCTAATCGTCCGGGGGCTTTAACAGTACATTCTAGGCAATAATTGTTTGTTCAGGCACTCAAAAATATCCCCCCGAATTTTTAATTATTTTCTAGAATTTTTAGTTAATTTTCCCGAATTTTTAGCAATTTTTTGCAATTTTTAAATAAATAAAACGAATTAAATAAATAAAAATTAATTTTTAAATACTGATTTATGGCGTGGCCTGATCTGGATCGTTGATCATGGGCGAGCGCAAATTTCTGAGAGATCTAACGGTTGCAGTCGCTCGGCAGCCATTTTCTCGCTTTTGACGCTCGGATGGGCACTTGCTCGGTTGGCCGACGGGAAGGGTGAGGGTTCGGTCGTCGGAGCGATGTGGCGCAATCTGAGCCGTCAGATGGTGGTGCGGATCTTAAGACGGGCGCACTTCCCAAGAAAATGCTATCTTGTCATTTAGTGCACGTGGCAAGATCTGGGCCGTTCATCATCAGGAGCACGAATTTCTGGAAGATCCAACAGTTGTGGTGGTTCGGGTGCTTTTTTCTCCGTTTGCGAGCTCGGAATGGCACTTGCTCGGTTGGCCGACCGGAGGGGTGAGGGTTCGGTCGGCCGAGCAGCTTTCTGGGCCGCCGGATGGGTACTCGCTCGGTTGGCCGACCGGAGCTCTGAGGGTTCGGCTGGCCGAACAACTTTCTGGGCCGTCGGATGTGTATTCGCTAGGTAGGCTGACCGGAGCTCCGAGGGTTCGGCTGGTCGAATTTCTGGGCCGTCGGATGTGTATTCGCTCGGTTGGCCGACCGGAGCTCTGAGGGTTCGGCTGGTCGAACAACGTGGCGCAATCTGAGCCATTGGATGGTGTCGCGAATCTCGAGACGGGCGCGTTTCTCAAGAAAACGCTATCTTGTCATTTAGCGCCGCTGGCAAGATCTGGGCCGTCTGATCGAGATCTTACACGAATGTTGAGGAGAAAGTGAGTTTTCTCCGTTTTGACGCTCGGAATGGCACTTGCTCGGTTGGCCGACCGGAGCTTTGACTGTTCGGCAATCCGAGCGTGGTATGGCGGTCCGGGCCGTTGACTGGCGGAACGAGTTTCGAGAAGGTTCTGCTCCTATGGGCATTAATGGTGTCCCGGGGTTTGTGCGGCGTTCCAACTTCCCGAGGTCATTAACAATGGTGCCCTTCAATTAATGCATGGCGTTTCAACTCCCGAGGGTCATAATGGCTGGTTCTTGGAGGGTAGGTTATAAGTACCCCATTCCCCTTGTCATTTCAGTCGCAACAATGTTGAGTTTTAGACCTCGGAGGTGTCTGCCTTGGGTGGTTGCACTTCGGGCATGGTCTCCTCCTGACTCTGACGGCCCTGAAGCGGATGTCAGGGTCGGGGGAGATCAGAGCAGAAGAGGTGACGACCGGAGTCAAGGCGGATGCCTGTCTTCCAGATCTTGACCCTGAGGTCGTCGGTCGGGTGGTCACTCTTCCGCCGTGATCTCTCCCGATTCTGATGGTCCCGATGTGGATGTCAGGGTCGGAGGAGATCAGGGCAGAAGGGGTGATGACTGGAGTCCGGACCCGGGGTATAAGGCGCTTCGGAAGGATGGGTGGTCACCCTTCCGCCGTTATCTTCTCCTGATTCTGATGGCCCCGACGTTGGTCTCAGGGTCAGGGGAGATAAGGGCAGAAGAGTTGACGACCAAAGTCCGGATCCGAAGGGCGAGGTGCTTCGGAAGGATTTGTGGTCATCCTTCCGCCATGATCTTCTCCCGATTCTGACGGTCCCGACGCGGATGTCAGAGTCAGCGGAGATCTTGGCAGAAAAGGTGACGACCGAAGTTCGGAGCCGAGAGACGAGTTGCTTTGGAAGGACGGGTGGTCGTTCTTCCGCCATGATCTTCTCCTGACTCTGATGGCCCGGATACGGGTGTCAGGGTCAGCGAAGATCATGGCTGAAGAGGTGACGACCGAAGTTTGGAGCTGAGTGACAAGCTGCTTCGGAATGATTGGTCTCTTCCCATCTCTGTCTTCCTTCCGGGCTGACGGCTTCTGATGGTTGTCAGCTCGAAGGAGTTAGAGATGGGAGGTGTGCCGACCTGCTTTTTAACCGGGCCCCGTGAGTCAGCGGTTTCTCTCTAATCCATGAACGATTCATGGCTTTGATGAGTCTAATTTTTATACAAATATTTGTATTCAATAACCCATTAAAAGTGCTTGTTTTCAATTATATTGTGTCTTGTTTCTCTAAGATTTAAATTATTTATTTATTTATGAAGAAATAAGATTTTTTTTATGCAAAAAGTGATTTTTAAGTTTTATAAGGATGTAAAAGAAAAATAAATAAATTTACATGGATTTGGATAAGGCAAAAAGATAAAAATTTGTTATTTTAAATTTATCTAATTTTAAATTCAAATATTTAATTCTGATTTTTGTATTTGCAGATAAATCCTAATCTACAAGTGAGATGATACATCCTAATTCTATTACACATACAGATCTACTCCTATAAATAAAGAAGGCAGCAAAGAGATTAAGAAGGCCACCAAATACACAGAAAAACATATAGAAAGCCAGCGAATATAACAGAACACAAAAAAAAGAAGAGAGAGAATCATCTCTCTCTTTCTTACCTTTCGGCAGAGATCAAACGAAGAGAGAGAGAAGAGAAGCACAGGCATCACGTGGGATTGCTGGCTTCGAATTCCGCGCAGAGCTGACTGCTGACGTGGAAGACAAGACCAGGCTTCACGTGGGAGTCGCAGGCTGTGGCTTCTGATCTGACGTGGCGTGCGGCTGACTTCTTTGGTTCGGCTGCGACTTCAGGGAAGCATTAGGTTCTTTTGAGATAGAGAGGGGTTTGCAATTAATTTTATATCTTTTTCGCCTCTATCTAATTTTGTAATGCAATCCTTGAACAAGTTTATTAATATTTTTATTATGAATATGTGGAACTAATTTTATAGTTGGGTTGATTGAAACCATAGTCATGTGATGCTTATATTTTTTCTAAGTGCTACTTTATTGCTTATTGATTAAATCTGAGAGTATTGGAATAGATTTATAGTAATCAAACTAGTTCAGAAACCTAGGGCAGTCGACTGAAGTGACAGCCAGTCGACTGATCCGAACCTGGGATTATCAGTTTGTGTATTGTAGATCTGAATCTGTTATATGGGCATATTGAGACGACCCGTATCTCGTGCTCATAACTTGTAACAAGGGAATCTTTAGGGGTTCTTGGTTTAATCAACTTAAGGGATCTAGATCTGATTCCAATTTCTAGAACCTTGAGTGTTTGTTCGTTTCCACTGTTCTTATGTTTTCTTTAAGTGCAACTTAGTAGATACCATGCTAAATACTTAATGAAAGAAACGAATTAGAGTAGATACCATGCCTAATTCTTGGCCTAGGGAAACATTACTTTAAGGAGTAGATACCATGCCCTTGAAGAGAACAAACATGAGTAATGGATGTAGTATATGACTTAGCATTACTGACTATTGGTGGAGATCAAAACCCAACTACTTTAATAGATATTCGTGACTCAACTTGTGACACTTCTTAATTTAGTTTTAATCTTTTCATTTCTTTTAGACTTTTAGAACAAAACTTTATGATTGGTATTTTCTTAGGTTTTATTGATTAGTAAGTTAGAATCTACAATCTCTGTGGGATCGACCCTTGCTTGCCGCTACGCTTCTCCAAACGATTCGTGCACTTGCGAGGTTTTATAATTTGTGTCTAGTTTTATCTATTTATTTAGGTAGCTAGATTGCACAACAGGCTTCGGCGCCGAGGCTGCAGGCTTTGATTTGCTCACGGGTGAGAGGGATGCCGACCGAGACCAGGGGCCTGGGGGGCTCACCGAGGGCGGTGCCTTAAAACTTTTAATCCAAATTTTCTCTGGCTTCTTCAGACAGAGGTGGAGCGTCTGGGTCCGAAGTGCTCCGACCGGGCAATGTGGCACGGTTGTCCGAGCGACATGGCGTAATCTGAGCCGTTGGATGGTGGTGCGAATCTCAAGACGGGCTCAGTTCCCAAGAAAATGTTATCTTGTCGTTTAGCATCGTTGGCAAGATCTGGGTCGTCTGATCGAGATCTTACACGGAAGTTAAGGAGAAAGTGAATTTTCTCCGTTTTGACGCTCGGATGGACATTTGCTCGGTCAGCCGACCGGGCCCTTTGATGCTGGGTTCGGAGCGCACGTAGCTCGGGTTTAGATCCTGCTGTGCCGAGCTACTTGACTTGGTGAAAAGACAAAGTGGTTTTGGGCCTTCGCGACGTTTCGAGAGCGGCCCAAAAGTCGCGCCCTTACGTTTGGAAGTCCAAGGGACTTTTCTTTTTTACTATAAATCTTCACCCCCCCTCAATCCAAGTCTCATTATTCACTTTCACTTTCTCTCTCAAGTTTTTACTTTTAACCATCGAAGTTTTTAGCTCCTGGGTGGTGCTGCTAGCTGTCGCGGCAAGGCGTTCTTTTGCTCCGGCAAACTTTTTCGACCGTAACAGTCACTTAAGGTCAGTCTTTCTCCTTTCTCTTTAGAAAATGGTTAAGATTACTTCCTCGGACCAAGCCATCGGCCGAGCGGGTAAAGGAAAGGAGGTGATGGAGCCGACCGAGCAGACCGTTGTTCGGCCGAGCAAGAGTGGCGAAGTCGCCGAGCCACACCAGGAAGTTGTGGCGAAGTCTCAGAAGGGCAAAGGGGTGGTCACAATAATCGAGCAGCCGAAGACGGCAGGGGCGTTCGGTTGGCAGCCTATCGCTCTGTCCAGTGTGGAGGGTGTTCGGAGCTACTCCGAAGAGATGTTGGAGAAGGTGACTCAGGGCACCGCCAAGTCCGTAGAGGAGAATGAGCCGAGAGAGTTATCCGAGGTGGATCATACCATCTCGTCTCTTACCGAGGCTGATCTGCACCGGATCCGAGCCGGGTTCCAGATTCCAGCCGAGTACCGGTACTTCTCCCCGGACTGGGATTCCGAGCCTCCACGTCTTCTTCGCCTGACACGTGTGTTTTTCCCCTCGACTCCTTGCACGCCGGGCTTCATTTTCCGCTTCATCCATTTATTGTAGAGGTTCTCATTTGGTACGGTTTGAGCCCCGCCCAGTTGATGCCGAACACTTGGAGGCACGTGCTGGCGTTTTTTCTCCGGTGTCAAGAGATCGGAGCTGAGCCGAGCTTGTTCCTCCTTCGGAGCCTCTACCGCCCCTGCCAACCGAATAGGAATGAGCAGAGGTTCTACCTTTCGCCACGGACGGGCATGAAGTTGATCGAGAACCCGGACTCGATCAAACATTGGAAGGAGAAGTATTTCATTATCCGAGCTCCTGCACCCTGGGCAATTCCGATAGCTTGGAGGAGGGAAGGCCTGCCTAAGCGAGCGAAGAAGGAGCCGGTATTGAGTGACGAGGAGGCGGAAGTCCTCAAGAAGCTCCTCGCCCTGCCAACGCTAAGTTGGAAAGACATTACCGAGGAAGCTTTGTTCCGGGGGGGTCTCAGTCCGATCGACCCTAGTATGATTCTTGTATTTTATTTCTTTGCGTAAAGTTCTTGAAAAATTCATCTAAGTTTTTTCATTCGGCTTGCGCAGAATCTTCCAAGATGGATTACAGGGCTTTGATGGCGAAGGCCAAGGCGAAGGAACAGGAGTCGAGGAAGAAGAGACCCTCGGCAGGGCCTCAGGGCGGCCGAGCCCCGAAGATGCCTTCGGTCGCAAAGACCGCCGACCCGCAGAAGGTCGTTGTCCCGGAGATCGGTCCCGAGCAGGAGAAGGCCGCATCCCCCGATCCTCCTGCTTCAGATGCGCCGACACCAACGGCGAAGGGGGATGCTCCCGGTTCGTCGAGCGGTGCGTTCGGCATGAAAGAGGTGTTATCCCTCCATGTTCCGCCCCTCACTGCCGATGCAGAGAAGATCTTGACCGAGAGGCACAAGCAGATCTTCGTCCCTGACTGGCAAGTGATGAATGTCGATGGTTTTTTGGGCGACGGCAACATTTGTATGGAAGCGGTGAAGCACCTGCCGACCCCAAAGGATTGGGCGGCCCTTAAGGCCGGGCTGGTTGGGGACGCCATAATGCAGATCGCTCGGAACACAATGTCGGCAAGTGGACCGAACACTTTTTTATTGAAACTTTTTCTAAAATTTTCCAAGTTCCTGGGTTCGGACTCTAACGGTTTGTTCTCTTTTCAGACCCTCTGCCACTTCAACTTCTTGCTCGAGGACTTTGCGAGCAAGGAACAGGAGCTGACGGCGCAGTATGACCGGGAGAGGTCGGAGCGCGTCAAAGCTACGAAGCTGTTCGATGCTGAGCAACTCCTCTCGGCAAAACGGGGTGCCGAAGTGGCAGGGTTGGAGACGAAGCTGGCCGAGGCCGTTCAACAGTCAAAGGACGCAGCCGCCAAGCTGGAATCCTCGGAGAAGGAGAATGCCGAGCTGAGGGAGGAATTGGCCAATGCTCAGTCGGAGGCGGAGAGGGCTCGGAAGAGGGCCGAGAAGATCTTGGCCAAGCACCGGTCTAAGGTGGCAAAGGCGAAGAAGGCTGTCCAGGACGAGGTCGAGCATCACATGTTCAAGAACATGGAGGACGCATATGGCCGAGCCCTTCTTCACATTGCCGCCTGGAACCCGGGGTTCGACACGTCTTCCTACCGCTTCTACGACCCTGTGGAGGGGGGGAGGAGCTTCCCCCGGCGATGCTCGGCCCTGAGGGACAAACCGAAGGTGTCGAAGGCCCGGGCGAGACTGAGGCCGAGGGCGAAGAGGAGGCCGACTCCGAGGAGGAGAGCGGGAGCGAGGACGAGGACGAGGACGAGGTCGAGGGTGAGGACGAGGCCGAGGGGTCGACAGACCCGAACGACAAAAAGGTTGACCCCTGACTTGGTTGCGTCTTTCAGTCTTTTGTTTTTTTTTTTTTGTAAGCCGAACTGCGGACTCGCCACCGCTCTTGTAACACTATTCTTGAGTTTTGAATGAAAACATTTTTAGTTTGGCCAAAATTTATCTAAGTGTTTGTCCCCGGATTTTGTGTATGATTAGTCGTAAATTCTCCAAGTGTTGGCCGTCGGATTTATCTCTGCTTTTCAGGTAAAGTTCGGTCCGATCACGGAGGTTTCGTACCTTCGTAAGGAGCTGACCAAAACAAAACGAGAGCTTTCACTAAGCCGAGAGAAGCGCTTTTATATGTTCTTGAAACTGGAGGAGATAAAGGCGGCCGCGAGGGGGTATTGTCGCGAGCTGAAGCAGCTACGAAAACGACCCCAAGCCCCTAGCCCCGAAGGCGAGGTCGAGCGGCTTCGTAGAGAGCTTGCCGTCGTTGAGCGGAAGAATGGCGAGCTCTTGGCCGAGATCCAACACTTGGAGTCAGCGGAGAAAGGTCGTTCGGTGGAAGAGGAGAAGCTAGCTTCCGAGTTGGAGAAGGTGTCGACCGAGCGCAAAAAGTTGTTGGCCGAGGTCGACAAGCTTCGGAGGATCACGATAGATAGGGGGATCGAGGTCACCCACTACCGACGGCTCGCGACCGATAGCACCAACGCCTCGGGCTCGTCGAGACCTCCTCGTTTGAAGATGTTGGCGAAGGACGATGCCCTGAGAGACAGGATTATTGAGCTGGAGGAAGAGGTTGCGTCGCTCAAGCCTCTGCCTGAGAGGGCCAACATCCGCAGTACGTCGTGTACTCGCGAAGAGAGCGAGAGAGGGATCACCTTCTACGAACTTGCGACTCGTTTGCCTGTGGCTAGGCGGAGTCCTGCTGACGCTCAGAGTAGTGTAGCCGTCTCGTCTAGCGGTGCCTCGGTCGGCGCCACAGTTAGGGTCAGCGGCGAAGGGGGGTCACGCTTCGTTGGTTTGGAATCGAGATCGGAGGTCAGGCCTCGTCGTCCTAGCGTTTCCTTGAACCGAAACGTACCCCTTCCGAAGAGGCACTAAACATGTCCTCTTATGTTTCTTCTGGCTGTTGTAAAACTCTATTGTAGGGTCAGTCTTGTTGTATGTAGAGCTACTATATCTGAATGCAATTCTGAAAGTTTGTTTGGAAAATTCTTGAAGTGTTGGTCTTCGACAATGTTTTGAAATTTTGTTATTCGCCTTTTCCTCTTTTCAGCTCGTTGTGGTAGCTCAAGACGCCGACTCCAATCGTTCGGGCGATGATGTTCGGACCGAGGTTGGCTCGGGGGCAAAGAGGTCGCGCTCGGCGAGGTGCCGGGAGCGGCTCTATGAAGTCGAGCTGGAATCACACCGAGCAGGAAGTGAGCGGGGCCACCTTCAGCTTGTCCTCGATCAGCGAGACGCCGAGATCCAGTGCTTGGAGAGCAGGATCACCGAGACGACCCTCATAGGAGAGGACGAAGATTCGCAGACTGCCTTTAGCAACGCCCTTCGGGTCCAGTGTATTCGGCACAATCTGTCAAAAATAATAGCCGAACAGGACGATTATCTTTCTGAGATCCGTCACTTGCAGACCGTGGAGGCGAAGCTTCGGAAGGAGGCCGAGGAACTAGCGGCCGAAGTTGCCGGACTGGCGACCGAGCGGGACGGTGATGATTTTTCGTTTAAAAACCAAGTGTAGTGGGTCGGCGCCGTTCCTTTTTTTTTTCTAATGCCTTGTAACCGTGGAAGGATTGCTTTGTATTACGTCTCGACTATTAATAAAATTTCTTCCAAGAACTAGCATGTCTTTTGTTGCTCTGTGCAGTTGTCTCGCTTGTGACTGTGTTCGTCGCACCGAGGTCTCCGAGCCGAACCCTCTTTTGTTCGTGGTTCGGCGCCTTGGCGCGTTCCCAGATGTTGGGTGATGGCACAAATCTCGAGACGGGCCCAGTTCCCAAGAAAATGCTATCTTGTCATTTAGCAGCACTGGTAAGATCTGGGTCGTCTGATCGAGATCTTACACGAAAGTTGAGGAGAAAGTGAGTTTTCTCCGTTTTGACGCTCGGATGGGCACTTGCTCGGTGAGCCGACCGGAGGCCTAAGAGGTCGAGCGATGTGGTGCGCTCCGAGCATACCTCTCGCCCGTCCGCGGTTCGGCGACAAGAGCGTTCGCCCGGAGATGCCGAGCGGTGCTTCTGTCCCCTCTTATTACGAAGTTGCGAGGTGGGTCGGGCCTTACCCAAGGGTAGGCGTGCCGATCCTCGTGAGAGTTCGACAGTCGTGGGAGCAATTCCGAATGGCGACCCATTCCTAACCCGCTGAGACGCGAGTTTAGGGAGTAGAATCAAACCAAGTGTTGGACTCCGGAACCATCGTTAGAGTTCAATGGTTGTGGGAGCAATTCCGAATGGCGACCCACTTCTAGCCCGCTAAGAAGTGAGCTTGCGGAGTAGAATCGAACCAAGTATTGGACTCCGGAACCATTGGTAGAGTTCAACGGTTGTGGGAGCAATTCCGAATGGCGACCCACTCCTAGCCCGCTAAGAAGCGAGCTTGCGGAGTAGAATCGAACCAAGTGTTGGACTCCGGAACCATTGGTAGAGTTCAACGGTTGTGGGAGCAGTTCCAAACGGCGATCTACTTCTGGCTCGCCTAAGGGCGAGCTAGGAAAGTAAAGTCGAGCCGAGTGTTGGACTCCGAACCATCGGTGTATTTCAACGGTTGTGGGAGCAGTTCCGAACAGCGATCTACTTCTGGCTCGCCTAAGGACGAGCCGAGGAAGTAAAGTCGAGCCGGACATTGGACTCCGAACCATTTGGTTGAATTAAAGAATAAGGACGGAGAGATACAAGCAACTTTATAAATACGAAAAAATTATTCTTTATTGATAATTGACGGCGAGCCGTTTTTACATTTGACAACTTAAGAAATAAATTACAAGCAAGAGGAGAGGAATGGTCCGACACCTCATGATACTCAGAGAGGCGCCGGGGCACTTTCTTGGTATTTTAGGAGGTGGTCGGCATTCCAGGTCCTCGGAATCTCTCTGCCCTCTAAATCTTCCAGACGATAAGCTCCAGGCCGAACTACCTTTGTGATCTTGTAGGGTCCTTCCCAGTTCGGGGCTAGTTTGCTCCTCTGTTTAGGGAAGGAGATGGCTAGCTTTCTGAGAACCAAGTCCCCTTCCTTGAGATCGGTGGGTCGGACTTTCTTGTTGTATGCTAGTTCGACTCTCCTCCGATAGTTCTGTTGGCATATTGATGCTCTTTCCCTCAGCTCGTCCACCAGATCTAAGTTCGCCCTGAGGTCTCTGGCGTTCTGTTCCTCGTTGTAGGCTGCGAGGCGAGGGGAAGGTATTCCCACCTCGAGTGGTATCACCGCCTCGGACCCATAGGTGAGGTTGAAAGGGGACTCTCCTGTGGGCGTCCGCTTGTTCGTGCGGTAGTTCCACAACACATTGGGGAGTTGGTCGACCCATAAGCCTCTAGAACACCTGTCCAGTCTCTTCTTGATACCAGACAGGATCTGCCTGTTAGCGTTCTCCGCCTGTCCGTTCGACTGAGGGTGGGAGACGGACGAGAAGTGTTGTTGGATGGCAAGGTCTTCACACAGAGCTCGGAATGCGGCACCGATGAACTGAGTCCCATTGTCTGTTACAAGGACACGGGAGACGCCGAATCTGCAGACGATGCTCTTCCAGAAGAATTGAAGCACTTTGTTCTCGGTGATAGTGGCGAGGGGCTCGGCCTCAATCCACTTCGAGAAGTAGTCGATGGCTACGACCAAGAACTTGAACTGGCCCAGAGCTGGAAGGAAGGGCCCTAGTAAATCCATCCCCCACATTGCGAAGGGCATAGGACTTGATAGGGAGGCGAGGTTGGCTTGAGGGAGGCGACGAACGTTGGAATGTCTTTGACAAGAGCCACATTGCCGAACATGTCGCTCGGCATCTTGAAGGAAAGTCGGCCAGATGTATTCGTAATTCAGAGCCTTCCGAGCCAAAGACCTAGACCCTGAATGTGCTCCGCCGATGCCTTCTTGGAGCTCCTGTAAGGCATAGTCGGCCTGTTCTGGGGAGAGGCACCATAGGTATGGTCGGCCGTCAATTTGCGAGAAGGAGCGCTTGTATAAGATACCCTCGATCAAGACATACCGCTCGTCCCTGGTTCTGACTCGGCGTGCTTCTTTGGGATCCTCGGGGAGGAGTCCGTCCCTTAGGAATTCCACTAAGGGTTTCATCCAATTATCTTGCAGCAGGACCGGTAAAGACTCCACAGAGTCGAGGGTCTTGTCTTCTATGCTCGGCCTTGAGAGGACCTCGATCAAAACGGTCTGCTCGAGACCCTGGAGGGAGGATGAGGCCAACTTGGAGAGGGCGTCGGCCTGTGAATTCTCCTCTCGAGGGACTCGTTGGATGAGTGCCTCTTCAAACCGGCTCATGAGGGCTCGGACCTTGGCGAGGTACTTCGCCATTCGTTTGTCTCGCGTCTCGTACTCGCCCAAGACTTGGTTCACAACTAGCTAAGAGTCACTATGGACTCGGAGGCGCTGTGCCCCGGCACTTCGGGCAAGTTCGAGGCCCGCGATTAGTGCCTCATACTCCGCCTCGTTGTTTGAGGCCTTGATGTTCATGCAGAGGGCATACTGGAGGACGAAGTCATCAGGGCCGTTAAGGATGATACCGGCACCGCTACCCTCGTTGCAAGAGGATCCATCCGCGAAAACTGTCCAAATGGGGGGTCCGTTCGGGACGTGGCTGACCTCGGGAATGGTGGACTCGACGATGAAGTCGGCAAGGGCCTGAGCTTTGATTGCAGTCCGAGTTTGGTAGGAGATGTCATGTTGGCTCAGCTCTATGGACCACTTCATTAGCCGGCCCGAGGTTTCAGGCTTGTGGAGGATCTGCTTCGGCGGTTGGTCGGTGAGGACCACAACCGAGTGGGACTGAAAGTATGGACGGAGCTTCCTTGTCGCCATGACCAGGGCATAGGCCATCTTCTCTATCTTCGGATAGCGGAGCTCGGTATCCCGAAGCACTTTTCTCACATAGTAAATGGGCCTCTGAGCCCGGTCTTCTTCCCTCACCAACACAGCACTTAGGGTCTGCTCGGAAGCAGCTAAGTAGATGAAGAGGGTTTCCCCCGGAACGGGTTTGCTGAGCAGAGGAGGGTTCACCAAGTAGGCCTTCAGTTGGTCGAACGACTCCTGTTGTGGTTGGCCCCATTCGAAACCCTTAGCCCCCTTGAGAGCCTTGAAGAAGGGGAGGCACTTTTCCTTAGACTTCGAGAGGAACCGGCCAATAGCGGCGAGCCGACCCGTAAGCTTCTGCACCTCCTTGACGTTCCGAGGCGGGGCCATGTCCAGTATGGCCTTGATCTTCTCGGGATTTGCTTCGATCCCTCGCTGGCTCACCATGAAGCCGAGGAACTTTCCCGATGAGACCCCGAACGCACACTTGTTCGGGTTAAGCCACACGATGTGCCTCCTCAATACGCCGAATGCCTCCTGGAGGTCGGCCACGTGGTCGGTACCCCGGATGCTCTGGACGAGCATGTCGTCGACGTACACTTCCATGTTGCGACCTATCTGGCTTTGGAAGACCTTGTTGACGAGGCGCTGGTAGGTGGCTCCAGCGTTCTTCAACCCGAACGGCATGACTCTATAGCAGTAGAGGCCCTGGTCGGTAATGAAGGAGGTCTTCGGAATGTCCGGGGGGAACATTCGGATCTGATTATAGCCGGAGAAGGCGTCCATGAAACTGAGGAGCTCATGGCCCGAGGTTGCATCAATGAGGGTGTCGATATTTGGGAGAGGGAATGGATCCTTCGGACACGCCTTATTCAGGTCGGTGAAGTCGATGCATATCCTCCACGAGCCATTGGACTTCTTAACCATGACCACATTGGAGAGCCAATCGGGATAGTTCACCTCCTGTATGAACCGAGCTCTCAAGAGCTTGTCCACCTCCTCCTTGATGGCCTGTTGTCGCTCGGGGGCGAACTTACGCCTCTTCTGCTGAACCGGTCTGCACCCCGGTTCGATGCTGAGGCAGTGCACCAGAAGGTCCTCAGAAATCCCGGGCATATTCGCGGCGGACCAAGCAAACAGGTCGCGGTTCTCCCGGATGCACTGCACCAAGCCGGAACATAGGGCAGTTGGCAAGGACTTGCTGATGAGGAACTTTCGACTCGGGTCCTCGTCCGAGAAGAGTACTTCTTCCAATTCGTCCGCCAGCTCGGACGTGGGTCGGGCATTTGGCTCGGGGATTTCTAGAGTCTCAAGGGAGAGCACCAGTCCCCCAGTGGAAGTCATATAGCACTTCCGAGCCGTCTCTTGGCTGCCCCTGACTTCTCCCACTCCCGACCGGGTGGGGAACTTCATTTTTAAGTGGTAGGCTGAAGGAACAGCTTCCAGGGCAGCTAGGCCGGGCCGGCCTAAGATGACATTATATGCGGCCGGGACGTCGACGACCATAAAGTCCATCGGCTCGGTCTGGGAAGTAGGGGTCTTCCCAGTAGTTACGTCCAGGGTAATAACCCCTTCGACAGTTACTGGTACCCCCGTGAACCCGTGGAGCGTGTAGCCAGCCGGTTTGAGGCGATCCCGGGACAGCTGCAGCCCTCGAAAGGCCGAGAGGAAGAGGATGTTCACCGAGCTCACGTTGTCAACCAGGACCCTTTGCACCTTAAAGTTTGCCATACGAAGGTCGATGACAAGTGCGTCGCAGTGGGGAGTTCGGACCCCCTCGAGGTCTTCATCGGAGAAAGTCACTGGGACGCCAAGGCCCTTGGGGGAGGCGCGCTGTGAACTGAGTTGACCTCTCGGATGAAGGCCTTCCGAGAGGAGTTGGAGGAGCCCCCCATGGGGCCTCCGTGGATGAGGTGCAGAACTCGTTCTTCCTCGAACTCGGGGGTCTCATCGCGCCGCTCGGAGCGCTTGTTAGCCCCCCGAGGCGAAGGAGTGTTGCGATCCGCCCGATCGTTTGCCTTTACAAATTTAGCCAACTGCCCCCTCTGGATGAGGGCCTCTATCTCATTTTTCAACGCCCGGCAGTCGTTGGTGTCATGGCCGTGGTCCCGGTGGTAACGACACCATTTCTCTTTGTTCCTCCTCTTGGCCGGGGTTTTCATTCTCGGAGCTGGAAGTATGACTCCTTCTTTCTCCACTTCCTCTTGGTGATGAGGGGAGTGAACTTCTCGAACCTGGGGGAAGGACGGTGCTGGCCGCTATTGTCCTTCTGCAACTTTTTGGACCCTTCCTCCTCTGCTGTCTTCCTCTTCGAGCTGGAGGTAGATCCTCCGAAACCCGGGAGGCACTCGGCCTCTTCCGCCCGAATCTTCTCGCGATCGGCGAAGTTGTGCGGGGGCTTCTCGGCGAGGGACGACCGGAGGTTGGAGTTGAGGACGTTCGACTGGAACGCAACGATCGCCACTGACTGGTCTAGGGAGGCGATAGACCTGACCTCTGCGGTGAATCTCCTCACATAGTCCCTCAGCTTTTCTCCCCTCTCCTGTCGGAGGTGGAGTAGGGAGAGGCTCGTCTTCTCAGTTCGCCTGCTACTCACAAAGTGAGTTATGAAGAGCGTTTCGAACTGCTCGAACAAGAAGATGGAAGAGGGAGCGAGCCTGGAATACCATTCCCGAGCCGACCCCTTGAGGGTGGCGGGAAAGGTCTTGCAGAGCATGGCGTCGGAAGCTTGATGGATCAGCATTAAGGTCTTGAAGCTTTCGACGTGATCAACTAGGTCGGACTCCCCTGAGTACGTTTCAAACTACGGAGGTTTGAAACCCCTCGGTATGGGGGCCTCCATGATTGTTCGAGAGAAGGGGGGTCTGTTGGGGCGGACGGTCCCTGCTCTCGACTCCTCCTCTTTGTCCATGCAACCGATGCGCCTCTCCATCTCGTGGAGACGACGGTAGAGGGCATCGTCCCTCCGTTGGTAATCATACGATCCCCTGGACTCTTCTTCATAGGAAGGGGAGCGAGGACTGCGGCGTCGATAGTCCTGGGATCGGCGAGGACTATAGGGGTGCTGCTGGTGACTGGGAGCCGGGAGAGGACTTCTGGATCGATGGCGAGGACTTGGAACCCGTGGGGGTGTTGGAACCCTCTGGGCATTATGGTTGTTGGGGCGAAGGTTGAGGGCCTGCAACATAGTCTCCTGGAATTGTAGGAACTCGGCACGAGTGATAGGTGCCTCATCGTTCCTCGGATGATGCCGATCCGCAGGGGAATGTGGCCTCCTCCTACGGCGCTCAGGAGATTCCGCCCAGCCCCTTCGGTCCGGAGACCTACCGTCTCGGCGATGAGGAGATCGCTCACCATGATGCTGGCGGGAGGCTCCCTCTCGGGCCCACCTCTCATCTAGGTGGTTGCGAAGGTCCTCTTCCTTTTGGCGATTCAGGACGGTGTTGTAGAGATCGGAGGCTCGGGGGTGATGGGAAGCCATAGAGTCCGAGGAGGCATTGTGAATTGAGACATGGTCTGGATGGAGTGGTTGCTTCTGCCTCTGCCGGTTCTGACCAGCAGGACCATTTGGGGGTTGTTGGTTCGGAAGAGGAGGCTGGCCCTGTTGGGCCGGGGGAGGAAGATGTTCGGTCTGCGGAGCAGGATGGACAGGGACTTCCTCTGGCTGATCGGTGGGGTTGGGTCTGCGGTTGGACCCCCTAGACCTGACCTTCTTGGGAGGCATCGTTGGAGAAGGGCTGGTTGACAAGGAAGAGGCGGAGGCTGTTCGTGTGGTTTTTTCCCACAGACGGCGCCAATCTGTTACCGCTGATTCTGGTGTGGGGGTAAACAGATGAGATTTGTGAGTTCGAGAAAAACCTGAACAGCGGATCCAGGCCTTCTGATTCCTGCCGCTACCTGCAAGGAAGTGCGATACACCGGGGTTGATTCCGGCGACGCACCCTCCGACGCTCTTGTCAGTAACCAGTGGTGATTAAGAAAGAGCTTAAGGTGGAAAAAGAGTATTACCTGGTCACAGTGGTAGGGGGAGGTATTTATAGTCGCCATGGGAGTGATTAAGGGCCTGATTTCCTATGTAACTGTCAGGAGTAAAATCCTCACAATCTGTTTAGGAAACTGACCCCTGATCCCCGATGAGAGCAAATCAGGCCCGTTGATTCGGTCAAATCAGTGACCCTGATTTCCTCTTGCTGGTCTGGGTCTGTCTCGGGTCGGGACCCGTACCCAATTGGAGTGAATCCGTTCGCGGGTTATTGGATCTGCGGGAAGGAGGTCCAGTACCCATTTCGGACCCGTTTGTATGTGAAATTACCGTTTTACCCCTGAGCTTCAAGATTTGTGCCCTAATCTGGACGGTTCCGATTTAACCCCATTTTTAGCCATATCAGTACCTTTTCCACATTCAACCATTTTTCAAATAAATATTTTCGTATACTATTAAATCAGTTGAATATCTATTATTTTGTCTATCTTCCTTAGTCTTGATCTTCTGAACTTGTTTATCTGTCTTTCAATCTTAAAGTTTTGTCTTTCGTATTTTTATGTCCCTTTAAGTTTATCCGTTTACATTGTGATTACTTTACGTATTTTATTAAGTTTTAAATTACCGCTTGTTAAATTAATATTGCAACTATTATTTTCTTCATTTACTATTTCTATTATATTTTGAATTTTGCTTATGAATTTTTCTTAGGTGCATTCATTTTATATGATTTGATTTTGTGATACTATATTTTTCCATTTCCTTATATTGTCTTATATATTTCAGTATATTTTTAATAAGATTAAAATATTCTACTCATATAAATATGACATACCATTGTGTTTTATTGTCTACATTCGATACAATTGTTATTTCACATTATTTGCCAATTTGTTTTGTTATATTCACTTTTACTATTAATCGCTACTCATAAATTTAGTAGTTTTACGCTTCTTCAATATAATACATACACTACATAATTATCGTTTTCATTTGTATTTTCAACTTGTGCATATACTTTACAACATTCTCGTCTGAATGTTATAAATCTTTTTCATTAATACAAATTTTGTATATCTTATATTTAAAGTCTATTTATTTTAATATTTTTGTCGTTGTAATTTCCTACTTCATTTACAACTTTTTCATCCATTTTTATATCACACATTTCAAACATAACACCATACTTTATTAAACACCCAATATCCAAGTACATAAGGAAGGTTACATCTTTCCATCTCCCTTTTTGGTGCAACCCGATGTCGAGAGGGCAAATCTGCAACTAGACGTCAATGGAGGCAAACTGCAACTGGACATCGGGGAGGCAAAGTCTACAACCGAATGTCTAGAAGGCAAACTGCAATCGGATATTGTAGAGAAAATTCTGCAACTTGAGGTCGAGGAGGCGAGCCTGCCATTGGATATCAACAAGGCGAACATACACCAGAAGGAGAATTTCTACTTTGATAACCCCTACTCTGTTTTCTATAATATTTACCTACCACTATTCCATTTTTGTACTAGCTTATACTATTTTATAATATTTTACAACCTAGCATTATGTTATTTATACCGGTTTCTATATCTGTCCTATTTGCATATTCACTACTTAATATCAACAATCTTATTCCTAGTATTTTGAATCTTTTAGCATTTCATACCATTTTATCGTATTTAATTTTTCTACTAACTTATCTTAGATTTGGTGGCTACTCCCCTAAAAAAATAAAAAAAATATTTAAAAATATTTAAAAAAAATTAATTGTACTTTTGTTTACGATTCATAATTTATTTCTATATAATTAGTTTTCGTATTTTCCAATAATATGTTATTACTTTTACTACTATAATGTTTTGTTTTACTCCTACTAATCATTTATAATTTTCGTATCATACTATTGTTTATTTCACCCTTATAATTTTGATGCCTATGCACGTATATAACTTTGTACGTTGGTTTTCGTGCTCTACTTGACAATTCGAAAGTATTTCGATGTAGGCCTTCTATATATTTAATTTTTAATCGAGTGTATAATCACTGTATCTACTTTACAACAAATTTTATGATGTTAACTTGTTATATAAAACTAGATTTGCCATTGGGCACGTGCCTACGGCACATCTTCGAAACGATACAAAATAAGAAAAGACCTGTAAACAGTAAAACAACAATTATGTAGCTCAAGTTTGAATAACATGACAATAATTAGTTGTAAATAAAAGTCCATGTTTCCATTAAGATATATTGAAAAATAATTATAAATGGGGTTGTAAAATCTAACTTCTTAGAACTTTAAGTGTGAAAAATGATAAAATTTAACTGTTGAAGTGATATTTGCTATTTTCAATATAATATGTGCAATAAAAACAGCATAAAAATTCTAAAAATTTTACAAACCTGAAATATTAAAATCTAAATTTCTAAGTAATAAAGAAAGAATGGGAGAAGGAGAGGGAGAGAGAGAGAGAGAGAGAGAGAGAGAGAAATCTGAAAAAGTGAATAGAGAAGAGAGAGCTAGTAACAAAGTAATGAGTTTTTTAGTTTTGGGGGGAAAATTTTAATTTTAGGGTTTGAAATTTTGGGCAAAAAAATATGTTTTGTGAGAATCAATCTAGGCCATTGGTTTTAGGGGAGATTGAATGAGAGCCACTTGATAGCTTTCTTTGTATTTCAACTAAATTTCATGCTTATGTATTTTCCAAATATTTTCTCTTAAAATTGCTAATTCAATTTTTATCTTGTAATATACAATACCAATTTTATCAAAAAAAAAATAAAAAAAATACAATACCAATTCAGTTTGCGATTTTCTACCGCTTATTACTTTGATAAATTTTGACTACTAAGTCTATTTATAAATTATCCATTTACTATGTTTCTCTTTAATGCATTGTTTTCCGAACAATTCCACAATTAATGACTGTGTTTATTTTTCCTTTCCATCTAATACTTTACCTAACATTATTTTGTATGAAACTTCTTTCAATCTATACTATCTTTTATGGTCACATTTCTTTCCTTATGTTATTTTCCTAGTTTTCTTGTTCCTTTCTTATAAAATTTTAATACTCATTGTTTTCTTATATAGAGTTTGTCTTGTTATTCTACATTGCTTATTTTTATAGTACATTTATTTTCTTAATGTTTACAGTTTTCTATATACAATAATGATATTTTTCTTTAGTGTGTACAAAATACAACTTTTACCCTAGCGAGTTCTGATAACAGAACTGTTCTAAGGAGGGAAGAGTGTAACACCCCGCAAAAGTAGAAATGACAAATTTGCCCCTCGTATGTTACGCACGAGTATTTTGTACCGTTACTGGTAATATTTGTAACATGTTTCACTACGTATTTTGGATTTTGACTATTTATGCATTTCCCGTATTCTTAAAATCCTACTGGATTCAACTCAAATATAATTCCGATCTTTGTGTTTTTACGTGCTTTATATGTGTTATCGATACACGTATCGATTATGTATATTTCCACCGCTACGTGTAATATTTTCGATTTGTTTCAATTATCTATTTTTATGACGTATTCGGATTTGTTTTATAAATAAAAATTCATTTTGCCCTTATTTTGATTAAAATATTTTTATACGTGTAATGCACGTGTTTTCTATTTATGTAGTGATTACGTTGTAGAATATATAAAAAATTAATAAATATATTTTCTTATGTTGTATATCAATTATCTTTAAATGCTTCTCCGTTAAGAAAGTTGATTTCGTATTTTTACGTGCCACGTACGTGTTTGCAATGCACGTGTTAGTTGCCTTCTTTTCAAAATGAATCTCATGAAGTATGTGTGCGTCTATTTTGTTCATGCATAAAAATTATAATTTTAAATTAAAATAATTTTAATATATATATATATATATATATATAAACATATGTTTTAATTAAATAAACAATTAAATTTTTGTGAAGTGTACACAAAGCACGTGCACGTGCACACGTGCGATGTGCACATCTGAGGCCGGGTGGTTTTGGGGAAGGAGGGAAAAAAATTTTTTGAATTTTTATGAGTGGAGTTAGTGGTGTTAGTGGGGGGGTAGTTATCGTAACTATCTCCTAATCTCCCTATATAATGACCCCCTTATTCTTTCACTCTCATTCCCTTCCTATTTTCTCCTCTGCCATTTCCAAAGCCCATCCATCAGCAAAATCTCCATTTTGTTTCTCCACTCATTCCACCATTTCAATACATATATATAAGCATGTATATATATATATATATATATAATTATGTTAGGTGTATACATATATATGTATATGAAAGTAAAATGAGAGGAATGCTTTCCTGTGCTTCTCCCTGTCTCTGCCGAAAACCAACTCAGCAACTCTACTTTTGTTTCTCCACCTACTCAAGTACATACAACCAATAATATTTCTTATTTTATATGAATACATATATATATATATACAAATATGTATATATATACATAGGTAGATAGTTATATATGCATATACGAAATGAGAAGGAGATGCTTCACTGTTGCTTGCCGAAAAGAATGAAGAAGGTGCTGTCCTTGCTTGGCCGAAATGGAGCTTGGAGATTTTACTTGTGCACGAATTTCGAGGAGACATATTGGAGCTTCTCTTGAGTTTGAGTTTATTTCTAGGGATTATTAAGTACATCAATGCTTCTTTAGGTGGGTGTTTCTTAAATCGTTTCTAAATTAGAAGTATGATGCATGCTAGTTGATATGTGGTTTAATTGTTAAATTTTCATTAGTATGGTAGATGTGAATTGCTTAACTGATTCTCTGAAATTTGTTATGATGCTTTATTAATATATATTTGCATGCTAGAATACATGTGAATTGATGAATCATAATTGTATGAAAAATTGATGCACGGTAGAATATTTCCTATTATAGTTAAATAATATAACATGTATGAAAATGGTTTTATAATGCGATTATAGTAGAGAAATAGTCTCATGAGTTTATTTTATGAGTATAAAGTATTTTATGAAGAAGTTTTGATGAAAGACAATTTTATACTTGTAAATTAATAATATGAGTTCTTTAATGCAAGATTAAGATTTTGTTATATTGGCGGAAATAAATTTTTTGAATTGAAATATACACACTATAATGTATTATTTGGATAGAAATACATTTTGAAAAAAGATCTAGATTTTTTAGTGAGTACAAATTAATTGAGAAATCGAGTTATTTAAAGGGAGAATTAAATACAGTGCGGTTTATACATAAAGAATTTAACACTTTTCATATCAGTTAGTCACTCAGACCTATTGGTCATCGGATGCGCTTTGGGTCCGTTACTGTTCATGGGAAGAGGCTCTGGTCTGGGTTCGAGTCTTGTTAAAGACTCTGTTTTATTAAATGTTAATTTTAATTCAAATCACCGAACATATATATATATATATATATATATATATTTCAATCTCACCTTATATCAGTTAGTCACTCTGGCCCTCTGGTCGACGGGTGCGCTTTGGGTCGGTTACTGTTCATCGGCAGGGTGTTGGGCTTTGCTCCTGGGTTCGAATCTGACCCTTGCCACTTTGTTTTCTTTTTAGATTTTTTTTTTTTTTTTTGAGTTTTAAGTGAAATAAAAATTGGGAAAAAATTCTATTATTCTTCTAAAATTGTTTAGACTTTATAAAAATTATTTCTACAATATTTTGATATATTTTTTGAGAATTAAAGGGGGATTTTACATTAAATAATGTTGAAGAACTCGATTTTATCGATTAAAATGTGACTCTTGTTTAATTTAAGAAAGATGAAAATTAGGAATGCCCTTAGATTCTTCTTAATGAGATTTTATGGTTATTAACATTTGATTAAGTGAGTATTTGAATTGTATACAATGTTATAAACGATTAAATTGAAAAAAGACATTGAATTGAATCATTTCATGTTATGAGATTATAAAGAAATGTTTTCTTTGAGAAAAAGATTGTGAATAAAGAAATTGAAATGTTATTTTGAGATTGAATATGACTTATTGTTGATCCCTAGAAAGACATAGTTGTTGGAATCTAGAGATAAGGCAAGACCCTAGTAACCGACAGTATTTATTTATGAATTTGAGAGCTAACCAGTGTGGATTGAGAATCTCTTGAGAAGTAGCCAGGTTGGGCTGACTGTCTCTTTTGTGTCGGTTTAAGTCCGGTAGGGTAAGCTAGCTCGAGGTTGTGATGATTTTTTTTCTAAAACAAACAAAAAATGTAAGGACTACACTATAGTGGAGATGTGATGAAAATAAGAGAAAAATACAAGTATGAGGGCTTCAGATTTACGCTGTGAGAGTGTTGACAGGATGTCCACAGGATGCATCATGTCATGGCGTGAATACATCTCCAGAATATCGGGACTGTGGCGACACTTGTAGGGTGCTTGGTGACTACGTAGTGTCATCGTTCCATGGCGGAGGCAAATTATCCATAGGATATCTGCATGATGCGTCATGTCATGACGAGGGATTCTCTCCAGGATGTCTGAACATGGGCTCGTAACTCATAAAGCATCTAAGATACTTGTCGTAGTTACCGTAGTAGTTAAACTCATAACGAGGGATCCAACCCTACAAGATGAAGTACGATTAAGGGTTTGCCCTCGGACCTATGTAGTATGGGATGCATAGAATCCGAACAAGTGTGCATTAGTGTCATTTAATATAAAATTACTGTATTAAGGATTAAGTGCACCGCACCCACGACATCAATAGGATAGTCCCTATTTAGCTTTGTTTTGTGATCAAGTTTGTGTTTTTTAAAGTGTTTAAGAATCGTTATACTTTCGGCATAGCGAGGATGGCCGTGTATAATATTTCGTCGGTTGTAAGTAACTGACGTGCCCACAGTTTTATATGCAGGACTTGGAGTTTACAAAAAGATATAAAGATAAATTTGTTGCTGATGATTATTTAAATGCTAAAGTTGTTACAATTGTACATTTATCATTGTTGTATTTTATTTATTCTGCTGCGTGTTGATGTAAAAGACTCTGTTGTAATAAAAAAAAATTAATTCCTTGTAAAATTGTACGAAGTGAAGTGTAAAGATCCATTGGAACTTCGAATTCAGGCTTACTTGGAATTCTGGGTGTTACAAATATAATACAATAAAAATTCAACATCCTATTGCTTGGAAGAGGGTGGCACCTCTTGACTGTCGGTGGGGGCAACCACGGTGCCGACCATTTAGGTTTCGATCGGAGATAGGGAACCCTCCTCTCCATCCAAGGGGATGTCCCTAGGGGTCGGAGGAGCGTCATCAACCTTCATCGAGAAGGAGAGGCTGTCGAGGTAGAGGTTGAGGTATCTCTGCTCAACGTGTTGTAGGGCATGATCGTAACCCTAATCCTGAGCATATCGGGAGAAGGGTTGTCGAGGTAGAGGTCGAGATATCTCCGCCAAAAATAGCTTTTCATTTTATTCTGATGACCATATCGATGACCTTCTCCCGATCCTGCTCCAACTCTTTCTCCCTCACCACCCACTCTGCCTTCTCCTTCTCCAGCCTCTCCCAGTCCACGACCATGGACGAAAGCTCTGCCTTCAGACTTCTTTTTTCTCGAGCTCCTCTAACTTGAGCTTGACTTCTTTGTAAACCTTCTCTACTTGAGCAGGCCTTCGATTGGCACACCTGAGCTTGTGCTCATGTTGCCGCCTCATCTTCGCCCCTAGAGAGTTTCCTACAAAGGGAGGGCCAAACACTTGGAAAAAATTCAAAACCAAGAATCAGAAAACACTCATTGAGGATCAGATCCGTACTACAACGTTGGCTTGAACCCACTTGAGGTAGCTCGAGGCGCGAGATTGTTGACCACCTTAAGGGTGATCAGGCCCTCCATGATCAAGGCAGCCACCATCACTGTCCAGTCTGGCCTAAACGTCTTCTTGGCTTTCTCCCCAAGGACACTCTTGGTATGGGGATGGATGGAGGGAGAGGAGATATGGCCAGCTCAGAGATCTTGAGCGCAGCCGGGCTCAGTTCACCCTTCACAAAGTTGGGCTACTTTTCTATGGTCAGGTCCCTTGACCTCTTGGCCCTCTCGAAATGCCCCTCCGATGATTTATCAGAGGTCGATTATGAGCTTCTTCCCCTTCGATGCTTCAGTGGCCCTCTTCCTGGCCAACTTAACGCGACAAGCCTCAATCACCTTATTGTTGAGCATGGCTGCAACAAGAAACAAAATGATGTTAGAACTAGGGCTGGCAACAGGCCGAGTTTGGGCCAAACCCATACAGGCACAGACCCGAGCCTAAATTTTAAAACATGGGCCCAAGCCCGACCTGACTTTTCTTCTGGCTTAAATTTGGCGCGAGTCCAGGCCCGAATTAGGCCCAAAAATAGGTTCGAGCCTATGCCCGAACTAGTTATGGATGTTTTAATATATAACTTTCCAATGGCACAAAACTACATCAAGAATAATATACGATAAAAAATAGCAATATAGGAATACTAGTTCAAATTTTTGGACAATTCATATCTAGTATGTATATTTTCACTTTAGCTCTATATATAAGTTATAATTTCTCTCTCTATAAACTTTAATACTCATTTCCACTTACATACATGAATTCTCTTTAAAAAAACTCATATCTAAATATACACATGCACATGCAGAAAATTTGATACAGGTCCATCGAGCCTAAGTACTTGAGCCCGAGCCCGGCCCGAATTCCCCTCAGGCCTAAAAACTTGAGCCCGAGCCCGGCTCAAAATGAATTGTTTTAGCCCTAGCTGGCTAATAACTTGGTTGGACCTAGGCGGATCAAGGTCGGGATCGGGCCAATTGTCACCCTTAATTAGAACAGGGCAAGAAAGTTGACTGCAGAAAGAAGCTAAGAACGTATAAGGCCCAGCTAGAATCAGGTTGTCCTCCACCAGGCTTTTGTCGGTCACCCTCGCCCAGTCTACATTCCCCCCCCCCCCTTCAAAAATGATCTCCAACTCCTTCATCTCCTCAAGAGTAAATTCCCTCAGCATCAGAGCTTTAAGCTTTAGAACATTGTACGCTCATTCGGTAGGAATATCCCAGGGCACGGGACTCCGAACGAAGAATTATTTGACTTCCACCCTATGATGAAGTCCAAATGATTGTGCACTATGTGCATCTTATGGCGATGGGAAAAGAAGCATCGTCCCTCTTACGCTCGAGCGGTGCATAGACTCAAGCACATTCGGAAGTACTTGAGCTTCAGTGGTATCTAATTCTTCTTACATAACATGATAAAGCTGAAATTTTGCTTCCAGGAGTTGGGCCTGTACTGCATCGGGCTCACCCTGGCCCAATTCAACCCCACCTTGACGAACAGGTGCATTGGAAGGTGGAGGCCCGAAATGAAGGCGTCGAGCAGAAACATACAAAACCACTGGGAGAGATTATCATTCCACCTGACCCTGGATTAAAGGGAGGTTTGGAAGTAGCAGTACTTCGGATTAAAAGGAGGTCCACCTTCTCCAAAGTATTCCCTATCTTTTCAGCCACTTTCTACGAAAAGCTTAAGGAAGACGGCTATATTCCATACTTGACCAGATCTATCATGTCGTCAGGATACATTCTGATTATATAGGGGTCAATAAAAAAGGGACGCTCCATGCCCCCTCCGGCTCACATTCTATCGGCTTGTATTCCTCATCCTTGGGGAAGACGAACTTCTCATTATTCTTCGGTGGTCGAGGAGCACGAAGGGGAGCGAATGCCAATAAATTTCCACAAGAAGATGACTCATCATCTTCTCGGTTCAAGGAAACCTCCTCCACTTCCTCCTCCCTCTCATCCTCATCTTCATCGGAGGGGATAATGATAGCCTCCGAAATTTTGACTACTTCTCCTTCTTGCCTTTGCAACACCCCCGGCACCTCCTTTCCAAAAGTGACCAAGATGTAAACAGCGATGGTGACTCATCACGGCCTAAGTGGAGGCCAAACCCTAGACATAATTAAATTAATAATTTACTTGTTGTGACGAAAAATTCACCGAAAGAATTTTTGGATGTTCTAGAGACAGAAGCTCTGTTGTTTAAGAGAGAAAGTAAAGAGTGAAATGGGAAGGGGGTGGGGATATATAGAGTGAGCGGAGACTCCTTAATAAACGTTAAGTCACGTAACTTGACTCCTCTTTAACCACGAAGGTCACGTGACAGTGGCCTGATCAAAGCCCTCCACCTGTTAACCCATCTAACGGCTGGCCAAGGTGGAAATGCAATCTATAAAAAAAAATCACAAGCCTGCGATCTTCGGCCAATGTGGCTCCTCCCTCTGCATGGGAATCAGAGCCACCCGCGATTTTCCACTAAATTGTGTTTGGCTCGTCCCTCGGTATGGTAATCCGAGTCGCTCGTGATTTTCCTCTAAAAATTCTTGTGGCTTATCCCTCGACTTGGTAATCCAAGCCATGTGCAATTTTTCCCTAAAAATTTGCTTTACTCATCCTTTTGTATGGTAATCCGAGCCACTCATGATTTTTTCCTAGAATTCGCATGGCTCGTCCCTCTGCATGGTAATCCGAGCCACCCATGATTTTCCCTAGAATTCGCATGGCTCGTCCCTCGGCATGGTAATCCTAGCCTCTCACAATTTTCTCCTAAAAATTTGCTTGGCTCGTCCCTTAGCATGGTAATCTGAACCACTCGTGAAATTCTCCTAAATTTCACTTGGCTCGTCCATCGGCATGGTAATTTGAGCCGCTCATAATTTTTCCCTAAAAATTACTTGGCCCATCTCTCGGCATGGTGATCAAAACCACTCGCGAAATTCTTCTAAATTTTGTTGGCTTATCCTTTAGCATGGTAATCTGAGCCACTCGACGAGTCACGCAACCTTAATGCCTCGACCGACCGAATCACTTCAGAAAAATTGGATTTATTAATTAAAATTTCCAAAATTATTAAAATTTTGGAATAATAATTAAAAATTCTAAAAATTAATTATTATTTGGAAAGTTAATTTAAAAAATTCTAAAAAATAATTATGAATTTATAAAATTTAACTAAAAATCCAAAATTAAAATTTTTTTTTTATATATATACGATTTTTTTAAAAATTTTTTTGATACGAACCAAAATATAATTATTAAATCGGGAAAACAGGCCTTCCCATGGTCTTCTAGTTGCAGCAATAGCAGATCCTCTTTTTGCAGAGCATCTCCAGGTGGCGCGGCATCTTTACCACCCATTTTTGCTTTGCTTTACTATCCCCCTTTGCTACATTTAGTGATTTGCAGCCCAGGCACTATTTTGTCAAGGCTAGCTTTGAATGTTTTTTTCTTCTCTAATCACGGTTGCTTTCTTTTCTTTACTGGATGGCCTGCCTAGCTTTACTGATTTCATGCACTATTTTGTGGTGTTGGATTGGTGTGTAATGTTTTATCTGTTCTTTGTTGCTTTGTTGCTAGTGTGAGATTGCTCCGCTGCTCTGAGCTTGTTATTTTGCTATTAGGGCAACCGCCGGAGCTAGTCTAGCTCAGTGGGTTTAGTTCCCTTCTTTAAAGGCTCCTCTTTGGGGTCTTGCTGTGTGTTTCATAGCTGCTTCGGGGTGTTGCGCCCGGCTGCTAGCTTGGTAGATCGCCAGGTTCTGTTTCATCGTTCGACGTCTCTCATATTTCGAGCCGAGCTGCGCGCTGCTAACCTGTCTTCAGGCCTCCCGGAGTCCCCGTTTGTCACCCTTGGATCGCCGAGCTCTGCTTCCCCAATGTCTTGACTGTGGCAACACATTGCCGGCTTATTTTGTCCGTTTATTTTATCCTGCTGTTTGTTTGTTTGTTGTTTTTTGTTCGCGTCTTCGTGCGTAGCCAGGCATTGGTTTTACACCTTGTAAAACTTTTACTTGTATTGTTGTATTGTGTTGTACATACCTTGATTATTTATAGATTTTTTTATCTGGCTGGAGTCTTCGGACTCTATCCGTTTACATCAAAAAAAATACTACCCCCCTTTCCCTTTGTGACTACTGATTCTGCTATGGCAGCTACGTGGCCTTTCCTTGCATGCCGCATGAAACTTGTAATCTTAACCATCGGATCACGATCGTGTGGCTAACGTTCATATCTAACTTCTGAGTTGCTTGAATGTTTATCCGCCGTCATCATCTGTTTACCTTTCCAGCGACGGTTCTTCTCAGCCGCCGGTTCCTCTTTCAGCGACACTACCCAGAAAGTGGAAAGTTCCTCGGTACCACTTTATTGATTTTCTTCCACCTCGATGCCCTCCTCATACCAACTCCCTTGAAATTCGTTTATGGCTATCGCTGGTAGTTTTTCAATGGAAATGCAGGTAATCTTAACCCTGACGAATTCCTTGTTGGAACGATGGTAGGTTGGGAGATCCATTTCCTCGATCCTAGCAAACCCTTCAAGAGGATTTTCGAATCCCTTGCATTCCCAGCAATCGACTGGGAAGTTTGTGATGTGAATCCATGTCGACAACAGCTTCTCCCTTGACCACATCCTCCCCACTTCTCATAACCATCGCTGAAACGTTAAGACATACTTCTCATTCTCGACACTACCCAACAGAGAAAATCTCTAACACCCTTGATTCACAACCACATGATACAATGTAAAAGTCTTTAGTGAACTTCGAAATCGACCATTCCCATCTTCCCCCTAATGTACGGATAAAGCGATCTTCAAGAATCATAGATTTCGATGGGTTTCCGATCACCGCCTTGACAATTATACTCATATTCACCTCATTTTCAATTGTGCGCCCTCATTGATGGAGTTTGATCAATGTGTGCGATCGCCACCCTAGGAATGCCACAGCAGTAGTCGAAGTCAACACCCTGCCCTCCTCCATCTGGACTTGACTATCTCGATAACTATTAGCTCCCGCTGCTTGAACTAGGGGTGGTATACCGTACCGTACAAAAATTACTATACCGTCTACCGTACCGGAATACTTGGTACACAAATTTCTCTACCATTACCGTGCCAAAATTTTGGTACTACTGAGTTCGGTAATACCGAAATATTGGTATGGTAATGGTAGTACCATGGTAGTACCGGACATCAAGAAATATGGATGTACCAATTTCAAACTTTGTTTCTCATGACCTAATGGCACAATAAACAGATATATGCTTTATATATGTCCAACAATATACTCAGATATCAATAAAAAACATGTTTCCTTAAAGATAAAGTTAATCATTCACCTTGCCCACAGAGGAATGTATTTCCTTTTATGCCTAATCTCATCATCTCCATCTTCATTGTCAGAGTGTCTGTAATCTGTATGGCAGTGCAACTGTAGAATGATGAAAAAAAAGTAAGTCTTATTCACTGAGGATTAAAGAGCCTCTAATAAAACATTATCATGTAATAAATATGTGTATGATATGATGTATGATACATATGATATGAGTTTGTGTAATATGTTGCGAACAATTAATATTTGCTAGGGACAACAATAGACGGACTTACGGAGTATCAAAAATATAAAGGTATTCCTCTGTACAAGTTCTTTGATATTTGTTGTACTGTCATGTAACAATTCTGCAATACCCAGATACCAAGAATTGAAGAAAATTCTATCTCACTTAGATCTCACATAAGCATCAATAGTAGCGAAAAGATTGGGTGCCACCCATTCATAAGTGACCCATCTTACCAAATACATAGGAAGTTTAGCAATTTGTCTTCAAATTACTTTTGTCACGAAACACAGTGTGAACAAGGAACTGTGGTGATTCTATGGAAATACACTGAGTAGGCTTTTTGAGTTCGAAGAAAACATGCTAAGGAAAGTTGAATCCTACTAGGGATGTCTGACAAATGATATTGAATCATGTGTACCAATATGACAGAAAAGAGGGAAAGGTTATGTGAAGTTGTTAAGAAACCTCAACAGAAATTGAGCTTCAATGCAAAATACACACCAAAAAATGATGAAGAGATACCAGGAGATGAACACATCTTCTGAAAAGATCGAAATTAAGGAAACATGCTTTAGAAGAAAGAAAGTTGGATCCAAGTCTAGATGTCAGACAAATGATATATACGCCGACACACAAAGAAAAGAGGGAATGGTCATGTGAATAAATCTCAGCAACAGTGAGCTTCAATACGAAATAGTAAATATGAAAGAAAAAAGTTTATATAAATAGTAAAACAATAAGAGGAAAACAAATTAAACTAACAAGCACTATGAAGACATATTGTAAAAAAAGAGAACAAGAACACTAGCTTTCACATTCCTGCATGTCAAAAATTTTGTAAAAAAGAGTAAAGACCTCCGAATATAAAGGTTTCAATACTTGATACATACATCTCCCTCATTCCGAATATAAAGGTTCCAATAGTCTAATCAAGGAGAACAACAACACTAGCTTTTACATTCCTGCATGTCAAAAATTAAAATGGTTGGCGAACCAACATTAATTTAATTGTTGCAAGATAATTGAACAAGAAGAAGGATAGAGCCTTACAGCAAATCGTTGATTAAGTCCGCTATTTGCACTCACCAATATGTATCCATTGTGTTTCTTGTTATGTCCTGTTGACATAAATATAACTGATTACATCGCAAGCACTATGAAGACATATTTCCATAGGTAACCCACAACCACAACCACAACCAACCTCCTTATATTTGACAAAAAGAACATACAATATGCACCAGTTATATATCTCACTATCAACTAATGAGTATAACATCAACAGAATCTAACGTCAAATTAGCTAATCAATTTTTTCAAAAATAGTTGTCATCTCCCAGACTTCTTCACTGCCATCAAAAGCATCTACCGTCAAAGTAGCTAATTATTTCTTATAATAATTTTCGTCTCCCGGATTTCTTCACTGTTATTTTCGTCTCCCCGATTTCTTCACTGTTACAAATTCAGAAAATAGTAATGGTAAATTAATTATTTTTTCTAACACTTGAAGTAATTTAGAAAACTATCAATTAGCTCTATGGGATTGAAATGCATCCACTGCAACAGAATGATGCCGAAATGATATTAATTGTTCACTTTATTATGGACCCTTAGAATATCCAAATGTACATTTAAACTCAATTGGTAATACTTTATTCTACATTTAGAATGGATATTAAATGCTTTACACTGTTTATTTAGCAAATAACAGGTAAAAACCATGGGAGATATTGATGCCTCTGTCCTTCCTGATAATTCTTCAGTTTGATGGTTACATTCCTTGTTTTTAAGACAAAAAGAGTATGGCTCATGTACGAAGATAGATTTGCATTTACAAATCCAGAAACTAGAAATGGTCTCGCAGTTCCATTTTAGAAACTCTGAATCATTGATTTGTTCTACTGTCTGTTATTTATCACATTGGAACCTTTGGCTTTTTGGCAGAGAGTTATATCTGATTCCCTCTAGCAAATTACTTCAGCTTATCTTTTCTTCTAACTAGTGGACTTTAGTTTACCAGACTACTACCTTTCATGAGATTAAAATGCCGCCTGATAAAATCAGGCAAAAAGCCTATCAAATACAAATTCATTTCAACCAAAGTAGCTAGTTATTCACTGTTCCCATCAATATTACTTCTTATTTTGTAAGCTAAGAACCAGCATGCTTGTAAAATAAAATGTATTACCTTGATGAACCGGATTATTTCCATCAGCACAAGGTTTCCATGTGGATGCCCTTTTGTGGTCGGGGAGGGTGATGGAGGGCGATTGAGGCGGGCGAATTGGAGTAGAAGAGGAGGCTTTCGACTATCGAGGGAGTAGAGTTGTTAGCTGTAGAGGTTGCAGTCGGGGAGGGTGACGGAGGGTGATGGAGGCGGGCGGACTGGAGTAGAAGAGAAGGGTTTTGACTTTGAGTAGATCTGTTATCTGTAGAGGTTGCGGTAGGAGGTCTGGAGGTGAGGGAAGATGACGGGAAGAACTGAAGGAGAGTCAAGAGAAGGGTTTCGACTACTGAGTAGTGAGTACTGACTAGGGTAGAAAAATTAGATTAGATATATATTAAATATATTCGGTACGGTACGGTATACCAACGGCATAAAAATTTTGTACCAGTACCATACCATCAAAAATCGGTATGGTACAATACCGAAAATTTGGTACGGTATTACCAAATTTCGGTATTGTTTGGTATGGTAATGGTATGGTACGGTAATATGGTATTTTTTGACACCCCTAGCTTAAACATTGCAGAAAGATGCTTTGTGATAGTACTGCTCACAGTTAAAACAGACCCACTCCCCATAGTTGTTGAACTGAGTATGAACCCATCTTCTTCATTCATGATGTGTGAGCCCTATTTGTTAGTCGTCAGAGAGGTTTGTTTCCGAGAGTTACTGTTCCCAAAACTGCAGCGGTAAGAGACTTTCACCCAGTCAACATTCAACATAGGATGCACTTCCTTGCGCCCTGGTGACAAATATGCCTCCTGTCGTAAAATAATAGAAATAATAAACAAAGACAATAAACAAAGAAAATAGAAATGAGAGAAAATAAGATTATTCTCATTCATAGGTTTTTCATGTCTATACAAATGATTCACCCAATGGCCTATTTATAGGCTTACAAAGAATACAAAGAGACAATTACATAATTATTACATATGAATAAATATGAATGAATGTAGTAGTGGTGGTGGAGAATGTGGAAAGAGTGGGGGGAGTTCAATAGACAATTCACACTTAATAATTTATTTATAACACTCCTCCTTGAATGTCTATTGAATGTAAATAAGAATATGCCTCGTTAAAACCTTACTAGATAAAATCCAAATGGGAAAAATCCTAGTGAAGGAAAAAGAGTACATAATCTTTAACAATGATATGCAATGAAGATGCTACATCGTTAAAAACCTTACAAAGAAAATCCAGTGGGACAAAACTTGGTAAAGGAAAAAAGAGTGCAACGCATATCATCTCTCCCCCTGACGAGATCATCTGATTAGGACTTTCAAAAGTCATATCTCGAATCTCGATCAATTCTACCATCCTTTCCAAAAGTTGGGGTAATAGGGTCATAGCGAGCAATCTTCTGGATTGCCGCTTGATTCTATTTGGTTAACAATGATTTCACCCTTTTAATTGAAACATGAGTGAAGAAGAATTTCTGGTGAAATATGTTTTGGCTGATCGCCTTTGAAGAAACCCTCCTTTTATTGAGCTTTAAAGCTGTATTATCTTCAAATAGCGTTGTGAGTACTTCTTGATTGATTGAGGATGACACGTTCTCCAAATATATTAAGAAGTTAACCGATCAAACAAACACATCTATGACTTGCCTTGCATGGAGCCAATATCTCTTGATTGATATCTGGCTTTATAATGATATGATAAATACTCTGCATTTGCATAACCAATCAAAACTGATATGGACAAATTAGAATAATATAATCCCATATCCATGGCCCCTCGAAGTTATCTTTCATACCAGTCCAATGACTTCGAGTTGGCGAGGATCTTCATCTTACTAGTAAACCAACCGCATAAGGTATATCATAATATTTATTATTGATAAGATATATTAGTGCTTCCATTGCACTAAGAAATGGTACTCCAGGACCAAGCAATTCCAATGCCCTCACGGCTATTTGGAAATTTAATAAATGAGTATTATCCATAAAATATATATTTTTTTTAAACAATTTTCTAAATAGCTAGAAAAATGTAGGAAATTCTTACCTTTCAAATGTTTAATTTGAAAAACCTGAAAACAAAAATGATGACAAAACAAGAAATTTGCTTATCCAAGGTCTTTTCGTCTTAAGATATTTCTTTAAACATTGCACGGCTTGTACAACTCTTCAGGAGTTCCAACAGACTTTGACCTTGAATATTTAATAAATATATGTGAGCTTATATGATCATTATTATGGCCCCCTTTATCGAAAACTCACTAAGATGGTTAAATCACATTTTGTTCCGATTGTTTTAATCCATACAAAGCTTTGTTTCACATTATGATTAAACTTCCCGGGAATAGTTATTATGTGCTTCTGGCACTTTAAATCCTTCAGATAGTTTTCATATTTATGTCATGGTAATACAAACCATACATATAGTTTGTGATCACATCTATGAGGCACGTTTTCAAATATTCATGTACTGCCAGACTTATTATATCCACCACAAGAGAATATTTCTCTTCATAATCAACACCAGGTATTTGGGTAACACCTTTTGCCACAAGGCGTGTTATATATATAGTAATATCATTTTATTTATTTGTTTTTCGCACAAAATACCCACTTTATAATCCACCAAATTATTGTCTTTTGGTGTTTGGACTATATGCCCTCGTTTTGCAAATGAGTCTAATTTAAACTTGATTGCCTCTTTCCATTTTTGGCCTATTTTATTTTATTTCTACACTCTCCCATAGAGATAGATTCACGATCTTCATTTTATTCATAATATCACGCACTATATTTTATGCAAAACATTGTCGACAATTATTTTTACAATGGTTCAATTTTCTTCCCGTCATGACATAGTTAATCGAGATCTCTTTATTCTTATTCATTTCAGGTACCTGATGACTCTCTTTATTATTAACTATTTTAACGGTCTCTTCTGGAGAGACATCATCGTTTCGACCATCATTTTTATTGCTCCTTATTTTTCCGAGGATGTTTATAATTTTCTTTGGAACCAAGTGATCTACCATGCTTCAGGCATGCCTTAGAATCACTAGTAATTATAGGTAATCCTTCAGGGATACCAATTCTGATTGGAGCGTTATCAGTTGAAAATAAGATTTGGTCATTAAATGTCTGGCAGTTAATTGACATTATCTTGCAACTGAATTATCCTTTGAAATTTTGGTTCGAACTAATTTACTCGAGGATTAAAACTCTCAATGATAATTCCATTATATTTCTTTTTCCAACTGTTTATTTCCTTCCCCTGATGTTGGAAATTAAAGTGACAATCTGCAAACCTTGTAGTAAATGCATCTCTAGTCACTAGTTCCATAAACGTGATTATAGATGGAAATTCCCAACATATATTCTCATTCTTCTCTCAGATCCCCCTTTTTTTTTATTATGCGTTGTGATGGATAAATTCATAAATGGGAAAATATGTGGTTCCTGACCATGAACCAATTGTCGGGGGAATAATTACTATAATTGGTTGGCCGGATGCGTGTAAGATGAGTACAAAACGGCATGTCCCCGGGTCCAAACAGATAGATTAGATTTCATAATCATAGCTCTCACAATTCAATGTATTCGTATTTGAAAAATCTGCTGGTTTTTCAATGGACTGCCACATGAATTCTCAATTATTTTCGCATCAGTAATGAATCGGGATGGTCTAACCGGTCATGCCAAACCTTAACCATCTTTGTAAACTTATGGTTTACAATATCAGTAAATTTCGGGTTTACTGTGATATGATTCAACCATTCTTATATATGTATAATACAATCCAGATCACAAAGTGGAGTAAACTTTGCAACACACACCTTTTGATTGTCATACTTAAGGTAACGCGTATACCTTGTTCATTCGTTGTCTTATATCTAAACAAATTTATCGGGACTTTATAGAAAATGGTGTATTTTGAATTCTGAATTTTGTGCCTTTAGGCATCATGGAATTAGCTCTTCAGGAGCTTATGAAATTTAACTCTTCAAGATTTCTAATTTCACACAACCATATAAATTTATATAATATTGGTATGTGCTTCGTCATATCTCAAATGAGAGAATATGTATTATAGAGTGTGTGTGGTAATACTGTCTTCAAGACATTTGTCCCAACTTGAATCTTGAATTTATACATATAAAAAATAATTAAAAAAATGAAAATAAACAAACTTGTAAAGCAATATATCAAGCATATATGATAATATTAAACTTAAATAAACAGAATATTATCATAACTCATAACAGACATGAAAAACAAAAACAAAACTTATAAATAAAGTAACTTGAAATGATAAATCATTTTGATCACTTCTAGTGATCATGATTTTTTTATCTTCAGGATAGTATATTTATCACTTCTGGTGATTATCACTTCCATCTTCAGAATGGACAGAGAAATCTATCACTTTTAAGTGTATCATATCATTGAGGTTATGACCATCAGTTAATTCTTTCATTTATTCTTTAATGATTCTTGATATAGATCAACAAAATACATTACCGTACTACAGGTACGCGACCGATGGTCTTGCATCATACGCCAATAATGGATTGTTTATCCATTTTATTTTCTTTTCATTATCCAAGTCCACATCTATGGCCACGATGATGGGTACCCTCATGGCTAAAATCACTAGAACAATTATATAGCATCACATTCACTTCGGAGAATGGAGCATGTCTAATATATAAGACGAAATCATCATTTTTCCATACATTTATAGTTAGCCACAGTTATACATATTTAGATCTACAGGATCGTCATCAATTCATACTCATTGTATTGTTATTATACAAACAATATTTTCTTCATTTCGAGAGATCTTCAAGATCTTTAATTTTGATATATCAAATTCTCATATAATTCTTTTTGCTAGATGAACAATATTTTATTTAAATTTCAAGAGATCTTCAGGATCATTGATTTCGATACAATCATCTTTCACTCCTTCAGGGAGATTGTGACAAAAGAAAATTATAGCTTTCGTTATATCTTTCGTATGATCTCATTTCGATAATTCTTTGAATCCATCAATTGTCTCTTTGAGACTTTCGGTATTCAAATGAATTTCAATATCCAAAACTCATGACAAGTAATTCTTGTCTGTTATTATCAAGAGCTTTGAAAAATAAGAACATAATGAAATTATATGCATAATTAGAAATAACAGGACGAGATCAAAATATAACTTTTCTGATACACAAGATCCATAAAAAATGGCAAGTGTAGAGCATACTAAGTTATATTGATCTTAAGGAAATGATCAAAAGTAAAAAAAATAATAATAAGATGAACTCAAGATTAACATACTTACATATATAAGATCAAACATTTTTTCTTTTTCTTCGGATGAACTTGAGACTCGAAAGGTAGAGACTGGTGCTGATAACGTGTTGTAAAATAATAGAAACAATAAACAAAGGAAATAGAGACGAGAGGAAAGAAGATTATTCTCATTCATAGGTTTTTCATGTCTATACAAATGATTCACCCAATGGCCTATTTATAGGCTTACAAAGAATACAAAGAGACAATTACATAATTATTACATATGAATAAATATGAATGAATGTAGTGGTGGTGGTGGAGGAATGTGGAGGGGGGGAGGGAGTTCAATAGACAATTCACACTTAATAATTTATTTATTACACCTCCTTATTTATAACTTAGTCGGCGGAGAGCTCTGCTTTTATCATTCCTGGCCGTACGGTGATCCCTTCCCCCCCTCTGATCTCATTATCCACTTTAGGCCACTGTATTCTTGTCTCTTCCCCACACTCGCAGTGGACATCCCCCTTCTATGGTGAACGTCGACGTCCCATTCCCTCTTCTCAAAATGGTTTCGTTCAATAGCGGTGATGGTCTTCTGGGCTCGCTGCCCTCACCGCACATCATAAGTCTAGGCACTCCACCACTTTTCCCGTATGCCTTTCCCCATAGCTCGCTGCGCCTTCCTCCCCTATGTAGTTCCCTGTTGCCCCCTCCCTCTGATCCTCTACCCACATCATTTCTCATCGCCCGTCCCTTGCCATCTCTCATTGCTCATCCCTCACCATTTCATGTCGCTCATCCCTTACCATCTTCGAGCAATGTTTACGATCTCTCTTTGTTGGCCAAAGAGTAACAGGATTTTATCCATGTGGAGCCACTGCTGGTTTCCTCTATATAAATATATATATATATATATATATATATATATATATATATATATATATATATATATATATATATGCTAAAGAACGAATAGGTCACTTTGAGATAGGTGTGGAAGTGGGCCGTGTTGGGCCCTACCAAAGAACGAATAGGTCACTTTGAGATAGGTGTGGAAGTGGGCCGTGTTTGGGCCCTACCCACAGATATACAGTTGGGCTCATGCATGGGCCTAGCCTCAGAACCTGTAACGTCCCGAATTCCATATATAGGAAATTTGTGACATATCCAGAATCATTTAGTTCAATTTAGTGTAAACATTGTACAAATTATAGGAAAAATTTAAAAACTTTAATGCATCATCGTTCATTACAAATATCAGTGAATTCTACACAATAAATTACAACTTGTTCCAATACTCAAGCTTCGGTCTTCCATTAGAGTCCGCGACAAACCCGAGTCCATACCACCCACTGAACACGAGTCCTACAAATCAACAAAGTGTGGGTACATCAGTTGAATACAACTGACGCAAAGCTAGTAATAATAGAGATCTTCTAATTCTCAATAACCAAAAGATTTGATGCCAAAAATAATGAGGAAAATAAATCTATTCTAATTGTAACAGTGTATGTCATGATTCTGGAAATCTAATGAGCAAAAAAAATGCACACAATACTCTTTTCTAATACATGCTTGTTTGGAAGTCTATACCGCTCATACAACATAGGTTTCGAATGCAAGCTTCTAACAATTCTCCCCATTTCAGGGTTTAATCCCTCGATATGCAAAACTTATATCCATGATAAACTTCAAGATTTAGACATCCTATGAATACTTGCTCGCGCCCTGGAATACTGGAGATCAATCTCTATCCGCAGATTATTCTGGAGTCTATTTCACCCTTCGTCCTAGAATTTTGGAGAATATCTCGCAACACAGGTCATCAAGTAGCGCTCATCACACAAACATCCACTGAGCGTGGATCTTGTCCCGAAATATTGGAGATCAATCTCACTCCGCAGATCATTATAATGCCTATTCCAACTCACGCCCTGGAATACTGTGGATTATCTCACTCCGCAATTCATTCTGGAGCTCTCTTCTCACATTTGCTCTTTCTTCGTCACAACTCCTTTCTAGTGCATGTCCATATATTCAAATATAAACAACAAACACCTAGAGCTATCATCACCCCACCTGCCCAAACCCAATAAGACTAGGAATACTAGTCCAACCAGGCTTATTCCCACTTTCTATGAATCACAACCTTGCTGGCACCTTGGGTCTTGCTCAGCCTCTAGAACTCTAACCAACTAGGACATCACACCAAGTTACACTCTAGGGTTTTCTATGAAAAACCTAATCTTTCAAAGTAACCCCAAATACTAGGAGTTCTAACTACTAAGAATTTCTAAGTCGAAACACAATTAGGTAGATTCACTCACATCTTAAGTTTATCTTTTAGCCATTACACAACTTGCAAAATCTCGTATAATTCTTGGTGCCACATCCAAATAGTCTCACCTCTAGATCTCGATCTATCTTCCAAATAATAGTAAGTTCTAGTGTCATATTTTTGTTATTAATGAACAACTCATGTTTATCAACTATTAAAATTAAAAAGTGAGCTAGACTATACTAGTTCTAGATTGAATAAATTAACCACATCTCAACACAAACCTAGGTCTAACCCGAATTGACCCTAGGTTTCGAAGGCAAGCACAAATTAAATACACAGCGGAAAAATTACAAAAATTATCTAAACCGAGCCATGGATCCATGCGAAAACCATAAATCGTGTTTAGGAGTTATACCTTAAAGATGGATCTCTTGTATCCATAGTATGCTGATCACAGTACTGGAATATTGCAGTGCCTCTACGGTATCTATACGAACGGAACGAAAAACAGCTCTCCCTCAGACCGTGGTGCTAACTGCGAGAAGGGGATGTACCTAACGATCTCTCTCTCTCACTTTCTATGATTGCTAGGGTTTTTTCACGTGTGTCTTTTTCACAGATACATATCATATATATAGGTGCATAAAATCAATCCTAAGAGAGTAATGGGGTTGTTCGGCTCACATGTGTGGTCCTTTCAACTTTAATCGATCCATTTAATCTAATTAAATGTCCAACCGTTAGGAGTCCAAGTCTTACTTGGATCCCTAATTAAATTAATCTTATGAATTTAAATCCCAATTTTTATTCATTCTAAGTGTGTGACCCTGTAGGTTCTCATTACATTGACAGTAATACTAAAATTATATTCTAGTATTACAAACAGTGAGCGGTATCTAGCAATACATCACTGCTACTCAAGTAACAGGAATGTCAGTGATTTGACATAACCTATCTCTAACCAATGTTACCATGTAGTCTAGTCCCTTTGTCCAGATATCTTAATTGACCATAAAGCATTGAGCGTGTCACCCTTGTATAGTTCAATCTTTGGTTTCTTGATGTCTGAGTTAACTTACTAAAACAAATGAGCTCAATATCTCGTATTCACTCATTTGAGCACGGCCATGCATTTAGCAGTCTCACTCAATCAAGGGGCTCATAGATATCGTTCTTGTTATGTAAGAGGGACAAATCATATCTAAGTCATTCACATCCCTCTGCATGATTTGTAGTATATCCAATAGTCTACTTTATAATCACCTTATTACAGGCAACGTTTGACGGCATTAAAACATATAACTTCTCATGTAGGAAACCGTAGTGACTTCAAGTCAAAGGACTACGTACACCATGGTCACTATGACAACCGCTTATGACACTCACGTAACGATCCTTGCAGCATTCTCATGGTGCGTCAGTCCAGTACATTATTACTCTAATATGTACCCATGTGAAGACTTGATATCTCGTATCCACAATCCGTGAGAATGGTCATCAGTCTACGCACACACTAATCTCTGTGTATTATCATTGTCCTAATTCACATTGACTAGGGACATTTAAGAACAATGTTCTAATTTCTGCCAATAGGATCTCACAATCAAGTCATGCACTTGACATCTCATGGCATTGAACTTACTATTCCAAGGATTTTATTATGTTCATTTAATTCACAATAAATAACATAATAAATGAAATGTCTAAATATGAAATAAATGACATGATACAATGTAAACTAGTAATGCCAATACACAACTGGCGTCTAGAGCATACACCAACAGACTCAACTCAAACCTGAACACAGATACAACCAAACCCCGAGCTCCTCATCTGACTCAAAACCCTAGCCTCTTTGGATCCTAACCCAAATCCAAACAAGGCCCACACCGAGCCTCCTCTGCCCAAAACCCAATCTCCCTTACACCTGAACCCGACCTGCATTTAATCATAACCCCGACCCGATCTCCACTGCATTTAAGACTCGACCTTAACACAGCCAGACCTAATCTCCTGTAACCCCTGTTTTTTGTTTTTCGTAATTTTGGTGTATTTTTCTCTTTCTTGGGTATTTGTACTCTCTTGTACTTTTTTGGACCGTATATTGAAGTTGTTTTCAATATATATTCATTTTATCTCATTCTGAGCTCTTGTGTCTGATTGTTTGTCTTTTTGCTTCGTTCCTTATCGATTTTTGTATTTTCACTTTATTGGATCTTGCTCTATTCTCTTTTGCTCATGTTTTGGGTGCTCGTGGTTTCTTTTGCCTAAGCCTATTGATAATCCTATTTGCATTTAAACCTAGATCCTCATCCTTAAACCCAATTGATAAACCAAATCCTATTCAAATCCTAATTTTAAACCAGCTCCTACTACTACTTCAATTGGACCCATAAACCCAATAACCCAATACCCAACATCTCCTAAAACCCTAAAATCAAAACCCTATAAAAACCCACCTATCTCTCTCTCTCCCCCCCTACCGAACCCTAGCCCCCTCTCATACTGTGCAACCCCCACCTTTAACCTCCAAAACCCTACTGCCGACTAACCCCATTGCTCCACCTCCCAACCACCAAAAACCCCTCCACTGCCTTTCATCTCCATCTTCGATCGAACCCTATTACCGCCGACTGCACTTGAACCCATTGTCGACCCTGCACCCGACCACCTCTTCGCCCGATCACCCCTAGCCGAGCTCACATTGTCTCCATCATCTCTCCCGTTCCCTCTCTGTTCTGTTCGACGTGCCCAGCGACAGCCACCAGCGATGCCAGCCGAAGCCGACACCGCCAGCACCGGGTGTCCCTCCCTCAGGTCTTCTTTGCTAACTGCAGTTGCGACAGCGGCAGCCACTGCATTGGCCTGCCATTCGTCTCTGCAGTGGTGTTCCCTCTCTCTCTTTGATTGGGTTCGTACGTGTTATCTCGAGCTTTTGGTTTCGGATTGTGTTCGTGGGATTCATTCGATCATTTTGTTTGTTGCTCAGGAATCCGTTCTGTTATTCTTGGTGTTCTTCGTTTTCGTCTTCGGTTAAGACAAGTAACTTGTACTCAAATTTCTTTGTATGATACAAGTCAAAAATACCGCTTATAGTGTAGTTGGGTTCTAGAGACAACTCGTGTGTGTGTGTTATCTTTGATGGGTTTTGTCTCTATAGTGCTATTTGACCATAGTTGTCTCACGACACAAATTGATATGAAAACAACTAGGTTTGACCGTTTTTGATCTATTCGTATATATGAGATAATTAGGTGAAATTATGTGTTTGATGAGATCCATGTGATATAATGGTTGTGAAAATGTTATATACTCTATTTCATGATGTTTGGACACTTACTAGACTCTATACCATGTTTGATTGTGATTGGAACAAGTTTCGTGTAGTTTATGTTGGTTTTGTTTTCAAGAGAAAATCTGTATTTGTCAATGACCAGTGTTGATTTGTATTTTAGACCCTATTAAGATATGAATTCCTAATTTTTGTATTAGACTAGAATTGTAGAGAAATCTATCTTCTTTCCAAACTCTCTGACCTTGATCAATTTCGTTTTTGTATGTGTGAGATATGATTGTTTTACTACAGAGGTGTATTCTATTTCCAGATTTCGTTTTTTGATGATTTTGATGATTAAAATATTTTGATACTAGTCCTAAATATATTATTTTGATCTGAACCTTTGAGCAGTATTTCTATACCTATCTAGGGATTACCCAAAATTTTGGTGGATTTTATTAATGAGTTTTATACGCCATTTCATGCTTGTCTATGAAAACTTACTTGCTGTATTTTGCTCGCTGTTCTGTAAAGAATCGTATTTTCACCCTATTTCCTTTTACTGTATGGAAAACATTATGAAATATGAAAGTTACCTTATTTTTCCTATTTTCATCTCCCTTTGACGGATTTGGATTTCGTTTCATGGTTTACGAGATATTGATGTTTTCGTACAGCAGTGTTGGAAATTCCAGATTTGCCAAACTATCATTTCTTGATGTTTTCTGATTTTTGTTGACTGAACTAATTTTACTGGAATATTATGAAACTTTATATTTTGTTACTAGACATATAGGGGATTACCCCAGATTTTTTCTAGATTTATTTGAGGAGTTTTGATGCTGTTTTCCTATCATTGAATATGATTTACTGATTTCTGGCTGAACGTATTTTCTGGATTCAAATCAGTTTTTGAGTTATGATTTTGTGAAATACTATATGGCTTATATATAATCGGTGGATTAGTGTGAAAGTATGTTTTCCAGATTCTTCGACAGATTCAGATTTAGATTTCTGTAGTAACGGGAATCACTGTTTTAGTACTGTACTGTCATGCTGTGCTGAATATGAACATACACTGTCTTGCTCGTTTATGTGAACTTATATCATCTATGCATGTTTATTTGTTTCCCTGAACCAAATACCGATTATACCATGATAATTTGACACTATTTCATGCACTATCATGTCTTTTGATAACCGTAATAAAAGTGATCAAGCCGGGGTTTCTTAAGGGAAGATCTAGCAGTGGAAAATATGGAAATGTGTACTTGGAAGGGAACTAGTGTTCCATACTGTTACTGTTACTGTTACTGTTACTGTTACTGTTACTTTTACTGCTACTTTTACTGCTACTATTACTATTATTTCTACTGCTACTACTACTTTTACTGATACCTAAGTACACTGCCCTATTATGCTCCACTATGAAATCTAAAAGCGGAACTATTTGTTGTAGCAACCATGTGTTATATTTTGGGGCACATGAAGTGCTACCTAGCTAGTAATACACACAAGACTGTAAGAATATAAGACTGATACTGTTAGACTGATACTGTTGGACAGATACTGTTATACGGTTACACTGATATACTGAGCTTACTATTACTGGACACTGTTAGTTGCCATATGAAACTATACTTGACACATTCATTTGTACTGTTAGTATGCCATGCTAGTTAACCTTGTTTTACTGATTCATGCTAGATATTATTGTTGATGCATTGTACCATGCTATATTATTTTTGCTGTCATTTTAGATTTGACTATTCCATGTACTTGAATCCTAAATTATAAGTGGCCCGTAACTTGCAGTGACGGGTTCTTGTTTTCTCTTTTCTTCTCCTGCAATTATTAATTGCAGATCAGGATGGTCAGCTGCCCGACAGCATTGGCGAAATGAGATATTAGTGTTGGATTTCTTGCTTATTAGTATTACTATTATTGTTGCTTTGAATAATGTATTTTGATTACTTTGATGATTACTTTGTATTTGGGCGATGTGGCCCAGGATTTTGTCTTATCCAGATCTGATTTATTTGAGATTAATACATTTTGTTTCAAGTAAATTCTGTTGGTTTATTAATTCAATTTTGCATGTGTGTGGTTGACTCTTTTGCTTCCGACTCTGATTATTTTGTGAGATCGATGTTGTAAACATTCTTGAACAGCTTATGGATGATGCTGTAACGCCCCGATCTCCCCGTTGCTAGGAAAACCGTGACACATGCCAAGATCTTTCCTTCAATTAGTCTCGAGACACAGAAAAACTGGAAAATTTAAAAACTTTTCTTCAACACAGAGTTACTACGCAGTAATTACAATTATCAGTTTGTAATACCAAACTGTACTGCCTGCCCCTTTTCTTTTCCTTTTTGACTCCAAATTCAATTCTTCCAATTTCTATACCATTTTAAACATAAACTAAAATAGTTATGTTTCAAAGAAAATTTGGGCAGAATCTCCCTTGTATTTTTTGCCCAAAACACAGAAAAGCTTACGGAATTTTGCTCTAAATTCCGTAGCTTACATCACAGGCAATAATAATACGGGCTCCCCAGGCCAAAATGAGCATCATCACACAGGCAATATATATATATGCTCTGGGGGCCAAACTCATAACGGTTTAACAAATATCAATTAAAAAGCATAAATTTCTTTGAAAACGTAGTAAGTTTTTAGAAAATAACCTGTAAAAACCTACCACGACACCCGGCACTCCACAACGAAATGGGTACGGGTCCAAACCATATCCTGCTGCCTCACACTATACTCTTCGTCATCATCCTCATACTTATACATCAAAAATACAATTTATAGCATAAATCTTTACTATTTACAATTAAACATAACAATGAATTATAACTGGAACTCCACTCCACGGAACCTGTACCTACACCTCACCTCTGCACTGCTGAGGACCTGTAACAGTAGGGACCTAGGGTAGCCCAGGGACTCCCTAACCCCCAAACACTAAGGGGTTAGCCATTTCTGGTGTGAGTATAATTTATTAAAATAAGTAAATAAATTAAACTTACAAGTAAAAACATAACGAACTCACAATTTCCAAGATAAACAAATCTTACTTGACATCTGAATATGTAAACATCATAAATGGGATTTCACATCAAATACTCTCTGAGTCATCACCTGTATGTATATCTATACCCGCTCGTAACATACTTATATTTAGTAACCATTTGAATAACCACTCATAATACAATATTGATTTTATTTCCTTATATCACGCATCACATCATAAACATATGCCTTCATCCTCATACTACCACATTCGTTCATGTCCAACCTAACATCTCATTTCACCTTACCATTTACTTGTATTTTATCACAATACACCCCATATCCCAACATAGTTTGGTAATAACACAATCACATCCCAAGCCCATAGCTTGGTTATTAATCTACTCCAACTATCACACTCGCAATTTATCTCGAATGGAAAGGACACGTGTACATATAATTTGTGCCAGTGTATGTTATGACTTAACTCTAATGCAAATTACCAATACAATGATACTCTTATTCTAATGCAAGATTACTAATGCGATGATGCTCTTATTCTAATGCCAGCAAGTCTCCGAAGCAACATGCAGCCCATAAATACATGCGCCCCATCTCAAGCCGTTTCTCCATATATAGGGATTTGAACCCGCGTTATGAATTTCTAATTGTACACAACCTGTTCCTGACAGATACTACATGACTGATGAGGTTGCACATGTGGTCAAGTCCCACCAATGCAGTGGGCTCATGGTGTCTATGTTTGCCACTACCACCCGGTACACCGGACCTCACTCAAAAACCAGACGAACACAGGGTCTTCCGAACCCATAACTCATAGACCCCAATCTATGGCCTGTTCGCTTCCCTCTGGCCAAGGACCCGACGAAGTTCCGGGGTCCATCCCCCTAGCTTCGCCGCCTTATCATGGCACTTCAGGAATTAACAATCAAGATACGCAACCCGTGCTCCCAACTCGTGCGAAGACACCGGACGTATCCCTTTTGACGGGAAGATACAACCCAATATCACCACCTAAGGCCTGCTTCGAGGGACAAGTTGGTCGTAAGGCACTACCTACAACCAACTCCTCTCTTTTCGGCAAAGGGTCGAAGTAAAATGATCTTCATAAGTCACTACCTTAATGATGTTCCTAACCCTGAACAATCCTAGGAATGACAACATTACACAGCATGCTAGGTCTTAAATTAGACTTCGCAAGATAACTCTATTAGGCTGCTCAACCTAAACTCACCAGAATCCCTCAGGATCTGGTTCATGGCCTATCGATCCAAGACCCCGGCAATACGAACGTATTCGCATGCTACTATCCTGAACTTGGATTTCGTCACACTCCGGTCCGCAATCAACCAACGGTTAAGATCTGACGGCACCCGCGAAGTGACTCGTCCACAGTCCCTTAGGAGTAAGCTAAACACACGTCTTAATGGTCGATAGCCCTAGGGCAATGATATCACCCTAGATGAGCACAACAAACTGCGTATTAGCCAAGAAGCCACATACGAGTAACCAAAAACACATACGAGCTAAACAGCTACGTATGGGACCAACAGCTACATACGGGCCAGTCGAGCCGCGTATGAGACAACAACATGCATACGAGCCAAATAAGCTCCGTATGAGACCAACATTTACATACGGGCCAGTCGAGCCGCGTATGAGACAACAACACACATACGAGCCGAATAAGCTGCGTATGAGATCCACAGCTACATACGGGCCAGTCGAGCCACGTACGCGCAAAACCACATACAAACAATCATACAGGTAATCAAACCTAGAAACAACCAACTGTGCTTACTAGCAAACTTGATCTTCTATAATTAGAAGCAACAAAAGAATCTACTATAATCAACTTAGCATGGGTTTCTTCTAAAATCAACTCATCATGGCATACCTACTATAATCGACTCAAACATGATATTCTACTACAACTTAACCATGGGTTTCTTTCTACAACAATTCAAACATGGATTCTTACTATAGCACAAGTGTGGGTTCTTTCTCTCCAACAATCCAAATCCATAGGATGGGTTCTTTTTACTCAATACTACTAACAACTAAAATGGGTTCTTTTGGAGACTCTTAGCTAAAACCACTACTATACTCACTTAAGCATGGTTTCTTTGAACCTTAGAACCACTACTCATCTTAGCATGCGTTCTTCTCTTAGAATCATTAACTACAACAAATCTTTAAGCATGGTAGTTCTCTTTTTGACATAGCACACCAACTCAAGCATGATCTAATACAACTCAAGTTCTACCATTCATACTTTTCATAGGATCCTTTTGATCCATAAATTTATAACAATACTTTAGTTTATTCGAACTTCTTCAAAACATCAAAATGCGTATATAAACCATACACCCATATTTTGATATCATCATCTAAATATAACTCATCCATTATATAGGTTTTTATACGCTCAAAATAGTTAATTTCACCATATTTTTACAATCACAAAAATATGTAAAATAAATCGATACTTACTATTTCTTTAAACCACGAAAATATATAATAATATAACTCACATATTCTTCAACCACAAAATATATAATACACCAACTCACATATTCATCAACCCACAACATATATAAACATACTAACTCACTTATTTCTTTAAACCATAAAATACACAAATATATAAACAAATTTACTCACATATATCTTTCAAACCACACAATTATATAATAAACCAACTCACTATATTTCTTAAAACCCAAAAATATACATATATAAATTAACTCACATATTTCTTTAAACCATAAAATACACGAATATATAAACAAACTAACTCACCATTATCTTTAAACCACGAAAATATATAAATAATATAACTCACCATTATCTTTAAACCACGAAACTTATAATAAACCAACTCACATATTTCTTAACCACAAAAATACGTAGATAAATTAACTCACATCTTTCTTAGCACACAAAAACACATAATAAGTCATACTCACATATGTTTTCTTTATAATCACAAAATACGTATAATAAATCCTACTCACAATTCCGCGAAGATCCAAAGCGCCGTGCCGCCTCGCATCCAATGGTCGCAATATATCCTATCACCAAATTTCAAGCAATTAAAACTCAAATAATTCAACTAATCACAAGAGTAAATAATCGCTATCCCAAATATCCCACAAGCGCTTATTGAATGCTTAGGATATACACGTGCGATGCACGTGATAATCTAATACCGACGGTATTTTCATCCTCAATTAATTACTAAAATTGCCCCCAAATAATCTAATAGTCCAACTACAAATTTCTATTTCTATACAAGAATTAATTCATATCCCTACAATTTTCTTTTACAAACTCAATCCCTAATTTACTAACAACTCACAATCCCTCTAATAACCTACTAATTTCTCTCATCTACAATTTCCAATATCTCTAAATCTCCCTACCAAAATAATTCTACTCAATAAAAAATTAACCCAACTAATTTTTATACAATAAAATGGTTAGGATTTTACCTTCCCGAATCCAATCGAAAATCCAACGCTATCACCATGTAGAGAACCTCTCCATTAGTCTACTCCTCACTTTAATTTGGATTTGACGAAGAATAGAGGTGGATTTTGATATGGAGAAGCATCGTCGACTGGGTTCTTTTGGGTTCGTTTTGATCGGGAATGGGAAAGAGAAGAAGGGGAAGAAGGGAGGTGGGGTCGGGGTTTCTTCGATCGGCCGGCGCGACGGGAGGAAGTCGGGAGGAGGAGGTCGGTGGTGGGGGTTTTCATGGGTTCGGGATTGAACCCAGGAGGGAGAAGGGAGGAGGAGAGGCCGGGGGGGGGGTTCTTTTGGCTGGGTGTGAACGGAGAAGGAGAGGGAGAGGAGGCCGGGTGGGGGAGGGTTTCCATCGGTTTGGGAAATGAACGGGAATGGAGAAGAGAAAGAAGAAGAAGGAGAAGGGAAAGAGAGAGAGAGAAGGGGTTTTTTGTAAAAGATGGAAAAAAAAACAATAATAGATGATAAATATCTAGGAGAATGTTGCATATAAGCCTTCTAACTTAACACATTTCAAATAACGCCTAATTCTCTACTCTAATAATCCAAACAATACAAAATACATTAAAACTACTTCGTAAATAATCCATATGAAAAATAATTTAATTTTAAAAATAATAATAAAATAAAATAGGCAATATATTAAAATAATTTTTATCAGAAAATCCATGATCGCGCGAAATTCTCAATCGCGCACACATTTCGATGCAAAATAGCCATATGCTATTTTTCGGGTCGTTACAGATGCAAATCATTTGCTTGGTTGAGTCGCGTATCCGTATTTTGTATTCTTTTTGAAAAGCGGGGCGTGACATCTCCACTGCAACTAAGACCCGACCCAAACACAACCTGAACCCGAGACCCAAGCTCCATGGCAACCTGAGCCTGATGCCCTACCGGATCCAGACCCGAACCCACATTCAGTAACAACCCAGGGCCGAGCCCCCTTGGATTCAAATTTGAATCCAACAAGACTAAAATCCGATTTAAAACCTTAATTCTTAGCAATGAAAAGCCTAAAAAATAACAAGTACAAGCTCCAAAAACTGATATTTAAATCAAATAAAAATCGATATTTTATGTATTTGATAATCACTAAATCTTCATGTTATCAATCAATATCAAATACACAAGTCTACAATCATCTATTGCATGAAATCTAGAATTGAAATATGAGTTATTGGATGTTATGAACTCCTATAACACACACACACACACACACACACACACACACACACACACACACACACACACACACACACACATATATATATATCATGCATCTATACAAATCATCTCAATAATTAAAACAAGTATTTAGAAAAAAATCCTAGCATGCTCTCTACATGACAACAACTAGCATGCTACAAACATTGAAATAACAGCAACAATAATAATTAAGTGGAGAGAAGACTCCCGCCTCTTCTAATATCATATTCTTAATCAATATCCTCCAAAAGTTTTCTCCAAAACCCTAATGCAACTCTAAAAGAAAAAGCAACCAAAAGTGAGAGAGGCTATCTCTCTCTCTCCCTCTCTTTATATTGGTCAGTCAACCTATTAGGATTTGGGTTTTCCTCTTTTGTGTTGGGTTGTGTTTTTGTAGGTTCAAATAATATCATCTTATTGTTAATACTAATTTTAATTAATATTAATAGCCCACTAAACAAAACCTCCAACCAATATTTATAAAATAAATAAAATATTAATAAATAAATAATAATAAAAGTGCTCCTAACACATTGCAACGCACGTGTGTTGCATGCACTAACTTGTAGGCAAAAAATAATTTTAAAAATGTTATTTATTTTTGCGCGGTATTACATTACTCCCCCTTAGAATAGTTTTGTCCATAGAACTACACTTAGTAAGGGTAAAAACAAAAATTACATAACTTACACGAACAACTCCGAAAACTTGTTCTTCATCCGGTCTTCAGACTCCCAAGTAGCTTCCTCGAATAAATGATTCCTCCATAGCACCTTGACCATCGGTATCACTTTATGTCTCAATGCTTTTTCCGGTCAATCCAAAATCTTTACTGGTTGTTCTTTATAACTCAAGTTCGGTTGCAATCTCTCTGGTACCTCGGGCAATTGGTGATTTTGATCAGGCACATACTTCCTTATCATAGATACATGAAACACATTATGTACCTGTGCCAATTCTTCCAGTAACTCCAACCTATAAGTTGCATTTCTAATCCTCTTCAGTATCTTGCATGGTCCTATTTATCTTAGTGCCAGTTTGCCTCCCCTTCCGAATTTGATCACTCCCCTCGTTGGAGATACTTTCAGGCATACATAATCTCCTTCTTCAAACTCTAACTCCCTTATCTGAACATCAACATAGCTCTTCTGCCTACTTTGAGCTTTAACCATTCTCTTCCGAATTAGTTTGATCTTTTCAGAAGTCTGTTGTACAATTTTTGGTCCGTAAATCTACCTTTCCCCTACTCCATACCAACAAATAGACATTCGACATTTCTTCTTTATTGTGCCTCATACGATGCCATGCCAATACTAGCCCAATAGCTGTTATTACAGGTGAATTCTACCAGCGCTAAGTACCACTCACAGTTCTCTCCAAAGTCCATAATGCATGATCTCAATATATCTTCCAGTACTCGATTCACCCTCTTAGTTTGTCCATCTATTTAGGGTGGAAAGCAATACTGAAGTCGGTCCTAGTCCCCAAGGTAGCATGCAGACTCTTCCAAAATCTCGAGATGAACCTTGTATCCCTATCTGAGATAACCGATACCGGTACTCCATGAAGTCTCATTATCCCTTTGATGTAAACTTCCGCCAATTTCTTCAGTGACCAAGTAATCTTCATTGCCAAGAAATGCGCTGATTTGGTCAACCAATCTACTATCACCCATATCAAATCATTACCCTTTGGACTCCTAAGTAAGCTGGTGATGAAATCCATGCTGATATTCACCCACTTCCATCCTAAAATAGGCAACAACTGCAGTAATCCTTCGGGCTTCTGATTCTCTACCTTGACTAGCTTACAAGTGAGACATTTTGCTATGAAGTTAGCTACATCCTTCTTAATGCCTAACCACCTAAAGTATTACTTGATGTCCTTATACATCTTGGTACTCCCAGGATGTATTGACAGTAAGGTATTACTTCAATGCCTAACCACCTAAAGTATTACTTCAAGTCTATCCTTTCAGGCACACACAACTTTTCTCCTAACCAGAGTACTCTATGCTTCACCAAAAATTCTGATAACTTGCCGTCCAGAATGTGTTCTTTCATCTTCCATACCTCTGGATCGAACTTCTAGACTTCGACGATTTGGTCTCTCAACATAGGTTGAAGTCTCAACTGGGCAAATGTCGCTCCCAGCCACTATACTACGACTTCAATTTCGGTTTGAGCTGAGTCTTCTGCCATTTCTTTCTGTGTCGTAATTAGGCTGGAAAAACTACTCTTCTAGGTGAGAGCATTGGCCACCACATTCGCCTTCCCAGGGTGGTACTTGATTTCGGGGGGAATGTCTTCTAATACTTTTGACCACTGCCTATGCCATATATTTAGATCATTCTACTGGAAAATGTACTTCATACTGTTATGGTCGGTGTACATGTTGACCTTCTCTCCATATACATAATGCCTCCATAACTTCAGAGCAAATATTATTGCTGCTAGTTCCAGATCGTGAGTTGGGTAGTTCTTCTCATGCGGTCGTAGATGCCTGGACCCATAAGCTATAACATTTTCCTTTTGCATCAAGACAACCCAATCCCTTCTGAGAAGCGTCTCTGTAAATATCATACTTTGTCTACATACATTAGTACCAATACTAGTGTCTTCGCCAGCTTCTCTTTCAACTCCAGGAAACTTGCCTCACACTTGTCGGTCTTGTTAATGGTATCGCTATCTATGTGTATCCTTGGATAAACCATCGGTAGTATCCTGTCAATCCCAAGAAACTCCTGACTTACTTCACAGTTGTGGGTCGATACCATCCTTTCACCGCCTCTATTCTATGCCGATCAGTGGCTACTCCCTCCTTAGAAAGGATGTGACCCAAAAAAGCAACTTTCAAACTTCTATAATTCATACTTGGATAATTTTACGTACAATCTCTGCTCTTGCAACTTCTTCAACACTTTTTCTAGGTGTTTGCTATGATCGTCTTTTGTCTTCGAGTACACATGAATATCGTTGATGAATACCACGACAAATGAGTTGATGAAGCAGAATTCTGTTCATCATGTTCATGAATATTGTCGTGCATTAGTGACCACAAATGGCATGACTAAAAACTCATACTGTCCATGCTGAGTCATGAAAGTCATCTTGTGTTTGTCTTCCTCCTTAACCCGAATCTGGTGATATCCTGACCGTAGGTCGATCTTAACAAAAAATGCTGCTCCTTGAAGCTGATCAAATAAATCGTCGATTCGAGGAATCTGGTACTTGTTCTAAATCATCACCTTGTTCAGCTCATGGTAACTGATGCACATCCTCATCGACCCGTCCTTCTTCTTTAATAGCAATATTGGAGCCCCCATGGCTAAGCATTAGGCCTGATGAATTCTTTGTGTAGTAGCTCTTCAATCTTCTTCTTGACATCATCTTGCTCTACAGGTGCCATTCTGTAAGGTGCTTTGGATACTGGGGCACTTTCTAGATGTATGTCAATGCTGAACTCGACATCTCGATGAGGTGGTTTCCCATTAGGTCGTCCAAAAATACTGTCGAAAAGTCTCGGACCACCGAAATTGCTTTGACATCTTCAGGAATCTTCCTTTTTGGTAGAGCTGATTCTACCCCTTTGTGTTCTTTCCTTGGAATGCCACTTCTGGTCCTCCCGGTGCTTTCTCTACTACCTCATTACTTTTACACTTGATGGTAGCATTATAGATTGCATGCCATCCAATCTATACCAATGATCATGTCAAACCCCAAAACTTCTAGCTCTATAAGGTCTATTCCCAGAATTCTTTCACCAATTTCGATATCACAGCCAGCGTAATATCGATCGGTAGTCAATGTGTCTCCTGAAGGCATGGTCACTGTCAACACCCTATCTGGGAAAATCCTAAGTTTAACATCTAACTTTTTTGCAAATTTGGGAGACACAAAACCCTATCTGGGAAAATCCTAGGTTTAACATCTAACTTCTTTGCAAATATGGGAGACACAAAAGTATGAAAAGTTCTAGTATCAAATAAAACTTTGTCATTTATTCCATTTATCAATAGATATAATATTAAATAAAGAATTACAGCGATCAGTACATAACATTATTCTCGTACACGGCCTTATTAAATAGCTTTAACATTCAATCAAGTAGTTCCATACCGATTATGACAATGTCTAAATTCTCTGCATCTTCTTTTGTCAACGCGAATGCTCGTCCCTGCCGGTATGGCTTCTCCATTTTTCCAGATTGATCACCATTTGCTCCTCCTTGCTTCAATTGCGGACAGTTCGGCCTGATATGCACCTCCTTCCTATAGTTGTAACAAGTCTTGGATTTCTGCTGCTTGGGACATTCTGACTTGTAATGACCCATCTCCCCACAATAGTAACATCCCATCTCCTATGTCATCCTGGAGCCCTCTTCTCACAAACTTCCTATGAGCGTCGTTCACATCCCGGAATATTGGAGATCAATCCCACTCTGCAAATCATTATGGGGCCTATTTCATCCATCGTCCCTTAATACTGGGGATTATCTCACTCCGCAGATCATCCTGGAGCCCTCTTCTCAAATTTTCTCTTGCTTCTTCACAACTCCTTTTTAGTGTCCGTCCTTATATTCAAATATAAACAACCACCGCCTACAGCTAACATCACCTCAGCTAACCAAACCTAACAACACTAGGAATACTAGCTCAACCTGACTTATTCCCACTTTTTATGAGTCACAACCTTACCAGCATCCTGGGTCTTGCTCATCCTCTAGAACTCTAACCAACTAGGACGTCACACACACTCTAGCATTTTCTACGACAACCCTAATCTTTCAAAGTAACCCCAAATGTAGGAGTTCTAACAACTAACAATTTCTAAGTCGAAACACAATTAGGTAGATTCACCCACATCTCAAGTTTATCATTTAGTCATTACACAGCTTGCAAAATCTCGTATAATTCTTGGTCCCACATCCAAATAATCTCACCTTCAGATGTTGATCTATCTTCAGAATAATATGTTCTAATATAATATTTTAGTTATTAATGAACGGTTCATGTTTATCAACTATTACAATTAAAAAGAGAACTAGACTATACTCTTTCTACATTGAATAAATTAACTACATCTCAATGCAAACCTAGGTCTAACCCAATCCAACTCAACTCAAACCCGAACTCAAACACAACCAAACCCAGGACACTCATCTGACTAAAAACTCTAGCTTCTTTGGATCCTAACCCGAATCCAAACAAGGCCCACACCCGAGCCTTTACCAAAAACCCGAACACCCTTACACATGAACCCGACCCACATTCAATCATAACCCAGACCCGATCTCCACAGCATTTAAGACCTGACTCGAACACAGCTAGACCCGATCTCCACTGCACCTAAGACCCGACTCGAACACAGCCAGAAGTCGAGACCCAAGCTCCATAGCAACCCGACCCGATCCTCTACTGGATCCAAACCCGAACCCTCATTCAGTTACAACCCATACCCGAGCCCCCTTGGATTCAAATTCGAATCCAACAAGATCCGAACCCAACTTAAAACCCTAATTCTTAACAATGAAAACCCTAAAAAACATCAAGCATAGCTCCAAAAACTGAGATTTAAATCAACAAAAAATTTACATTTTATGTATTTGATAATCACTCAATCTTCATGATATCAATCAATATCAAATACACAAGTCTAAAATCATCTTTGGCATGTAATTTAGAATCGAAAGATGAGTTAATGGATATTATGAACTCTTAACCACACACACACACACATATGCAACTATATCTTGTCTATTTTAATCATTAAATACTCATCAAGAACATACAAAAAATATTTATCATGCATCTATACATATCATCTCAAAAATTTAAAAGGTATTTAGAAAAAATTCCAGCATGCTCTCCATGACAACAACTAGCATGCTACAAACATTGAAATAAAAACAACAATAATAATCAAGAGGAGAGAAGAACGCCAACTTCTTCTAATGTCGAATTCTTGATCAATAGCCTCCAAAAGTCCTTCTTCAAAACCCTAAAGTAACTCCAAAGAAAAGCAACCAAAACTGAGAGAGGATCTATCTCTCCCCCTCTCTTTATATTTGTAGCGCCCCTAATTTCAATAATAGAAATAAGATACACAAATCCAAAATCTTTACTTCAATCTAATCCAAACACGGTATAAACACAAGGAAAATTATAACTTTTCTTTACAACAGTTCTTTATTACATTGCACAGCAAAAAATTACAACACTTTGATACATCTCAATGAATAACAAAATTTAATCATCGCATAGCTCCAACTTCAAGCTCTTGCTAATCTAATCACTTGCAAATCTTGCAAAACAAACTGAAGAGTGGGCACGTTAGTTGAAGATAACTGACGCAATACCAGAGCAATAGTAACCCTCCAAGGTCTCACAATTACAAACTTGTCACACAACATGAAATAAAACAACAATAGGAGATTCATAAAATCAACAAGTGAAACTAGTCTAAATGAATAAGTGTGTGTCAAGATAACAAAGGGAAAATGTATTAAAGAACATCAAAGAAAACGCAATGCACATGATGCACACTTGTTCGGATTCTATGCATCCCATTCTACATAGGTCCGAGGGCAAGCCCTTAGCGTTCACCACATATTAGGGTTCAATCTCTTGCCATGAAAACTAAATCAGTGACAGAGACAAGATTAAACAACTCCGTGAATAGACCCCAGCCCCGGTACGCAACCTGCCGAGCTATACAAGTGTAAACATGCAAGCGCTCCGCAAGCATCACTCTAACTCTAGAGAATCACCTCCCTGCTGTGTACCCCGTGAATACGCCTGCCGACCCTTGATGTGCAGATACACCGTACATTCTGTGAATAGGTCTGCCAACCCTCGACGCGCGAATATACCGTACGTTCTGTGAATAGGCATGTCGACTCTCGACACGCAAACAGACCAAATCTGTCTCACTTCTAGTCATTCCGCAAATAGGTCTACCGATCCTCGACGCACGAACAAACTAGAGAGATACAATAAATACACAGTCCCGAAATACATCCGTCTGACTAGCAACATAGCTCATACTTACGTTGCCCAAGTTTCGTCACGACTCTCAACTTAGTGCCTGCCCTTAGATTTGTAACAATAACATTCTGAGCCACCTAGAACTAGCTCTACCCTACTGAACTTCACTTGCCAAACTAGGCACACTAGCCCCACAGGCTAATTTCCCACAATCATAAATATCCACTTTCGGTACTCTTGGGTTCGCTCAGTATCTAGTGCTCCCAACTCAACGCCTTAAGTGTCCATTCAGGGTTCTCACAATAACCCTCATCACATCAAAAACCTCACTTGGTTTGATCATCAAAATATTTAAAATATTCTCTTTTCTGAAAAACAAAACTTTCCCCACAACACCACGGTTGTGAATCAAAAATCTCAATAGGATTATCTCATCCCAAAAATACACATTTGTACATCACAAACTCTTTCATTATCCACATTTCATTTAATAAACCGTCACTACCATAAAAGACTCTTTCGTATATGGAAACAAAATCCAATCCATAATATCATTTAAATCACACTTTCCATACATACATAAACTTCAATAAATTTCTCTTTATCCCAATCAACTTAAACTGAAATAAGTCGCTTAATTATATGGGATCTCATCCCCAAAATCTGAATTTCTTTAGTTCTAAAAATCTAAAATTTGCCTCTTTTAGAAACTGAAAATACCCCTTTAAAACTCAAAGTCTTTATCTCTAAAAACTGAAATAGATTTATCCCCTCAAAACTGAGAATTTTATCTACAAAAATATAGATTCGTTTTCCTCAAATTATTACTTGAATATATCAAAAATTGATGCTAGATTGTCACAAATCTGAAATTTGCACATTCGAAACTTTATCAAAAGAATCAATTAAACTTCATACAAATACTAGATTTAAAAATATACATATACTCATCTATATGCATACTAAAGTCCTCAAACCCTAACATACAAATCTCCTCACAAAACCCATCAAAATCTGAGCTACAAAGCTCCAAAACTGAAGCCAAACAGCAGCTTGGGATCTACATAGTGCTCGGGTTGCACTGTGCAAACCCGGGTTACTGTTCTGACCTAACCCGAGCCAACCCTAGGTCTAGGGTTTAACCCCGAAACCCTAACCCTAGGTTCTTCACACATTCTTGCATATATATTCAATAATTTTTACATGTATTTGTGTATAAAAATTTCAGTTTTCAACCCATCATGGATTCATATTAAAACAGTGAATAACTCACAAAAATTCCATCTTTTAATTACTCAAATCATGATTCTTTTATCATACAATAAGATCTACACATCAACAATAGTATATAGGTTCGTTAGATCTATTCTTACAAATAAAAATTAGATCTTTCATGTATAGAAAACTCCATTATTCAAGAACAATTATTTTAGATCAATACGCAATCAAGATTCAATCTTTATGCCTCAAAATCACAATCTCATATCTTACATACATCTCAACAAGTACTACAATCATGCTACATACAATCCATGACATACAAGAGTTCATCCCTAGCAAGATACTAAATACATGAGATAAAAGAAAGCAAGAGAGTTGGAGTGTTACCCACCTCAAGAAGAAAATTGATACAAAAGAATAGCCTTCTCCTCCAAGCGATAGATCAACTCCAATGCCTCCAAAAATCACCAAGCCAAAAGAAAAGAGAGAAGGGCCGAAACCTTTCTGCCCTTCTAAATATACAGGCTGGGATTTTCTTCTAGGGTTTCTTGTGGTAATTTTACAAATAAACCATCTTAGAAGTCCCAATTTGTAAAATTAATTAATTGTGCAAACAAATCAAATCAAATCAAGTCAGACAGGGTAAAATCTCATCCCCCAAATCTCTCCCTGCTAAACCGGCCCCAAATATGTAGCCAACAAATTTTTTAATTCAAATTTTAACCTCCAAACGACTTTTTACAAAAAAGTCTCCTTCTTACGACAGAAGTAGTTTTTCTTATTCAGAATAATCCCAAAAATTCAAATATATCTAATTATGAATAATAGAATTTATTTAGAAACTCAAATTTTCAAAACTTGTATTTCAAAAATATTTGCACATGTTTTGCACGTGTAAAATGACCATTTCACATAAATTCAAAATAATTAAATAAATTTATTTTAAAATTATTTATTAATTCAAAATATTGTATTTAAAATTATGGGGTGTTACAATATTGGCCTGCCAACCTCTTAGGGTTAGGATTTGCCTTTTTTGTGCTGGGCTGGGTTTTTTGGGGTTCAAATAATATCTCTTATTATTAATAATTTTTTTAATTAATATTAACTAACAAAAATCCTCCCAACAATATTTATAAAATAAATAAAATAATAATAAAGTGCTAATAATGCATTGCAACGAACGTGTGTTGCCCGCACTGACTTGTAGGCAAAAATAATAATAATAAAATGTTATTTTATTTTTGCGGGGTGTTACAGTACAAGCCTAGACTGATAAGCCGATGTACTAGTCCTATAGAGCCTAGGCTGACCCACGTGCTGAATGTGCCAAACTTGTCGGCCGACCTGAAACATTAGGACTTTTCCTTACTTATATATTACACATTATGTGTTTCATTGTCTTAAGTAAATATTTTGTGATCCAACTTTAGAATTGACAATCAAAGATATTGAGCCTTCAGAATAAAAACAACATTCATGTCCACATTTAGAAATAAAAGGAAACTAAGGAAAATATTCAAAGTGAAAAAGGAAATTAAGGAAATAAAAGGAAAATGCAAAACAATAAAGCAAATAGAAGCGAAATGGATCTTGAAGAAGAAATTGAAGAAATTAATGTGCGAACTGAAGAAGATGATGATATAGGTATATTATTTTGTGAATGATCCATATTTGAAGAAAGAAATTATCATTTTGTATCTAAACTAATGAACACATGAATCATCATATCCCCTAGAATACATTGAACTTAATGTTTAATTAATCTTGTTTCTTCATATTCCTTGTTGTTTTTCATATCACCACACTCTCTCTCCTCTCCATTTATATTAAATATTTGAATGTGTAAAGTAGTACATGTACTTCTAGGTAGAAATGGGTCGTGTTGTGGGTCGTTCGCTTAAGTCTGACCCAAAGTTCAATCGTGACTCAATTTAGAAGCTCAAGCCTGACCCATTTTCAAATAGTACTAGCCCATAAATCATCAAAGATCGTACAAGCCCACATGCTTTCATGCCAATCCATGCCCCCTTCCACCCCTACTTTGACAATAACTTGTAGTTTGCTTAAATCCTCTTTATATGTTTATGAACGGATAGGTCACTTGGGTTAGTCTAGTTGATAAAAATCTTGAGTTGAGCATTCTTGGAGACCCAACATGTTTGGAATATTATCTGATATGGCCTTAATCAGTTTGATATTTTAATCTATCGTCCATGCGTTAAATTCTCTAGAGAGCATAAAATGAGGGATTAGAAGGGAGAGAATGTGTGAGCGAACTTTCAAACGGGGGACTAAGATTAGTTTTTGTGTATGGCAGAAAAGGAGGGAATGTACTCATCTTGTGAATGAGATACAGATTGCGATTGAAATGAGATTTAGGACAATTTATATAATTAGTGACGTGCTTTTCGTGGCTGTGTTTTCTTAGATTATTTCTATTTAATTTAGGTTCTATAAATTCATCAATAGTTTATTCTTTTGAAAGATGCTATATTTGAATTGGATTTTTAAGTTCGTGTAAGAAGAACCGTAGTATGGGGGAAAACTCATTTAATCACATTAGCTCATTCTTTTTTACAGATGCAACAATGAACGTCATGGATGCACTTGCTTTTATTTCATCAAAAAGTGGTGGCATCACGATATTAAAGAGGACTATCATGTAAGTCTAAGCTGGGGTTATTTATTTTTTGCAGGAACCTTATTAGACAAGAGATATAAAAAAATTGAGGAAGGAGACATGAACTGGAGCGTGTTTTGTAAAGAATCAAGGTTTGTATAGGCTGTTATTAAATATGATCGATGGCAGCGCCAATTTCTAAGATTGTAAGTGATGATTGTCTGCTTTTGGTGTGGTATGCCAATTTCAGTTTGTTGCTGCTATTTTCTGTGTGGGAGCAAACAGATAGTGTGAATTTTTTTATGGAAACAATAAAAGATCTGACCAGTAGATTTTTGCCGATATTGATTGTTGCATACAAATCTTGATTCTGAAATCTAACTCGTGTGATCTCTTGGATATAATCTACATGGTTGTCATCACTCTAATTGACCTGAAAAACAATCTGAAACACCGGGGTTGGCCCCAGCGACAGACCCTTCGACGCCCAAGTCAGAAAACTCAAAATTTATGAAGAGTTCTTAGTGTAGAATTTGCAATTACCTTGTTTCTAAAGATGTCATAAGGTATTTATAGTAGCTTAGGGGGACAGTTTCAAGATATTGATTTGTCGCTACATATTCTCTTCCTCATGAGGAGATAGTCGGTTATTGTTCTCTTGATAAAGAGATAAAGTTAGTTGACTTTGTTTCTCATGAAGACATAGAAGTAGTCGTACAGATAAAGTTAAGACACGTCTCTTAATCAAGAGATAGGGTTTTAAACCGTCTCTTATGGATGGAGAGATGGAAGTGGTTACTCTTTTAGAGTTTGAGAATTTACACGGCACTTCAGATAATTATGAACTCCTTCAAGTTGGGCCGTTATGGCAACCCAGTATGACAAGCCTATTTTGGGTTGTTGAGCTTAAATGAGGTACAACTCCCTTTTATGAGCCCGTTTCTGGTGAAATTTATAATTTACCCCTGAGAGCTTTAGGATTTGTCTTCGTGCCCGATTTGAACAGTCCTGATTAGGTTCTATTTTAACCCATTTCACAAGTCCCCCACTCCTGAAGACTGAGTTCTACAGCCTTCGAGGTGTAGTTCTTCCGTTTAGAAGGGTTTACAAAATTTATCGAAGTTTTCAGGGACATATGAATCTTGCTCGGGGTGTAATGGAGTTGTTCTGACTTTGTAAAGCATCCAAAATTATTTTTAGAATTTTCTAGATTTTTTTGTGACTTTTTTAGATTTTTCTGAATATTTCTTCAATTTTTAATTTTTTTTAATTTTTTAATTCAATTTCCCGATTTTTATAATCAATTTCAAAATTTTTAATTAATTTTCTAAATTGATAATTATATTTCGGAATATTTCAATATTTTTCCGAATTAATAATTATTTTAAAGATTTTTTAATTAAACAAACCGGGCTTTTAATTTTTTTTGTAACTGATATGGCTAAAAATGGGGTTAAATCGGAACCGCCCAGATGGATCACGAATCTTGAGGCACAGGGGTAGAACGGTGATTTCACCTCCTAACGGGTCTGAAGCGGGTACTGGCTATCTTCCCCGAAGATCCACTTACCCGCAAACGGATCCACCCCAATCGGGTACGGGTTTCGATCCGCAGCAAACCCAGCCCAGAAGGGACAGAATTAGGGTTTCTGATTAATCAACAGCCCTGATTCATGTCTATCCTTTCACCGGGATTTGGGATTAAAGTCCTTATCTGATTACAGGGAATATACCTTATCAGATTACATTCCTAATCTGTTCACGGGGAGAATATTCCATATCAGATCACGAGGATTACATTCCTAATCTGTTCCCTTAGACGCCTATAAATACCCCTCATCCATCTCCATTAAGAGGTAATCAATCTTTCACCAGTTTTTACGCTCTTTCATAGTCTGCCAGATTACTGACTTGAGCGTCGGAGGGTGCGTCGCCGGGAACAACCCCGGTGTCTCGCACTTTTTGCAGGTGCACGGCGGGAGCGACGATCGACGCCCGACGGAACAGGTACGCAGGTCTTTCTATTCAGTTTCCCCGAGAATCCACAAGTTCTATCTGTTTGCCCCCACACCAAATTTAGCGGCAACAGATTGGCGCCGTCTGTGGGAAACTAACGAATAGGGACCTCTCCTCTTCCCGGTGAACAGGTCTTCCCCAGCCATGCCGCCTCGCAAAGTTAGGTCAAGAGGGTCTAATCGAGTGGTCAACCCTGACCAGCAAGAAGTCCTTCCTGATCCCGCTCAGCAACAAGGGCAACTCCCCCCTACCATGGAAGAGCCCCTCCAAAAGAACCCTCCACCTCCTGATCCAAAGGGTCCAAACCCTCAGAAACAGCCTCTTCACCAAGAGAACCTCTCCATCCATAACACCTCCAGTGCCTCCATGGCTTCCCATCATCCCCGAGCCTCTGGTCGCCACAATGCCCCTCCCAAACGTCCGCAAGATGATGACCTTCGTCGTCATCTGGATGAAAAGCGGGCTCGGGAGGAAGCCTCCCGCCAGCAAGAGCGATCCCCCCGTCGTCGAGAGTACAGGAGGTCCCCCATCCGAAGAGGGAGGAAGGACTCCCCCGATCATTACCGAAGGAGGCACTCTCCCGCAGGTCGGCAGCAGCCTAGGAACTATGAGGCACCAATCACCCGTGCCGAGTTCCAGCAGTTCCAAGCAATGGTACAACAGGCACTCAACCTCCGTCAAAACCCTAATGAGCCGAAGGCCCCGTCCCCTCCTCCAGTCCGGAGCCCTCGCCGACGGTCCCCCTCTCCTCGTCCCGCTCCTACCAACTCCCGGCGTACCCCAAGTCCTCGTCGCTCCCGAAGCTACCATCACCGCAGCCCTCGCTCCCCCTCATACGAAGACGAGTCCCGGGGCTCGGCAGATTACCGTCGGAGAGATGACACCATGAACCGCCGTCTAAACGAGGTGGAAAAACTCTTGGGACAGATAAACCGAGAAGAGGAGCTTAGGGGGAGGACCCTACGTCCTAGCCGCCCCCCATTCTCCCGGACCATAGTAGATGCCCCTGTGCCGTTCGGTTTCAAACCTCCCCAGTTCGAGAACTACACTGGGGAGACCGATCCAGTTGACCACATCGAAAGCTTTAAGACTTTGATGCTCCTCCATCAAGCTTCCGATGCCCTCCTCTGCAAAACATTCCCTGCAACTCTCAAAGGCCCAGCTCGAGAATGGTACTCTCGTCTTGCCCCGGCGTCGATATTCTCCTTCGAACAGTTCGAAACCCTGTTCATCACCCATTTTGTCAGCAGCCGAAGGGCTGAGAAGACCAGCATCTCCCTCCTGCACCTTCACCAGAAGAAGGGGGAAAAGCTGAGAGATTATGTGAAAAGGTTCACAGCCGAAGCCCGAACCATAGCGTCTCTGGACCAGTCGGTCGCTACGGTGGCATTTCAATCCAATGTCCTCAATTCCAACCTCCGCTCCTCCCTCGCCAAGAAACCACCTCATGACTTTTCCGACCTACTCCTTCGCACTGAAAAGTACATCCGGGCCGAAGAGGCCGAGCAACAACCCCACCGGGAGGGTTCTACCTCCGGGTTTAAGAGGAAGGGGACGGAAGAAGAAGAAGGGGCCAGGAAACTCCAGAAAGATAACGCCGGCCAGCGCCGACCTCCTAGATTTGAAAAGTTCACTCCCCTCACTACTAACATCTCCACCATCTTCATGGAAGTTGAAAAAGAGGGAGTCTTACCTCCTGCCCCGAGGATGAACACTCCAGCAAAAAGAAGAGATAAAGAGAAATGGTGCCGCTATCACCGAGACCATGGTCATGATACCAACGATTGCCGTGCCCTGAAAAACGAGATCGAAGCCCTTATCCAGAGAGGGTAACTGGCCAGGTTTGTGAGAAAAGACCAAGCGGAACTTCCCCCTCCGCCTCGGGGGGCTAACAAGCGTCCGGAAAGAGAAGAGACACCAGATTTCGAAGAAGAGCGAGTCCTCCACCTCATCCACGGGGGACCAATGGGGGGCTCCTCTAACTCCTCTCGGAAAGCCTTCATATGAGAAGTCAACTCGGTCCGAGCCACCCCTCCTCCCAAAGGACTCGGAGTGCCAGTCACATTCTCCGACGAAGATCTCGAGGGAATTCGGACCCCGCATTGTGACGCACTCGTCATTAGCCTCCACATGGCGAATTTCAAAGTGGAGAGAATCTTAGTGGACAATGGCGGCTCCGTCAACATCCTCTTCCTCTCTGCTTTTAAAGGCCTAAAGCTCTCCAGAGATAGACTCAAGCCCGCCGGTTACACTCTCCACGGGTTCACAGGGGTTCCGGTAACTATTGAAGGGGTAATCACCCTCGATGTAACTGCCGGTCAAACTCCTACCACCCGAACAGAACCGATGGACTTCATGGTGGTGGATGTTCCCGCTGCCTACAACGTCATTCTGGGTCGGCCAGGCCTCGCAGCTCTAGAAGCTGTCCCCTCAGCATACCATCTGAAGATGAAGTTTCCCACCCGGTCCGGGGTCGGGGAAGTAAGGGGAAATCAGGAGCAGGCCCGGAAATGCTACATGACCTCAACCCTTGGGCCCGTCCTCTCCTTAGAGACTCTGGAAATCCCCCAAGACACGGCGAAACTGACCTCCGAGCCGGTGGATGAACTGGAGGAGGTGCTCTTCTCTGAACAAGAGCCGACCCGCAAGTTCTTTGTAAGCAAAACCCTTCCGTCCGCCCTATACTCAGATATTGTGAAATGCATCCGAACCAACCAAGACCTCTTCGCGTGGTCCGCGGCAGACATGCCTGGTATCTCCGAGGAACTCTTGGTCCACCGCCTCAGCGTTGATCCGGGATCCAAACCGGTTCAGCAGAAGAGGCGTAAGTTCGCCCCCGAGCGTCAGCTCGCTATCAAAGAGGAGGTGGATAAATTGCTGAAGGCCCGATTCATACAAGAAGTAAACTATCCTGAATGGTTATCAAACGTAGTAATGGTGAAGAAGTCGAACGGGACTTGGAGAATTTGCATTGATTTCACCGACCTCAACAAAGCCTGTCCCAAAGATCCCTTCCCTCTACCGAGTATCGACACTCTGATTGACGCAACCTCGGGACATGAGCTTCTAAGCTTCATGGACGCTTTCTCAGGTTACAATCAGATAAAGATGTTCCCGCCGGATATCCCAAAGACGTCCTTTGTGACCGACCAAGGCCTTTATTGCTACAGAGTCATGCCATTCGGCCTAAAGAACGCAGGGGCAACATACCAGCGCCTCGTCAACAAAGTTTTTCAGGCTCAGATCGGCAGAAACATGGAAGTGTACGTCGATGACATGCTTGTGAAAAGCATCCGAGGTGTTGATCATGTGACCGACCTCCAAGAAGCATTTGATGTTTTAAGAAGGCACAATATGAGACTCAACCCGAACAAGTGTGCGTTCGGCGTCTCATCAGGCAAGTTCCTCGGCTTCATGGTTAGCCAACGAGGAATAGAGGCGAATCCGGAGAAGATCAAGGCCATACTGGACATGGCCCCCCCTAGAAATGTCAAAGAAGTTCAGAGGTTGACTGGTCGCCTAGCCGCCATAGGGCGCTTCCTGTCGAAGTCCGGGGAGAAGTGCCTCCCGTTCTTCAAAGCCCTCAGGGGGGCTAAAGGATTCGAGTGGGGGCAGCAGCAACAAGACTCCTTCGACCAGCTTAAAGCTTACCTCGTCAATCCCCCTCTCCTTAGCAAACCAGTACCCGGCGAACCGCTATACCTCTACCTTGCAGCTTCCGAACAGACGCTCAGTGCGGTCTTAGTCAGAGAAGAAGAAAGGGCTCAGAAGCCCATTTACTACGTCAGCAAGGTGCTCCGGGACGCCGAACTCCGGTACCCGAAGATTGAGAAAATGGCGTATGCCCTAGTAATGGCCGCGAGAAAACTTAGACCCTACTTTCAGTCCCATTCGGTGATCGTCCTTACCGACCAGCCGCTGAAACAGATTCTTCACAAACCCGAGACTTCCGGTCGCCTCATGAAGTGGTCGATCGAGCTGAGCCAGCACGATATAACTTATCAGCCTCGGACTGCAATCAAGGCACAGGCGCTGGCCGAATTCATAGTTGAGACTACAATCCCCGAGTCTGGCTAAGCAGCAAAGGGACCCCCCGTCTGGTCGGTCTACGTTGACGGCTCCTCTTGTAATGAGGGAAGCGGGGCAGGAGTCATCCTGGCAGGACCAGATGACTTCATCCTCCAATACTCCCTCCGGATAAATTTCAAAGCCTCGAACAACGAGGCCGAATATGAAGCACTAATAGCCGGGCTTCGAATGGCCCGAAATGCTGGGGCACAACGGCTACAGATTTTCAGCGACTCCCAGTTGATTGTCAACCAGGTCCTCGGCGAGTATGAAGCCCGCGATGACAGAATGATTAAATACTTGGCCAAAGTAAAGAGCCTCATGGTGCTGTTCGACGAGGCTCTCATCCAAAGGATCCCCCGAGAAGAAAATGCTCAGGCCGACGCCTTATCCAAGTTAGCCTCCTCTTCCCTTCAAGGTCTGGAACAGACCGTTTTGATAGAAGTCCTCCTGAAGCCGAGCATAGAGGACGAAGCGCCAGACTCCGTTGAAGCATTGCCCGTCCTCCTCGAAGACAACTGGATGAAACCCATTGTCGAATTCCTGAGGGACGGACTCCTCCCTGAAGATCCGAGGGAAGCACGAAGAATCAGGACCCGAGCCGAGCGTTTTACTTTAATCGAAGGCATCTTATATAAACGCTCCTTCACCCAGGTGGATGGTCGACCGTATCTAAGGTGCCTCTCCCCCGACCAAGCCGACTACGCCCTGCAAGAGCTCCATGAGGGGATCGGCGGAGCTCATTCTGGATCCAGGGCTCTAGCGCGCAAGGTGTTGAACTATGGATATTACTGGCCCACTCTCCTACGGGACGCCGAACGACATGTTCGGCAATGCAGCTCCTGCCAAAAGTATGCAGACATCCGACGCCTTCCACAGGCACCGCTAACCTCCCTATCAAGTCCCATTCCCTTCGCTATGTGGGGGATGGATTTACTAGGACCATTTCCTCCAGCCCCCGGGCAGCTAAAGTTCCTAGTCGTGGCAGTCGACTATTTCTCTAAATGGATAGAAGCCGAGCCCCTGGCTACGATCACCGAGCATAGGGTCGTTCAATTCTTCTGGAAAAATGTGATTTGCCGGTTCGGCGTTCCCCGAGTCATAGTCACGGATAATGGAACGCAGTTTACTGGGGCCGCCTTCCGAGCCTTATGTGAGGACCTCTCCATACAACACCGATTCTCCTCCGTCTCCCATCCTCAGTCGAATGGCCAAGCAGAGAATGCCAACCGACAGATTCTTTCGGGCATCAAGAAGAGATTAGACAAATGTTCCAAAGGACTGTGGGTCGATCAGCTACCCAACGTGCTCTGGAATCACCGTACCACCAAGCGGACCCCAACAGGCGAGAGCCCATTCAATCTCACCTATGGGACCGAGACCATCATCCCCCTGGAAGTCGGGATACCCTCTCCTCGTCTGATAGCTTATGAAGAAGAGCAGAACGCTAGAGAGCTCAGAGCGAGTCTGGATCTGATAGATGAAATCAGAGAGAAAGCGGCCATACGCCAGCAAGCTTACCGAAGGAGGATCGAGCTAGCATACAACAAAAGGGTCCGCCCGACGGACCTCAAAGAAGGGAATCTCGTCCTCCGAAAATTGGCCATCTCGTTCCCCGGACAGAAAAGCAAACTGGCCCCGAACTGGGAGGGACCATACAAAATCTCAAAAGTGATCCGCCCCGGCGCATACAAGCTAGAAGATCTCGAAGGCAGAGAGATTCCCAGGACTTGGAATGCCGACCATCTTATGAAATACCAAGAGAAGGCACCTACGCCTCTCTAAGTAACTCGAGATGTCGAACCTTCCCCTTCCTTTTACTAGTAGTGATTTTTCTTTTATTTCTTCATTGTAATAACGGCTAGCAACTTTAGAAGCAGCCGATCATTAGATATTAATAAATAAAGTTCTTTCGTATTTGCTACTACATCTCTCTGCTTTTAATTTCTTAATCTTACGATGGTTCCGGAGTCCAACACTTGGCTCGATTTTACTTCGCAAGTTCGCTTCTAAGCGAACTAGAAGTAGCTCGCCATTCGGAATTGCTCCCACAGCCGTTGAATGGTACGGAGTCCAACACTTGGTTCGACTCTACTCCGCAAGTTCGCTCCTAAGCGAGCTAGGGGTAGTTCGCCATTCGGAATTGCTCCCACGCCCTTAATCTTACGATGGTTCCGGAATCCAACACTTGGCTCGATTTTACTTCGCAAGTTCGCTTCTAAGCGAACTAGAAGTAGCTCGCCATTCGGAATTGCTCCCACAGCCGTTGAATGGTACGGAGTCCAACACTTGGTTCGACTCTACTTCGCAAGTTCGCTCCTAAGCGAGCTAGGGGTAGTTCGCCATTCGGAATTGCTCCCACGCCCTTAATCTTACGATGGTTCCGGAGTCCAACACTTGGCTCGATTTTACTTCGCAAGTTCGCTTCTAAGCGAACTAGAAGTAGCTCGCCATTCGGAATTGCTCCCACAGCCGTTGAATGGTACGGAGTGCAACACTTGGTTCGACTCTACTCCGCAAGTTCGCTCCTAAGCGAGCTAGGGGTAGTTCGCCATTCGGAATTGCTCCCACGCCCTTAATCTTACGATGGTTCCGGAGTCCAACACTTGGCTCGATTTTACTTCGCAAGTTCGCTTCTAAGCGAACTAGAAGTAGCTCGCCATTCGGAATTGCTCCCACAGCCGTTGAATGGTACGGAGTCCAACACTTGGTTCGACTCTACTCCGCAAGTTCGCTCCTAAGCGAGCTAGGGGTAGTTCGCCATTCGGAATTGCTCCCACGCCCTTAATCTTACAAAGGTTCGGACTCCAACACTTGGTTGCCGAGCGTTCGTGCCACCGACCGTATTACACGCTCGAGTTCGGCGGTCAAGATCTCTAAAGATTTCCCAAGTCTGAAGCCTCGGTGCCCGCTCCGAGCATTCTGGCCACCGACCTTATCGCGGGCTTGGGTTCGGCACCCGTCCCGAGCGTATTCGACACCGATCGTATGACAGGCTCGAGTTCGGCGGTCAACACCAATCAAAAATGCCAAGTCTCAAACCTCGGTTCCACGACTCCACAGTTAGGGCGGAAATTGAGCAACTGCGATACAGCGACAGTTAAATCGATTCCAATTTTATTAAAAGCAACCCTTACATACATCAATATTACAAGGCACTAAAGATTACAAGAAGCTGAAAGGCAAAGATTACAAGACACCGAACTCGGACCCGTCAACGCTTCCGAGGCGCAGGGATGCTCCTCTTCAGGGACACCTGAGGCCGGCGACGTTTGCCTCCGAAACCCGATCCCAGGCCAGCAAGTTGGGACGTGTCCTCGGCACTGCTTCTGGCAGCCACGCCGACGGATGCACCGCTCGACGAAATGGCCACTGAGCTCTGCGCGTCCCCCGGGCTCAGATAGCCGAGGCGCTCACGGGTCGCCATCTCGTAAAAAGTGATGCCACGCTCGCTCTCTGCTCGGGTGCATGAAGTGCTCCTTACATTAATTGGCCCCGAACGCGGCCTGAGACGAGCCACCTCTGCTTCCAGCTCGGAGATCCGACCCCTCAATGAACCGTCTTGCGCCTCGACCTCAAAGCAGGCCGGTACGGCCGAGCTCGGAACTCCAACGTGGCTCGCGATAAGATGACGAAGATGAGTAACTTTGATGCTCCGGTCAACAGTGGCTCTCTTCAACACATCGACTTCGGCGGCCAAGTCGTCTCGTTCGGCCGTAAGCTTGGCCACCTTAGTCGTCAGCTCCTCTCCTTCCGCCCGAAGCTTAGTCTCCGTAGTTTGCAAGTGGTGAATCTCCGAAAGCAGGTCGTCCCTCTCCGCCGTTACCTTTGACAGTGTATGGCGAAAGCACTTGGTCCGAAGGTTACTAGTGAAGGCAGCTGGCGAAGCCTCGCCCTCACCCGAGGTGGTCATCTCGGCAATCCTGCCTTCCAGACGTCGAATGTCGCTATCCCGCTGCCCTAAGATAAGCTGAAGCTGGCCTCGCTCCGTTTCGGCTCGGCGCAGTCCTAGCTCGACTTCGTAAAGTCGCTCTCTACACTTCGCCAGACTCAACCTCGTCGCCCCGAGGCCTGCCTCGGCTCGAACCTTGGCATCCGACCCTGTACGCTCGACCTCTTGGGCTACCAGAACAAGCTGAAAAGAAATGCAAACAAGCAACAAAAATTCAGATATTGTCTAAGTCCTAGACTTCGGGGATTCTTTTGAACAAACGCTCGAGCACTCAACAGTCAACAGACAAGTACACGAAGCCGAGCCCAAAAAGTTGGAGTTTTTCATTCATTTCAAAAAGGTAGCGGTGGCCAGTCCGCTATTAGGCGTTACACGACAAAAACGACAAAAAACAAAAAGAAAAAAAAAAAAAAAAAGAAAACAGACGGAGTCAGGGCGCGACCTCTTTCCCGGGGCGGTGAGAGGGGGTCGAGGGCGACGCCTCCGAAGGGGCAACCGTCGCCAAGGGGGTAACCACCGACCCCTGAGCTCCGGCGGGGGGATCGGCCAAAGGCTCGTCGTCGCCCCTCTCCTCCTCTTCTTCTTCTTCTCCCTCCGATTCGGGGTCGAAGCCTTCAACGTACCCCGGGAACAACCTCCAACCCGAGCAGTCCACGGAGGGATAGGCCTCCTTCACCCGGGCGAGAGCGTCGGCGAAGGCCTTGGCCATGTTTTGGGTGAGGTAGCTCTGCGCCTTCTCCATGGTCGCATCCTCCGCCTTCTTCACCGCCGCCGCTTGGGCCTCAACCGCCTCGGCCAACTGCTTGGCCGCCTCCTCCTTTTGCTGACGGAGTTGGCCCTCCAGCGTCGTGACCCTGTCCTCGAGGTAGTTGACCCTCGCCGACTTGGCCTCGAAGTTCAGCTCGAGCTTGTCGAGCTCGGTCTGAACCCGGGCCTTCTCCTTCCGAGCTTGGTCGGATTCCTTCTTCATCTCTTTCTCCTGGGCCGCCAACCTCTCGGTGAGGAGCCCGAAGTGAACAACGATCTACGAATAGAGCACGAAATTTCATCAAAATGACAACTTGAGAAGTTCGGCATAAAAAGGGGAGGGGGAGGGAATAGGTTCAACACTCACCGACACCGCCGAGCACGCTATCTCGATGACGTCGTCTCCCTCCCATTCGGCCTCCATGGCATCCCGATCCTTCGGCGTGGCGAGGTGCTTGATGGCCTCCATGCTCGCCAAAGAGTTGCCCAGGAACCCGTCGTGCTTCCGAACCTGCCAGTCCGGAACATGGAGCCTCTTGTGGGCCTCGGTCAGAAGAACCTCGGCCGTCTTCGTCAGCGGCGGCGTCGCCATCTCGAGGGCTGCGGCGACGGGGAACTCGCCGGCCTTGGTCGACGTCGAAGCACCTACGCCCTCAGGAGCCGGGCCCTCAACGATTACTACCTCTTCGGCCACCTCGGTGACCTTCGGAGCCTTGGACGCCGGCTGCTTCGACGCCACCCTCTTCCTCTTCCTCGGAGCCTTGTTGGCAAGGCTCGTCCTCAACGCCAGCACTGCTTGATAGTCCATTTGCTCTGCACCACAAGTCAAGTTGGTTAGCTCGGAGCAGGACAAGAAAAATGAAGTACAAAAAGAAAAAAAAAACGAAGGCAGTAAATAAAAGAAGCAGCGTACTGGGGTTAACATGAGCGAGCCCTCCCTCATACAGGACGTCCTCGGTCAACTCCCTCCAGTCATACTTCGGCCGATCAAGAAGCGCCCGTACAGCGTCTTCATCTTCGGGTCGAAGTGCCGGCAGCGCCTTCACCCTCTTCGGAACACCTTCCACCCAACCAACAGGGATAGGCCAGGCCTTCGCGCTACGCACCAGAAGATACTTCTCGCGCCAGAACTTGATAGAGTCCGGACAGCCGACAAGCCTCCCCCCAAGCCTCGGAGTCAGATAGTACCGGTAGGCCGACCTATTCCCTTGGTGCAGCTGATAGATGGTCCGAAGCACACTCAACTCCGGCTGAATCCCCTCCGCTTGGCAGTGAAGTACGAAGCCGTTTATGACTCTCCAGGCGTTCGGCATAAGTTGGATGGGGCTGACCCCGAACCAATTTAAGACCGTTACTGCGAACGGATGGAGAGGTAGCCGAGCTCCGGCGATAAAGGCGTCGACCGGCCAGCAACATATGGTCACCGGCAACGGCGAGTTGGCCCTAACCCCGGGGCCCGGCAGCATAAGCTCGTACTCCTGCGGGATCTGGAAGCAGTCCCGAATCGCCCCTAAGTCCTCTTCGGCGAGGATCGACACCGTCTCATCGGCCTCCGTCGTCTCCCTCACCGCGTTCTCCTCGAACGACCTCGCCCTCCCGTACACTATCCGTTCCGCCTGATCCTCTGGGAGTTCTCGAACCCTATGGAGCCCCGTCAACGATCCCGGCAGCTGGCCGAACTCCCCCATGCGCTTTGGATCCTCCACAACAGAATCCTTGCCGAACACCTTCTTGCCCTTGGCAGCTCGACTGGAAGTTGGAGCTCCGACGACTCCAAGGGAGGGCTCGGACGAGGAAGAAGTGTGGGAAACAGACATGTTTAGAAGATAAATATAAAGGTTACCTTGAAAGGGGGAACTCGTCGGAAAATTCACCGAAAAACGGTCAGTGATCGCCTGAAGCTCTCTCAAAAGCAGACTAAGACACGAACAAAAACTTGGAAAGTAAAAAATGAGGAGGGGTGAGGATTTTTATAGAGGAGCCAGCGCTTCAATCGAGGTAAATGGGCCTCTAACACAGGCCCACCCCCACAAAACGACAAAAAGAGATCCCAAACGTCGCCTTGTTCTTCACGCTGATCCGGACGGCGCATTAATGACCATCTCGTCTGGCAGAAGCCCAGGAGGCAGCATTAATGGACGTCACATCTGTCAGAAGCTCAGACGACGTCACATCTGTCAGAAGCCCAGAAGATCACATCCGCAAGTATTGTCGAAACCGCCAAAACTCCACCCAAAAAAAAAGAAGACAAGTCAGAAACTTCGGCACAAGCTGCCGAGCACTCGTGCCACCGACCGTTTTACGGGCGTGAGTTCGGCACCTATTCACTTCGGCACAAGCTGCCGAGCACTCATGCCACCGATCGTTTTACGGGCATGAGTTCGGCACCTTTTCAGCCCGGCACCATTTGCCGAGCACTCGTACCACCGACCGTTTTACGGGCGTGAGTTCGGCACCTATTCACTTCGGCACAAGCTGCCGAGCACTCGTGCCACCGACCGTTTTACGGGCGTGAGTTCGGCACCTATTCACTTCGGCACAAGCTGCCGAGCACTCGTGCCGCCGATCGTTTTACGGGCGTGAGTTCGGCACCTATTCACTTCGGCACAAGCTGCCGAGCATTCGTGCCACCGATCGTTTTACGGGCGTGAGTCCGGCACCTTTTCAGCTCGGCACCATTCGCCGAACACTCGTGCCACCGACCGTTTTACGGGCGTGAGTTCGGCACCTATTCACTTCGGCACAAGCTGCCGAGCACTCGTGCCACCGATCGTTTTACGGGCGTGAGTTCGGCACCTTTTCAGCTCGGCACCATTCGCCGAACACTCGTGCCACTGACCGTTTTACGGGCGTGGGTTCGGCACCTATTCGCTTCGGCACAAGCTGCCGAGCACTCGTGCCACCGATCGTTTTACGGGCGTGAGTTCGGCACCTTTTCAGCTCAGCACCATTCGCCGAACACTCGTGCCACCGACCGTTTTACGGACGTGAGTTCGGCACCTATTCACTTCGGCACAAGCTACCGAGCACTCGTGCCACCGACCGTTTTACGAGCGTGGGTTCGGCACCTATTCGCTTCGGCACAAGCTGCCGAGCACTCGTGCCACCGATCGTTTTACGGGCGTGAGTTCGGCACCTATTCAGCTCGGCACCACTCGCCGAACACTCGTGCCACCGACCATTTTACGGGCGCGGATTCGGCACCTATTCACTTCGGCACAAGCTGCCGAGCACTCGTGCCACCGACCGTTCTACGGGCGTGAGTTCGGCACCTATTCAGCTCGGCACCATTCGCCGAACACCCGTGCCACCGACCGTTTTACGGGCATGAGTTCGGCGTCAAACCAGCTCGGCACAGTTCACCGAAGGCTTGTGTCACCGACCGTTCTACGGGGGTGAGCTCAGCGCCATGTGAGTTCGGCATCAGCTGCCGAATGTCCGCGGCGCCGACTGCGTCACATGCATGGGTTCGGCACCCTTGGCACCAACTCCCAGCGAGCGGAGACGACCAAACCGCTAACTAAAGGGAGCACTGTGCCGGTTCAAGAGTCCCATCTGCAGGAAAAAACACCATGCCACCTCCTTCGCGATTCAGCAATGTTCCGTTTGGTTCCCGATACAACTCCGATAGCCAGTAGAAACAGTTAAACTACTCCTCAAAGGCCGATCAAGCTCAGACTTTAGGAGTGGGGGGCTCGTGATATGGCTAAAAATGGGGTTAAATCGGAACCGCCCAGATGGATCACGAATCTTGAGGCACAGGGGTAGAACGGTGATTTCACCTCCTAACGGGTCTGAAGCGGGTACTGGCTATCTTCCCCGAAGATCCACTTACCCGCAAACGGATCCACCCCAATCGGGTACGGGTTTCGATCCGCAGCAAACCCAGCCCAGAAGGGACAGAATTAGGGTTTCTGATTAATCAACAGCCCTGATTCATGTCTATCCTTTCACCGGGATTTGGGATTAAAGTCCTTATCTGATTACAGGGAATATACCTTATCAGATTACATTCCTAATCTGTTCACGGGGAGAATATTCCATATCAGATCACGAGGATTACATTCCTAATCTGTTCCCTTAGACGCCTATAAATACCCCCCATCCATCTCCATTAAGAGGTAATCAATCTTTCACCAGTTTTTACGCTCTTTCATAGTCTGCCAGATTACTGACTTGAGCGTCGGATGGTGCGTCGCCGGGAACAACCCCGGTGTCTCGCACTTTTTGCAGGTGCACGGCGGGAGCGACGATCGACGCCCGATGGAACAGGTACGCAGGTCTTTCTATTCAGTTTCCCCGAGAATCCACAAGTTCTATCTGTTTGCCCCCCACACCAAATTTAGCGGCAACAGTAACTTTTTTAATATTTAATCCGAACTAATAACTAAAGAAAAAGAATTAATCATACCTTGGTGAAGTGGCGGGATCTGGATCGTTGATCTTAATCGAGCTCGCCCACTGTGGCGATCGGACGGCTGTGATCTACCTCCAGAGCTACCCAGTGCCACTCAAGCTACCTATGCGGAGCTCTTATCTGGTGGCAAGCACCAGGTAGATTGAGGCAATCTATTCATTAAGAGGAGCGCAGATTTTGAAGAGATCCTATGATCCATATCGACGATTTTGCTCATGTTACCCAGAACACAGGTTACCCAGTGTCGCACACCAGGTAGGGTGGCAAGAACTGATGTGGTGCTGACGTGGCGTGATGCGGCATGACGTGACGCTGACGTGTCGTTTGACATGGCGCCACGTGGCACGTGTTGACTGGTCAACATTTTGTGCTGCGAATAAGGCGACGTGGTGACACGTGGCACCCATTGACTAGTCAACGGCTCACTCACCCCCTCCTCATCCTTCTTTTCTCAAGTCGGCGACACTTGTGGAGCACGTATCGCTTTCCCCCTTCTCTTTCCTTTTTTTCTTCTTTCTTTTTTGGCGTCGAGGGCTTTTGGGCTTCTCCCAACTGTTGGGGGCCCAAAGGTCGGGAGCCCAAGAGTCAGGACCCAAACCTTTAAGACCCCCAATCTGCTTCCCCACTCTTATTTTCGTGCTTCTCCCTCCCTCCCTCTCTCTCTATCTTCCCGACTCCTCTCTTTAAAAGTTATCCAATGGGTTTTTTAGTTCTCCGGCGATCTTTTCTGATCGTACGGGTCAAATCAGGTAATTTACATTAATTTATAAGATGTGTAGGGTCTTGTCGAGCAGTGACTCTTCCTCTTTCAGTCATCTGTAGAAGAAGTGTCTACCTCTCGACCTAGTGGAAGAGAGAAGGGAAAGGGGGTAGCGGAGCAGTCTTTTATGAAGGTGGAAACAATTATAGAGGTGGATAGGAAGGCAGGCGAGTTTAGGAGATACTCTTATCCTCTTACGGGTCTCACTCGCATTTGCCAGTACCATGACAACTTGGGGGATCTAGATGAGCATGGTCTTTGATATGAGGAGCCCGAGCTTTGTGAGGTGGTTGAGGCAGACTCTATCTCTCTCTCTCTCTCTAAAAGTTCTCCGATGGATTTTTTTCGTTCTCCGGCGATCTTTTCCATTCGCACGGGTCGAATCAGGTAATTTACGCTAATTTATAAGATGTGTAGGGTCTAGTAGGGCGGTGACTCACCCTCTTCCAGCCATCTGTAGAAGAAGTGTACCTCTCGACCTAGTAGAAGAGAGAAGGGAAAGGGGGTAGCAGAGCAGTCTTTTATGAAGGTGGAAACAATTGTAGAGGTGGATAGGAAGGCAGGAGAGATTGGGAGATATTCTTGTCCTCTTACGGGTCTCACTCGCATTTTCCAATACCCCGACAACTTGGGGGATCTAGATGAGCATGGTCTTCGATATGAGGAGCCCTAGTTTCGTGAGGTGACTGAGGCAGACTCTATCTTGAATATCCTATCCAAGGTGGATCTCCATCTGATTAGAGACAGTTTCACGATCCCCTCCCAGTTTGAACTTCTTCTGCCCTGCACGGGAGCAAGGTTATGCTCGACACTCCTCAACAAGTACTGCTTCTTTCCTATTTTATGCCCTCCATGTCGGCTTTCGGTTCCCGATGCACCCCTATGTCAAGGAAGTCTTGTGGTGGTACACATTTAGCCCGATACAGTTTGTGTCGTACATGTCGAGGCAGGTGAACGCTTTCATCCTACAGCATCGGGCAGTGGGTGTCGAGCCGAGTTTAGCGGTACTCAGTGTGCTCTTCAGGCTTCATCAGAAGAGAAAGTCAGAGTTTTGCTTCTACTTCACTCCTCACATAGCGAAGAAGCTGATTAAGGTCCCAGATTTGATATTTTGGATGAAAAGTTCTTCAGAGTGCGTAGCCTGGAGCCGTGAGGGATTCTGACTAAGTGACAGACCATCATGCCGAAGAGGATTAGGGTGGACCATGTGTTAGAGGTTGCACAGAAGAAGTTGTATGAAGACCTCGTGTGATGACCTCCTCAAGCGGGAGCCGTTGAGGTCGAAGCAGGTCATGGAGGAGGTTCTTTTTAAGGGGGATCTGAGCCCGATAGACCCTTGTACAACTTTAGCTTCTTATCTGCTTAAGCATTTTATAATCTCGTTTCGCTGTGTTTTACTCCTCATTTTGATGTCTTCCCTTTTTATTACTACAGGGTGACTTTGTGTTCGTACAATAGCTTTTTGATGAGGTAAGGGACAGCGGGATTATCGCGACACCACTACTAACTGTAGCGGAAGGGGTGAACCATACGACTACGACCCCGGGCATAGTGGAAAACATAACCGAAGGTATCGCGACACCGCTACTGACTGCAGCGATGGGAGTGAACCGTACGACTGTAACCTCTCATCACTGGAAATGTCAGAAACAGGTAGAGCACAAAAGTAGGATGAATTGAGAGGGATCGAACCCTATCATCTGGAGAACATGAGCTTGATTTGGGGAATATGTATGTTTCCAAATCAAGTGTGCATTAGAGTAGGAGCATCATGTGCATTTGAGTTTATGCATTAGATTCTAGGTCATGGCATACACCGACACTTGTGGTTTAATTGCACAATTTCCTTTTGCATCAAATATTGGTTGTTGAGGTTTGGGTTCGCTGGTTTCATCAGCATTGCGTCAGTTGCATTCAACTGACATGCCCACAGTTTGTTAGTTGTAGGAATGCTGATCGAGAAGTTGGGAACTCGAGGTGTGTGGAGCATTCAAGTAAAGATTATTGATCATTGGTGATATGTAAATTATCGATGTAGTTCATGATGAATTTTTTTTAATGTTGAACTATTTTGTACATTGTAATAATACTAGGTTTGCCCGTTGACACGTTCCTACGGCACGTCTTCGGAACGGTGCACCTGGTTCTATTATATAAAATAGTTTTGGACGTCTAGAAAATTAATTGAAGTAGCAAACATATTATATGAGAAAGCAGTATATCTACCTTTAAGCTCAACCATCGCCTTCTTGATCATTAGCTTGAACTTACCTGGAATGCATATAGTTTGTTAGAAACAATGCATAGAGTTTTTTTTTACTTCAGCATCACTTTTAGATGTTTGTAATCATCATGCAAGAACATTATCATATAGTTTTTATAGAGCTTACTCTAATCCCATAACCACTATGAGCATGTCTAAATACAATGGTAACACAGGTGCAGGTGTGAAGGTATCTACAATACCAATATTCTAAACATTTGTTTGTCTGAGACTCAGTTTGCAATTAAAATACCTCTTATTATTATTTCAACCAAAATGAAATACATGAAGTTCTCAAAACTTTAACCCAAGCTAATCATTTCTTTTATCTCCACTTTGTCTCCCCATTGCACATTTATAAAAAAAAATCAAAATGGATAAATAACAAATTGACTTTAGCTGTTTTTCTTGAGTGGAGAGTTTGCACCCTTTCACGGGTAAACTCCAGTCATCCCAATCCTATATATCCAAACATACACTAAAAGTTCTTATATGTTATATTATCCATGGTTTCTAATAACCAGTGAAGGGAACACTTCACGATAGTAGTTTCTCTTATAATAAAGAAATTAATGTTGTATATTTGCCAAGTTATTTTATGTTTCTGGTCAGCTTACCTGTCCTGCTATGGTTTGGAAGCCCAAACTGAGGCCACCAAATAATCCATCTCTCACTTGCGTACACCTTAAATCAAAACCAATAAAAAAACTCATCAAATAAATCACTAAATTAAATTTTTTTTAAACCCAAAAATAATACAATCATACATCTCTGAACTTAGATCTCATGCACACACAAAATTCGAGTCAGCAAAAAACTGAGTAATCCCCTGCACACAAAATTAAAAATTAGAATAAGAATTTGATTAATGAGTTAAAATTAGAGTCGTCGCATCGCATATAGAGGCTCTCGATTCGGTGGAGGGTTGTCGCCGATACGGAGTCGCTTGATATTCGCGCTCGATTTGGTGGAAGGGAGTCACCGATACGGAATCAGCAGCGGATCAGATATCGGCGATGACCTCTTGATTGGGGTTTGACATTAGATTTGGATTTGGATTTGCTTTGAGATTTTCAAATTTTCAAATTTTCAAATTTTCAAATTTTCAAATTTTCAAATTTTCAAAAATTTTTTTATTTTAAAATTTTTAAAACTTTTTTAATTTTTTCTAATTTTAAAAATTTTAAAATTTTGGTAATATATGTTCTTGACTTTTTGAAAAGTTTGATCTGGGCGATTTCCCTTCCTCAGCTTATCTCCATTCCTCCGCTTGTTTTTGCCTGATCCCGTCGATCCCTACATCCTCTCCCCCCCCTCCCCTTCACATGTAATCTTCAGCTCGCGACCCTCTTCTGGCCCATCTCCCCTTTCCTTCCTCTCTCTCTCTCTCTCTTTTCTCTTTCGCTGTCGTCGGTGGCCATTCGTTCATCTGCTGTGGTCCCCGCATCATCTCATCGGGAAGCTGGGCTGTGTCTCGCGCTCCCCCTTGCATCCCTGGTTCGATTTGGTCGAGGGCAGGCACTGTCTCCTTCTTGTCTTCCCAGGAGATGGTGGTGCCGCGCATCTTTCCCAGTTGGTTGGTTCCGGTCGTCGTTTGTGCCCCCAGGTGAGGTGACTTCATCCCTCCGTTCTGCTCCGGTGGATCTCCATCCGCCTGGTTGCGTTGGACTCAGTTCTCTCCGGCGCTTAGCTGCTAGCCTATCTCTGTAAGTTATTGTGTTTTTTAGTAATTTTTTCTTTTTTGTTCTTCTCTTCTGTTAGTTCCTTTCTCTGGATTCTATCTGTCAGTGTTGTTCGTCGGCGATCCGTCTTTAAATTTTGATCTCGCGTTCCCCTTTTATTTTTCTCTCCTTTCGTGCTAGTGTTTTCACTTTCTCGAAGAGCTAGCTGCGATTTAGTGGCTTCCATTCTCGAGCCTTGGTGTTCGTAGCACTCTTTGTTTGGATCTCTGAATCCATTGGAGAGGGTGCTAGTTTGCTGACATTTTCCTTCTGGTTCAAGTGCTTAATTTCTTGCTTTAGTTCTGTGTTAGTTTTGGGGCAATTCTTGCTCATTTCTCGATCTGCCAGTTGGATCTCTACAGTAAGTGTTTGATTTCCTCTCTCCTATTTCCCTAATCGTTCTTCTTTCGACCGTTTGGTGGTTTTGGGCCTGTCATGCTATGGGCCTTTCTTGAACTGAGGTTGTCAAAAAAAAACAACAAAAAAAATAACGATGTTATTGTCTCAGGGCCCATCCAATTCTCTTAGCGGTCAGCCTAGTAAACAGAATGTTCTGGGTCGAGGGCTTTCGTCTTCTTACCGCCCTTTCTTTCATCCCCCTCTTTCTCAGTCGAAAAACCCGTCCTCTTCATCCCCTTCTCTCGCTCCGGTTTGCTTTCGTTGTCTCCAACCGGGGCACGTAAGGGCCTTCTGTTCGGACAACATGAAGTATTTATTTTGTCTCAAAGACGGCCACTCTCGTAACCGCTATTTTTCGCTTCAAAAAATTTTGGGTCTTTCTCTGGGCGTGCCCATTTTCGATCAGGTATTGGCAGCACTTGATTTCCCCTCTCTGCAAACCAAGCTTGCTGACACTCTTGCTCGAAAGCCCAAGAGGGCGAAAGTGTCCTCTGATTCTCCTCTCCCCCCAATGTTCCTCCTCAGCATCTGGTTAAGGTGAACAAGCCACAAGTCACCGTAGTGTTCATTCCCTCTGTGGAGCTTTCGGACAGACTTAAAATGTTTGAATGCTATGGTGCGGTTTCTTTCTCTGGAGATTCAGTTTCTAACAAGACTCTTGATTCATTTCTGTGCAATTCCTGTAATGTCCAAGATTGGGGGTGGGCAATTAACACTTGTTCTAATGGGGAAATGGTGATTCACTGCCCCTCTATCCAAATTCTGGAAGAGCTCATCGCCATCACCTCACTATCGATCGGTGCTATAAAGATTTCTATTCGTAAATGGGGTCATAGGGGTCTTCCTCTCCCCTCCCTGGTTCAATCCCCTGTGCATGTGACTTTAATCAGTCTCCCGCCTTTCTGTTATTCTCACCGACTGGTAGCGGACATGTCTAAATGTGTGGGTGAGCTTCACCACATTTCTTCTTCTTCGATGTTGGCATCTGGATGTCTGCAGCTTGATGCCAAAATCTACTGTCCTGATAAGGAAGAGAGGGTTGAAGCTTACTCTCTTAGAGATAATTCCTCGTCCTTCGATATTTCAGTCATATATCAAAATGGGGCTAAGAGGGGACCCAATCCTGCTTGTTCAGCAAATGAAACTCCTAAGCCCTTTGCGGTAGTCCCTCCCTCTCCTAGTTCTTTTGCTGTTGGATATTCTTCTCAGTCGAAGGCCCTTTCTTCTAGGTGGAGGACGGCTAACAAAGCACCCACTAGAAAGTTCTTCCCAGCCAAACGCAGTGGCTTTATCTCTCCATCTAAAAACAAAATTTCACCGTCGAAAGTGCCTAATCTGGTCTAGATCAATCCAAACTTAGCTGCATCGAAGCTCTCTTCCTTGCACCGAGTTGGAGATTTAGAGCCTCTGCCGAAACTGTCTACCTCCCATCCGTCGAAGCTCCACCCTGTTCTTACCCCATATGCGGCCACTGCTCCTCCCTCCACTCCAGTGGTGGCCTCCTTGATTAAGGGGGATGATAAGTGACCGGTTTGGGAGGTGAACCCACCGGGAGGTGAACCCGCATTTTTCTTCAGATTGGAACAAGTTCATGAGCTCGGTGCACGGTTCTCCTTCTACTTTCAAATCCAAACCTGTTTCTACTAAAGGTTTCTCTTCATCCTCTCCGACTGCTGGGGATTGGACCGAGCAAGACGATCTGTTGGGTGATGAAGTGGTCGATCTGGACAAGGCCAATCTCAAGCATCAGGTATTTTGCTCTTTTCACACTATGAGTATTATATTCGCTTCTTCGCATGTTTTTTAGTTTAATTGTAATTACTTGCTTCGATTTCGTTGGGGTGTTTTCTCGTCTTTCTCGGCTACCTATTGTCTGGAGTTTTGCCTCGCTTCTTATTATCGCTCTAGCTCACATCTGTGGCCCTTGACTTCGATTCCGAGGGTATATACCCACTCAGTCGAAGTCAGAAGTCTAGGTTTCTCTCTTTTCCCTCCTACTCTACCTGTTCTTACTTCCCCCTTACCCCTGCTTTCTTCTTCAGGTCAGAGTAGCAGTATGCATCTGAATTTGTCTCCTTCATTCTCAGTCGCTAGCTCTGTTTGTTCGTCACAACTTATTTGTGCTGGACTTCCTAGGAGTCAGAAGTCTAATTCTTTGAATAAATTACCCTTCACGGTTATCCATTCTAGTGCTCGTATTCCAGCTAATAGAACTACGGGAACCTCGGGAGATGGGCAAGTCTCACCGGCTACTTAATCCGACAAGGCTGAGCGCTTCTCCCCTTACTCCTCTAAGTCTGGTACTGGTCCTCTAGGATCCATCTATCACCTTCAGTTCGAGTCGTTATCTAATCTTGAGATGTTGAGCATTTCTGCCGCAATGGGGTTTCTGCCTAATTCGGACAATCTCGTGGTCTTTGGTTCTATTCGAAGCCGCAAACTTTCTAGAGCTTTTGAGAATAAGGGTTTTAATGATTAGTATCTCTTGGAACGTCAGGGGCTTGGGGAGCAAGTTCAAGCAACAAGCTGTGTTCCAACTGATTTACTCCTCCCATTGTGATGTGATTTCCATCCAAGAATCTAAACTTCATTCCCCGTCCCCATCCATCCTTCATTCGATCGGAGGATCTCTTATTACTAATTGGATTTCTCACGATGCCATCGGATCAAGAGGTGGGATCCTATTTGGTTTTAAAGATGACTGATTCTCTCTCATTTCGTTTCGTAGATTAACTTTCTTTCTCGTGGTTATTCTTCACTTGGTTGAATTTAATTGTCAACTCACTGTGATATCGGTTTACGGGCCTTCTTCTGCCGATCGTCGAGAAGAGTTCTGGAATGAATTTACATCTTTCCGAAACACGATTCAAGGTTTTTGGATTTTCTATGGTGACTTCAATGTCACCAGATTCTCCTGTGAAAGATCAGGGATCGCTTCGACCTCTTCATCTTCTTCCCGTTTTAATGATTGCATCAGTTCCCTTCAAATGACTGAGATCCCTACCAACGGTAGAGCTTTTACCTGGTCTGACATGAGGTTGACTCCGAACATGGCGAAGCTTGATCGTTTTCTTGTTTCTTTTGATTGGATTAACTTTTTTCATAACTCCTTTGCGTCAGCCTTGCCCAATCCGTCGTCATACCATGTACCTATCTATTTGTTCTCCAACTATAATTTCTCTAAACCGTTCAAATTCCGTTTCGAAAAATTCTGGTTGCAAGATCAAATTTTCATTAACCTTATTACTGAGTGCCTCTCAACGATCTTAGGATCTTCCGGTCTAGGTCGTATCCTTCTTAAGCTTCATGCTATCAAGTATGGCTGTAAGATTTGGCGTAAAGAGAGACTCGCCAAAGCAAACTTTCTCAAAAATGTTCTTCTTTCTTCCATTCACTCCATCAATAAACTCAAGGAGCTTGGGCCCATTTCGGTTACTCTTCGCTCCGAACGTGCGTCATGTAAGAGAGACTATGCGTCCTTTCTACATAACGACCACATTAAATGGGCCCAGAGGGCTAAGTTTCATTGGCTCAAGGAGGGTGAAGGCAAAACTTATTTCTTCCACAATTTTGCTTCCCACCGAAAACAATGCAACCGTATCTCGTTTATTATCGACAATGGAGTTGAATTGACTTCCGATTCCAATATACATGCGACTTTTCTTACTTTTTTTAAAGAGTTACTGGGAGCGTATAAACATCCTTCTATTCACTTAGACTGGATGCAATTATATGGCCAGCAATCTCACGATCTGTCCTGTCTAGAAGATCATTTTTCTTTAAATGAGATTAAGTTGGTGGTATTCTCTTTAAAGAGTGATTCAGCCCCAGGACCGGATGGATTTCCAGCTTTTTTCTTCCAACGGTTCTGGAACTATCTCAAAGATGACCTCCTCAAAATGTTCCCGGATCTTCACCAAGGTTTTTTCTCTTTTGATAGGATCAATTACGCCCATATCGTTCTCATCCTTAAAATCTTGGGTGCCAATTCTGTTACAAACTTTCGTCCGATTAGCCTTCTCAACACGACTTTCAAGATCATTATGAAAGTTCTTTCATCCCGTCTTAGCGCGGTTATCTCTCCCATGATTGACCCAGCTCAATCGGGATTTATTAAAGATCGATTTATTCTTAATAGCGTGACGTCGGCTCAAGAAATAATTTTTGATTGCCATAGATCAAATTCGGAGGGTATTCTTTTAAAACCAGATTTTCCCAAAGGTTATGATAGTGTGAGTTGGGATTTCCTTTTCGAAATCCTTCTTCACCGTGGTTTCGGTCCGAAATGGATTGATTGGATTAAATCTAGTCTTTTCGCTAGTACCTCGTCCATTATGATTAATGTTACGGAAGGACACAAATTTAAGTGTAAATGTGGCCTCCGTCAAGGTGATCCGATCTCCTCCCTCCTGTTCTCTCTTGTGGCTGATGTTTTCAGTAAGTTGCTTCGTAATGCCTGGGAGGTAGGTGTTATTGACAGTGTTGGGGGCTCTCAAAGTTTTCGTGGAGTGCTGAACCTCCAATATGCTGATGATACTATTATTTTTGCCAAACCCAATGGGCATTCCTTACGTAACCTCAAGCTTCTTCTTTACTTATTTGAAAACGCGTCTGGCTTATCGATCAACTTTCATAAATCTTCAGTTGTGTGGCTAGGGGGAGCTCCCAACCGTCAAATCGAAATAGCTTAATTTTTTAACTGTGCTCCACCTCCTTTCCTATCTGATATCTGGGTATTCCTTTGAGATGGGGGAAACTCCATAAATCGGATTGGATGCCGATGATCGAAAAAGTTGAATCTAGACTTAACGTTTGGTCTAGAAAATAGTTGTCGCGTGGTGGCATGCTTAACCTTATCAACTCTGTCATCTCCTCTATTCCTCTTTATATGATGTCCTTCTTTTACGTCCCAGTTTGGGTTATCAAGAGGATTGACCAAATTCGTAGGAACTTTTTCTGGTTTGGAGCAGATCATTATAGAGCTGGCTTGCATCTTTGCAACTGGAAGTTGATTTGTTCCTCTAAAGAGGCTGGAGGCCTTGGGGTGCTTGACCTCAGGCATCAAAATTTAGCCCTCCTTGGTAAATGGTTATGGAGAATACTGAAATACGATCATTTGCCCTGGTCTCGTCTTATCTCCCTTAAATGTTTTTCCCGTCGCAAGGTGTGGGAATTTCATCCCACCCTGTCTAGCAATTCCTCACCATTTTGGAAGGGGGTTTGGAAGGCGGTGGGTCCCTTTCAATGCGGTATTTCCCACGTTTGTGCAAATGGCGCCAAGACCAAGTTTTGGGTCAACTTATGGCTCGGTAATATCAGGCTTGCTTCGGCATTCCCTTCTTTATTCCAACTGGATTCTAATCCTGCTTCTACTGTAGCGGATTGTGTTACCATCCTCAAAAATCAAAAATTCTGGTCTATTCGTTTTAGTTGAGTTCTTCCGTCGTCGCTTGATCTTGAGCTTCAAGAGCTTTTCGTTATCCTTAATTTTTATTCCTGGCATCCCACGGATGATTTCAAATGGCATTAGAAAGCTCCGGTAACTACTCGGTCAAATCATTCTACAAATTCGTTAATTTTGGTGGTTCCCGTTCCTCGCTTGCTAAGCCCTTTTGGGGTAATTGCGCTCCCTTAAAAGTTAAGGTCCTTACCTGGCTTGCTCTCAACAACAAACTCCTCAACATTGAGGTTCTTAATAAGAGGAACCTGGCTTTTGGTCAATTATGTTCTTTATGCTCTTCCGCTCATGAAGATGCCGACCACCTGTTTCTCCATTGCAACTTTACTCAACAATTGTGGATCAATAACACCCTTGCTTGGCAAGCCCCCGCTATCCCCAATGATTTCTTCTCTTGCTGGAGGTCTCAAGACCTTAAGCGCGAGTTTCATTATTCCTGGTTTCTATCCTTGATGGCGTGGGTGATCTGGGCGGAACGAAACAAACACATTTTTACCCTTTCTTCTTCTTCTATCGATAACATTATCGATAATTTTTTATTTTTTACCAATTTTTGGCCTTCCATTTTATTGCGCGATAAAGTGGAAGCATTGCAATTAGGTCGCCTGAAGGAGGCGACTACCATTTATCGTTCTACTAACATTATTCCTTCGTAGTTCTATTTATTTTGTGGTTATAACCCTTTCTCCTTTTCTTTGCAGCATTAATATGTTGTTGTGGTGCGCTATTGCCCTACTGACAAGTCTTTTGGGTCGTTCTGGCTATGTTCTGCCTTATTTTCTTTACACTGGGCTCACCTACTCCTCTGGCTTGGTTTTTTTTTGGCTCTATTTTGTTTTGACCGCTCTATGTAGGTTTATGTTCTTGTGGTTATCTGGTATGGTTATGCTTTCGGCAGTGGATCTTGTTTTACTCTTGTTTGTATTTTGTGGCCAGCTTCTATGTTTTGAGCCTGGTCTATTCAGTTGACTTTACTCCTTCCTTTTTCCTGTTGTTGTGTTGTATTTTTATTCTGGTGGTCGATGATTGCTAATCTTGCCTGGGCTCTTAGTGGCAGCTATTTTTGCGGATTGTTAGTTTTGTGCAGGTATTCAGTACATCTCTCGTTCTATGTTGGATCGCCAGCGATGGGTATTTTTTGTTTCCTTTCTTTTATGATTACATTCCTTTGGTGCTTCTTTCTAGTTTGCGACCCCTCGGGCGATCTTTTTTGGGTCCATTTCTGTACCGTTTCTGTATTTTGGCCTCTCTGGACCTCAGCGTCGAGGTCTATTGAGTGTTGGTCACCACTGTGGTGGCCTCAAGCTCTTGTGTCTTGCTTTTATGTTGCTGTCGTAGCTTTTTGTTTGTTTGGTTTGCTTCAGGCTTTTGCACCTCTGTCTCTCTGTTTCATGGTGATCCTAGTGGCATTTTTCTTTGTCCACCCTGGTTTTGCGTCTGTTTCTTGCCCGTTATTCAGCTGTCAGAGCGTTTCTGGTTGTTCCGCTAGCTGGATGTTTTTGCGTCCTATGTTCTCCAGGTTGGTTTCACATCTGGTTCGCGAGCTCCACTTGTGCTGGTTCTGTTTCGCAGCATGAGCTTCTTCTAGCCCTAGCCAGTGTTCTGCCTTGGGGTGCTTTCTTAGAGCCAGTGCTTCTGTTGTATTTGTTGTGGCCTGCGATCAGCATCTGTCTTTGTCGTCTTTAAAGGCCCTAGCGGCAATTTTCTTAATTACTCCTATATTTTTCTTTGGACTGTGTTGTTTGTTTGTTGTTTGTTTTACTGCTGGTAAAATTTTATCTCTCTCTGTAATTACGTTTTATTATTTATCTATTGGGCTGGAATCTTACGATTCTATCCACGTAATCAAAAAAATTAAAAATTAAAAAAAATGTTATTTTTTAAACTTTTTTTTTAAAAAATTTCTTTAAAAAAAATTAATTTTTAAATTTTTAATATTTTTTAAAAATAAAAAATTTTAAATTTAGAGCTCGAAGGTGGCCACTTAGATTTTAAAAAAAAATTAAATTAAAAGCTAGCCTCCAGGTGGCCACTTAGATTTATTTTTACATTAAACTTAACTTTTTCATTTGTAAAATCCTTGTACTACTATCCACATGCAAAACAATGAGTTGAGTGCTCAGCTTCTCTTCCATTCTATGCCCACAACTCGCTAGCTCTTCAAAATAACAAAAAGAATCCAAACCAGTGGCTCGATGTCACTCCCGCAACTCGAAAATAAGTTCTGAGCTCGACTCACCGCTTATATGCTCCTACAACTCGTTAACTCAAAAAACCAGTTCATAGTCCAAACTCGTGGCTCAAAGTTGCACCCATAACTCGCAAATAAGCAAGAATGAAGCTCAACTCGCCACTACTCCTGCAACTTGTTAACTCCTTCAAAAACCAATTTGGAGTTCAAAATCATGACTTGAAGTCACTCATGCAATTCACAAATATGCAAGTTCGGAGCTCGACTCGCCACTCAAACTACTCCCGCAACTCTTTAACTCCCCACAAGCAAGTTCGGAGCCCAGGTTTTCTCTAGAGCTGCTCCAAAAACTCGTTAACTCTCAAACGATAAGATCAGAGTCTAGCTCTTCCCTAGAGTTGCTCCTACAACTCACTAACTCAGAGCAACAAAACCTTAACATAAAGAAAGCAAGAGTAAAGATGAAAGCATTTGAAAAATCTTTATTTCATATCAACATAATATTACATGATCCACTGGATAACTTTAAAACTCCTCTCCACTCCGATAACTTACGACTGTGGGGGAAGATTGACACTGTTTAAAGACACAATTCAATTGTGACACATCCTCACTAGAGGTTTCCCACCTCGGCCACCTGATGTAGTAACCCGTATTTTTAAAATAATGTTCTGAGAATATTAAATGAGTTAAAATGGCTTTTGGTGATTTAATAAATATTTATCTAAAAATTTATCTCCTTACACGTGCAAAACACGTGCAAATATTTTCTCGTGAGGTTCAAAAGCCAAAATTATTTTGGAAAAACTCATTATTTATTATTTGAGATTATTTGTGATTTTTCTAGATTTTTCTGACAATGGTTGGACCCATTTGCAAATATTTCAAAAGAAGAACTTTTGTGCAAAATTACCAAATGGGGGTAAAACTCCAGATTTTTAGATTTTTGGGCTGGAAATAATGCCTAGTCAATTCAGGAGTAAAAATTTTACCTTTCGTTTCAACACATTTGATATATTTTACAAGTTTTGATAAAAGAGGATCTTTTTGCAAAATTGCTATTTCAAGGGATAAAATTGCAAAATTTGTTTTCTAGGTTTTCCCTATAGTGTTGGCTGATGCCAGTGAGGGATCTTTTGATTTTTGGAACCCAATTGAATTGGTTTTAATTAATTTCCTAGTATGGGGATCTATTAATGTGAAGGTATATTTGAAAGGGAGTATTTTGCAAATGTACTCAAACCCCTAGAATCTTTAATCCCGGTCTATTTAGGATGTAGTGCAGCCGTCATCTCAATGCACAACACAGGAAATTTTTTTATTTCTTATTATTTTCGAGTTCTAAAGAGAATATCTTGGATTTCTTACTAAGGAGAGGCTTTTCTTACATTCTATTCGTCTTCGTTCGATTCTTTCAACAAGGTGAGTGATATAATTATTTTGTTTTGTTCTTTAAATGTTTTATGTGGTGTTTCATCTATTAGAAAGCATTCTAAGGTTTGGTATGAATATATATATGATAGATTGAATGAATTGATGAGTTAAAATTGGATCTTTTATGAAACCCTATGTTATTTATGAGTAGAATTTGCATGTGGATGATTTGAGATTGTTAAACAACCGGATATAAATCATGAGTAGGCTATTTCTTTTGGATTATTGCTGATTTGATTGGATATGGTGAATGTAATGCATGAATAGATTAAAGATGAGATTTTGACTATTGGTGAGTTGGATGAATGCGACTTGGTCATGTTAATGTTAAATTTGTTGATGTTCATGAGTCAACTATTGAAAATAAATATGGTTGAGTTTGAGGGAATTGCGAGAAGGACTAATGAATTAAAAGATCATGTCTTGAGGATTGGAGTTGTGATAACTAAATTTGGAATTGATGCTTTATAACTAAATTGGAGATTTCGTGATTTCATTAAGTTTTTACTTGGATTTGAAATGCTTAATTATTAAAGATTTAATCTGAACATTTGTCTATTTCTAAATTGATGAATTTGTGAAATTTCTTTGGTGCACAAACTAGCATGAACACTATTACATGAATATCCTATTTTTGTTGTTTCGAATGAATTGAATCTTTAAGTGATTTTGAAGATTTTGGTTATTACCTCAAAATATTTTGGTATTAATATGGTTTGGAATATAATACGAAGGACTTTTGATGTATGATTGATTCTTAAAAACTTTTTTTTGATATATGCACATATTCGTGTTTCAATTTGAAGGAATTCATCCAAAAGCTAATTTTATCAATTCAACGTGGTTTGATTGGTTTTGTGGACTCTTATATACTCTACAAGTCATATTTGATCATATCAGAAATATACTTTTTATAGATTTCATTTTTATAAAGTAAATCTTCGTATCGGTTGAAACATGCACAACCCAAACTGTAGCCTGTATGTGTGACAGTCGACTGGTATGTTTCGACAGTCGACTGTCGTGATCCTGGCTGTAGTGTTTTCTGGGAGTTTTGGATTTTTCGTGCAGAACAGTCGACTGACCCATTTTTACAGTCGACTGACCCTGCTCTGTTTTGATGTTATCTCGAAGTTTTGAATTTTCGCTCTGGACAGTCGACCGATGACTTTTACAGTCGACCGTCATTACTTAGAATTATTTTTTTTAAAAATGTTGGATTTTCGCTCTGGACAGTCGACCGATGACTTTTACAGTCGACTGCCATTAATTAGAATTATTTTCTTGAAGTGCTGGTTTTTCGCTCTAGACAGTCGATCGTCTCCGGTTTACAGTCGACTGTTACTGATGTTCCTTGAGTTATTCTGATGTTCTTTAAACGATTAATTCTTTAAATATTTTGGGGATCTATAACTTACTATTCTAATTATTATCTTTCTACGGAACATATGTTTTCAAGATGTTTTATTGTTGGGTTTGGATAGTTGAGTGTGAGTCTCTAGAGGTTGTGTGGGACCCCAGTATGCCGGCAGTTGAGTTATTGTGTTTTGGGCCTGTTGAGGCATATTTGTTGATTAGTTGTTGAGTTAAGCCCGATATGGTACACCATCTCTATGAGGTTCGTAATTAAATTAATTAACTTAAAAAGATAAGGACAGGCACTAGTGATGATATGATGAATAAGAACATGGGTTATGGACCTCAGTATGGCTTGCGGTGTGAGATAATCCCCGGAATTATCCAAGTGTGAGTGAAATAGTCTCTGAAATTACCTGTGGTGTGGGATTGATCTCCAGAATTATCGGGGTTGAGGCGACACTCATGTGGTATTCGTGTGATGAGGTGTCATAGCTTGCGGTGTGGGGTATTCTCGAAGATTCCCATGAGTGAGTGAAATAGTCTCCAGAATTATCTGTGGATAGAGTTTGACCTCCGGAATTATCGGGGCATGGGATAATACTCACAGTTTATCTATATCTCGTAGTAGTCATCGTGGTAAGATTAGTTGCATGGCGGGGGACTAAACCCTATAAAGTGGAGTCATTAAGGGCTTGCACCGGACCTATGTAGAGTGGGATGCATAGAATCCGACAAGTACGCATTAGAGAGTCAGCATATAGTATTGTGTTTTTTTGATTTGGTTTATGCATGTGTGTTTTCTGTTTTCTACACTTGACACTTAGTCTAGCTACACTTGATGTTTTTCACGTTTTATTGTTATTTCTTAATTCATGTACTCTTGTCTTTATTATCTGTGTTTATGATTCCATGTTTCATGTTCTATTTATGTTGTTTTGTTTTTATGTCACGCACACCGTTATGGCTGACCCCTGTAGTTTTGGGGGTTAGGGTTATCTCTAGCCTCATGTTTTACAGGTGATTACCTATAGCATTGGGATTTGGATGCATGAGATAGAATGATAATAAAGCTTATGTAAAATTGTAAAGAAGGTGTTGTATGAAAAGACTGTAATTCAATGTGTTTATTTTTCCGTTGTGTTTTGTAATGAACTAATGTAATAAAGGTTGAAAGAAAAATTTATCGGTATTTTTGTCTATGTTTACTATTATAATTGAAGTTGATGCTGGGAATTGTGCCACGTATTTCTGAGATATCATATTGAAAATTCGGGGCGGTACACCTGAGCTGTCCAAAGAGGCACCAACCCAGCGAACTGAGACTGAATGTTCTGATCACAGGGTTCAATGTCCTCTCGGCCGATTCCATGCTTGATGACCCAGCTAGCCCGATTTGGGCATCCTCTGGGTTTATCGACGCCACTTAGGATCGAAATGCCAGATCATGGAACAACTTTTCTTGGTTAATATTCTCATGAGAATAAGAAGTATTTCGTGTTCGCTTACCTTCATCTGATAACTTCAGTTGGTAGATCCCTACTCCTTCTTGACAAGCATCTCCTTCAGGTCATCGTCCTTGGCCTTAATCGTCCACCGAACCCTACGAGTGCAAGCCAAACAATTGGGGTGAGTCTCACCCGAGAGGCTAGGATGAGTTTCCCTCAAGTGAGCAACTTCCAAGCTCTGCTTAAGAACCACATTGTTCAACTGTTTCATCTCAGTCGTGGCCGCAAGCAATGTGCAGTGAAGACGATCGATCTCGGTGTCCCAGGGATCTCCTCCGGTGTACACAACAATATGCCAACTGAGAGAATGAGTGGAGTTACTATACCATTAAGTAAACACAAAGGACTCTACCTTAATAAAGACCCTCAAGACCTAACTCAGCACGCCCAAAGCTCTTACTCGAAAGTAAAAACATAAGTGTTCAATACCAAAGGTATTTTCATTCAACTAAAACACGAGATACAAGAGCAGTGGCAATCCATTATTAGGTATATTTACAAGATCAAAATAAAGAAGATAAAAGGAAATGGGATAAGTCAGGGGTCCACCTGGGTCGACGGAGAGACAGTAGAATTCCCAACCACTTCCTTTCCCTTTGCCCCTGCATCCCCCTCCGAGCTCTTCACCTCCTCGGCTGCAGGCTGCTTCTGAGCTACCTCCTCTTCCTCCTTGCCCTCCGAATCCTCAACGATCAACTCCTTTCCCGACCTCAAGCCAAGACGGTATCCCTTCCCATCAAAGTTAGGAACGTGCTCGACTATGTCCTTGACCATCACCAATGCCTTAACAAAGGCCTTCTTCATGTTTGTCAAGAGATGCTTCTCGGCTTTGGCCATCACCTCGTCCACCATGGCTTTCTTCACCTAGCTGCCACCTCCCTTTCCTTTACTGTCTCTTCCCTCTCCCTCTTCTGCTTAGCTTCAAGGCGAGCAACCCGAGCAAGGAAAGCTTCCTCCCGACTCTCAGCCGCCTCCAGCTCCTTGGCAAGTTTCCTCTTCTCCGACTCGGCCTTGGAGGCATGGACCTTCCAGCTCTTCTTCCTGGCCGCTATCTGCTCGAGTAGGTTGCTAAAGTGGCAATTGATCTGCGAAGAAAAAGAGCTTCAGAACTTAGAAATATATGAAAGAATGCAAAGTTATGTTAAGTAACAAGATTGGTACTAACATATGGGCTCTAGAGATCTCCATGACAAAGGAACTAATTGTCTCGTTCCTCAACTTTTTTCTATCCTTCGGGGTTGGAAGATGCTTAAGCGCGTCGATGAAGCTCGTTGAATCACCGAGGAAGCCATCGTGTCATTTGATTCCCCAGTCGAGAACATAAATCATCTTGTCCTCGTCGGTGAGGATCACTATAATGCCCCGCATCCTGATACCTTGAAATATGTTGCTATTATCACAGCATCAACTTTGAGTGTAATAAACAAGTACAAAGATTTGCAGGAAATAAAAATTCTTTTTATTATTGCGTGTTCACTACAACAAATTTCCTTTTACATAGGTAAAATTACATAAAAATAGAAATAAGGTCTTGTGTCTTCTAAACCTGTTGGCTCGACCCCAGGCTCTGCAAAACCTGCAAAATTGGTCAACTGTGGGTTCGTGAGCTCGCGAAGCTGACGATAACTGCATAAAAGGCAGAACTATTGCTCTATCTATTAGTTTAGTATTTATGATTTAGATCAATCTTCATTTTATAATTTCTCAGTTAATAATGCATCTCATCATTATTTTACAAATCTCAACATTACATTTAGATTTCTACAATCATATTTTGCATATATCCATAACAATTTATCTACCTACATGTTACCGCTAAATCTAGTGTGAGGGCAAACAGATAGAATTTATGGATTCTTGAGAAAACGAACAAGGCAAACCTGTTGACCTGTTGACCTTCACCGACTTGTTGACTTGGTCTCTTGTCGCTGCTGCGAACCTGCAAAAAGTGCGAGACACCGGGATGGATCCCAGCGACGCACCCTCCGACGCTTAAGTCAGTAACTAGAAGTGATTATGAAAGACCGTAAATTGGCAAAAGATTGATTACCTCTTAATGGAGATGGATGGGGGGTATTTATAGGCGTCTCAGGGATCAGATTAGGCATGTAATTCCTGTGTATAGATAAGGAATGTAATCCCTAATTCCCAGTGAAAGAATAGATGTGAATCAGGGCCGTTAATTAGTATTAATCAGAAACCCTAATTCTATCCTGCTGGACTGGGTTCATTTCGGGTTGGGACCCATACCCAGTTGAGGTGGATCCGTTCGTGGGTTATTAGATCTTTGGGGAGGAGATCCAGTACCCATTTCAGACCCGTTAGTAGGTGAAATTACCGTTTTACCCCTGAGCTTTAAGATTCGTGTCCGATGTGAACGGTCCCGATTTAATCCTATTTTTAGCCATATCACGAGCCCCCCACTCCTGGAGACTGAGTTTTACAGTCTTCGAGGAGTAGTTTTGTTGTTCTAATGGCGTACGGGATTTTATCGGTGTTCTTAAGGGAGTTTGGAATCTTGCTCAGGGTGTAACGGTGTTATTCTGGGCTTGTAAAATACACAAAAATGTTCTCAGAATTTTCTGGATTTTTGGTGATTTTTCCAGATTTTTCTGAATTTTTTCTCACTTTTTTTGAATTTTTTATTCATTTTCCGAATTAAATAATTAATTATCAAAAATATTAATTAAGTATTCTAATTTAATAATTATTTTTCCAGAATTTTAAAATAATTTTTCTGAATTAATAATTATTTTTAGAATTTTTAATTAATTTTTTCGATTTTTTAAATATTTTTTCGGATTTTTTAAATAATTAAAACAATTAAATAAAATAAATTAATTAATTAATTAATTAAATATACCTGGACACGTGGCCCGTTTCTGAGCGTCGATCATGATCAGATGTGCGCGCATCGCAAAGCAGATCAAGTTTGGACACGTGGCGCGTTTCTGAGCGTCGATCATGATCAGATGTGCGCGCATCGCAAAGCAGATCACGTTTGGACACGTGGCGCATTTCTGAGCGTCGATCGTGTCGTGACGCAATTTTTGAAATGATCGGACGGCGCGTGTAGCTCGGCAATATTTTTCTCCAATTTTGAGCTCGGATTAGCACTTGCTCGGATTCCGAGCAACTTCGTGCACATTTCGCGTAGCTCGGATCCGAACCACCTCGAGCTACCACGTGGCAAAATGATATATATATTTTTTTTTCTTTTCTTCGTGCCCAGTTCTTCTTCCTCCCTCTTTCTCTGTTTCTTTCCTTCTTCTTCTTCGTCTTTGAATTCACCGCCTCGACCCCTTCGACTTTGGCCACGCCGCCTTGCCCCTGACCTTGCACCCTCTCCGACCTCGTCTAGCGCAGTGGAAAGGTCGAGCTTGGAGGGAGAGGAGCTCGTTGGCGAATAGTGCGAACTCGGCGAGCGAAAGGCGAGGGAGTGCTCGGCGAGCTAGGGAGGGCTTTGGTCGAAGAGCTCGCGACTTGAAGGCGAGCTTGGAGCCTCAGGAGTTCGGCCAGGGCGAACGATCGCGCTTCGGAGATGGAGCTCGGTTGAGGGAGACGAAGGAGGTGCTCGGAGCTCGGAGTGGGAGCTCGGCATGGCGAGGAGTTGGTGGCTCAGCGCTAAGTCGTTCGGAGCTCGTGATTGACGTTGGCCTCGGAGACTGAGCTCGGCGAAGTGAAGGGAGTGCGGCTCTGTGGCATAGCTCAGAGAGAGGGAGAGAGAGCTCGTTGTTGGAGCTCGATGGGTTCGTAGCTCAGCACTGGAGCTTGGAGACCGGCGAAGATGCGCTCGAGCTCTGGCGGTGGACATGAGCTCGGCATAGGGAGAACTTTGACGAGGGAGCTCTACGAGTGAAGGTGACGAGGAGCAGTCATCAAGCTCGGCGAGGGGGATGGGGTCCAGCTCGTTGAAGGAGCTAGATGCCACGGCGAGGCTCGGCGATGTAGGTCGGCGAGGTTGGGAGCTCGGCGGAAGTGGTTCGGAGCTCATGGTTGACGAAGAGGTTGCTCGGCGAGGGGTTCGGTTTTTCGACGAAGCTTGAAGATGAGCTTGGGTTTTCTTCTTGTTTGGTTTTGGCGAGATAATGGGGAAGAAGAGGAAGGGGAGGAACGGGTTCGGGTTTAGGACCCTAACGGGTCCGACCCGACCCTCTGTGCTTTTTTTTTGTTCCTTCCTCGCTGCTTCTTGTTCAGCAAATCCGAACGCGGATTTTGAGGCAAATTTTTTGGCCATTTTACAGCTCGGTAGGACAATAGCTCGGATTGTAGATCTGAGCTACGCGGCTCGATCTGGACGGTTGATCACGATCGTGGCGCGAATCACGAGACAAGAGGCTCAAATTTCGAGAAAACGTTATCTTGTCGTTTTGTGGAGGCGTGGCGCGATCTGAGCCGTTCATCAACTTTTGCGCGATTTTCGCAATGATCCAATGGTTGGAGTTGCTCGACAGCGTTTTTCTTCACTTTCGAGGGTCGGATTGGCACTTGCTCAGAATCCGAGCGAAGTGGCTCGGTTTTTCCCTCGCGCGAGTGGCTCGGCTCGGATTTCCGAGCTATCCGGCGTAGCTGTATTGCGATCCACTTTCCCGGTGCTACGGAGGTCCAATCGGGGCGTGCAACCCCTCGTTTCGAAGCTAATTAGAAGATCTGCAACTTCTCTTTAAAAGTGGGATGAAGATTCACCCTCCTTCATGGTCAAAATAATCCCGCAACATCCTTGTCTTCATGAAGTTGAGGAGTGTTTTGGTCTTGGGGATTTTGGAAGAGGAGCTCCACTCCTAGGGGCGGAGAAGCTGTGCTAGGAAGACCCTTGTGCTAGGAAGACCCTTGTAAGACGTGCTAGGAAGACCCTTGTGCTAGGAAGACCCTTGTAAGACGTGCTAGGAAGACCCTTGTGCTAGGAAGACCCTAGGGGCGAAGAAGGGGCACGAGTGGCTCGGATCGCTAGTCGCTCGGCTCGGAATACCAAGCGACGTGGAGCGATCTGAGCCGTCGGATCTCAGCGCAGATCTCGAGGCGGGCACAGTTTCCAAGAAAACACTATCTTGTCGTTTAGTGGCGCTGGCAAGATCTGGGCCGTCTGATCGAAATCATATGCGAATTTTGAGGGAAAATTTGTTTTTCTCCAATTCCTAGCTCGGATTGGCACCTGCTCGGAATCCGAGCGATGTAGCTCGATGGCCGATCGTATAGCTCGGTGGCTGAACTACTAGCTCGGTATTCCGAGCTATCCTCTTTGTTGCGGGGATCGGATCGCCTGTCGCTCGGATTTTTGTTCCGAGGGACGTGTGTAGATCCTAGCCGTTGGATGGTGGCACAGATCTCGATGCGGGCTCTGTTCCCAAGAAAACACTATCTTGTCGTGTAATGGCGCTGGCATGATCTGAGCCTTCTGATCGAAATCTTACACGAATTTTGAGGAAAAAGTCGTTTTTCTCCAATTCGTGGCTTGGATTGGCACTTGCTCGGAATCCGAGCTATCCTCTTGGTCGTTGGGGTCGGATCGCCTGTCGCTCGGATTTTGGTTCCGAGGGACGTGGGGCGATCGAAGCCGTTTGGGAGACGAGTTTGAGGAGCAACTCTAGGAGAGAGTTGTGAGCTCTGAACTCGTTGAGAGGAGGTCCGCCTTGGAGGTGAGCGGAGCGAAAAACTTGACTCTAGGAGAGAGCCATTTAGGAGACGAGTTTGAGAAGCAACTCTAGGAGAGAGTTGTGAGCTCCGAACTCGTCAAGAGGAGGTCCGCCTTAGAGATAAGCGGAGCAAAAAGCTTGACTCTAGGAGAGAGCCATTTGGGAGACGAGTGTGAGGAGGAATTCTAGGAGAGAGTTGTACTCCGAACTCATTGAGAAGAGGTCCGCCTTGGAGGCGAGCGGAATAAAGAGCTCGGCTCTGGAAGAGAGCTATTTGTGAGACAAGTGTGAGGAGGAACTCTAGGAGAGAGTTGTGCTCCAAACTTGTCGAGAAGGGGTCCGCTTTGGAGGCGAGCAGAGTGAAGAGCTCGACTCTGGAAGAGAGCTATTTGTGAGACAAGTGTGAGGAGGAACTCTAGGAGAGAGTTGTGCTCCAAACTTGTCGAGAAGGGGTCCGCTTTGGAGGCAAGCAGAGTGAAGAGCTCGGCTCTGGAAGAGAGCTATTTGTGAGACAAGTGTGAGGAGGAACTCTAGGAGAGAGTTGTGCTCCAAACTTGTCGAGAATGGGTCCGCTTTGGAGGCGAGCGGAGTGAAGAGCTCGGCTCTGGAAGAGAGCTATTTGTGAGACAAGTTTGAGGAGCAACTCTAGGGGAGAGTTTTAGCTCCAAACTCGCTGCTTATGTGAGAGAATCAACGGTTGTGGGAGCAGTTCCGAATGGCGAACCACTTCTTACCCACTTATGAGCGAGTAATTTGAAGCAGAATAGAGCCAAATGTTGGACTCTGAACTCGTCGTTAGAGGGATTCAACAGTTGTGGGAGCAATTCCGAATGGCGAACCACTTCTAACTCGCTTACGAGCAAGTTATTTGAAGTAGAATCGAGCCAAGTGTTGGACTCCGAACTCGTCGTTAGAGGGATTCAACGGTTGTGGGAGCAATTCCGAATGGCGAACCACTTCTAACTCGCTTACGAGCAAGTTATTTGAAGCAGAATCGAGCCAAGTGTTGGACTCCGAACTCGTTGTGGAGAGCTTAGTAAGTTGCAGGAGCAGCCATGCAGAAGAAGCTGGACTCCGAACTCACCATTTAGCGAGTTGTGACTCGGAAAGATAGAGAAGCAAGAGCAATAATTTTCAATGAAAAAATGTAAAGTTTTATTGAGATAAACTGAGTGGATGCTTCAATATGGCGAGCCATTATTACATGCTATTGGCTGGATTACAAGCATCAGCCTTATTCAAAATCAAAATCCTACTTCTACGATAAGGTGAAGACCTCTTGGGAGGAGCTGGGAGGTTCTGAGTCTTGAAGCTCGGCGGGCCTTTCTGTTCGTTTGTCGGTTCCTCAAGGGGGTAGCTAAGCCCCCTCTTTTTGGACGAACTTGGTCAGGAGCCCCCGCTGTATGAGTTCTTTGATCTCCTCCTTGAGAGCCCGACAATCATCCATGTTGTGGCCGTGGTCCCTGTGAAAGCGGCACCACTTATCCTTATTCCTCTTCTTGCCGGGTGTATTCATTCTAGGGGGAGCACGGAGTAGCCCTTCCTTGTCCACCTCCATAAGAACTTCTGATATATTAGCAACGAGGGGGATGAACTTCTCAAAACGTGGAGTCGGGCGGCGCTGGCTATTACTGTCCTTCTGGAATTTTTGGGACCCTTCTTCACCTGTGTTCTTTCGTTTGTTCCCGGAAGATGTCGCCTCAAGAGCAAGGGGGTTGAGAGCCTCTTCCGCCCGTATGTACTTCTCCACCCTAAGTAGGAGCTCTGAGAAGTCCCAAGGAGGCTTCTTGGCAAGGAATGCCCTGAGGTTGGCATTAGTGACGTTGCGCTCAAATGCGGCAGAGGCTACTGACTGGTTGAGGGAGGGAATGGACCGGGCTTCGGCGGTGAAGCATCGAACGTAATTCCTTAGGCGTTCACCCTTTTCTTGGTTGAGGGTCACCAGAGATACACTTGTTTTCTCGGTCCGGCAGCTACTCACGAAATGAGTAAGGAAGAGCCCTTCAAACTGATCGAATGAGAAGATGGAGGCCGGGGCGAGTCGAGAGTACCATTCTCGTGCAGACCCCTTTAGCGTGGCAGGGAAGATCTTGCAGAGGAGGGCGTCTGAAGCATGGTGGATCATCATGAGAGTTTTAAAACTCTCTATGTGATCCGTGGGGTCTGACTCCCCGGTATACGATTCGAAATGAGGCGACTTGAAGTTCTCTGGGATGGGGGCCTCCATGATGGTGCAGGAGAATGGAGGTCTGCTCGGACGGAGGTTTATCACCTGTTGCTCATCTTCCTTGTCAATTCGGCCGAGGTGCCTCTCCATCTCGTGGAGACGGCGGTAGACTGAGCCTTCTGTTTGATCATACCTTGCCGAGCCCCGGGACTCATCTTCATACGAGGATGGACTGGGGCTACGGCAAAGGTAGCTTGGAGAAGGACGAGGACTGAGAGTGTGAATGCGGTGGCTCCTAGCTGGTTCATGAGTAGGTGGCCTCTGGTCGTTCTTTGGGGCGATATTGAGGGCCCTTAAGACTGTCGCTTGGAAGTCTTGAAGATCTGCCCTTGTGATTGGTGCCTCTCCAGCTTAGCGGTCCCTATGTGTGGCTCGGCTTACTGGAGAATGAGTTATCCGCCGATGACGCTGAGGGGACTCTCTTTGCCTCCTCGGGGGAGGAGATCTTCTAGTCCTCGGTCGTCGGGGGGTTCGGATTCTTGAAGCTCCTGAGTTCTCGGGTTGATGGACTCGACCAAGGGCCCGCCATCCATTCAGGTGAGTTCTAAGGTCGACCCCCTTTTGGCGGTCGGCAATGACCTGACGAAGATCCCGCTCGGGAGGGCTTTGAGAAGCCAGGGATTCAACTGAAGGATTGGGACCCGTGACTTGATCATGAGGAGGATGTTGCTTCGGATGACTCTGACGGGAGCCCCCCTGGGCAGCCCCCCGAGACCCTTGAGGGGCCTGTTGAGTAGGAGCACCATGAACCGGAGGAGGGAGAGGACGAAGGGAAGTGGTTCTTCGGTTGGAGACCGCTGCCTTCCCCTTCTGTTTTGGATGCATGGCTTGAAACTGGTATCGTTGATGAAGATAGGTCAGGTTGCTTTTTCATTTCCTACAGACGGCGCCAATCTGTTACCGCTAAATCTGGTGTGGGGGCAAACAGCTAGAATTTATGGATTCTTGAGAAAACGAACAAGGCAAACCTGTTGACCTGTTGACCTTCACCGACTTGTTGACTTGGTCTCTTGTCACTGCTGCGAACCTGCAAAAAGTGCGACACCGGGATGGATCCTGGCGACGCACCCTCCGATGCTCAAGTCAGTAACCAAAAGTGATTATGAAAGACCGTAAATTGGCAAAAGATTGATTACCTCTTAATGGAGATGGATGGGGGGTATTTATAGGCGTCTCAGGGATCAGATTAGGCATGTAATTCCTGTGTATAGATAAGGAATGTAATCCCTAATTCCCAGTGAAAGGATAGATGTGAATCAGGGCCGTTGATTAGTATTAATCAGAAACCCTAATTCTATCCTGCTGGACTGGGTTCATTTCGGGTTGGGACCCATACCCAGTTGAGGTGGATCCGTTCGTGGGTTATTGGATCTTTGGGGAGGAGATCCAGTACCCATTTCAGACCCGTTAGTAGGTGAAATTACCGTTTTACCCCTGAGCTTTAAGATTCGTGTTCGATGTGAATGGTCCAGATTTAATCCTATTTTTAGCCATATCACCAAATTATAAAAGATGTCGGTGAACAATTACGCTTACCTAAATGTGTTTTTATGCAATGAGTGGTATATAGTGGACTCGTGATGTGATGTGGTGAGTGTATATGGGATAATGTGTTAGTGCTCATGATCTATATGTGGTATGCCACGTGATGAACTCATAACAGGACACTTGTAGCCAATTATATATGTATATGCATATGCATGGGTGAGAAGCTAATGCAATGCTTGTATGAAGGCCTACATTGCCCGTGCAACATAAACTTCCTAATGCAAGTGGTATTCCACATTTGGGATTAGATTCCCTGTAATGACATGTCTATCTCTATGTGACTTACTATGTTCTTGACACAACTGAGTACCCTGCCGGGCTGCAGTCATCCCACTATGCTATAAATCAATTGTACAAAGTGCTTATATCCAGCACCAACCAGACATCACTATCTGTACCAGTACAACGGCCGCTTCCGAGGTACGTGCACTTCCGATAAGCTTATATCCGGCATCAACCAAAAATCATCAAAAGGTACTCCCTCTAGGCACCAACCTGGAGGACACGTTGGGTGCCCTATTCTGCTTTAACCCCTAAGTGTCACCCATAGGGCAACCATTAGTTACCTGACCAGTGGGCAAGTATCGAGATTAACGACGTTGAGGAATCCTCACATCCTCACTATACCGGACATTTCAGTCACAAAACACCTTTCTAATGCAGTCTAGTATTATAATAAAATCCAAAGTCATTATGACACCAATAATCTAGCATCCTAGCCGCTAATTATACTTTGTATCGTGGATGAGCTTACTGTCAGACACTACCGGGAGTCACCAAAGGTACTCCCTCCAGCGCCAACCTGGAGGACACGATTGATGCCTAACACATACTAATTCGAATTCCCATCATTAGAAAGTTCTCACTCCCCTAAAGGAGTGCCAAAACATCAATAGGCCTCGGGATATGCCTAGACACTAGCATTTAACACATTCAGGTGTAGCACTATATTCTTACTAAAGCTTTTAAAACTAGCATTTGTGTACAACCCCAATTAACAAATGTATGCTAATGAAACATATCCATCTTAAACACATCAACACATCAACACATCATTACGACAATTTGAACCATGTCGATTAACGATAGTTTACTAGCAAGTATATACCTTCAAATCATTGAAATACTCAAATCTATTTGAAATACTGCAACTTTTTAATTCTTGTAAAATTCATTACAAATTCCATATTTTACAAAAGTTAGTGTTCTTTAACTCAAATTAAAGCTATAAAAGTCTACCATAACTTTGTAGTTATAAGTTTCTCCAAAATGTTGTGTCTATATACCTGAAAACTTAGAAATCCATAGTATGGTCAAATTGCTATACAGACTCGGCCACTATTAAAATACTGCTACTTGTTAATTCTTGTAGAATTCATTATAAATTTCATACTTCACAAAATTTAGTGTTTTTTAACTCAAATTAAAGCTATACAAGTCTACTATAACTTTGTAGTTATAAGTTTTTCCAAAATATTGTTTCTATATACCTGAAAACATAGAAATCCACAGTTGGGTCAAGTTGCTATACAGATTCAACCACTGTCGAAATACTGCAACTTGTTAATTCTTGTAGAATTCAATATAATTTTATACTTCACAAAAGTTAGTGTTCTTTAGCTCAAATTAATGCTATAAAAGTCTACTATAACTTTGTAGTTATAAGTTTCTCCAAAATGTTGTGTCTATATACCTGAAAACTTAGAAATCCACAGTAAGGTCTAATTGCTATACAGACTCAGACACTGTCGAAATACTGCAACTTATTCATTCTTCTAAAATTCATTATAAATTCCATATATCACAAAACTTAGTTTTCTTTAGCTCAAATTAATGCTATACAAGTCTACCATAACTTTGTAGTTATAAGTTTCTCCAAAATATTGTTTTTAGATACCTGAAAATTAGAAATCCACATAGGGTCAAATTGCTATATAGACTCGGCCACTATCGAAATACTGCAACTTGTTCATTCTTGTAAACTTTATTATAAATTCCATACTTCACAAAACTTATTATTCTCTAGCTCAAATTAAATCTATACAAGTCTACTACAACTTTTTAGTTATAAGTATCTCCGAAATATTGTATTTATATACCTGAAATATTAGAAATTTACTGTATGGTCACACTGCAAATGTACAGAAAATTTCCAAACTAGTAATCACTTCGGAATTTATTTAAAATAATAAATGATATCCAAACATCATGAAATTTTGCAAGGATATTATAGACACATACTAAATTCACATATACAAATTTCATCTTCAAATTCCCTGTAATTAAGGAGTAATAATTTTCGGAATTGTACTCAAAATTTGTGACTAAGACTACAAATTAATCTCTTAATTCATCAACTCCTAATTCATTTCACTATCATTGTATTTCACCATAAATTAACATAACTTACACACAATTCAATCAATCTAACATGAATACTAATTAATAAATAGGGAAATAGTTACCCACTATTAATTCATTTTGTAATCTTCTCCACTCTAGCAACTAGCACCCTCCTAAGCCTCAATTAAACCTCTAATTCAGATAAAATTCATGATACAAGGTAGTTATTAGTAATTTATCTACAACAATTACAACAGCAACTTTTACAACCTAATTTCATAAGTATACCTTAAAGATTTGATAAAGCACCCCCTTGATCATTTTTCATCATACCTAGCTCTCTCTTTCTTTTGTTCTTAGTGTTTGCACTTTGTAGCCAATTCACTCTAGCTTCTCCTTATTTCTTTGGGAATGAGAGCTAAAATTTATCTGTACAACTATTAAACCCTAAACCCTAATATAGCTTGACACTAATCACCTTTCTAACCAAATAACCTCACTTGCCCATGTACACACAGAGCCACCTATTGATAAGGACTATTTACACAAAAGCCCCTAACCATCAAGTTAATTGCACTTAAATCTATAGGTTTCTAAAATAGTAGTTTACATTTGTATATCGGTCCTTCACAAATATTGTTATTTAAAAATCTTCATGTACATGCACGCTTGTTGAGGCGATGATAACTTCGCATACGTACAATATTTCTAAACCGATTGCGTGATAATTTTTTCTCTTTTCGAAGGCTACACAATCATGTTGCGTAGTCGGACGTAATAACCCGCACACTTTCCAAGTGTAAAATGATCGTTAATAAATTTTTAATGTAAAATGGTCATTCACCAAATGTTCTAAATACATATCTCTACTATTATAATGGGAGAAGACCTTAGTGTAATTTGTCCTTAACCCAATCCGTGCAACGCACGTGCTGGTAGATTTTTTTTTGTCCTTTTCATTCCCCCAATTTTTTTCACGTGCACAGCACGTGTATAATACTAGTCATTATATAAGAGATAAAAATAGTCATTAGGGAAGTCTGGATATTAAAATCACATTGGGAGTCCAAAGGTCCCCCCACAAAAAAAAAATCATCTTGTCCTCCAACGGTCCCCAAAAAAAATGCTAATGTCAATGCCATCGAGGAGCTCATCAATCCGAGGAAGAGCCAAACAGAGCTAGTTCACGCTTTCGACGCATCTCTATCATCTAATTGCCTCGAGATTCGTGCTAGTTGTCCTCAGCTGTTGGATCCGTTCCAAAAATCATGCTCACCACTTCGGGCAGAAAAGACAAAAAATGATGTCATACTGATGTCAGCATGATGTCATGCCACCGAGGAGCTCATCTATCCGAGGAAGACCCAAACCGAGTTGGGCGACGCTTTTGGCACATCTCTGACATCCATTCACCTCGGGATCTGTGCCAATCACCTTGGCCGTTGCATCTGCTCCTGAATTTGTGTCCCACACCTCGGTGCACTACGTGATAAGATACTAACGTCAGGACTCTCCTCGGGGTCACGTGCTGAGGAGGTTGTAATCTGAGGAGCTTGGCTATGGTAGACCGTCCAATTACTCCAAATTTCGTGCCTACTTGATCCAGCTGCCACATTCCTCCAAATTTCGCATCAGGATTTGATTTTTAATAAAAAAAATACATTAAATATTATAAATTCAAAAAAAATAGTTAAAAATTCGTAAAAATAATTAAACTTTTAGAACTAAAAAATAATTATAATTTTGGAAAAAATAATTAAAATTTTGGCAAAATAATTATGAATTTAGAAAATTTATTCAAAAAATCAAAAAAATAATTATAAATTCGGGAAAATCACTTTCACATTCTGAAAAATAATTAAAATTCGAAAAACTAATTAAATTTTTAAAAAGTCAAAAAAATTTACGGGAAGTTCTACAAAGTTTGCTACTACCCAGAGAAACGCCGAACAAGACTCCAGGCATCACCGAAGTTCCAAAATGTTCTCCTGGTCACTCAAAAAATAGCAAACTACTCATCAAGGGCTGTGATACCCAACCTTCAAGAGTATGGGGCTTATGATATGGGCAAAATCATAGTGACACGATCCCAGCATGCATCTTAAAGCTTCTAAAGGGCAGAACGGTAACTTTCGGCAACTATAGGCCTACAAAAAGAACATGGGCCACACTCAGGCCCAACCAGATCCACCATTATGGTAAATTACAGCCCAAGAAGTGGGAATTCCAGCTAGTTAAAAATTGTCAATCAAATCTCTTATCTTAAACAGAGTTAGTAACTAATTCTATCCCAACACTATGGGAATCTAGAGTTTAATCTCGAAAGATGTATTTTTAAGTCTATATTTTGTAATTTGTAACAAACTCCTAGTCTATAAACCCCCCCCCCCCCCCAATCAATAATGGGTAGTGGAGTAGACTCACTTTATATCCATATCTTATACTAATAAGAGTACTGCATCTCTCCTTTCTGTATTTTGAAATAAAGAAAGGATAGAAAAAGTTGGGATTCCTATTAAATTAATACGTGCACTACACACAATTTTATTAAAAACCCAAAATAACTTAAAACCCTCAATCACTCAAACATGGTCCCTTCACCTCCCATTTTTCCATTCGCATAAAATCTAAAAATTCTTCCCAAACTTACACTCGTCCCTTAACTCCCGCACCCCCTACCTCCCCGCAGTTTTTAGGGTAGTTTTGTTGATAATACGTGTGGTTATTTAGACGGGCAAACCATTAAGTAAGTCATCTTATCTTAGTGACTGCAATGTTTAAAATGATTAAAAATAAGCGATGCAAGGCAAATTGCTCTTCGGCCTGAAAGCCGTGAGCTCGAAATGCCCAACTACATTCAAAGATCAAACTAATTGTTCCGCTCCTCATTACATTATACTGATACATCTTTATTTTAAAGGCTATAACCAATGGTTTGACTTCATTACTGTTCTATATGTTACCTACAATTATATTGATGATCAGTATAATTGCAATTTGTTAAATTTTGCTCAAGGCGGATGCATATGAAAGTATGCTCGATGTCAATATTATATTCAATTTTCATTTGTAATTTGACATTTAAACATATTACCATTAAAGCATTGCAAATGCTGAAGTATAGCCTAGATGATGAAAAGTAATTAAAAAGGAAAAGGATCATAACTTTTTGAGTTGCTTTACCAAGAATTTGATGGATGATGAACGATGGATGATGATATTTATAACTGAGAAATCATGCTGAGTTTTTTATGGTTCTGTTAAATATTCATGTCTAAAAGAAGATGACCAGGCACGTGTGTCGCATGTGGCAGATCTTTTTTTCTTTTAATTACTTTTTACGAATTATTGATTAATATATGCATGTTCACAATCACAAAAAAAATATTTTGATATGGTTTAATGATTTATGGTGTATGCCCTAGCCAGTTGTGTGTTGATATTACTAATTTACATTACATCATGATATTTATTTCCTATTGAGGCAATTTATATTACATCATGATATCAAGTGCATGACTTGATTGTGAGATCCTATTGACTGAAATCAGAACACTATTCTTAAATGTTCCTAATCAAGTATTATTGTGAATTAGGACAACGATAATATATAGAAACTAGTGTGTGCATAAACTGATGACCATTCTCATGGGTCATGAATATGAGATATTAAGTCTTTACATGGGAGTAATAATGTACTGGACTGAGCCACCATGAGAACGTTTTATGGATCGTTACATGGGTGTCATACGCGGTTTTCACAATGACCATGGTGTACGTAGTCCTTTGACTTGAAGTCATTACGGTTCCCTACATGAGAAGTTATATATTTTAATATCGCCAAACGTTGCCTGTAATAAGGTGATTATAAAATCGACTATTGGATATACTGCAACTCATGCGAAGGGATGTGAGTCTTAGATCAGATTTGTCCCTACTACATAACAGGAGTGATATCTACAAGCCCCTTTGTCACACCCTGCTTCCCAAAAGAATACGGAATACAATACGTGACTAAGCCCAGCGGATAGATTTCATCATCCATAAGCTGTACAGATATGATTGACTCATCACAACAATAAATATAGCAACATACTCAACCAGGCATGCAAAAATAATTATAACTCAATGGTATTTATTGCAACAATAATAAATATCCCAACAAATACGAGATCTGAAACAAAACAATAATCATGGGACTACAAGCCCAAATTCAAATCTCAATACAGTTCATGAATATAAAATAGTTCATCAAAACATTTAGCAAATAATTCCAGTTGCGCAGCTCGAAAATTTTGCTCACCAACTTCAGTAGGCAATTGATCAGCAAAATCTGCTCATATGACAATTACAAGAAAAATAGGAAGACATGAAAACATAATGCCTGTTAGATGCAAGTTTCGGGTGTAAGAAGTACAAGTAGGAAAATGAAAAGGGAAAAACTAAACTAAACAGGTAATACTAACGTGAAGAAGGCAGCAGAGATAACAGTCTAAAGATCACAGTAAACAGCGAAATAACAGTAAGAGTATAACAGTGATAGTGAAGTCAACAGTAACAGTAAATCAACAGTAATAGTAACAGGGTGTGACAGTGAAACATTTGTTCTTATATCTAATGTTTATTACTATTTAGGTAGCACTTCATGCGTTCCAGATTTTACCACATGGTTGCTATATCAAACCGTTTCGTTTTAAGATTTTGTAGTGGAACTTCTATAGGGCAGTATATTCAAACAAATAGTAACAATAACATCAACAAAAAACAGTATCATGGATCATGCCCTCATGCATCCAGAGATGAACAGTAGGTACCACAGTAAACAGTGGGGAAAATGAGTTCCCTTCTGAATATGTATTTTTATATTGTCCACTACTCGATCTTTTCCCTTAAAATTCCCAGCTTGATTATTTTTCATTATTATTAAATAGATGTGAACAAATACAAACATGGCTAAAGACATGGTAAGAACAAAGGATAAGTCTAAGATGAATTAGGAAACACAAACAGTCGATAAAAACAACTCATAACAGTCAAAACAACGAAACTTTTAGTTCTGGACAGCAAAATACTACTGTACCAATTCTGAGATTCCCGTTGCTACATAATAGAAAATCTAAATCTGTCAAGAAATTCAGAAACTAGACTCTCTACCGATTCCAGCACATATATATAAGTCATACATCAGCTACAGAAACAGAGTTGAAAAGAGCGTTTAATACAAAAGTTATGTTCAGCCAGATAATACAAAATCTTGTTTATAAGCATGAAAAGAGTTTAAAATTATCATTATTAAATCTGAGAAAAATCTGGAAGATTCCCTAACGTATCTAGTTTCAAAATATAAATTATCATGAAATTATTTTACAGATAGTATAGTCAACAAAATTGGGAAAACAGAGTAATACGACAAAATCTCAATTCTGAAAGTTTAGACATAGCAATACCAAAATAGAGATAATTCATAAAATATAATTCTAAATCCATATCCGTCAAAAGGATGATAAAATAGACAAATCAGGCTACAGTTCATATTGACAAAGTTTTCATAAAAAACGAATAGAATCAGGTTGAAAACTTAGTTCTTTACTGAACAGTATGCAGTTTGGAAATATATCGTTGTGTTTCACAAGTATGAAATGAGATATAAAAGTCATTAATTAATTCCAAAAAAATTAGGGATTGATCCCAGTCATTTCTAAACAAACTCAGCAAAATGTAGAGTTCAAATTCTACTTTTAATATCAGTTTTAAAATAATATTTCATTCAGAATACATATAGTTCAGAATCTGGAATATACGATATGATTGCAGTAAAACGGCAATAAATCATGCATTAAAACTCGGAATTCAGATATGTTGAAAGCTCTGGAAACTAGAAAACAAAGGCTACAAATCATGTTCACAAAGTTATTTATTTTACTGATGTTAACAGAGTCTAAATTTCTATACAAAAATAGGACAGCAGCAAAACAAAAGTTCTTTTATGCATTTTATCAAACAACTTAACTACAAACGGTCCAATTTAAGATGTCGTACAAAGCATGGTATATGTGGGTTACTCAAATCAGCATGGCATGTGTACAAATAGTCTAAAATAAGATAATACATCCAACAAACATCCATGTAACAGTCATCTACAACATACAGTGTGTCACAAACAACATACAATCAAGATGTCATCTAATATATATATTGTTTTCATGCAATGGTGTCAACTACTGTAACTACTCATGATCAAGAGATGATTTTAAAGCTTAAACTAACAAGATAGGATCATCATGAGAGTACAAATATTTTCATACTAGACTACTTACGGTATTTAACTAGTATAACAAAAAGAACACATACAAGCTACTTGCCTGTTATGAAGACGAAGGAAACGAAGATGAATATTAGAATCAAGGGAACGGATCCCGAACAACGAACAAAACAAACAAAGAGACGAGAAACCACACCACTCGAAATAGTTTACAAGACGCATGTGCACGCACACACAAAGAAACAGCAGCAACCGAACAACAAAAGCGGCGGTCAGCAACCACCAGGAAGTCGACGGCAGCTAGGGGCTGGGGTGTCGCGGCTGCTCGAGGACAGGATGATGGTAGTGAAGATCAAAGCGGCGCCTGGGGTGTCGTTGCACGACAAGGACGGTGGGGGCACGAAGAAGAGAGGAAAAGGAGAGGGGTGATGCGGTGGTGGTTGAGGGTCACCGGCATCGGGGGTAGACGACAACAGTAAGGAGGAGAAGGGTCAGGGGTAGGTCGGGAGATAGGAGAGAGAGGATGATGGCTGAGGGAGAGAGAAATATTAGGGTTTGGTAATTAGGGTTACGGTACAATTAGGGTGATTATATAGGGTCAATATAGATTTGGGTCAACTGAGTAGTATTCAATAGGAATAAAAGAGTTCAATAAGAGACAAATAGGCTATGGAATAGGTTTAAATAATAGACAAGATCGAAAACAAATTGTAGATCAAATAAATGAGAATAAAAAGCTGAATCATTCAAAATGAATCACAAGAGAGAGAAGGACAACACACGATACAAAAGAGGCGAAAGTCAATAAAATTAGCAGTAAATAAAATAACCAATAATTTTATTAAAAATAATTAAAAGTACAAAAATGAGCAATAGGGGGTTACACCCTTGATTGAGTGAGACTGCCAAAATGCATGGCCGTACTCAAATGAGTCAATATGGGATATTGAGCTCATTTGTTTTAGTAAGTCTACTCGGACATCACGAAACCAAAGGTTGAACTATACAAGGGTGACACGCTCTATGCCTTTTAGTCAATTAAGATATTTGGACAAAATGACTAGACTATAGTATTGACCGCGGATAGGTTATGTCAAATCACTGGCATTCCCATTACTTGAGTAGCAGTGATGTATTGCTAGATACCACTCACTATTTGTAACACTAGAATATAATTTTAGTATTACTGTCAACGTAATATGAACCTACAGGGTCACACACTTAGAATGAATCGAAATTGGGATTTAAATTCATGAGGTGAATTTAATTGGGAATCCTAGTAAGACTTGAACTCCTGGCATGGTTGAGTAATTTATTAGATTAAATAGGCCAACTAAAGTTAGAAGGGCCACACACGAATCTGACCCAAGTCAGATTGTGAGCCCAACCACCTCACCACTCTGTTCGGGTTGATTTTTTGCACTTATATATACGATATATTTCTGTGAAAAAGGCACAGGAGAAAACCATAGCCGTCACAAAAATTGTGAGAGATCGTGAAGAACATCCCCTTCCCGCAGCTAGCACCGCGACGTGAGGGGGCGCTTGATTTGATCCATCCGTGTGGATACATTAGAGGCACCGCAACCTTTGTAGTGCTGTGATTGGTATATTTTGGAGACACCAGATCCATCTTTAAGGTATAACTCCTAAACAAGATTTATGGTTTTCACATTGATCCATGGCTAGGTTTCGATATTTTGTGATTTTTTTTCCGCTGTGTAATCTGAGATTGCCCTCAAAACCTAACAATAATAACTGTAACTTTCATCTGAAAAATCCAACTTTTTCGTTTATGATGTGGTGCATATTTGATATATCGATTATGATGTGGTTATGGTAAACTATGCATTTAATTTTATAGGTCGTACAAAATTTCATCTGAAGTTTGGATCTTTTTAAATGGGTTTGACTACGTTTGATGTGTTGTATGGATAACTTAGAATTAGATTTTTAAGCAAACAAAGTTCAGAAATTTGTTTTTATATGATTGTCTTAGTCTATCATCTTTACCCGAACATATGCTATAATGCATGATTTATAATGTATAACCTGTTTACTAAATATTAATGATGTTATAATATATCTGTTAACATAAATTAGTTGAATATGCAACATCTTTTGGTAAAGTCGGTGCAATTTTATGGATTGAAGTCTTTTATTATCATGAACAATTTATTTAGGCCCTCTATAACGCTCCGAATTCCCAAACACAAGTAATTCATGGCAAAACCAGAACCTTTACTTTAATTTCGTACAAAATTACAGAAAAATTAAAACTTTTTCATTACAATGTTATTCTTTACAATACGCAGAAGAAATTTATATAAAAATACAATTTATATCATCAAACATCTTCAACCTTGCAACATCCATCGACATCAAACTCATGCCCACGCCGCTCGCTAATTCGTGTCCTGCAACTTGAGACTGCAGGCACGTAAGTTGAACGCAACTGGCACAATGCTATAATACAGCGATTTCCTTAATTTAACAAACACAAACTTGAATGTAAAACCGAATGAAATCTGACAATCCTAATTATGTCAGTGTATGATGTGAACCTAATGACTAATGCACACACTTATGTTTACGATGCAACTCTAATGCGCACTTGTTCGGATTCTATGCATCTCATATTATATAGGTTCTAGAGCAAGCCCTTAACGTACTCCTCATTATATAGTTCAATCTCTCGTTATGAAAACCTACAACCATGACGAAAATTAGGATTTAGATATACTGTGAGTATTGTTTCTTGCCCCAGAACTCTGGAGGTCAAACTCCCTCCTCAGATAATCTGGAGACTATTTCACTCACATCCGAAAAATAAATGGAGAATACCTCATCCCATAAGTCACTCTGGAACCTTTATCACACGAATGCCTTGTGAGCGTCAGACATACTGTGAGATTGGTTCTCGCCCCGAAACTCTGGAGGTCAGACTCCATCCTTAGATAATCTGGAGACTATTTCATTCACATTCGGGAAATAAATGGAGAATACATCACCCTGTAGGTCAATCTAGAACCCTCATCACACGAATGCCCCGTGAGCGTCGCACTCGTCCCGAAACTCTAGAGCTCAAACCCATATGGGAATATCTCACCCCGTGGATCACTTTGGGCCCTCATACTCACGTTTTCTCTAGTTTCATCATATCTCCCATCTAGTGTCTACCCTAAAAATTCAAACATAATAGATATGAACTTAAGCTAGTTTACCCTACCGGAATTAAACCAAATCATTGAGAACATTAACCCATACTGACTACTTCTCAAATTTTCACAAATTATAACCTACCGGCACCCTAGGTCTCACTTTACCTCTAGAATCCACTTATTCCAAAACCATACACCATTTTAGGTTATTCTCAACCTCATTTCATAGAATTCTCATTCATTCATTTCTAAGTCATTTTATTCTCTTATTCATTTCTTTCAGTTAATCAATCTCAAAACAACTAGATGATCACTTCTTACCCATTATAATAAAAATTGCATACAACATTTTAGGTTATTCTCAACCTCATTTCATAGAATTCTCATTCATTCATTTATAATTCATTTTATTCTCTTATTCATTTCTTTCAGTTAATCAATCTCAAAACAACTAGATCACTTCTTAACCATTATAATAAAAATTGCAATAAAATTTTAACTTGATAAAACTTTATCAAATATCACAAGTCTAATGATCCCAAATCCATACTTTGGTTAGATCTTAGTTCATCTTCCATAATAATTTACGTGAACTCTAATTTTTAACTCGCTTTAAAACGATAAAATTTAGAATGAATCCAAATCAACCAAATAAACATATGTTTTAAGGGAACCCAATTTGCAATATAATTTAATTCCAAATTCTTTAAATTTAGATTCATAATCTCAAAATAATTTCATAAATATTTTATTAGTCTTAAGTTTCAAATAATTCCCTAAAATAGAGCTATCAAAAGAAAAAAAAAAAGAAAAAAAAACTCAAATCAGTGAATAAAAAAAAATTCCGTTCCCAAGGAATCAAACCAAGGCGCCCCCACATTCTTAATCCACAACCACTATCCAAAGCTCCAACTCGCTGTTTGTGTAGAACTTCTCACAGAGTTCTATACGTTTACTGTCCACGGTTTTAACAATTAAAAACTTTAAAAAAAGTGAAAGAACCTCATAGGACTTGAACCACCGAGCCAACATTGTACATAGTGACCAAACCCAAACACACTAACCAGGCTCTCTAGCCTCGCAATCTGCATTTATTAGAAATGCGAAAAATTTAATATGTGAATTCTCTGTTTCTCAACCCGATTTAAATTTTTGACAAGTTTCGATCCTATAATTTAAATTACAGTTACAACATGATATACAACTACTCTTAATAATTCTCCATAAGCGAAACTCTAATTAAGATGATATATTTTCGCATGAATATACACATTTAAACAATTTACAATTTCTAAATTATCAATTTAGCACACAATTCACATATATGATTTTTCTTACACAAAGTCTTTAGAATCCACGATTATGAATGAAGTTATAATGAACAAAATTAATTTACTAGCTATCCATTTATGGAGATTAATGCATACACAATTTATCCCATGCAAGAAATTTAATTATAACTCTACATGTCCTTTAATCATAAACACTGCTATATCAATTTAGACACAAAGTTTCAAGAATTCCTACATACAAATATTTCATATCAACATACAAAATTTTGCAACTAAGCATGAACATAAATCTACTAAAAATTAGAAATTTTGGATTACACCCACCTCTTAAGTGCAACTCCTTACTATTGAATCTCCTAGCAAGAATTTCCTAGCCTTCTCCCCATACCAAAAGCACTCAAAATTTGAAACTCTATCTGTAACACCCCGCAAAATTGAAAATAACAATTTTGCCCCTCTCGAGTTATGCACGTGTATTTTGTACCATTACGGGTAATATCCGTAACGTGTTTCAATGCGTATTTTGGATTCCGACTATTTATGCATTTTTCGTCTCCTCAAAATTTATTTTATCCTATTTGAGTAAACTCAAATATAAATTTCAATCTCTGTATTTTTACGTACTTTATACGTGTTATCGATGCACGTATCGATTACGTATTTTCCATCACTACGTGTGATATTTTTTATGTTTTTCAATTATTCATTTAATAACGTGTTCGAATTCGTTTTATAAATAAAAATTTATTTTTCCCCTATTTTGATTAAAATACTTTTATACGTGTGATGCACGTGTTCTCTATGTACGTAGTGATTACGTGGAGGAATGTATGAAAATTAATGAAATATATTTTCGTATGTTACATTCGATTATTTATAAATTTTTTCCATCGATCAAATCTATTTTTGTACTTGAATAATTATTTTACGTGCGACGCACGTGTTTGCGGTGCACGTATTTAGGCGTATTCTTTTTCAAAATAAAATTTTGAAGTGTGAGTGTGTTTATTTTATTTATGCATGAAAAACTATATTTTTAATTAAACTAATTTTATATAAATCTTATATATTATATACATATGTTTTAAATTAAATAATTAATTAATTTTGTGAAGTGTACACAAAGCACGTGCACGTGCACACGTGCGATGTGCACACCTCAAAGTGAGTGGCCGACTGTTTTGGATGGAGGGAAAGAATAGAGTTTGAATTTGAGAGCGGATTAGTGGAGGGGTTAGTGGACAATTAGTTATAATAACCAATAAATTAAAACATATACATGCCCCTTAATATTCACTCTCCTCCTTCCCCTCTTTCTTTCTTTCCTTTGTCAAATCTGAAACCATCCAATCCAGCATGTCTACTTTGATTTCTCCACTCAATCTCACCATAAAATATTATAAACATGTATATATATACATAGTTAGATATATATATACATATATATGTATATGTAAGTGAAATGAGATGAAAGTGCTTTCCTGTTGCTTGGCCGAAAGAGTGGTTGGGGCTTTTCTTTGTGCATGGATTTCGAGGAAGCCGATTGGGACTTCTCTTGGAGCCTTTGAAGGAGTTTTTTCGACTAGGATCTTTTCGTTCTAGAAGTTCAATTGCTAAGAAATCATATTTCTTGGGTGGGTGTTTCTTAAATCCTTTCTAATTTTAGGAATACGTTGCATGCTAGATAATATATAATTTAATTATTAAATTTTGATCGGTATGTTAAAATGTAGATTTTATAATCCTAATCTAATTGTGTTATGATGTGTTGAAATAATGTTGTGAATCATATAAATGACTAGAACTCTTCTAGAATTAGAAAGAAAAATATTTATTATTGGAATGAAAAATTATGCATGGTAGAATGTTTTTACAATATTCTAAATAATGTAATATGTATGAAAATAGTTTTAAAATGCTATTATAATAGAGAAATGTGGAAATAGCCTCATTAATATATATATTTTGTGAGTATAAGAAATTTTATAAAGGAGTCTTGATGAGAGGCAACACTTTGTTTGGAAATTAACACTACGAGTTCTTTATTATAATTTGGGAGAAAATTTTGTTACTTTGTCAAAAAAATGAAAATTTTGTAAAGTTTAAATAAATATACTATACTGTATTTTAATATAACACATTCTGGAAAAAGATTTAGATTTTGAATAAGTACAAATGATTGAAAAATTGAGTTTATTAAAGGAAATAAATTAAATACAGTATGGTCTCTACAAAAAGTAACTAACCGATCTTACATCAGTTAGTCACTCAAGACCTATTGGTCTCCGGGTTCGCTTTGGGTCTGTTACTGTTCATGGGCGGAGGCTTTGGTCTCGGGTTCGAGTCTTGAAGGGGCTCTGTTTTATTGAATTTTCGATTTTAATCAAATCACCGAAAGTATATATATAACTATAATTCGAGTCAACCTTATATCGGTTAGTCACTCTGGCCTTTCTGGTCGTTGGGTGCGCTTTAGGTCGGTTACTGTTCATGAGCAGGGGATGTTGGTCTGGGTTCGAATCTAGCCCTGGCTTTTGTTTGTTGTGTTTTGATATATTTTTCTTATTTTTATTTTTGGAGTTTTTTTAAGTGAAAAACAAATTGGGAAAAATTCTATTATTCTTCTAAAATTATTTAGACTTTATAAAAATTATTTCTACAATATTTTGATATATTTTGTGAGAATTGAAAAGGGATTTTACATTAAATAGTATTGAAGAACTCGAATTTATCGATTAAAAGAATTAGAAGTGATTTTTATATTGAAAATGTGACTCTTGTATAATTAAAGAAAAATCAAAGTTTGGAATGCAATTAGATTTCTTCTCGATTAGATTTTATGATTATTAACACTTGATTAAGATTATTTGAATTGCACACAATGCTATAAGTGATTAATTTGATAAAAGAGGTTGAATTAAATCATTTCATGTTGTGAGATTTTTAAAGAAAAATTTCTCTTTGAGAAAGAGATTTGTGAATAAAGAAATTGAAGTATTGTTGATCTCTAGAACAAGATAGTTGATGGAATCTAGAGGCTAGGTGAGACCCTAGTGACCGGCAGTATTTATTAATGAATTTGAGAGCTAACCAGTGTGGGTTGAGCATCTCTTGAGAAATAGCCAGGTTGAGCTGATTGTCTCTTTTGTTTGGTTTAAGTCTGGTAGGGTAGGTTAGCTCTAGGTTGTGATGATTTTCTTCTAAAACAAAGTAAAAATGTAAGGACTACACTATAGTGGAGATGTGATGAAAGTAAGAGAAAAACACAAGTATGAGGGCCTCAGATCTACGGTGTGAGAGTGTTCACAGGCTGTCTGCATGATGCGTCATGTCATGACGTGGATACATCTCCAGAATTATCGGGATCGTGACAATGCTTGTGGTGTGCTTGGTGACTACTTAGTGCCATCGTTCCATGACGGAGGCAAATTGTCCATCGGTTGTCTGCATGATGCGTCATGTCATGACGTGGGATTTCCCTCCAGGCTGTCTGGACATGGGCTTGTAACTCATAAAACATCTAGGATATTTACCGTAGTTACCGTAGTAGTTAAACTCATAACCAGGGATTTAACCCTACAAGATGAAGAATGATTAAGGGCTTGCCCTCGGATTTATGTAGAATAGGATGCATAAGTTCGAACAAGTTTGCATTAGTGTCATTTAATATAAATAACTGCATTAAGGATTAAGTGCACAACACCCACGACATCAATAAGATAGTCTCTCTTTAGCTTTGTTTGTGATCAAGTTTGTGTTTGTTAAAGTATTTAAGAATCGTTATACTTTCGGCATAGCGAGGATGGCTGTGTATAATATTTCGTCGGTTGTAAGCAACTGACGTGCCCATAGTTTCATATGCAGGACTTGGAATTCACAAGAAGATATAAAGATGAATTTTTTGCTGATGATTACTTAAATGCTAAAGTTGTTACAACTGTACATTTATCATTGTTGTATTTTATTTATTCTGCTGTGTGTTGACGTAAAAGACTCTAATGTAAATAAAAGTTTTAAATTCCTTGTAAAATTCTACGAAGTGAAGTATAAAGATCCTGTGGAACTTCGAATTCAGGCTTATTTGGAATTCGGGGTGTTACAGAGTGGTATCAGAGCCACGCTTCAATAAGTAGTACAAATTTACAGGACGACACATTAGGGTGGACATTAGAAGTGTGAGTTCAGTTTATAGAGATTTAAATGTAAGTGATTTACATTTGTGTTGCTTTATACGCTGCTAGCATTGGTATAAATATCCGAAATCCGGACTCGACCCGAACCCGGCATTATACCGGAACCGACCCGGCCTATCCGAGTCCAGTTCCGGGTCCTAAAATGGGACCTGTTGTACTTTCGGGTCCGGATCTGGGTCCGCTCAAAAGAGACCCGACCCAGAACCGGACCCGGACCCGGACCAGTTAAAAAACCCCAAAAATCAACATAAAAATAAATATTATATCCTCATCCCTCCCCTCCTTCCTCCTCAATTCTAAATGTTCCTCTTCCAAACTCAAAACTCATATTTTTCTTCTCTCATCTAGTCTAAATCATCCACTTTCCGCCTCCGCTCGTCGCTTACACTTCCGCTCATACCCTAACGGGTAGGAATAATTTAATAGGACCCGGTCCTTACGGGTCCGGGTCCGGGTCCAATTTCTTAGACCCGTAGGGGACCGGGTCCGAGTCCGGGTAGTGAAGGACCCGACCCGACCCGACTCGATACCAATGCTATACGCTGGTGCTTTCTCCTCCCTTTCCCTATTGGATGGCTGGAGTCGTGAATGAAGTAGTTATTGACCTTCATTCATGATACTCTCCTCGTATATATTGATGTGAGATCGTATGCGAGTATATTTTCCCTGGGTATCAGAGTGGCGCAGCGGAAGCGTGGTGGGTTTGAACCTACATTCATGATACCTTACACATAGACTAAGTTTTTCTCTCAAATTTTTCTTCGTGGATTTTTATCATAATACTTTTTAAACATTCAATATTTTTAAATAAATATTTTCTTATACTACTAAATCACTTGAATATCTATTATTTTGCCTATCTTCCTTAGGCTTGATATTTTAAACATGTTTTATCTGTCTTTCAATCTAAAAATTTTGTCTTTCATGTTTTTATGTCACTTTATGTTTATCCGTTTACATCTGCTATTACTTTACATATTTTATTGCCGCTTATTAAATAAATATTACAACTATTACTTTCATCATTAATTATTTCTATTTTGCTTATGAATTTTTGCTTATGTATATTCATTTTATGTGATTGATTTTGTGATACAACATTTTTCCAGTACCTTATATTGTCTCATATATTTCAGTATACTTTTAACAAGATTGAAATATTCTACCCATACAAATATGACCTATTATTTTATTTTAATGTCTACATTCGATACTATTGTTATTACATATTATTTGCTAATTTGTTTTGTTACATTCACTTTTACCACTAATCGCTACTCATTAATTTTATAGTTTTACGCATCTTTAATATAATATATACACTCACTATTTATACTTTATCTTCATTTTCAAATTTTAATTGTCTTTACTTTCTTAGTTACTACATATATTTTTCATTGATTTCTATATATATCATATATTGAAATATACTTACTATACATATCACTTCACCCTCATCCAATTACTACATTACTATTTTTACATATGATTATTTATATTTATTGTCCTAATTTGCTACGCTACATAATTATCGTTTTCATTTGTATTTTCATCTCGTGCATATACTTTACACAATTCTCGTCTGAATGTTGTAAATCATTTTCATTACTACAAATTTTGTATACCCCTATATTTAAAGGCTATATGTCTATTTTAATATTTTGTCGTTGTAATTTTCTATTTCATTTAACATCCACTTTTATATCACTGATTTCAAACATAACACTATACTTACTAAACACCCAATATCCAAGTACACATGGAAGATTATATCTTTCCATCTCCCATTTTGGTACAACTTGATGTCGAAAGGGCAAATCTGCAACTAGACGTCAATGGAGGCAAACTGCAACTGGACGTAGGGGGGGGAAAGTTTTCAATCGAAAGTTTAGAAGGCAAACTGCAATCGGATGTCGTAGAGAGAATTCTGCAACATGAGGTCGACGAGGCGAGCCTGCCATTGGATACCAATGAGACGAACCTATACCAGAAGAAAATTTTCTACTTTGATAACCCCTACATTGTTTTCTATAATATTTACTTACCACTATTCCATTTTTGTACTAGCTTATACTATTTTATAATATTTTACAACCTAGCACTGAATTAATTACCTAATTATTTATACTGGTTTCTATCCTACTTGTATATTTACTACTTAATCTCAACTATCTTGTCGTCTTCTTCTTATTATTTGTATCTTTCTATAAGTTAGCATTTCATACAACTTCATTGTCTTTTATTTTCCTATTAACTTATCTTAGATTTGGTGGCTACTCACCTAACAAAATATATATATCTTATTAATTATACTTTTGGTTACAATTCATAATATAATTAGTTTTATATTGTTTTCAATAATATGTTACTACTTTTACAACTATAATGTCTTATTTTACTCCTACAAACCATTTATAATCTTCGTATCATAACATAAATCGTTTCACCCTATAATTTTACGCCTATGAACACATATAATTTTGTATGTTGGTTTTCTTGCTCTACTTGACAACTCGAATGTATTTCGATGTATGCCTTCTATATCTTTAATTTTCAAATCGTATGTATAATTATTATAGTTACCTTACAAATTATTTTCTGATATCAATTGGTATACAGAATCATTTTATGTTGTCTATACTTTTAACTAAATTTCATTCTCGTTTATTTTTTAAACTCTTTTCCAATAGTCTTCTTCAAAAATGTTGATTCAATTTTTATTTCGTACCAATTCAATTTGCGATTTCCTGCCGCTTATTACTTCGATGAATTTTGACTACTAAATCTATTTATAAATTATCCATTGACTATGTTTCTCTTTATTGCATTGTTTTCCGAACTATTCCACAATTAATGACTAAGTATATTTTTCCTTTCCATCTGATGCTTTACCTAATATTATTTTGTATGAAAATTTCTCTCAATCCATCCTGTCTTTTTGTCACATTTCTTTCCTTCTACTATTTTTCCTAGATTTCTTGTTCCGTTCATACAAATTTTGATACTCATAGTTTTTCTTATATAGAGTTTGTCTTGTTTTTCCACATTACTTATTTTTATAGTATATTTATTTCATAATGTTTGCAGTTTTCTATACACAAGAATAATATTTTCTTTAGTGTGTACAAAATACAACTTTTACCCTAGCGAGTTCTGAGGAAAAAACTGTTCTAAGGGGGGAAGTGTGTAACGCCCTGCAAAATTGAAAATGACAATTTTGTCCCTCTTGAGTTACGCACATGTATTTTGTACCGTTACAGGTAATATCCGTAATGTGTTTCACTACGTATTTTGGATTCCAAATATTTATGCATTTTCTTCTCTTAAAAAAAAATATATCCTATTTGAGTCAACTCAAATATAAATTTCAATCTCTATATTTTTACGTGTTTTATACGTGTTATCGATGCACGTATCGATTACGTATTTTCCAACGTTACGTGTGATATTTTCTATGTGTTTCAATTATTCATTTAATAATGTGTTCAAATTCGTTTTATAAATAAAAATTTATTTTTCTCCTATTTTGATTAAAATACTTTTATACGTGCGGTGCACGTGTTCTCTATGTACATAGTGATTACGTGGAGGAATATATAAAAATTAATGAAATATATTTTCTTATGTTACATTCAATTATTTATAAACATTTTCCATCGATCAAATCTATTTTCGTACTTGAATAATTTTTTTACGTGCGACGCACGTATTTGCGGTGCACGTATTTAGGCGTATTCTTTTTCAAAATAAAATTTTGAAGTGTGAGTATGTTATTTTATTTGTGCATGAAAAACTATATTTTTTAATTAAACTAATTGTATATGCATCTTATATATTATATACATATGTTTTAAATTAAATAATTAATTAATTTTGTGAAGTGTACACAAAGCACGTGCACGTGCACACGTACGATGTTCACACCTCAAAGTGAGTAGCCGGCTGTTTTGGATGGAGGGAAAGAATAGAGTTTGAATTTGAGAGTGGATTAGTGGAGGGGTTAATGGAAAATTAGTTATAATAACCGATTAATTAAAACTTATACATACCCCCTAATATTCACTCTCCTCCTTCCCCTCTTTCTTTCTTTCCTCTGTCAGATCCGAAACCATCCAATCCAGCATGTCTACTTTGCTTTCTCCACTCAATCTCACCATACAATATTAAAGGCATGTATATATATACATAGTTAAATATATATATACATATATATGTATATGTAAGTGAAATGAGATGAAACTGCTTTCCTGTTGCTAGGCCGAAAGAGAGGTTGGGGCTTTTCTTTGTGCACGAATTATGAGGAGGCTGATTGGGACTTCTCTTGGAGTCTTTGAAGGAGTTTTCGCTACTAGGATCTTTTCATTCTAGGAGTTCAATTGCTAAGAAATCATATTTCTTGGGTGGGTGTTTCTTAAATCCTTTCTAATTTTAGGAGAAGTATTACACCCCGCTTCACAAAAATACGGAATACGAGCGCGTGACAAAGCCCAGCGAATGATTTTCATCATTCATAAGCCGTAAGATCGACTCAGCATCATAACAAGAAATATAACAAGATATACACAACCACACATGCTTGAATAATTTATTAATCAACAGAAACAATTGAAAGAAAATAATAATATCCCAAATAGTTTTTAAATATGGATTAAAAGATAAAAATTCGGTACTATAAGCCCGTTACAAGATTCAAGTTGCAAAAGAAATAAACCTGAATTAGGAAGTACCCTATTTTGTTCTGTTATGTGACTAGTTATCATCTGTACATGCTTATCTATTATTCTGAACTTATGGGTCGACATATCATGCTAGATTTACTCTGTTTCATGCACATACACATCTGTCTGATAATAATTATAAAATGATCAAGCCGGGGTTTATGGAAAAGATCTAGTAGTGGGAAAGTATAGAATGTGTACTTAGAAGGGGGCCCATGTTTCCCATATGATTATCTGTTATCTGTTATTCTGTACCCTGTCTACATTACTTCCTATAGGAAGGTGTAGGGAAGAAGAGAACCACTAGGTTCTATCTGTCTGTCTGGATTCTGCATTTGTTATCTGATATCTGTCTGAATCCTGAGTACACGACCCTATATGATCGCCTACGAAATCTACAAATGTAACTGTTTTGAATATAGCAACCATGTGATAAAAGGATGGCACATGAAATGCCTCCTAGTTAGTAATTAATACAAGACTTATAAGTATCTGAATCTGACATCTGTATCGGATATCTGAATCTGAATATGAATCTGAATCTGTTATCTGTATCTGATTATCTGATTATCTGACTATCTAAGTATCTGTTATCTATCTAATAATCACTTAACACCATTATTTGACATTATCTGTATATCTGTCTGCATGCTATTTAACTTTGACACTTGACACATATTAGTATACCACGCTAGTTGATTCTGCTATGCCATGCTATATCTGTCTCTGCCATTATTTTAGATTTGTTAGTTTTCCTTGTACTTGTATCCTGCATTACAAGCGGTCCGTCACTTGCATTGACGGGTACTTTTTTTTTTCCTTCTCCTGCAATTAATTGATTGCAGATCAGGATGGTCGTTTGCCCGATGGTATTGGAGAAATGAAATATTAGTGTTGGACTTCTTTTGCTATTATTATTATCTGTTGCTTTTGAATAATGTATTTGAGTACTTGGATATTATTTGTATTTGGGCGATGTGACCCAGGATGCTAACTTGTTCAGTTCTGTTTATTTGAGACTATTATATTATTGTTTTTCAATTAAATTCTGTTGGCACTTTGTTTTGTTTTGAGATATACATGTCTGTGTGAGGATGATTCTTTTGGCTTCCGACTCTGATTATTCTGAGATTTGTTATAAGATTCTGAACAGCTTATGGATGATGCAAATCATTCGCTGGGTTGAGTCACGTATCCGTATTCTGTATTTTTTTTTGAAAAGCGGGGCGTGACAGAAACAACACAAGATATCGAAGCAGGATAGGAAGTAGGTAGAACTGGAATCGAAGATAAAATAGATAGGAAAGAATTGAACCAATCAGGGAATCAACAGATGGAGATGAATACAAGGAACAGGGGGTAGCAACAATGCAGGAACGAAGAAACAAGAGAATCCTGAGACCTGTATGTTATGGGCCCACCACGCTTCTGCTGTGCTACTCCGATGGTGATGTCCCAAGCAGCATATGTGTCGCTATAGGCCACATGACACCAATCGACGAACCGAGCAAGAAGACAAGAATGAGACACCAGGATCAAGAAGGGTATGAGCTCAAGATAGATATAAATAAATAACGCAAATGAATATAAAGTTTGGCTTCAATCTAAATAATTAAAAAGATATGCTATAGATCAAAACTAATGGGTTTTAGAAGAAAAAAATAATATTAAAAACCAATACTAATAATAAAAATAATAATATCAATAATAATAGAATAATAATAATAATAATAAAATAATAATAACAATAATACTAAAAATAATAATAGCAATAATAATAACAGTAATAAAAATCATCATAATCATATTGGTAATAATAAAAATAATAAAATTAAAAAAGTTAACAATACCGATAATAATGATAATACATGAATGACAGAATAGGATTCAACACATTCATGAAAATAATGCAATAATAATAATAATAATAATAATAATAATAATAATAATAATAATAAATATTAACAATACTGGTAAGAATAATAATGCAAGACGGAATATAATTTGGGTTCAACAAATTTTTTTTGGTATGAAGGTAATTCAATATTAACAACAACAATAAAATAATAAAAACAACAATAATAATAGCAATGGTAATATCAATAATAATTATGATACCAATAATAATAAACCATAGAAATAATAATCACATTATAAAACAAAATAAGAATTTGGCTTATCAACTCTATAAATAAATCAAACAGGAATATATATAGTCGATCAATTATAAATGGAAAGTGAAGTCAAAATACACCATTAATCTCCAATCGTAAGAAAACAGGGAGACGATTCACACAGAATAAAAAGTCAAAAGTGAAGAGATAAAACCCAAATGTAAAAAGGTTGATAACCATACAAACAACAAAGGAACACAAGCTTTAAAGGTGATATAAAAAAATTAGTTTTGGGAAAATAACTAGTCAAGATACATAGAAATACGAACAAATTTAGCTAAGTAAAGAAATATTAATAACAATGAATGAAAAAGACATAATAATTAGTGAATGTTGACATTACAATCAATACTCGAAAAACACATTAAAGGGTAACGAGCAAAATATGCCAAAATATATATATGCAAGAAGACTTAAAAGGAGTTCATTAAATATTACAAAAGTAGGCGTCAAGTCATTAATTAGGATGTGGAAACAAAAGTAAGTGAGAAATCTAAAATGTTAAAGAATTAGAAAACGGTGGCAATAAATAATAATTAACGAAAGAACGAAAACTTAGACCATAGTTGATGTACTCAATCTTAACATAAATGGAAAAAAATTGTAAACACAAAATAGAGTAAAATCAACTATACTAGTTCAAATTGTATGGAAGCATAAAGTGTAATTGTATAAAAAAAATGTCATAAAGAAAATATTTATTTACCATTAATTTCATTATATAAGTAAAAAGTCTTGAAATATCAATTAGCAAATAGGTAGAAAATCTTGCATCCTAAACATCAAGTTGCATGTTTGCCTTCACGACATCGGATTGCAGGTTACCGTCTGGATATTCGGTTGCACATTTTGCCTCCCCGGTATCCAGTTGTAATTTGCCTCCATTGACATCTAGTTGCATATTTGCCATCTCGATATTAGGTTGAACCGAAATGATGAAATGGAAGATGTAACCTTCCATATGCACAGGGATATGGGACATTTAATTTAAGTATGATGTTATGTTTTGAAATTTGTAATATAAAAATAGTAGAAAAGTAAGAAATGAAGTTGAAAGTCACATAATGAAATATCAAAATAGATGTATAGATTATAAATATCAAACACAATAGTACAAAATAGTAGTAGTAAAAATGATTTATAAAAGTAGGAAGAAAAACAGAATGAAATACATGCATAAGCACAATGCGAATGTGAATGAGAAAATAAATATGCAGTGTAGCAAATTTACACAATTAATATATCATAAAAATACACAGTAACGTAGGAATTAAACAAGCCTCTAACATGTCGCTGGAGATCCACCGATGCCGATCGACGGACCAAGCAGGAAGAAAAGAATGGATAGCACCAGAATTTAAGGAGAACAAGATAGGGGAGAAACAACTAGTATGATACACAATATGAATCAACAAACAAAGGTGAATGCAAGGCACGGAAAGCAATGAACGACACACGAGCAGAAATAAGAAGGAATCGACGAGGCAAGCAGAAATAAGAGATTGTCCATATTGGGATCAAAAGAGCATGGGTACGGAAAGAATAAATTTATACCCAATAAGAAATCAAAAAATCAGGACGACTGTAAGAGATGGAAGGAAACAAGGAATCAAAGAATTTGAATGTCAAGGAATCAAAATGAATGGGATAAGACTAGTGTCCAGATCAAGTTGATTATCAAATTGTTCATGTGATTGCATGGCCTGTTTAATGTTGAGTTCATCCTGATCGAGTCAAACATGTTTAATGTATTAGTCAAACTAACACATTAGCCAAACCTGAGCTCTGATATTACTAAAAACCTTGTCACGCCCCGCTTCCCAAAAATACGGAATACGAGCACGTAACAAAGCCCAGCAAATGATTTTGATCATTCATAAGCTGTAGGATCGACTCAGCATCATAACAAGAAATATAACAAGATATATACAACCACGCATGCATAAATAATTTATTAATCAACAGAAACAATTGAAAGAAAATAATAATATCCCAAATAGTTTTCAAATCTGGATCAAAAGATAAAAACTCGAGACTTTAAGCCCGTTACAAGATTCAAGTAGCAAAAGAAATAAAATAACTCAAAAACAAAATATTTAAAGCAAGTCTTTTCTCCAATCGAAGCCTAGAACGTCTGCTCACCAATTCCAGCAGGTAATTCGTCACCAAAGTCTGTATATATAAATATAAAAAGGAAAAACAGAGAAAATAAGATAAACACCCTTAGTGCAAGTTAGGGCCGCAAGTAGTACAAGCAAGGGTATGAAAACAAGTGCAAGAAATATGGAACAAGATTTGGAATCAAGAATGTATAACATAATATAATAGGGGTACAACAAGTAGGAGGATTCAAGAAACTAGCTAGCAAGAAAGACAACTCAAGTGACAAGATTGGGTAACAAGTACTAGCAGTAGAACAAGTGGCAAATGAACATATAATGGTATCAAGCATCAAGTAACAAGTATCACGTACAAGTGTCAAGTAACAAGTCTCAAGTACCAATTATAAAGTAGGGTATCAAGTGTGTACAAGTGACAAGTTAATCTTAAGTCTAATGTTTAATTCTATCTAGGTAGCACTTCATGCATCCATACTTTTACTACATGGTTGCTACTTACAATCAATTACGTTTAGGCCTAGTGGTGGAGTTTATAGGGTGGTGTACTCAGGTATCAAGTATCAAGCAAGTCATGCACATGAATCGAGTAATCATATAATTAGTTCATGTGTCAAATCATAACAAGACAAGTCATGAATCAAATATATACTAGTTCATGAATTGAGTAATAACAAGTCCATGAATCGAATAATAATATACTAGTTCATGAATCAAATAATATACTAGTTCATGAATCGAACAATAATATACTAGTTCATGAATCGAATGATAATATAACTAGTTCATGAAGCATGTATCAAGTGGGAAATACGGGCCCCCTTCCGAGTACACTTACCTATATTGTCCACTACTATGGTCTTTTCCTTAAACCCCGGCTTATTATTTATTATTATCATCAAACAAGCATGAAAGTGTGCGAAACAGATCAAGTAAACATTATCAAGAACATAGAATAAGTTTAAGATAATTATAAAGCATATTCGAGGGTCAACACAATTTAAGATTATCAAGAACTACGAGAATTGCAGTTCTGGACAGCATGACGATGCTGCACCAAAACGACAATCCCTGTTGCTATAAGATAGCAAAAGTGGATCCTTCAGAATGCCTAGAAACTAAACTCCTGCTCGGTTCAAATGCATATAATTAAGACACATAAAAGTTATAGAATTAAGTGTCAAAATAGCAAACTACACAGGATTTGTGTTCAGCCAGAATTTGTAAAACTGAGTTTATACATTGAAACAAGTTTGAAACTTCATTAATTAATTCTGAGAAAATTAGGGAATGTATTCTAGGGTGTCCAGTATTAGCATGCAAAATTTTAAGTCATTTACTTACTGGTAGCATAGTTAAAATAATTGTAAACTAAAGTGGTGCAGCAGTTTTTATAAATCTGCGATTACAGACACAGCAGCAGTAAAACTGTGATATCTCCTACACCGTAACTCGGAATTCAATTCCATCGAAAGGGTGGTGAACTATACATACGGGGCGAAGGTTTATATTCAGGACTCAAGTTCAGATTCTGATTTAATCGGGGTCGAAACAGTAAGCCAAAACAGGGCAGAAACTAAATAAGACACTTTTTAGATGAAATGTATCATAATTATACTAGTTGTGAACAAGTGTATCAACGAAGGGTTGTGACTCTTAGATCATGTAATAGATAAGGAGAAACATGAGATCATCAACGATAAACAAAGATGAGTCACATTTACAATCTACTTGCAGTATTTTCAAGGAAAAGCTTGTACTAGAAAATGAAATTTATAAGAAGATACTTGCCTTGATGAAGGTGAATCCGAATACGAACAAATAACGGGATGAGAATCTCGAGAAACGAAGCACGAACACGGACACACGAAAGCACGTGTGCTCTACGTGCAAACGCTCACCCAAACAGCAACACAGATCCAAGATCCTGGATCCAAAAGAACACCAAACAGCGATCGCGGGGGAGATCCCAATCACGATGAGATCGGACGACCAAGATCAATTCAATCAACCTTCTCCTTCCTTCTTCTTCTTCACAGTGAGAAAGAGAGAGAGAGAGGATTGGCGGGAGAGGGGACGGCGACGACTTGGGCGGCAGCTGGCGATGCTAGCGGCGAGTGCGAGGGCGATGACGATGAGTGGCAGCACTGCGATCAATGAGCGATGGCAGCGGCGACATGGCTCGTCGAGCGACTCTGTTTCATCCAGAAAATAGGGGAGACGAAACGGGGGTGTTCGGAGCTCGATGACGACGACGAGGCAATGAGGGGGGTCTGCAATGGTTTTAGGGGGTGATCGGAGAGGCGAAGGGTGGTGATGATGAGTGGTGATGGGTAATGGCGATGGTGCAATGGGTTCGGTGGAAATGAAGACGATGGGTAATGGCGAAGGTGGGTTCCAATGGAGGTGATGGGTTCGAGAGTTGGGGAGTCGGTGCGTTGGAGGAAGATGCAGGCGAGCGATGGGTTTCAATGGAGCGAAGATGACGAAGGTGATGGTTGAAGAGGGTGACGAAGATGGTGGTGAGAGAGGAGCAAAGGGATGATGGCGATGCGGCGAGGAAGGGAAGGCGAGGCAATGATGGGTTTCGGTGAGCGGTGCGGTAAGGCGGTGAGGTGATGTCGAAGGGAGACGATGGAAGTCGGAGAGCGAAGATGACAAAGATGAACAGTGGCGGTTGGGTAGTTTAGGTTAGAACAGTGAATAGGTTTAGGGTTAGGGTTAATCTAGGTTAGGGTTTAATCTAGGTTAGGCACTCTGGCCTTTCTGGTCGTTGGGTGCACTTTGGGTCGGTTATTGTTCATTAGCGAGGGATGTTGGTCTGGGTTCGAATCCGACCCTGGCCTTTGTTTGTAGTTTTTTGATATTTTTTTTCTTATTTTGATTTTTGGAGTTTTTTTAAGTGAAATAAAAATTGGGAAAAATTCTATTATTCTTCTAAAATTGTTTAGACTTTATAAAAATTATTTCTACAATATTTTGATATATTTTGTGAGAATTGAAAGGGAATTTTATATTAAATAGTGTTGAAGAACTCGAATTTATCGATTAAAAGAATTAGAAGTGATTTTATATTGAAAATGTGACTCTTGTATAATTAAAGAAAAATGAAAGTTTGGAATGCAATTAGATTTCTTCTCGATGAGATTTTATGATTATTAACACTTGATTAAGATTATTTGAATTACACACAATGCTATAAGTGATTAAATTGATAAAAGATGTTGAATTGAATCATTTCATATTGTGAGATTTTCAAAGAAAAATTTCTCTTTGAGAAAGTGATTTGTGAATAAAGAATTGAAGTATTGTTGATCTCTAGAACGAGATAGTTGATGGAATCTAGAAGCTAGGCGACACCCCAGTGACCAGCAGTATTTATTAATGAATTGAGAGCTAACCAGTGTAGGTTGAGCATCTTTTGAGAAGTAGCCATGTTGGGCTGACTGTCTCTTTTGTTTGGTTTAAGTCCGGTAGGGTAAGTTAGCTCTAGGTTGTGATGATTTTCTTCTTAAACAAACTAAAAATGTAAGGACTACACTATAGTGGAGATGTGATGAAAGTAAGAGAAAAACACAAGTATGAGGGCCTCGGATCTACGGTGTGAGAGTGTTCACAGGCTGTCTGCATGATGCGTCATGTCATGACGTAGATACATCTCCGGAATTATCGGGGCCGTGACGACGCTTGTGGGGTGCTTAGTGACTACGTAGTGCCATCGTTCCATGACGGAGGCGAATTGTCCATAGGTCGTCTGCATGATGCGTCATGTCATGATGTGGGATTCCCCTCCAGGCTGTCTGAACATGATCTCGTAATTCATAAAAATCTAGGATACTTACCGTAGTTACCATAATAGTTAAACTCATAACGAGGGATTTAACCCTACAAGATGAAGAACGGTTAAGGTCTTGCCCTCAGATTTATGTAGAATGGGATGCATAAGTTCGAACAAGTGTGCATTAGTATCATTTAATATAAATAACTGTATTAAAGATTAAGTGCACAGCACCCACGACATCAATATGATAGTCCCTCTTTAGCTTTGTTTGTGATCAAATTTGTGTTTGTTAAAGTATTTAAGAATCGTTATACTTTCGGCATAACGAGGATGGCCGTGTATAATATTTCGTCGGTTGTAAGCAACTGACGTGCCCACAGTTTCATATGCAGGACTTGGAATTCACAAGAAGATATAAAGATGAATTTGTTGCTGATGATTACTTAAATGTTAAAGTTGTTACAATTGTACATTTATCATTGTTATATTTTATTTATTCCGCTCCATATTGATGTAAAAGACTCTGATGTAAATAAAAGTTTTAAATTCCTTGTAAATTGTACGAAGTGAAGTGTAAAGATCCTGTGGAACTTCGAATTCAAACTTATTTAGAATTCGGGGTGTTACACTCTCTCCCAATTACTAATGGCTGGTGGTTCTCTTTTTTTTTCTTTTTTTTCCAAGATGAGAGAAGAGAGAGGAGGGGTTTTTATTTACAAAAAATCTACCTAATAACTATCCATGATTAAAGAGATAACCACCCATTACTCCATCATTCTGACTAAGTCAAAATTCTCCCTTTTTGAACTTGGCCGGCCAACCATGTGTGGGAAGTGCACGGGTTGCATTTTCCACACATGCACACAAATTATATAATTATTGTAAAAGTGATATTTAACTAAAATGGTTTAAGAAAACATACTATGAACTATTTTAATCTAGGACTTCATATGTTTAAATTAAGTATAATTAGAAATTATTATGTACATTTCATTAATTTTATATATATACAACAATATAATCAGCACGTACATTTAAAAACATGTGTAAAGCACGTAAGAAAAAAAAAATTTTAAATTTTAAATTTTTTGCAGTTGTTACACCCTCTGTTGGATATAATTGGAATTCCAGTATTTGGACACTTGAATGAACATTGTGATTGGATCTGGAGGTGCATTATTGTATCAGATGCTTGAGTATGGACAGTGTGTTTATGAATATCCTTATTAAATAACTCTTGAATGTTGATATACTGGATGAACTTTATACATTGAAAAAGCTTTATGTATCGGATAAGTTCTACCGAATTTTTGCTAAAGAATGTGCAATTTGCACAGGGGTATCGTGGAATTCATATTGAATAGTCACAGAAAATCGGATCATGCAAGAGCAAGACTCTTCACCTTAATTAACTGCAATTTTTATTTAAGTATTTGTTATGTTCTAACTTGGATTTTAACTCAAGGGTTTATGCGAAGATTCATTTAAAGGAAATGCATGAGAAGAAGGATAGTGAGTACATAAAAAGAAGAAGAGCTTGGAGTTAAAGAAGAGAGTGAGGATGAAGAGTTGCGGTCCAAAAATATTCGGTTTATTCAGTTCATTGCATGCATTTTTAACTTTAGTAAGATTCAATAAAAAAATATTATGGTTTGGCAGTTATTCTTTAAACCATCTACTTATCTGAGGAGGATATTGAAGGTTTCAGTAATTACGATAGAGATGATATTCACAAGTTTCTCTCAATTCTCTTATATTTTTTTGGAGTTCTACACATTTTTATGAGTCCCTCAAAACTACTTTAGGCGGTACAATTTGCCCACGGTAATACTAGTAAAGTTCTTGATAGATTATGCACCTCTATCTAAACTTAGGATGCATCACTTCTCTTCAGGGGCGTATCTGAGTTTTAGGGGTAACTAAGCAAATTCTCAAATGGGACCTTTTGCAAGTTGACAAAATAATAATGACAATTATTTAAATGCAAACAAATTTAGAGCATTGGAGACCAAACTGCATAAATGAAAACAAATTTATATATATGCTTCCAAAAAAAAGTTAATTGATAACGTACGTTTTTTTATATGAAATGCCTCGTGGCCAAAAGGAACCCGGACAAACTCTAACAATAAAAACGAAATATGTTATCACAAAGAGGTAAATATGATATATTAGAGCACGCGATCAGAATGAAATGATGATGATTATATGTATATGAGAATACTAGTTATAAGCTTAAAATGTAGAATAACTATATGCACTTGAAATTTTGGTTAGAACATCGAACATGGAAAAAATATGACATACATGGGCTAAGTGAAAAACAATATTAAATTCATAAAATGGTAAAATGACATGTATAGCTATGTGGGAAAAAAAATAGTTTTAAAAATAAAAATGATTGAAAAATTAATTGGCTCATATAAATTTTGAACCTGCAACTTTCACATTACTAAAACAACACTCTAACCAACTAAGCTAATAAGGCAACTATTAATATAATGTAATTATATCACAAAATATTACATTTTACTTTTTTAACATTGTAAATACTTTAAAAATATAGGGTCCTATAAAATTGGGGGCCCAAAGCAATTGCTTGGGCTGCTTGGGCCCAGATCCGCCCATGCTTCTCTTGAAAAAGAAAAGCCTCCTTAGGGTAGAAAACTTTTCAATGCGATGGAGATAATCCCTTTTTTATGAGAAAGCGGAGAAACTACTTCATTATAACAAGAGTTATTTGAAACATCATTGGTCATGATCTGTTTACATTATAACAATTAACAAATAAAAGTAAATGATATTTGATTTTGTATAATTACAACTGCCACATTCGGTTTTGATTGTGAGACAAAGCGCGCAAGGAAAATAAGAACACCAGTCTAAAAGCAGTGACAGATGGCTGATGATTCAGCAATCTGCAAAGAAAAATTACAGGAAAGGATCTTGATCGACCAAGTGTGCCTTCTTTCCTTTGTGACAATGTATAGAAGCTTTGAGATCACCTTCTTTCCTCTGTAACTCAATTGCTGATTCAAACACCACCCACGTGGTTACTGCTATATACTTGTTGGTGGATATGAAGTTTTGGATTTGGTATGGGGACAAGATCCAGTGTTTGGTGTTGGGGGTATCTAGTGTTCTGTGTTCGGGCCCAGGAGGGGTTCATCCGCTGTTGATTGTTTTGAGTCTTCTGACTCAGAGCCTAGTTCCATTGGCTGTGGAGCCGCTGTACGGTGTTCGGCGTGTTGGACCAGATCCAAACACTAGATCCAGATCCAACACTTGGAGATGGTGCAAGCAATATGAATGTTATTTGGATAAATAAAAACATGGTGGTGTTTACCCATACTTCATCACATCTCTCCTTAGTTCCTGCTCTTAAGTTTTAATTTCAAATCACCACAATTTAGAGCTAACTTATTCTACCGGACTTAAATCAACATGAGAGAAAGTTAGCTCAAACTGGCTACTTCTCAAGAGATACTTAACCCACACTCACACTGGTTAGTTTCTCAAATTCCCATTATTCACAATGTCGGCTACTACGGTCTCGCCTAGTCTCTAGATTCCAACATCTTTTCATGTTCAAAAATCATGGGGTACTCATACCCTAATAATTCATATTTTCAATTTCATTCATATATTCAATTTTTCAACTATTCTTTAATTTATCCATCATGAATTAAACACTTTTTGGTTAACCAACCAACCATTCACTTTAATAATCACAATGTTTCTTTGATTGATAAAACTCCTTTTTCACATTCATCTATACTTCATGTATCATTCTCAATACAAAAGTTATTTAAGAATAAAACATCATTTCTTAATATAAGATTAATCATTAGAAATCTCAAATTTCAATCTCCTAATAATGTGTTGAATTTATTATAAATCAACTCTTGAAATCTTTAGTCACACATTTTTCTTAAATTCTAATACATGAACATGATCTTTATTTCTCAAAATATCTCTTAGAATATTATAAAAATTCTCAAGTAATCTAATAATATTCTAGAATATTTATATGATTTTTTTCTCAATTTCTAAAACTTAAAAGAACTCAAAATAAAATAAAAAGCACAAACGTGCAAGACCGAGATCAAACCCAGCACCAACAAGCAACCCAAACAGTCGCCCAACCAATAGACCACTCTCATTTTCTGATAAGGAAAAGACTGAGTTCTTCTTATACTCAAATACCCTCTCTGATTGATTTATTAAAAAAATTGAATTAAACAAAACAGAGCCAAACCTCCATCGCTCGCGCTAGCCACAAGAGCCAAACATCATACCTAATATATTAGGAGTTTAATTTCATATAACTTCACTTTCTGATAAATCTCATTTTTTTTTTTACTCTTTCGACTATTTTCAAATTTTATTCTTTTCTTTCAATTAGATTGCTCATATAACATATCCCCAAGTTTTCAAAAATAGTTTTCCATAAATTTATTCATATTAGCACCAAATTATTCCCAATTTAACTCAAATAATCACTTTTTTAAACCTAGTGTTCAAATAACCACTTTTGTAAATCTATTATTCATAGGTTGTGATTAGAAAATTTTACTACATCGTGAATGCATTTTTATTTAGAAATTCTCATCCTTCCCATTGACTTTATTTCGAATATCCACAAAAACTAAGCACAAAATTAGCAACTTTATGCATACAGATACTCAATTCGAATCATAGTATATTACAATTTACATTGCATCAATTTAAAATACTCTAATAGAAATTTTAGTTTGTCTACATAACAATTTCTCATTGTAATCTTTCATTAGCATGCAACAATTTTCATGTTTTATTTCTACCAACATTCTAAATATCAACACCGTATTTATCACAACAATCAACTAAAACTCATACAAAATATCAATTCCAAACATGAATTTTTCTACACATGCATACCACCATATTTTTAGAAAGTTCAAGAAATCACCCACCCATATGAAGATCTTAATTTCTCCTAGCCAATGAACTCTGAGAAGCCTTCAACCCTCCTCGAAATCCGCGTCCCAAAAGAAAATCCACATCCAAGCACTTCGGCCAGCAAGCACGGGGAACAACACCCATTTTGATTTTGTTTCATTTTTTTTTTGTTTAACTTTCTGATTAGGAGATAGGGTGGGGGTTTATTAAATAGAATTAGGTGGTGGGGTTTAATTAATTTAATTAATTATCCACTAAAATACTAATTACCTACTAATCTAAATTAATTACACCACTCACCTCTTCCTCCCCCCACTCACTCCATTCAACAGCCGGCCAATCCCTTGGTGTGCACACACGTTCCCGTGCACACTTTTATTTTTTTAATTATTTATTTATAATTTATTTGTATGTGTTTGTTACATGACAAGTGTGTAGGATTAAAAAGTGTACATTAAAATGTATAATAAAATCTTGGACCTCTCTTTTAATTAATTTACTTAGTGGACTTTAAAATGGACTTTAGGTGTATAATTTTTTTATAATAAAAAAATTAAATAATACATTTGTAACAAATAAAATTAAAATAAAAAGTGCATGACTCTTAGAAAATTTTAGAAGTAAAAATGCACATAAAAAATTTACGTGCGATGCACGTGCAAAAATATAAAAATTAATTTGAGATAAAAAAACAGTGAAAATAAAAAATACGTAGAACAATAATGTTACGGATATTTCACGTAACGAAAAATATACGTAATCGACATGTGTATTGAAAACACGTGCAGTATACGTAACACACAAAGATTAAAATAAATGTTTAAGTTGACCAAAAATAGAATAAAATGAGTTTTGAGGAGACAGAAAATGTATAAATAATCGAAATATAAAATACATATGATATTTATATAAAAATACGTTACGAATATTACTCGTAACAGTACAAAATACGTGTGCTTAACACCCGTGAGCGAAATTGTCATAACTCAATTTTGCGGGGTGTTACATGGTGATCAAGATAAAAATGCTCAAGAGTTGATCAATACTAAAATACATGTTTCCTAATGATAATTGTAAGAATGAAAGTTGTTGAGATAAAAAAGACGAGTTCGAGGAACTAGTAACGATGCTATTCTTGTAGTTGTGGTAAACTAATTTTTTATTGACAATGCAAAGAGCATGATGAGTCTACACTATTTAACTAGATGTTGGTGACTAAAAATATAAGTTTGCTATCTATAGTATCAGATGGTATATAGAAAACTAGTTTATGCCAAAAGATTAATTATAGTAGTTAAGAAAAGATTAGATATGAAAATTGTTACTTGTAATTCAATGATCATATCTAAGAACTAGTTATGGAAAGAAAATATAGCAAAAAGTATAGTTTAATATTCGAATTCGTATTCGTTATCCGATAGACCGTATCCGATTCGCATTTATATATGTAACCGTATATGAATTTGTGCTCGAAATGCGGATACGAATGTTGGTATAGTCAAATATCGGATCCGTATCCCACAGCATCCCTACTTGAGAGCCACAGAGCTTGTTGACACTCTTTATTCTTTATTGCAACTCCATTGTGGGAACACTCTTGTTTTTTTGTTCGTTTTGATCATATTAGTTCTAATTTGGATTAAGATTAAGATTATGGGGATTAGTGGAGGACTATAAATTAAAAGACATTTGAGTATAAAGTTTACATATAAGCTTCAGCTAGTGGATGCACAGATACGCCAGAAAAATAGCATGTCAATATTCTAACACTGGTCATATCGCTTCATATTCTATTTTTATGTTGTAGTTTGTAATTTGATCCAGTACACTGGGTTTGTTTGGTTAATTTCTTATTAATGAAGCAGGGTGGTCATATTCCACCTCTTTTTTTTTTCTTTTTTTTTTTAACTTCTACAAGAAATACATTCAAAAATAAAAAAACAAAAACAAAAACAAAAACAAAAACTTCTACAAGAAACCGTAGACATTCTCACAGCTTAAACAAGAAATCCAGAATCTTACGCATAGAAATTATTAAAAAAATTATGGAACTTGAAATAATCAACACACTGTTCATTATGAAATATGCATGAAGGTACAAGATTTCTCGATCCACAAAAGCATAGTTCGCATATTTCTTAACGGTTGTAGGCTCTGTTCGGGAATGGGGTTAGCAGTTGTAGTCTGCACAAACTCTGCTCTCATAACTCCGCTCAACATCACCCATAATTTTTCTTTCGTTCTTGATGGAGCCCCAGAATGTGAGACTACACACTTACCAAAAATATAGAAGAGTTCATTAACAAATCATATTTCTGTCAGTGTGGTCCGACTCCGACTGAATAATTAGAGTTCCATTGATCTTCTCCGCATATCTATACTATTATTAAGCAAAGCCCTTTTTTAGCGGCTTTTTACTATCATGCCCTCACAAACATGAAGGGCTAAAAAAATATATAGGGGTAAAAAATGTAATTTGGATGACTAATAAATGAGAGTAAATCAAAAACCGGGTTGAATTAAATGAGAGTAAACACACTGAGAAAGGTGAACAATAGATATAGTCATGCACCCATTAATTAAATTGTGTGATTACTAGAAAGGTGCCTACTAGAAGGTAATTTGAACAATAGATATTGTCATGCACGCATTAATTAAATTGTGTGATTACTAGAAAGATACCTACTAGAAGGTAATTAAAATCCATTCATACTCATTCATACCCCTTCATCCCCTTTATTAACAGAAAGGTGCCTTTGTTGACTACTCACTCACCCATACACGCCAAACTGAACAATTTGGCTGTAACTGGGTTATTGTGAGATGTTGGCAGGGCATTTTGTTGAATGTGTTACTGCCTTACTGGGTACCCGAAGGAGATTTTTTCTTTGATTGTCCTGTTTCTGTGCCATTTTATTTTAGTTGTGATTATTTGCATTGACATCCAATGTTCCTGTTTCTGTTGATGGGTCAATTAGGACAAATGTGTTTCTTGAATTCGATCTTAAGGACAAATTTTGGTTATTGAATTAGTTTTAGATTTCCATATGTTCTATGACCATTCATTCGCCCACGCGGACATGCAAAACTAAAAAATGGCTGTAGTTATGTGTTTGTTTCTGTCCAGCAATTCTTTTTGAAAAATTTCTTAGATGCATGTTTTTTGTTGGATATGTTGTTGGTTACAAGGGGGAATTGATTTCTTTTTTTCTTCTTTCTATGTCGTTTTATCCCAGTTGTGAATTTTCTTGCATTAATATCCCATGTGAAATTATTCTTGATGTTGGAAGTTGATAAGATAACAAATTTTCTTCTTAATTATCTTTGATGTTTTGATTTTTTAGTTGATGTTTTCAAATTAAATTCACTTGCTCTGTATTTACGTTTGCATTCTAGCGGTTTCTCCATAAGCTGAGTTCTATGTAATTGCATAATACATTGAGTAGTCACTAAACTGATGTAAATTTTGCTCAAGTGCATGCTCAAGTGATATTAGTATTTGATTGTAAATAGTGTAAAGAGTAGGATAAAAGGCTGAATTGGATGTTCTAAGCTGATGCTGTATTTCTTCCTTTTCTTTTTGATATGTCGGTACATCTGTCTTTGTTTTAATTTTTTTGTGTGTTTGACTTCATCTTATTTCTTATATGTGGCTCAACGAAGACAAAATGTCTGTTTCAATTGATTTTAACCCACACCTACATACTTCTGCATTATGCTATTGATATCGTGGCATTGTTTTTGAAACACATCAGATATGTGACATGTCACTGTCTATGAGGAAGAAGGAACATCTGGTTTCTTTGTTTTACCTATATCCATATATCATTTCTCCATTTTATTCTTTTTTCTGTAGGCATCAACCTTTAATTTCAATTTCCTTTCTTTGTTTTTTTTTTTGTTTTTGTAGGAAAGTACAATTTTCTTTGTACGTTTTGCCAATTAATACGTGGAAGTTGGCAGTTAATTAGATCACATCTTTCATTTTCATGTAATAGATCTTGAATTATTATATTATATATGTATTTTAAATCAAATTCACATGAGCTGAGTTTCCTTTTGCATTTTAGTGGTTTATCTTTTTAGGTGGAATCTATGATCTCACTTTATATATTCATGTTTTAGGGGTAAAAAATATATAGGGGTAAAAAATGTAATTTGGATGACTAATAAATGAGAGTAAATCAAAAACCGGGTTGAATTAAATGAGAGTAAACACACTGAGAAAGGTGAACAATATATATAGTCATGCACCCATTAATTAAATTGTGTGATTACTAGAAAGGTGCCTACTAGAAGGTAATTTGAACAATAGATATTGTCATGCACGCATTAATTAAATTGTGTGATTACTAAAAAGATGCCTACTAGAAGGTAATTAAAATTCATTCATACCCATTCATACCCCTTCATCCCCTTTATTAACAGAAAGGTGCCTGTTTTGTTGGTGGACGGGAAGCTCATCTGCGAGTCCGTTGTCATCCTCAACTACATTGATGAGAAGTGGGCTTTCCCTGCACCATTGCTCCCCAAGTGCGCTTACATCCTTTTTGAAAAGGCGAAAGGTCCCATCATTTTTGAGCAACCAAAAGTTGTATTCAGAGCTCAATAATGGCGACAAGAGAGAGGAAGAGAATCCATGCCTTTCCTAGAGCTCCAGATGTGAGTGCCTTTCACAAATGTTCTTCTTCTTCTTCTTCATCGTCAAATAATTTTGCTCTTCATTTCAAATGAGAAGGTGGCGTTTAGAAGCGACAGATCTCTCACAATGATTTGCCAGAATGGAGATTCTATCAGAATTCCTTACAAGGTTTGGTTAAAATCCCCATTCATATTTTACCAAAAAAGGATTGTTTATAATATATGGATACAGTTTTATTAATGTTTTAATGTGATAAATTTGCAGGTTTTGATACCATTGACAAGTATAAAGAGAGTGAGCCCAAGCGAGAATATCGACAATCCAAGCCAGAAATATATTCAGATGGTGACAATGGATGAGTTCGAGTTTTGGTTCATGGGGTTTGTTAATTACCAGAGAACTTTTAAGTACTTGCAACATGTAATTTTAGAACAACAGATGAGTTGTTAGCAACAATGTCCTGCTTCTGATATGTAATGTATCAGTGCGATCAAGATATCAACAGAATTTCTTTTTTAAAGATGAACTCCCAAAAAAAATCCCTAATTTGAATCTCCGCCGCACATGCTTACAGGTTGACATTCTAATTCAAGATGTGGTGATTCTCAGAAAGCTACCATGCTACACTCTGTTGAATTAGACAAACACATCTGAGGAATGGAACGAGGCAGGAGGTAGACACAGGCATTGAAATGTTTCTGGTACATTGAGACATTGGTTTTATGCGCCACTAGGCTCAATTGGTTTTTTTACATATCAGTCATTCAGTCATTCTTGCAGGCACTACCAGCTAAAACCTGCAAGATATGATAAACCAAATCCATGTGCATCTTGCACTTGAGTCATCAAGAAACACAACCAAGACAATCTGATGACCATTGCAAAAAGCTTGCTAGATGTCGGTATATTTCTTAGATATAAGGGATTCAGAAGGTAAAGCAGAAGAACAAAAGGAGATGGTGTTTCATTCCTTATTTACAAAGTAGATTCAAATATGATGGGGAACAAATTTCACACCACTCTCCCATCAGCTGGTCCGCATGAACAGCTGAAGACAGTGACAATCCCTGCAACCTCTTCTTGCACAAAACAATCTCAAATTCAACTTATTTTGGAATTCTTCAGATAATTAAATACATTTGCTCTTATTATCATTGTTTTTCGTTCTTTAACATCAGTATGGAGGCATTTGAAGGAAGGGATGGCACTGGATCAAATTGTTTCTCAATGTTTAGATCGAATTCTCAACTGTTCATTGCATGTGGTGAGTTTTGAAATGCAGTACCACGTCGCTCATGTGCAGATCACATTCGATCCTCAATATTCAGGTCAAATAATTCGTCATTGCATATGAAGAGTTTTGAACACAACACAATACCACATAGCTCATGTGCGGAGGATGAGGTAGGATTTATTTAAAAGATCATGTTTTCAGTCATGGGCAACTTTACGTGGCTTTGTCAAGAGGAGTTTCAATGAACTCCACCAAGATAGCTATTCGTGAAGGAAAATTGTCCGGGCAAGATGGAACATACACAAGAAATGTTGTCTACAAAGAAGTGTTATTCAATTAGAAAGCTCAGTTGTAGTTTTGTTTTGGTTGGTACTACATACTCTTCTATGCACTTTTACTTTTCTATATGGGTTTGGGTTTGGTTAACAATGCATTTTGAATTTTGTATATCGTATAATGTATTGTTGAAGTTTGATTATATAATCGTTCACACTTATATTCTATTATTGAAGCCTGCTATTTTCCAAGTTAAATGTTTTACTATTTCTTTTCTTATACAATATACAAATTCATTTAATTTAATGAATAAATTTTTTTATAGACGTGCATCGCACGTGCATTATACTAGTGTATTCAGATATGAGGTCACAATATTTTTTTTGATATATCGGATAGATATGCGGTGACAATATGAGTAGAAGAAAAAACTACAAGGGCAATTAGAAGGGGGTTGTGATCAAAAGAGATGGAACGCAAATTGGAGATTGTTACATCTCGTGTAGAACCTTATTAACTTCATTTCTTGTTCTTAAATTATTATGTTGTGATTTTCTAATCTAACACAGCATTTGGATTTCTTCCAGTTTTGTTGTGGCGCTTGTTTTCACTGTACTCTGTATCATTATATACTGGGCACAGATGACTACTACACTCCCAGTTTCTTCCCAAATAAAACCCATAAAACAACAAAGCATTTGACAAGAGATAATATCAACATTACCCTAGAAAACAAGAAATGCACCCACAGCAAAAGTAAAGGAAAAAAATAAGAGCAAACAATCAGTCCAAAAGGATGAATCAATTTTAAGAAAAAAGGAAGAAAGAAAGAAAGAAAGAAAGAAAGAAAGGAAGGGCAGCTGAGTCGGCTGTTCTCCACTTCACAGCCATTCACTTCTATTAATAGCCCAACACCCGAGACTCCAATTTGTCCTCACCTTTTCCTTCTTTGCCTCCTCTCTCTCTCTCTCTCTCTCCCCCCCCTATCTACCAATACGCCAATGGTCGAACACTGGGAGGAATCCATCCACGGCTCCTGAAAGCCAGGATAGTTCAGAGCGAGGAAGCGAAAGAGAGAAGGAATCAATGGCTTCGAACCAAAAGCTCTGGTTTCTTCTCTTCTTTTCTTCCAAAATACAAACAAATCACTAGCTCCAGCTGCTAGCTTTAAGCAGGGCAAGCCGGCAAGTCATCCAACCACGGTATAGGAAACCATTTTGCTATATAATGGTTTCCATTTCTATCTTCTTTCTAGTTCAAGGGGAGATCTCTCTCACTATCAATAAATCACTAGTGCAAATAAAGTAGCTGCCCAGGGTTCATGTTTGAACCTGTAGTATTTTGACAGCAATGTGTGTGTTTCATGCTATTATGTTTCCAATTGAATTTCTATTGTGCTAGTGGAGTTAAACATATATGGTTTCCTATTGCAGTATCTATATATTTCCATCATTGTATTTTCATTTAAATTTAGTAATTTCTAAAATAGAGAATCGTGTATTGATTTATTGGCTCACTCAAGCCCTAATACATATGAACAATTTCTCCGAGTTATTTCATTACAACATGATATCAAAGCCTTAATGTGTTCTGTATTATCAATTTATCATGCATGATATACAGGTACACAATTCAGAAACATTTTATCCATATGTAGCCTAATACAACATAGACTACACTCCAATATACTGACGTCGGACAAATAAGAAAAAATAAGAGAAAAAATACCTCACTTTACAGCAAGGACCAAGGATCCAATTCTATTCTTTGCTTGTTCTTTTCTTCCTTAGAATCATCTTCGTTGTCATCTTAATGGTGTATCTTTTGCCTAAAACCAATTAAATTTTCCATTCATGAGCAGAGAAGCATAGAGAAGTTCATTCCATGTGTCTGGGATTCCTGGTAGGCACCAGTGGCTACAGTCTTGAGATTTCTCGGCATCAATCTTTTCTTGTACTGTATTATACGCCTTTCTGTATATAGAAGGGTGGCCATCTTTTCTATAGTCGGTAAGCTTACTGATATTGAGGTAAATCACTGGCGTCTTCATTTGATCCAATATATGCTCCAACACTCTCATCTTTGAAGGGTATTTTGTGATGAAAGTTTCGTTGAATATTGGCTCAGTTTCCGTGTGGCACTGACCACCAGAATTCCATTGCCCTCCTCTGCAACAATATTATATACTTTATGCAAAAAATAATAAGATGCAAATTAATGTAAATTGCGAAAATAAAAATTTTCATTTGGTGTTTCTGAAACTGATAGGTTTCCCCGATGTCACCCCCACAATTCTTGACATTTTCATATATGCTTGATGAATGTCATTGAGATATCCCCAAAAGGAAGAAAGTACTCTTAGTGGATAGTCATTTGGGAGTTTATTTGATATAACCTAAAAAGTTTTATTGCGAGTTATATCAAAATAGGGAAGCTTTTCTAAGAGTGACATCAATTAAAAAAAACACAAAACTAATTAACTATCACAGAAATGCTTATGACAAAGAATGTGATAAAAAAAATATTCATAAAACCCTCTGAAGTTCCAGAATCTATATGATTTGGCACAAGAATACAGAACAAATATGGACCTATATTACCAGACTTCGCCTAAGGGATAAGAGCTATGCATATCGAGGAAATACAAACCCACCCTATGATTTGGAACCTCGCATTCCATATTATGGCAACCTTATGAGAGCAATGCATATTTACATTCTGTGAAGTGTCTTACATTTATTTTGAATGTTCAAGAGTCCACACATAATCAAATTTATAAAATATCAATGATAAAGCAACATTGACTGTCATGTGTCTTTAAAGTCATGGTGGGGATGTTTTTCTACCTAAGACGTGATTGGGTTGGTAGTGAAGAGTACAACAAACTTTGATATCTTAATATATTCTTGGGAAAATCCAATAGTATAAGGTCAAGTTCTCGATTGCATTGGTAACGGAAGGGACAAGGTCGTTTATTATAAGGCTTACCAGAATTTCGCTTGAGGAAGAGTAGGAATTCACAACCCGACAAAAGGTTATGCTCTAATCATTAACCATCTGGACTGAAATGTAATGCAACTTGCATTTGTGAGTAGAACCAAGTCTTATTACTAGTGGGATTGTCAGTTGTATCATGATTTATCTTTTTTTGCATTTTGAAGGGGGTTTGGACAAGTTTCGCATACCCATTTTCATTCCCACTTGCCACAGCAATTCTTGTTTTTGGTAACATTGATGTGGACATCGTAGATGAGCAGCGACTACAGTTGACAAAGTGAATACTTTTCATTTCAAAACAACATTAATACTGGAAAGGCTGGACTCTTACAATGTGTAAGGTGAAATAGAAAAATTTGGAAGGAAATCAATCATGAGATATCTGTTGCCAAGGATTTTCCCAGGCAAATTTTAATGGTAGTTTTTGGGATAAGCAAGTTGAAAATGCACGGTCAATGAGCGATCATCCACTAACTGGCTTTGTAGAATCTATACTTTATGGCAGTCTTAACAAAGAATTTGCAACAACTTGGATATGGTTGCCTTTTTTTCTTTTTTGAGTCAAAGATATGGTGGACTTAATTAACTTGACAATATGTCACCAATTGGTGTAGAGCTCCCTCAACACTCCCTCATACCAGTAAGCATTTGATGGAAAAAATGTTAATAATCCATAAGGCAGAATATTATAAATTACTAACAATCATTATGAGGTTAAATAATCCTAACTCTTAATCACAAGAGGTATAGGATAAGCTTGTCGATGATGGTTGATGATGGTTTCTATAAATTCCAAACTATTTCCATATTTTCCATCCAAGTGAGCATTTGGTGTAGATCTGTAGGAATGGTTCATCTCTATAATATATTAGGTTGTGTCCTGGACTCAGATGCAAAAGAGGAAACATTCCATTACAGAGGAAAGCTTTAGATTTTCTTTCCCTTCTATATTTTCCAAATCTAAGTGAGCATTTGGTGTAGATCTGTTGATCCAGTTCCTTAACTTGGATCTAATCTCCATCAATTCATGTATGGAGCAGCTATGGTCATCTTTGGTCTCTGTTTGGAAAATACAGCATTGTTACAAATCAGCCCCTAGGAGTTTTGAGTCTCGGTCCCTCGTTTATTACGTTTAGGTACTTCGTTTATTACGTTTGAGTCATGTATGTTTTGCAGTTGAGACTTATATATCTCCTTGTGTAATAAGTAGTGCACGCTGCACGTGCCATGTGGCTGTAAGTGGTTGGTAGGCTTATAATGGCGGGTCCCAGCTCTAACCATCGAGATTCCCTGTTATTGTACACATGCATAGCACGTAATAGATAGGAGCTGATAAAAAAATCCAAAATTGTAATCCCGTTCTTTGTGAATAGAAATCAAGAACCCAATTTTATGTTCATCATCGTATTCTTCCTCTTTATAGTCCTCGAAATCCTAGTTTCTTGCAGGTCCGATGCCGAGGAAAAGAGACCACTTCCAGCTACCGAGTCGGAGCTTGAGTTGGAACAATGGTATCAGAGCTCCAAGCTCCTGAGATGACGACGGCAACAGCCAAATTCGACGGTGAGGTTGTCTGAGGAATCTTGACCATGGATTCCAATCCAAGGTCAATTCGAAGAACCAAACAACGTGAAGTTCCACCGATTACGGTGTAGAATTCTAGAAGTTGACCGATCTTGAACGGCAATTTGAGCAAAATGGAGTTGGAAGTTCTTGACCTTGAACGATTGATTCTTGAGACTCATCACTAGTGTCGAAGGCTAAGGATTCATCAAAATGGTTCCGATGATGGTGGTGGGGGGTTATTCCTCACCTCGATATTATCGACAACCAACCACCACAACATCAATTTCCTCCACCATTCATTCCTTCATTAGAGGTCTCGGTTTCCCATCCATGCTCTCAATACCCTAGTTGTGGAATGGACGATTCAGTTTCGGGATGTGAGATGAACTTGCCTTTGAGACATAGAAGATGCACATCCGCTGTTCGACGAAATTTCTGTGAGAAAACACCATCACCCACGAGATCGCAGGATTGGTATCGTCCTCCCTATCTACGACAAAATGCTTCAACGACTCCAGTCCCTACACGCCCCAATTATGCAGTTAAAGAACTAACTGCAATGTGTAGGTGCAATCAGCTATGAGGGTTCAAGAACTAACTGCAATGTGTAGGTGCAATCAGCTATGAGGGTTCGGGAACGCACACCAATTGTTCGATCGAATTCCCTTGCAAAATCAGCGCCGTCAAGGAATGAACCAAAGCTCTCAACCACTTATTGGGTGCTAAAATATGATGATATGAAGCCTCAAGTTGAAGATCATGTGAATGTATCAACTAATTTTGATGAGCATCACTGTCCATCTTGTGGTAGGACACTGTCACAACCATTCTTCAAATCATATGGTTCTGCCTCAATTCGGCTTATATTCAAATGTCAGTCTGTGATGAATGTTTCAATAATCCGTCTCGGTCTATGCGAGATGACCAACATCATCTCATGCTACAAGAGATAGGTTTTCAAGAGTAAAGTAAATGTGGGCGAGGAACTCCCGTTGTTCCTCAGTAGCTCAGTGGTAGAGAGCGGTCGGCTGTTAACTGATTGGTCGTAGGTTCGAATCCTACTTGGGGAGATTGGATTGATTATGTTTCGAAGGATCAAGCAACTACAGGAGTATCTACCTCAAATGTTCCTGACTGTAATAGTGGAAAGCCTTTATGCATACGTGAAGCACCAGTGCCTGAGCCTAAGTCTGTCAGGTCCACTATTTAAATTTCGGCCGTTTCGGCTAGCTTGCCAATACAACATCACATATTTTATACTTCATATCGCTTTGGACCGAAATGTGTAGATTTCGACTAGAATTACCGAAATATCAGCCGAAATTGAAGGAATTTTTTTTTATTTTTTACAATTAAGTCTTTCAATATATGACCCTAAGCTAAAATAATATGAGGATTTCGTCTCTCTATTGTTTGTGTATATGCAAAATCATGCAAGTCTATTAACTAATATATTTTTTTCTAAGCAATGCAAATTTAATTCAGTTATATATTTATATTATATTCTCTTTTATATTGTTGTTAAATTTTGCGAATATTTACCGTGATTGATTCATGTCATTAGTTACATTATACAATATTTTATATGATAAATGACATAGAGAATATATAATATCTTGTTTGGTAAAAAAAAAATGTTCAGTGAGTGCCTGAAATGAACATCCGAGATTATCACATTTTTCCAGGATCTCCGATATCTCCGATCCGAGACGAAACACCCCTTGCCGAGACTAGACCCAAATTCGTGATTTAAAACCTTGGTCATGTCAGAAATGTTTCAGCCTTGGTTGCTCACACCAAGTCCATTTTTCAACCTGAATCAAGCAAACCATGGTAGCTTGACAGAGCCCTATTCTGATTTTGACGCCGACGGGGAGGGATTAAGAGAAGCTATCAAGGGTAGTGATGTTAATGTTGTTCGAAAACTTCTTAGTGAGGGTGTGGATGCAAACTATTGTGACAAGCAGTGACTGACTTTGCTACATTTGGCTGCCCTCTTTCAACTATTGTGACAAGCAGTGACTGACTTTGCTACATTTGGCTGCCCTCTTTCACCAGACTGAAAATGCCTCCGTACTTATGGATCATGGTGCAAAAGTAGAGTTTGATGCACAAGAGGAGATGAATTCCTTTGCTAATCAACAACAATTACTGAGTACTATCTCCCCACATCTTTTTCAATGTTCCAACCAGCAAATACCATCACAACTTCCTCGGTGTTGCTCCAACAGCAAGCACCGTCTTTACAGTGACGTGTGCAGTCATCACAATAGGTGATTATTCAGTTGCAGCAAAAATTGCAGCAATTGCAGATGATACAACAATCAAAAACAATAACAAATTTCTTCTCAAATGCTAAACAACAGACTGCATGGAGTGGACAACAGCCAACCATGAGTACACTGGTTAGCACACCAGCTATAGCTACGCCATCAGCTGGATCTGCAACTTCTTCGATGTCAGTAACTACTACACCTGCTCTTCAGCAGCAATAGATGTCAAATCAAGTGAAACAAATGTCTTTTGTAACTTCAACTCCATTCAGACCTCCAATGAAGCAACCAATGATACCACAAAGACCACAATATTTGCAACCGAAACAGCTACAAAAATTGCCACAAAACCAGTCACAGGCTCTACAAGTTTCACGTGCTCATGTATCAACAATCTCAAATCCAACTACTCAAGTACCAGGACAACTTGGCTCGAGAGCCCTTGTTCCTAGTAATGTTCCTAGTAATAGTGATGATGAGTGTGTAGCAAAGAAATTATTAGCAGGAAGAGTATCCATGTCAGATTCCATTCTCCGAAGCTTAAATTTCAAAATTTCCTCGCTTTGAAACTTAAGTTCCACTCTTCTCCAGTATCAAAGGGGAATTTCTGGCCAGCACAAGCAGTAAAATAAATGTCCTGAAGCTCTGGGACTTTGTCCATGTTTCTGAAAGTTATGAAGCTTCATGGAAATCCAAGTTTGAGGCTGCTGGAATATGGTACGAACATCGTCTCATTGACAATATGGTTGCATATGCACTTAAGAGTGAAGGTGGTTATGTGTGGGGCTTGCAAGGATTATGATGGTGATGTCCAGAGAGACTTCTTAGCTCAAGGTTTTGGGTCTCTCTGTCAAAAGAATGAATTGGGTGAGAATGAAAGGCTTTTAAAAGGATGTGTTTTGCTACCAAAAGGCTTCAAAATAAATTCTCCAGGCTGCTGTGAGAATCTTTACCACTGAATTTCATCAAAAAGGATGAGCTTAGAAACTGTTTTGATCATGGTTTACGATATTATTCCCCCTTATATGGGTCCTCCAAAATGTCATGTTGGTAAGGTTACTGCAACTCCCACTTTTGTGCCTAGTTTCTTTGTAGATCATCTTGTAGAACCACTACAGATTTTAGATAAGAGAATGGGGGTTAGACAATGTCAAGTTGTTACTGAGATTTTGGTTCAACGGAATGGTGGAACAGTAGATGAAGCTACATGGGAGAGTTTTTGATGTAAACTTAACCCTATATAAAGAATTTCCAAGAATATTAAAAGATTAAGTTTCTTGGTATCAGAGAGAAGGTTCTTAAAACCCTAGTTCTTGCATCTTTTAGGCATAATTTTTTTTGCAATCATTTAGGATCGTTTTAGAGTCTTTTTATTTTCTTTTTTTTAGATCATTGCAAATTATTTCTAAAAAAGAAAAAAAACTAAGTGCATTTAGGACACGTTTTTCCAAATTTCAGCAAACACACGACCCCTAGTTTTCCACCGTTGGTGAATGCATCTTTGCAGCACATCACAGATCCTGAAGAGCCTTTCTTGTCCCTCCCAAACCATCCAATTAGGATCCCTAGACTTCCTCGAGTTCCTCCCGAACTGAGATGGACAACTCTGATATTTCCACTACCCTAGCTGTCATTCAACAACCCTTGTTAATATCAGTCAGAGACTTGAGAAAGTGAAATTGAATCAAAATGTTGCCTCCGAGCTTCATTGCCAAATTCCCTGAGGGAATGTTCGTGGCGATCGACGTCAAAAACGTGACCCTGACGAACAATACAAGAAGAACGTCAAGGCTGACGTTCCCCACTTTGAAGGCCGTATGAAACCCCAAGCTTATCTCGATTGGATCTGTGTCATGGATCACTACTTCGTGTGGTTTGACATAAGCGAAGTCCTGAAGGTTAAATTTGCCACCATGAAATTGACTGATAAAGCTCAACAACATTTGACTAATATTGAACACGTCCGTAGGGGCCAAGGCCTAGCACCCATAGCCACTTGGGATACCACGAAAGAGAAGCTCACTGAGAGATATGTGTCGTTAACATTCTACACCCGATTGCTAGATTCGTGGAACCAACTCTATCAAGAAAGCAAATTCACTCAAGAGTATGTTGATAAATTTGAAGACTTCCTTATTCGGTACAATAGCTTAGGTAAAGAGAACGAAGAACAAACTCTCTCTAGATTCAGAGCTGGACTACAAGGCGATCTTAGGAACGAGCTAATTCATAGAAATATGGATTCATTGGCAACAATTTATGCCATTGTCCTCGATATGAATTCCCTTACAGCAAGTTTCTCCTACAAGTCCAGTGATTCAAGAGATCATTTCTTTAGAATGACATCTACTGAGACCTCTAAATCTGAGTCTCCCTCTTCTCAGCACCCCAACAAGTCTTACCCAAGCAAGCCTACTTAAAATCCCTATTCACTTAGAAATGACAACACGAGTAAGAACAATGAAAGAGACTATTCTAAGATTGATCCTCTCACTAAGTACTATAAGTGCAAGGGATACGGCTATGTTGCTGGCAATTGTCCCAGCCTGTAATGCCCCGATTTTCATTTATGAAAATTATTTATTTATTTTGCACGTAGTGTGCACGTGCAATTTTTGTAGTATGAAATCTTATAATTATTTTCATTATGGATGATGAGTATATATTTATGTATATGTGTTCTTTAATTATTTTTATAAAGGCCCATTTTTCTTCAAATAAACATAAGCCTTTCTTTCTAGCCCAAATCTAATTTATTTATATTTTTATAAAACTATTATTTTGGCCCATTAATTAAAGCCCATGAGTTATTTTTATTTTAATTACAACTTGTAATGTAGAACATCTTTTAAAGATTATTTTTATAGAAAATATAATGTACAACTTTTTTTAAATGGAGGACTAATGCATGCACGTGCATCGCACGTACACGTGCAAATGCACCACATGATGTATGGCCGGTTTTTACATTGGAGGGAAATGAAAAAAATTCAAGTGGAGTCATGGGTGGTGGTCACTTGATCATGGTTGGTTATTGTAACTCCTCCTTGAATCCTGGCCTTTTGTTTCTAACTCCTAGTTTGATCCTAGCCTTCCATTTACCCAAATTTTTAGTATAAATAACCCCCCCTCCTAGCCTAGTTATTTTTGTACTCTTTAATTCTCCAAGACCTATAGTATGAAATACATTATTAGTAGTATAGCAAGTGAGTTAAAAGATTGAGAGTTGTGTGTGAGGAGTTTGTGTTTGCACCAAGGAGAGGCCGGCAATCAAAGGAGCTCGGGTTGACATCTTGGAGCTCGTGTGCACATCGAGGAGGAGGAGGATCGCTCTCTTGGCAAGGACTTTTGTTTAGGAGGTGTTGCAAATTGTACTTCTCTCCAATTAAGGTGGGTTATTTTTCACATTTCTAATTAGAAAGCATGCTAGAATTAAATTGAAATGATGATGCATGAAAAAGATTAATAAGAGTACATTTTTAATTGGAAAATTTGCTTATTAATTGATTGGAATGTTAATGAATAGCTTGTATGTGTTTCCATCTTTTAATTTAAGTTGTGTGTAAATTAATTATAGCTATGGATTGTTTGAAGAAAAATTCATTACTAGCATCAAGAACTATATGCAAAAGTTAGTGGATGACAATGTTGCTTTATATGCTTAAATGGACTTTTGTGATAATGTTGAAATGAATGACTTAAAATACAATTTGTGGGTTTGTGAAATGAATAAAAACAGAGAATTGATATAGAGATTATTGAGATCACAATTGGATAAGAATTGTCGAAAAAGAAATGTGGTAGTAGTAGCTTATAATTTAACCAAATTGTATGGAAAAAATGTGTTAATTATTGGGAAATAAATATTGAGGAATTACTTGATGAATAATTGAATTCTATGTATGGTTATAGACTCATGAATTATTTAGAAATCATGTGATTGGAAAAGAGAATATTATTGAGTATGAATACTCAAGTATGTGAATTGTGAATTGAAATTGAAAAATTAGAGTGTAGCCAAAACTCACACCGGCAAGTGAAAGTGATGAATTATGAATATTGAAATTGAAAAGACCAGTTTGGGTCATTGTGAAATGAAAGAAATAAGACTGGTAGTAGTGAAAGGGCTAACTCTTAGAGACTGATTTTGTTCATGATTTCATTAAATTTAAGGATTTAGTACATAGTGAAGAGGTGATGAAAGTGAGAGAAAAACACAGGTATGAGGGCCTCGAGTCTACGATGCGGGTGTGATCCACAGAATGCATGCTTGATGCGTCAAGACATGGCGTGGGCACTACTCCAGAAGATCGGGATCTTGGCGACGCTTGTGGGATATTTGGTGACTGCAAGAGGATCGTGTGCCATGAAGGAGGCTGAATTGCCACAGAATGCATGCTTGATGCGTCAAGACATGGCGTGGGATTCCCCTCCAGATTTTCTGTACACGAGCTTGTACTCATAGATCATCTAGGATACTTACCGTAGTTACAGTAGTAGATTAAGTCATGATAAGGGATTGAACCCTACAAGATGAAGAACGATTAAGAGGCTTGCCCTCGGGCCTATGTAGTATGGGATGCATAGAATCCGAACAAGTGTGCATTAGTGTCATGTAATATAAATAACTGCATTAAGGACTAAGTGCACAATCACAACACGACATCATTTGGGTATTCCCTTTAGTTTGATATGTGACAAGTTTGTATTTGTTAAATATGAAAAATCAGTTATACTATTTCCGGCATAGAGAGGATGGCCGTGTATAATGTTCGTCGGTTAAATAAACTGACATACCCACAGTTTTGTATGCAGGGTAAATGACATGATAAAGATTAAAGAAGCACAGATGCTTAGAGATTATTCAAATGTTGATTATTCAAATATTGATGTACACTTATTTAAATGTTGTAAATTTGCTTCCGCTGTAAAATGTAAAGTGTAAAGTTTTCATGTAACTCTGATGTAAAGTGAAAAGTTTTAAATTCCTTGTAGAATTGTACGAAAGAAGTGTAAAGATCCTGTGGAATCTCGAATTCAGTTGTGTTTTGGAATTCGGGGCGTTGTGGAGTGGTATCAGAGCCACGCTTCACACTTGTACAAATTTATAAGGAACGACACCCTAGAAGTGGACATTAGAGTGTGTGTTTGAGTCTAGAGATTTAAATGTAAGTTACTTACATTTGTGTTGCTCTATGACTTATGCTTCTTCGTCCTTATTTCTAAGATGGCTAATCACTTCGACCCTGCTGGAGACGACAATTGGCATATCATCGAGGAAGATTATTATCCTGGACAAGCAGATTCCGAGGAAGAGTACTACCCAGGGCAAGCTGATTCTGACGGAGAAGAATGGCCTGAATCCCGAGAGATCACCCCACCTTCGGATTCATCTGATGACTCTTCTGACGAAGAAGAAGAACCAGTTCCAAGTAGTCTCGTGATATCTCTTCAGAGGCAGGTAGAAACACTGCGGGAGAGAGTTGGACTATTGGAGGCTCAGTTGGCAAAGCGTAAGGACGACTTTGCAGTTCTCAGTCATCGTGTATGGGAACTCGAGAAGAGGAAGAATATGACCGATGTGCTGAAGGAAGAAGTTGATGAACTACGGAGAGAACTTCGAGAAGCGAAGAGGAACCGTAGGAGTTAGACTGTTGTAGCTTCTACTGTTTTCATTCTGATGTCAAGAAATGTTTTCAATTCGAATGTATAAAGTTTGGAATTCAATGAAACGCAAAGATGATTTAAAATTCATGTCTTATACTTCGAATTTAATGGATCTTTTGTATCAGAATATGGCTAGAAGAGGAGCTATAAACGGGAAAGGTCTGGACTTGGAAACGGAACTTGCGATGGTCTATCAGACACTCAACGTCGTGGCCATGAATCAGAACCAAAGAAGGGTACCTGGGAATCCGGTGCCCGAAACAATCAAACTCGTGGAATCGTTCAAGTGGATGAAACCACCTGTGTTCGAAGGGAAGTCAAACCCTGATGCGGCTAACAACTGGATTCGTCAGGTAGAGACGATCTTCGAAGTGCTGGAGATCCCTGAGGGCAGCAAGGTGAAGTTGGCGACTCTGCAACTTGAGAAGGATGCGGCTGTGTGGTGGCAGTCGATGAAGCGGACAATGGGAGGTATTGTTCTTGGCTGGGAGGAATTTCTGGAAGAATTCCACAGTCACTATTTTTCCTCCGACATCCAAGAGAAGAAGACTTGGAGTTCCTATCGCTACAGCAAGGTGGCATGTCAATTAGAGAGTACGAGACCAAATTTACTCAGCTCTCTAGGTATGCTCCGGAATTAGTGATGGATGAGGCGAAGAAGGCTCGTAAGTTCGAGCATGGATTGAGGCCGAGCTTGAGGTCCCGGATGATACCTCTTGGTATCAGAAGATTCGACAAGTTGGTCAAGCGCACGGCAGCCACGGAAGCAGACATGGAGCAGTTTCATGTTGTTCAGAATCGGAGGAACAACTGGCAGTCTGGAAAGAGGCCCGCCAATTCTGAGAATTTCAAGGGACAACCATCTGCATAAAGGTTCAAACCGACAGGGACGAACGCTATTAGTGTGGCTGGAGGACCTGGGAACAATGTTGTGAGACCTCCTGCGGTAAATTGCTTCAACTGTGGTGAGACGGGACATTACCAATCTCAATGCCCCAAGCCACGGAGTGGTAATCGCAATGTACCAATGCAGCAGACTGGGAAGAGACCGTACCAACCAGAGCGAGTATTTGCCTTGACCGAAGCTGATGCCGATGAGGTGGATCATGTCATCACTGGTACGAGGGCGAATGTTTAGAGATTCATGTTATTTCTTTTCCCGCTTATTTAGTGAACTGTTACGTAATGGGTGTGTATTATGTAACAGGAGAACTTTATTTGAATGGAATGAAAGCTGTTGTGTTGTTCGATACTGAATCCTCTCATACTTTTGTGTCTCCTAAATTTGCTAAAGTGTTGGGAGTTGAACCGAAGATTTTTCCAAACAAGATCTTAGCAGTAGCTACTCCATCAGGGAAAACTTTAACCACTGATCGGTACTATGCGGATTGCGAGATTGTGATTGGGGACAGAATCTTCGGAATTGATCTAATCGAGCTGACTATCTTGGGAGTCGATGTTATCATTGGCATTGATTGGATGTCGGTGTACAGTGCAAGCATTGAGTGTAAGACCAAGACGGTAACAGTGAAGGCACCAGGTGGACCTGAAGTCACTTTCCAAGGGAAGAAGTGTTCTAGGCTGGTGGCAGCTATCCGCAAGGAAGAGATTCCTGTGGAAGTGCAAAGGATTCCTGTGGTTCGGGACTATCCGACCGTGTTCTTGGATGATTTTCCTGGGTTACCCCCGCATCGTGATGTAGAGTTCAGAATCACTGTTCAACCGGGAAGTGCACCCATTTCTAAAGCACCATATAGGATGGCTCCAGTGGAACAGGATGAGGTGAAACGGCAGATTGAAGAACTGTTGGAGGAAGGCTTTATTCAACCTAGTGCGTCACCTTGGGGAGCACCAGTGCTTTTGGTAAAGAAGAAGGATGGATCGATGAGAATGTGTATCGATTACCGAGAGCTGAATAAGGTCACTATTCTGAATAAGTATCCTATTCCCCAAATTGATGACTTGTTCGATCGTCTACAAGGAGCAGCTGTTTTCTCCAAAATAGATCTTCGATCAGGATATCACCAAGTTCGAGTGAAAGCTGAAGATGTGCACAAAACTGCATTTAGAACTCGACATGGGCATTACGAATTCTTAGTTATGCCATTTGGAGTGACGAATGCACCCGCAATCTTCATGGATTTGATGAACAGAGTTCTGAGGCCGTTATTGATTCTTTCGTCGTGGTGTTTATCGACGATATCCTCGTGTACTCCAAGTCAGAAGAGGAGCACACCGAGCATCTGGCAGCAGTTTTGGAGAAGCTGGAAGAACAGGAGTTGTATGCCAAGCTATCCAAGTGTGATTTCTGAAAATCTGAAGTGGCATTCCTAGGTCACATCCTTTCTAAGGAGGGAATGGCAACTGACCCTTAGAAGATAGAGGCAGTGAGAGATTGGGCTAGGCCTACTACAGTAAAGGAAGTCAGAAGTTTTCTTGGAATGACTGGATACTACAGAAGATTCATTCAAGGTTATACTCAGTTAGCCGTACCGCTCACTAGTTTGACCAAGAAGAATGTGAACTTCAAGTGGACTGAGCAATGCGAGGCGAGCTTTCAGGAGTTGAAAGAGAAGCTGACTACTGCACCTATTTTGGCTTTGCCTAGAGCAAGTGTTGAGTATGATGTTTACAGCGATGCTTCACATCGTTAGCTTGGTTTAGGGATGGCAACTGGGCCGGGTCAACCGGCGACCCACCCGCGACCCGGCCCGCCAACCCGGCCGGTTTAGTTGCTAGGCGGGTTCGGGTCGAACCCGGTGAACAGTACCGGGTCGACCCGGGTCGCAATTTACGCGAATTCGGGTCGCAATTTACGCGAATTCGGCTCGCGAAACCTAGCCCACGAACCCGGCCCAACTTGCGAATTGGACCCGCCAACCCGCAGGGTTTCGACCCGTTCGACCCGTGACGGGTCGACCGTTGACCCGCGGGTCGAACGGTTGAAATTCCGCTGTCTCCCTCCAGAGCCGTTCCGAACGGCTCTTTGAGTCGTTAGTTGATTTTTTTTTTGTTTTTTTTTTGTTTTTTCCCACATATTTACCCTATAAATATCCCCAAAAATCTCACAAAAAATCACCCCTCACTCTCTTACTCTCTCTACTATTATACATCATTTGTAAAGAATTTTTGAAGAATTGTAGTATTCATCAAACAAAGAACAAGGAGGCATATACACGATCGAATTTCGGTCGTATCGGAATCAAAATTCAACGTCTTCAACTCTCTTCAACCCTCATCAAATCTACTTCAACCTCTTCTCAACTCTTCAATTGCGGAATCGGCAAAGCGCTCCTCCATCTTTTCTATTCTATTCTTATTTTAACGGTTTTTTTTACATACGCGTATTCCACGGTGAACGGTATCAAAATATCTCTATCTCTCTCGTTAATTTTTTTGCGTTGTAGTTAAACTTATTGTTCGTTTTTTTTGAACTTCTCTATCTCAACCCTCTTGCTTTTTAGATTTTTTTGGTATAATTCACCGCTCCTACATTGTATATTTTTTTACATACTTTACTTTAGCACATTACTACATTATGTCTAGATCACGCGGTAGCGGTCGGAGCGGACAAGATTCCTCCTCTTCACGTAGGCCACCAATTGTCCCAACTAGTGAGCCCGCCCAAGATTACATTGATCCTACTATGGAACAATGGAGTACACACGACATGGATGTTGTAGGTGACATACAATTAGAAGAAGAACAACAACAACAACAAACTGAAACCACACAACCCCGTAGTAGTAGGAAAAGTTGAGGATAAACTAGCGATTGGCATAAATTTTATGATTATATCCCGGACGAACATACTCCGGGTATAGGTTTGAAAGTATTTAAAACATGTAGTAAAACATACAAATTCAAGAGGGATGACGGCACCGGTACAATTAGTAGGCACATACAACATAATCATAAAGAACTTCTTGATCAAATACAAGGCCAACAAAAAATCAACCCTAGGACCGGTCAAGTAGATAGCCACCCTTATGATCCCGAACTTGTTCGTCGGGAAATGGCCCGATTAGTCATTAAGGAAGAGTTGCCATTTTCCTATCCCGAGAGTAGGAACTTGGAAAATTTTAATCAAACGGCCTTAAACCCTCATTTTAAAAGAATTCCGAGAAATACTTGCAAATCGGATTGTTTTAAAATGTATGTTGAAATGAAGGACGCGTTGATTGCAATTTTATGGAGTTTAACTTGTAGGATTAGTTTAACTTCGGATTGTTGGACAGGTGTCAACAATATTCCGACGATGGGAATAACCTGTCATTGGATCGACAATGATTGAATTCTTCAAAAAAGAATCATATCACTTGCGGCGTTGCCGTATCCCCATAGTGGCGCTGAAATAGCAAACCGTATTATAGAAATTTGTGATGTTTTTCATATTCGCGATAAAATTATGGCTATTAGTTTTGATAATGCATCTAACAACAATGTAGCAATTACTACTTTAAAATCTGTATTAAACCCTCCATCTGACAATATTTTTCATGTTAGATGTGCATGTCATATTATAAATTTATGTGTTCAAGATGCATTAAAAATAGCTGATCCATATATAAATAAAATTAGAAATTGTGTACATTTCATTGCATTAAGTCCAAGTATTTTACAAGAATGGAAAGCTTGGTGTAGGGTTAGAAATGTTCCTTTTAGAAAATTTCCAAAGGATGTTAGACACCGATGGAATTCTACTTTTGATTTACTAAATATTGTCACCGATTATAAAGCAGTTGTAAATGATTTTTGTATCGCAAAAAATATGCACAATTTTGAAATGACTCCCCGATTGGTTTTTTGCCGAATCTTTGTTGAAATTTTTAGAACTTTTTAAAACCGCAACTTTAAAATTTTCAAAAACATATGAATCTACTTCTAGTAGCATTTTTATTGAATTAGTTAGCATGATGCAAATATTTAACGAAATGTTAAATGATCCCTATATTAGTGACATTGTAATACCTGCATTTCAAAAAAATATGAAGTATTATTTTCCTCCTCCTATGTTGGTTTGTGTTGCTACTGTTATGGATCCCCGTATCAAATTAGAAGGTACGAAAAATTTGATACAAATGTTTTATGGATATTTAGAGGACAATGTAGAATTAACAACTGATTGCGCTACTTTTTTAGTTCAGTTTGAATCTACGTTAAATAACTTGTATGATTATTATGATAGACGTTTTGCTTCTAGTAGTACAACTTCTGTAGTTAGTTCTTCTTCTGGTAGTTCTAAAGGTAAGGGTAAAAGTAGAATTGGTGATAGAATATTTAGTTTACTTGAACAAATTCAATCTAAAAAACCTAGGATTAATCAACCAAATGAATTAAATTGGTATAACCAACAGGATACTGAGCCTACTCTTTCTCCACTAGATATTTTACAATGGTGGAAAGAACATGAACACACTTTTAGTATTCTGTCAATTATGGCTAAAGATTTACTAACTCCTCCTGTATCTACAGTTACTTCTGAGAGTGCATTTTCTACAAGTGGCAGGGTTCTATCTGATTACAGGAATCGGTTGAAGCCCGAGGTGTTAGAGATGCTCGTTTGCACAGAAGACTGGCTGAAGGCTGAAGATAGAACGCAAGGGAAAGCACTATCAAGTTCCACAAATGGGAGCAACTCGCCCGAAGAACAACAACAACAACAACAACAACAACAATAGCTTTGCTTGTTATGTCAAATTAGAAAACTTGTACTCAATTAAAATTGTATATAAGAAATATATTATTGTATAAAACTTATTTGTGAATTGAATTCTTCATTTCGTTATAAATTGTTCAAATTGTATAACTTAAATTCATATGAATAATATTTCAAAATTTGTTGTCAATTTCACTCTTTCAATCTTATTATTATTATTACGATTTTTATTGTTTATTAGTATTATTACTTACTTAGTATTATAATTAAACATCATTTGGGGATATTTGAAGAATTGTAGTATTATTACTTATTAGTATTATTACTTAGTATTATAATTAAACATCATTTGGGGATATTTGAAGAATTGTAGTATTATTACTTATTAGTATTATTACTTAGTATTATAATTTTTGAAGAATTGTAGTATTCATCAAACAAAGATATGGTTGTTTGTATACATCATTGGTAAAATTATTATTATTATTATTTTAATTTAAGCTACCAAAAAAAATAATAATAATATTAAATGGGCCAACCCGCTGGTCGACCCGGCCCAACCCGGGTTGAACCCTAAAGGGTTCACGGGTTGGGCGGGCCACCCAAACGAAAACTTAGCCCGGCCCGGCCCGGCTAAGTATTCGTGCCAACCCGTACGGGTTGGGCCCGGCCCGACCCACTCGACCCATTCGCCATCCCTAGCTTTGTTGTGTCTTAATGCAAGAAGGAAGAGTAATCGCTTATGGGTCTAGGCAACTCCGACCGCATGAGAAGAATTACCCGACTCATGATCTGGAGTTGGCTGCGATTATCTTTGCCCTGAAGCAATGGAGACACTACGTGTACGGTGAGAAATTGAACATGTACACGGACCACAAGAGTTTGAAGTACATATATCAGCAGAAGGATCTGAATTTGAGGCAGCGGAGATGGTTGGAAGTGCTTGAGGACATGCGACCTGAGATCAAGTATCATCCTGGGAAAGCTAATGTTGTTGCTGATGCACTTAGTCGGAAGAGCAGTTTATCCAGTTTGATTACAACTCAGAAGCATCTGATGGAGGAATTGGATCGAGCAGGTATTGAAGTTCTCTTGCAAGGATTGGGAGCATCTTCAGCTCAGTTGAGGCTTCAGCCTACACTGAATGGAAGGATCATTGCAAGTCAGGAGGTTGATGCTGATATCTTGGAGATGAAAGAGCAGGTTGGTGCTGGCAGGTTGCCCGAATTTCAAATTAGGAATGGAGTGCTGTGGTTCGGAGATAGACTATGCGTACCAAATCAGGCGGACCTGAAAGAGAGTATTCTTCAGGAGGCGCATGCTACTCTTTTGTCGGTACATCCTGGAAGTACTAAGATGTACAGAGACATCAAACCGCATTTTTGTTGGTCAGGTTTGAAGCAGGATGTGGCTGAATTTGTGGCGAAGTGTGAGGTTTGTCAGCAAGTCAAAGCCGAGAATCAGAGACCCGGAGGTCTATTACAACCGTTACCTATTCCGGAATGGAAGTGGGATAGCATCAGTATGGATTTCATTACGGGATTGCCCAAGAGTCCTAAAGGCAATGATATAATTTGGGTTATAGTCGATCGACTAACCAAGTCCGCTCACTTTTTGGCGATGAAACTCACTGCTTCGATGGACAAGTTAGCTGAGTTGTATGTTGGCGAGATCGTCAGGCTTCATGGTGTTCCGTCAACTATTGTGTCTGATCGAGATGCGCGGTTTACTTCGCATTTCTGGAGGAGTCTTCAGACAGCCATGGGTACCAAGACGGATTTCAGCACTGCTTTTCATCCGCAGACCGATGGGCAGACCGAGAGAGTCAACCGTATTCTTGAGGATATGCTTCGGTGTTGTGTACTAGACTTTGGAGGCAGTTGGGAAAGGCATTTACCTTTGGTAGAGTTTGTCTACAACAACAGTTTTCAGACTAGCATCGGGATGGCGCTGTACGAAACTTTGTATGGCAGGAAGTGCAGGACACCTGTTTGTTGGTTTGAAGTTGGGGAGCGTCAATTGTTTGGGCCTGAGCTTGTGCAGCAAACCTCTGAAAAGATTGATCTAATCAGGAAAAGGTTGGTAAAAGCTCAGAGCAGGCAAAAAAGCTATGCAGACAACCGGAGAAGGGACCTTGAGTTTGAGGAAGGTGACTTCGTCTTTCTGAAAGTATCGCCCAGTAAAGGTGTGATTCGATTTGACAAAGGCGGGAAGTTAGCCCCGAGGTTTATAGGCCCGTACAAGATATTGAAAAGGATCAGGAAAACTGCCTACCGGCTTGAATTACCAGAAGAGTTATCTCAGGTGCACAATGTCTTTCATGTGTCTATGCTGAGAGGTTATATTCCAGATCCGAGTCATCATTTGCCTGAAGTGCCGGAAGGTTTACATCTGGATCTCCATTACATCGAGTCTCCTGTCGAGATTGTTGATCGTCGAGAGAAAGTCTTGAGGAATAAGACGATACCGATGGTCAAGGTAGTCTGGAGGAACCATTTGGTTGAAGAGGCTACTTGGGAGTCTGAGGAGAGGATGTTGAAAGATTATCTTGAGCTTTATGCTTGATTTGTATTTTGCATTTTGTTTTTTCTTGTGCTTGTTGTGAGTGTTTTGTTTCTCGCTCTTGACTGTAGTTCCGGGGACGGAACTATTCTAAGGATGGAGTGTTGTAATGCCCCGATTTTCATTTATGAAAATTATTTATTTATTTTGCACATAGTGTGCACGTGCAATTTTTTAGTATGAAATCTTATAATTATTTTCATTATGGATGATGAGTATATATATATATGTATATGTGTTCTTCAATTATTTTTATAAAGGCCCATTTTTCTTCAAATAAACATAAGCCTTTCTTTCTAGCCCAAATCTAATTTATTTATATTTTTATAAAACTATTATTTTGGCCCATTAATTAAAGCCCATGAGTTATTTTTATTTTAATTACAACTTGTAATGTAGAACATCTTTTAAAGATTATTTTTATAGAAAATATAATGTACAACTTTTTTTAAATGGAGAACTAATGCATGCACGTGCATTGCACGTACACGTGCAAATGCACCACATGATGTATGGCCGGTTTTTACATTGGAGGGAAATGAAAAAATTCAAGTGGAGTCATGGGTGGTGGTCACTTGATCATGATTGGTTATTGTAACTCCTCCTTGAATCCTAGCCTTTTGTTTCTAACTCCTAGTTTGATCCTAGCCTTCCATTGACCCAAATTTTTAGTATAAATACCCCCCCCCAGCCTAGTTATTTTTGTACTCTTTAATTCTCCAAGACATATAGTATAAAATACATTATTAGTAGTATAGCAAGTGAGTTAAAAAATTGAGAGTTGTGTGTGAGGAGTTTGTGTTTGCACCAAGGAAGGAGGGGCCGGCAATCAAAGGAGCTCGGGTTGACATCTTGGAGCTCGTGTGCACATCGAGGAGGAGGAGGATCGCTCTCTTGGCAAGGACTTTTGTTTAGGAAGTGTTGCAAATTGTACTTCTCTCTAATTAAGGTGGGTTATTTTCCACATTTCTAATTAGAAAGCATGCTAGAATTAAATTGAAATGATGATGCATGAAAAAGATTAATAAGAGTACATTTTTAATTGGAAAAATGGCTTATTAATTGATTGGAATGTTAATGAATAGCTTGTATGTGTTTCCATCTTTTAATTTAAGTTGTGTGTAAATTAATTATAGCTATGAATTGTTTGAAGAAAAATTCATTACTAGCATCAAGAACTATATGCAAAAGTTAGTGGATGACAATGTTGCTTTATATGCTTAAATGGACTTTTGTGATAATGTTGAAATGAATGACTTAAAATACAATTTGTGGGTTTGTGAAATGAATAAAAACAGAAAATTGATATAGAGATTATTGAGATCACAATTGGATAAGAATTGTCGAAAAAGAAATGTGGTAGTAGTAGCTTATAATTTAACCAAATTGTATGGAAAAAATGTGTTAATTATTGTGAAATAAATATTAAGGAATTACTTGATGAATAATTGAATTCTATGTATGGTTATAGTATCATGAATTATTTAGAAATCATGTGATTGGAAAAGAGAATATTATTGAGTAGGAATACTCAAGCATGTGAATTGTGAATTATGAATTGAAATTGAAAAATTAGAGTGTAGCCAAAACTCACACCGGCAAGTGAAAGTGATGAATTATGAATATTGAAATTGAAAAGACCAGTTTGGGTCATTGTGAAATGAAAGAAATAAGACCGGTAGTAGTGAGAGGGCTAACTCTAAGAGACTGATTTTGTTCATGATTTCATTAAATTTAAGGATTTAGTACATAGTGAAGAGGTGATGAAAGTGAGAGAAAAACACAAGTATGAGGGCCTCGAGTCTACGATGTGGGTGTGATCCACAGAATGCATGCTTGATGCGTCAAGACATGGCGTGGGCACTACTCCAGAAGATCGGGATCTTGGCGACGCTTGTGGGATGTTTGGTGACTGTAAGAGGATCGTGTGCCATGAAGGATGCTGAATTGCCACAGAATGCATGCTTGATGCGTCAAGACATGGTGTGGGATTCCCCTCCAGGTTTTCTGTACACGAGCTTGTACTCATAGATCATCTAGGATACTTACCGTAGTTACAGTAGTAGATTAAGTCATGACGAGGGATTGAACCCTACAAGATGAAGAACGATTAAGAGGCTTGTCCTCGGGCCTATGTAGTATGGGATGCATAGAATCCGAACAAGTGTGCATTAGTGTCATGTAATATAAATAACTGTATTAAGGACTAAATGCACAATCCCAACACGACATCATTAGGGTATTCCCTTTAGTTTGATATGTGACAAGTTTGTATTTGTTAAATATGAAAATCAGTTATACTATTTCCGGCATAGAGAGGATGGCCGTGTATAATGTTCGTCGGTTAAATAAACTGACGTACCCACAGTTTTGTATGCAGGGTAAATGGCATGATAAAGATTAAAGAAGCACAGATGCTTAGAGATTATTCAAATGTTGATTATTCAAATATTGATGTACACTTATTTAAATGTTGTAAATTTGCTTTCGCTGTAAAATGTAAAGTGTAAAGTTTTCATGTAACTCTGATGTAAAGTGAAAAGTTTTAAATTCCTTGTAAAATCGTACGAAAGAAGTGAAAAGATCTTGTGGAATCTCAAATTCAGTTGTGTTTTGGAATTCGGGGCGTTAAACAGCCCCAGTAGGATCAACATTGTAGAAGGTACCGCTGTCATTGCTGATGAGCCCGACAATGAGTTGACCTATGAACCTCATGTAAGTAATGACTTTGGTGAAGATGATGATCAGCCTCTCAATTGTATTCAGTCAATCCAATCACCTCCATTGAATGTACCTGAGTCACCCAATCCTTCCCAAGTCACTTGGCAGCCCATAGATTTTATCTCTGTGTTAAAACATCATAGCATCTCAGAGTCTGCATCCACATTTGCATATCACATTCATGACTTGCATAGAGAAATTTTCAAGAAAATTAATGAGAATAATTTTAACTACAAGTTAATAGCAGATACTAAAAGAAAATTTAAAACTTTGATGTTGGTGACGAAGTGATGGTTCAGATTCGTCCGAAATGGTTTCCAGCTGAATCCGTTGAGAAGTTGAATGCACGTGCTACAGGCCTATTTAAATTTTTTCATAAAATCAATGATAATACCTATGTCGTTGACCATCCTAAAGGCTTTGGCATAAGTAAAACTTTCAATATTGAGGATATAGTACCCTATGAAGGCCCCGAATTTAACCCTAGAAATTCTCTAATAGATGAGTCTGTCCTGCAGCCTACTGGTAAGATTCCCATATTACCCCCACTACCTGATACTACTTATCCACCGACAAAAAAATTGGATAATATTTTAGATGATCAAATAATCTCTACTAGAGATGGTGGTGTTCATAGGTATTTAGTAAGATGGAAAAACAAGCCAGAGTCAGAGAATACTTGGATAGATCGTGAAGAGCCCCAGCGCTTGGATCCAGACCTTTTGGAGCACTATTTCAGGATGACTGATTTTGACTCGACTAGATCGAGCCCTTTCCCACTCGGGGAGAATGATGAGGACATCGGTTCAAGATGATTCGAGTGTTTCTATCAGTAGGCATCGTCTAGGACAGCTACATCATTAATTGAGTATCTTATTCAGTAATTATATTTGTTTTTGGCTATGTAGTAGTTTTACTATTTGCACCCTTTTCTTTTATGCATTAGAATATTTTTATGATATTGGAATATTTTGAGATTTGTATCAAGATTTGTTTTGTGCCTATATATAGGCCTTGTGATTAATGAAAAGTTATGCTATTCTTAATTAAAAAAATTATTATGTTGAGTCTTTGCTCTTCATCCTCTTTTTTGTGAGACAATTGAGATAAAATTTTAGGATTTGTGATAAACTCTAAAACTACCTTCAAATCCCCAAATTAAAATCCCAAACCATAATCCCCAAATTACTTAACACCCTAAACCCTCTTTCTCCTTCCTCTATCTTCGTTACCGAAACCCTAGCCCTTCGACGCTGTCGTCTTCCCTGCCGCCGCTCAACCCCGTCGAACCCTTGCCAGCCTCCTTCCCCACTCGCCGCCACCTCCTCGCCCCCTACTTCATCTCCTCCCCTCCTCCTTGTCGTCGTCGCTTCCCGACCACGACCACCGCTCTCACCGCCGCAACCACTGCCTGCCCACCTCTACCACCCCCTTCGACTGTGGTCCCCTCACTTCGCCACCACCATCCTCTCCGCCATCCCCAGTCCCCGAAGAACCCACCTCGCGACTCCCTCCTCGCCACCGCCGTTCGCAATCGCCACAGTCACCGCCTCTCCCCTCAAACTTCGTCTTCAACCTCGCCATTGCCCCTCGCCGTTGCTGCTGCACTTCCCCCGCACAACCACCGCGGCCTCTGCCACCAACTGCAGATGCCGTCAACCGTCGCTGCCGAAGCAATCGACCGTCAAGTTTTGCAACCTCATTGCTCCCCCACCGCAACTACACCAATCTGCAATCCCGATGAACTCTTTCCTCTTCTCAAATATTTGTATTACTGCTTTATCGTCTCTATAATATTATTTGATTTATCTATCACCCACAAATATTGTGTGTGTTCTACTTGTCTATTAGTGTACAAATCTTTATTGAATATCTTACATGCTAAGAACGATTAAGTATTACTGTTGATTGATAGGATTGAACTTTTAATTGGGTTTGTTAAACTTAACTCATACCTTGACAATCCATCAAACTGATTAATAGTTTTAATTTCTCACTTACGTTGCATTATATGTTGGTAAATTTAATCCTTTAAGATTCTTGGAAATTCTTTACTTAGGGTTAAGTTTACATCAGTTTTCAAACATTTATTAGCGCTTCCCAAATTTCCAATCAATTATGGACTCCATTTGATGGGAAAATGAATAATCCAGTTCCTTAACTTGGATCTAGTCTCCACATTATCCTAGATCCCCGTACGAAGTAGCTCTGGTCATCTTTGGGCTCTGTTTGGAAAATACATCATTATTACGTATAAATCCTTGGGAGTCCGCATTTCAGTCCCTCGTTTATTACATTTAGGTACTTCGTTTATTACATTTGAGTCATGTATGTTTTGCAGTTGAGTTCTGTATATTTGCAATTGAGTCCATGTGTAATAAATAAAGCGCACCGCGCGTGTCATGTGGCTGTGAGTGGTTGGTAGCTCATAATGGTGAGTCCACGCGTGTCATGTGGCTGAGTGGTTGGTAGGTTCATAATGGTGAGTCCCAGCTCCAACAGTCGAGATTCCCTATATTGTAAATAAACATGTGCATCGCGTGTAACTGACGTGAGTAGATGAAAACCCCAAAAATTGTAATCTTGTTCTTTGTTAATAGAAATCAAGAACTCAATTTTTTGTTCATCATCGTCTTCTTCTTTTCTGGTCCTCGAAACCCTAGTTTCTTGCAGGTCTGATGCCGAGAAAGAGATGTGCTGCTTCCAGCTACCAAGTCAGAGCTCGGGTTGGAACAAGGGAATGGTTCATCTCTATAATATATTAGGTTGTGTCCTGGGCTCTGAACAGACTGGGAGGGGGGGGGGGTTATAGACATCCATCACAAAGATGGTGTGTCGCATGAAAAGGGCTTCCAAAGGTTTGACGCACTTGAATCGAAAGAGTACCCTCTCAATCACAGAGGGCGTGGCAACGAAAGTCCGCACCTCATCCTTTAATATGGTTTAGGCAACGGCGCAATTACCCTCAACGGACCAAGTCGTGGATTCGACGAATCGGTCCTAAAAGCAAAGGCAAGTCGTTCATGTTCTCGTGCCGCCGGATCTAAGGATGGCATGCATTTACGATCCATGTAACTGTATTGATACTACTGAAAGGAAGACAGACTAGAAGAAAGTCGCTTCCTTTCTCTGATCTTAGGGCTTGGTGATTGCCGAGGCCCTCGGATGAGAAGCTCACCTTCCCCGGTAAATCTTACCTTCCTTTTAGCCTGCCTGGAACTCCTTAATTCCCTTTTCTCGAGTTCTAGTTCATATTTATATATAAAGTTAAGGTTCTTCTATTCTAACTCTTATCCGATGTCAGCTCCTCACTCTTCCTCAAGCAAGGCAGCTGATGGTTCTGGGCACCCATCAAAAGACGAGAACAGGCCATTATAGAGGAAATCTTCATATTTTCTTTTTCCTTTTTTCAACCACCAGAAGGGCCCATTTAGTTTTCTTTTCTTTCATTTTGTATGGATGAGAAGGCATATTGTAAGATTAGCAAAAAGAAAAGGCATATTGTATCGGCAGCCTAGATATTTAGGGTTCATATCTTACCCTTTTGTTAAAGATACGGATTAATATGACTTTTTAAGAGATCTAGGTTGTTAACCATAATACTGAACGGACGAAACTGATTTTTAATGTAGCATCAATTAGGAATTTAGCTCTTCTAATCTAAAACATGGAAAGTGGATTGCATCAATTATCATCAGTTATCTGTACCCAGGACCTAACTCCAATACATTTTAATTCACATTTCAAGGGATACATGGCAATTTGATAGGTGTCCAAAACCATCAACCTATCAATGCACACACCCAATCAAGATCCCTAATTGTGTGGTCTTCTAAAAGGAGAAAATTTTGGTAGCTTACATTGTCTTTAGCATCTTTATAGTTGCAGTCATGAATTTCTACACTCTTATTCTAGATTTATAGGTCATCGAGAACAACATAACATAATAATAATAATAATAATAATAATAATAATAATAATTTAAGATATTTTTTCTAAAAAGAACTATAGTAGGTTTATTTATGTATTCCTCACTCTTATTTGAACAAGACTAAATAAAATTTCTGAGTTGTTGATACTAATTAACCACATGCTAGGAAGCACAGATACTCTCTCGGAGATGCGTATCTCGTACCGGATACGTATCAGGTGGGATACTCTCTGGATACACGCCGAAAACGTACCAGATACGTATCCCAACAATTATTTTAAAAAATAAATTAAAAAAAGATCAGATACTCTTGGGATACTCTCGGATACATCTTGATACTCTTGGATACTGTTTGGATATGCGGCGGAAGGGGGATATATTGTTACAAAATTTGTTTACAATAAAACCAACTTATTCAATATTTGTACTATTTGTTACAACTTAGGTTACAAAGGTTTGGCATAAAACAAAACGATTGAAAGGCACAAAAACTAGAGAGGGATGAGAGAAATAAAACCAATAAAGTGAAATGAAAAAGGAAATAATAAATCAAACTGATTTGATGTCGAGGTTTATGTAGCACACAATCTCCTTAAAACAATTTTCGCTTCATCCGGATGCTGGAACTAGTTGAGACGCTTGTCTCCCAGGATGCAACGACAAAGAGGGTTCACATAGTCACCACGTAACGCTTTCGAACTGCAGCGTCAGAACTCTATCACCTTACTGAAAGGACTCAGCGAACGGAACAGGATAGAATAGAACGAAGAGGAAGAGGAGAGAATTTTAGACACTTGTAACAGCAGACAAAGCTATGAATGCCTCCAGTGTAACGGTAGACAATATATTGAATGCGTACACTGTCACGGCAGACAGCAGTCAATGCCCTGAATGCCACAGTGTAACAGCAGACAGTCAATTGAATGCATACAATGTAATGGCAGACAAAATATTTAATATGCTGCACTGAAACGGCAGACAAAACCGTTTCTGCATTTATAACAGCCGTTTACAAAAAAAAAATCAAAACTGCAGCAAAAGGTGGCTCTGCACGGGGTGGGGTTATGTCGGTCCGGCATTCGTGTTCGCAGGACGTACGGACGCACACAAGTCGCATATAATCCGGTCCGAGATTTGCACCCCCCTGCGCGCGCGAGAGAGAGCCTCACTTCAGCTATCTTACAATGCTTAGAAGAAGGTTACTATATATCCTCTTCTAATTCCTTTGATTTTTCCGATATGGGACTATGTTCCCTCAACCCATTTTCAAGAATGAAAACGTCTCACTTTGAGAGACAATTTCTCATTCACCCCTTAACCATTTTTAGCAAATTAATACACGATTTTGATCTACTCACAAAGGAGAACACAAATCAATCAAGATCTCTCAATAATTCATTGAGGATCTTACTCAAAAACTGGTTCGTAAATGGTGTATAAAATACCCATTTTCTAACATTCCCCACATGAATGAAAATTGACGACCGCAGACACGACAGACTTGGTGATAGAATTCAGTAGTTGAATCCTACATAGGATAGGTAGGTGTTACCCTTTGAACCTTCTCTTATGAAAATATGTTTACTTTACTAACTAAACAGTAGACGCGATGTCCTTGAATTGTTCTGTCATTTGTGTAAACGATGACATATCTCACACAGAAATCTTCCTAAAGCATTTTCAGTTCTCACTGTTATGTTCGTATTGGTCAAGAACATACGCCTGGTTCTGCAAGAGTTTAACAGGAATATTGCCCTATGTTTTTCTCTTGGAAGCGGCCCTTCTTCCCTCTTACATAGGTGATTTCTCACTTAAGAGTAACCTGCATTACTCTGCTCGTATATCCGACGCATAAGAATTAAAAGCCTAGCTTAACCTGTTACCTTACGAGCATCACTGTTTCATCATGGGAATGGACATGGAAAAATTCCCACAGTGATCCGACTTGGTCTTTACAATTTAGTTGTCCCTTTGAACATAGATCTTGAGATCTCCAGTCAGCTAGGTTGGGTGTCCATTGTATCGACTTATTCTTTCATGGGCTTTAGTCTCATTCCCCTCGATGATTTATCAACTAACTCTCTGTTTAACCCTTTGGTTAGCGGATCCGCAATGTTATCCTTTGACTTTACATAGTCCACAGAGATAACCCCAGTAGAGAGTAGTTGTCTAATGGTATTATGTACTCGACGAATATGTCTAGATTTACCATTATACATATTGCTCTGTGCTTTACAAATTGCAGATTGACTATTTAAATGTATGCAGATTGGAGGCACAGGCTTCATCCACCTTGGAATATCCTCAAGGAAGTGGCGTAACCATTCAGCCTCTTCCCCACATTTGTCCAGTGCGATAAATTCAGATTTCATCGTGGATTTAGCGATCACTGTTTGTTTCGAGGATTTCCAAGAAACTGCTGCACCACCTAGTGTAAACACATAGCCACTAGTGAATTTTGAATTTTCACTAGATATCCAGTTCGCATCACTGTATCCTTCAAGTACAATCGGGTATCTCGTATAGTGCAGCCCATAGTTACGAATAAAACGCAAGTACTTCAGTACTCTTGTAATTGTTTGCCAATGTTCGCTTCCAGGATTACTCGTATATCTACTTAGTTTACTCACTGCATAGGCTATGTCTGGTCGTGTACAACTCATTAAGTACATTAGACGGCCTATGATTCTAGAGTATTCTACTTGAGAAATACTCTCACCTTTATTCTTGGATAAATGTAAAGTTAGATCTATTAGAATTCTGCCAATTTTAGAATTATCTTTACCAAATTTTCCAAGAATATTGTCAACATAATGTAACTGGCTTAAAATAAGCTCGTCTAATGTTCTTGTGATTTTAATTCCCAATATAACATCAGCTAGTCCCATGGCTTTCATGTCAAACCTCGAGTTCAACATGTTTTTAACAAATTTAATCATCTGATCATTGCTTTCAATAATAAGCATGTCATCTACATACAAATATATAATGATATATCCATCTTCTGTGTCTTTGACATATACACATTTGTCACATTCATTGATCTTAAAGCCATTTGTCATCATGACATTGTCAAATTTCTCATGCCACTGCTTTGGAGTTTATTTCAAGCCATATAATGACTTCACCAGTTTACACACTTTCTTTTCATGTCCTGGAGCTGAAAAGCCCTCAGGTTGTTCCATGTAGATTTCTTCATCTAAATCTCCATTAAGATAAACTGTTTTTACATTCATTTGATGTACTTCAAGATTGCACAGAGCTGCTACTGCAAGTACCATCCTAATGGAATTTATTCTCGTCACAGGAGAATATGTATCAAGTAATCAAGACCTTCCTTTTGTTTATAACCTTTAATTACAAGTCTTGCCTTGTATTTATCAATTGATCCATCAGGTTTTATTTTTCTCTTGAAGATCCACTTGGAACCTAAAGGTTTACTACCTGGTGGAAGATCCACTAGTTTCCTAGTATGATTTTGCAAGATAGAATCAATTTCACTCTTGATGGCTTCTTTTCATAGAGGACCATCACTAGAGTTCACCGCTTTCTTGAAGGTTTGGGGTTCACCTTCAAGCATAAAAGTCAAGAAATCCGGACCAAAAGATTTTTCCATTCTTGTTCTTTTACTGCGTAGAGGTTCCTCCTCAACTTCTTCATCTTGGTCTTCACTATCTTCATTAATAGTCTCATGTGTTCGTTTGGAGGAACTTGGTTCCTCCTTCGACTTACATGAAAATACATCTTCAAAGAACGATACATTTCTAGACTCCATTATCGTGTTCTTTGATATATCAGTGATATCGAATTTATATACCAAGAACCGATAGGCACTACTGTTAAGTGCATAGCCAATGAAAATGCAATCAACAGTTTTTTGTCCTATTTTCACTTTCTTAGGTAGAGGTACTGCCACCTTGGCAAGACATTCTCATATTCGCAAGTAATTGTAGGACGACTTTCTTCCTTTCCATAATTCACATGGAGTTTTCTCTTCTTTCTTTTTGGGCACCTTATTCAAAAGGTAGTTAGCTGAAAAAATAGCTTCTCCCCACAAGTTTGGTGGCAAACCAGAACTTATTAACATTGCATTTATCATTTCTTTCAATGTACGATTCTTTCTCTCAGCAACACCGTTGGACTGAGGAGAATAAGGTACTGTCGTTTCATGTATAATCTCATGCTTAGCACACGTGTCAGCAAATGGCGATTCATACTCTCCAACTCGATCGCTTCTTAGCGCCTTAATTTTCTTGTTGAGTTGGTTCTCAACTTCATTTTTATAGAGAACAAATTTCTCTATAGCTTCATCCTTGCTTTTAAGCAAATATACATAACAGTATTTTGTGCTATCATCAATGAAGGTAATAAATTATTTATTACCTCTTGTTTTTATCATTTTCAAATCACAAATATCAGTGTGAATTAGATCAAGAGGTTTGGGCCCGTTTGGATACATTTTTAATTCCCGTTTTCAGAAAAAAAAAATGTGAAAATGCGTTTGGTTACATTTTCTTTTGGGGCATCTTTTCATAAAATAACCCAAAGATTGTTTTCCCCTTTTGGCCTTTTCCCCTTCCTCTCTCTTCTTTGACCCCGACTTCAGATCTGAAAAACCCCTCCACTGGCTTCGGTTCGACTTCGATGGTGGTGTGCGGCGATGAGATGGAGATAAGGTGGTAGAGGATGATCGGAGAGGTGCAGGTGGTTGGGGATCGGCTGTGAATGGCCGACAAGTTACTGCAGTGGATGTAGGGAGAGTCGTCGCCGGTGGCTCGACGGAGAGGCAGGGTGAGCGAAGCAGGTAGGGGTTGCAGTGGAGGTGTGAGAGCAGCAAGGGGGTGAGGAAGGGGTTGCAGCAGTGGGGCGCGAGGGTGACAGCAGGGTAAAGGAGGTGCTGCGATGGCTGATGGCAGTGAGGGCGGCAGTCGGAGGTCATTGTGAAGTAGTTGCGGAGGTGAAGACGGGGATCGACGAGGGCTATGGTGGTCGGCAATAATGTTTGGGGTAAGGAGGCGATGGTTGAGGAAGAGGATGACGAGGTGGAGTGGCAGTCATCAGGCAGTCGGGGTCCGATCGGTGGTCGGCTGCGACTTCAGTGAAAGAGTAACAGAGCGTTGAGGTGTAAAGGGAGCGACGGGGAGTTGGTTTTGGGGTGGTGAAGGTGACAGGGGAAGGAGGTCGACAAAGGAGGAGATGAAGAGGGTGACGGGTGGCCGCGGAGATTATGGTGATGGTTGACGACGGGGCAACGAGGAGTGGCAGTTCTAGATGGTGGCAATGTTGCGGTTGGAGGTAAGCAGAGGATCGACGAGGAAGGCGAGGGAGAGAGGGGTGAGCGATGGCGCAACGGGTTGGAGATGGAAGCAACAGGTGCGATGAAGACGAAGATGCTTCGCTGGCGGTTGCGGTGATGGAGGTAATAATGGCGGTGTGCTTCAATTTGTTGTGCTAGGGGGAGAGCTCTGTTGGGTTTGGGAAAACAGGGGAGAGAGAGATATTTCGTGTAATTAGGAGAAGGATGGGGTATTAGGCGGCTGTGTTTAGAGTAATTAAGGTTAAGTGTGATTATGGTTGGAGTAATTAAGGTTAAGTGTGTTTAGAGTAAAAAAATTATTACCAAACAGCATTTTACAGTCTAGTTTTAAGAAAACAGCATTCAGATTTTTTTTTTTTAACCAAACAGGTTTTACAATCTCATTTTCAGAAAACAGTTTTCAGAAAACTATCCAGACAGCTTTTACACTCTCATTTTCAGAAAACAGTTTTCACAAAACATTTTCAGAAAACTGTTTTCAAAACAACAAACTAAACGCAGCCTTAGTGTTTCTTTCAATACTTTTAAACGATGATCTTGTTAGTTTTGCCTCAATACAAGTTTCACACTTGTATTTGAAATCAATTTGGAATGTTGGTATGTAATTCAAGTTAATTAGTCTACGCAAAGTATCATAATTAACATGTCCTAGTCTATCATGCCATAAACTGGAAGACTCAAGCATATAAGTAGAAGATGTAGCTTTATTAATATTTTTGACCATAGTCATTACATTGAGTTTGAACATTCCACCACTCATGTATCCTCTACCAACATACATTCCACTCTTCGACAAAACAAATTTTTTCGACTCAAACACTAAACGAAAACCATGGTTATTAAGCAACGAACCAGATACCAGGTTCTTACGAATTTTAGGAACATATGCAACATTGTTCAGAGTCAGTTCCTTTCCAGAAGCCATCTTCAAGATCACCTTGCCTTGGCCCTTGATTTCTGAAGTAGCCGAGTTCCCATAAACATCTTCTTTCCATTCTCTAATGGTTCGAAAGTGGAGAACATACTTCTGTTGGAGTACACATGTCGAGTAGCTCCAGTGTCAATCCACCATTCCTTTTGGTTTGAACCTATCATATTCACCTCTGAGATCACAGCTGAGAGGTTGATATCGAAAACATCTTGAGCAATGCCTTGAATCAAGTTTGCTTCTCTGTTCCCGTTCTTCTTGGGTAGTCTGCATTCAGTAGATTTTTGACCCATCTTGTCACAATTGAAGCACTTGCCTTGAATCTTCGGCTTCTCGGAGATTCCTCCCTTAGGCCCCGACTTAGGACCGTTGTTGTTGTGCTTGTTGGAACGTTGTTTATGTTCCACTACATTTGTCTTGGCCGCATGACTGATGACTCCAACCTTTTCAGATCCTCTATTGTCTTCTTCAATACGAAGCCTGACAATGAGATCTTCAATACCCATTTCTTTTCGCTTATGCTTTAGATAATTCTTAGTCTTTCCAACCTGGTGGTAATTTTTCAATTATACATGTTACTTGGAAACTTTAACTTAAGTTCATATCTTCAGTATGAATCTCATGCAAGATCAGTTGTATTTCTTGAACTTGACTGATCACTGTTTTAGAATCTACCATTTTATAGTCTAGGAAGCGACCCACAATGAATTTCTTGGCGCCGGCATCCTCAGTTTTATACTTATGGTTTAATGATTCCCAAAGTTCTTTAGCAGTTCTTTTGTCAATGTATACATTCTACAGAGAATCGGCTAATCCGTTCATTATGTAATTTCTACATAAGTAATCAGCATTTTTCCAAGCATCCACAGCGGCAATGACTTGGTTATCTTGCTCATCTTTCTTAAGATTTGGAGCTTCTTCGTTCAAGAATCTTGCAAAATTCAATGTTGTCAGATAGAACATCATTTTCTGTTGGCACCTTTTGAAATTCTGCCCGTTGAACTACTCAGGTTTCTCCCCATGGAAGACTGAGACAGGTACAACGGTTGGCATTGACACTCGTGCCGCAGCAGCAGTCAGTACTTGCATCATATCAGCAACCGACACTTGGACCGTTTCAGACACAGCAATATTCTCCGATGCAGTAGTCATTTTGATTCTGAAAAATACACAACACGAGTGTAAGTTTTACAGATTAAAGAAAAGGAAAAGAAGTGCCTCAAAATCGGAAATCAAGAAAATTTGAAATTGTTTTAAGTTTGTTACAAAATGTGTTTACAATAAAACCAACTTGTTCAATATTTGTACTATTTGTTACAACTTTGGTTACAAAAGTTTGGCATAAAACAAAAAGATTGAGAGGCACAAAAACTAGAGAGGGAGGAGAGAAATAAAACCAACAAAGTGAAATGAAAAAGAAAATAATAAATCAAACCGATTTGATGTCGAGGTTTGTGTAGCACACAATCTCCTTAAAACAGTTTTCGCCTCGTCTGGGTGCTGAAACTAGTTGAGGTGCCTGTCTCCCAGGATGCAACGACAAAGAGAGTTCACGTAGTCACCACGTAACGCTCTCGAACTGGCAGCATCAAAACTCTATCACCTGACTGAAAGGACTCAGCGAACGGAACATGATAAAACAGAACAAAGAGGAAGAGGAGAGAATTTTCTGTGCAGGTAAGAAAGAGAGTCAAGGTTAGACACATGTAACGGAAGATAAAGCTATGAATGGCTCCAGTGTAACGGCAGACAATGTATTGAATGCGTGCACTGTAACAGCAGACAGCAGTGAATGTCCTGAATACCACAGTATATAACAGCAGACAGTCAATTGAATGCGTACAATGTAATGGCAGACAAAATGTTTAATATACTGCACTGAAACGGCAGACAAAACCGTTTCTGCATTTATAACAACCGTTTACAAAGGAAAAAATCAAAACTGCAGCAAAAGGTGGCTCTGCACGGGGTGGGGTTATGTCGGTCTGCATTCGTATCTGCAAGACGTGCGGGCGCACACAAGCCGCATATAATCCGGTCCGAGATTTGCCCCCCCAGCCCGCGCGAGAGAGAACCTCTCTTCTAACTATCTTACAATGCTTAGAAGAAGGTTACTATATATTCTCTTCTAATTCCTTTGATTTTTCCGATGTGGAACTATGTTCCCTCAACCCATTTTCAAAAATAAAAACGTCTTACTTTGAAAGACAATTTCTCATTCATCCCTTAACCGTTTTTAGCAAATTATTATACGATTTTGATCTACTCACGAAGGAGAACACAAATCAATCAAGATCCCTCAATAATTCATTGAGGATCTTACTCAAAAAATTGCTCAAAAACTGGTTCGTAAATGGTGTATAAAATACCCATTTTCTAACATATATATAAATATATATATATTCCTACTATTCTCTTCGTCTTCTCCTTTCAAATCCTAATTTCATTTGATTAAAAGATATTATTTTATTTGATTTGATTGAAAGACATCGAAAAAATGATAAATGTAGAATGTAGTTCTTGATATTAATTTGGCTCATTGACTACTTGCTATTATTGTACAAGTTGTTGCATCTTTATTCGTTCTAGTGTTAGTGTTAGATTTGTTTAAGATAATATAGACTAGTAGGATGTAGTATTGGAGGTTCTTAGTTGATTCATGGTTATGACTTACGAAGTTGTGATAGATGTAGTTATGATATTGATTCTATTGAATAGGTTTAAGACTAACCTACTTTTATTTGAACATTTCAGTTATGTAATATTGGTATTGGTGTTATTGGAAATTTGGAATGATCCATTAGTATGTTTTGATTGACATTGGCTTGTATTAATTTTAATTACCATGTTCTTATTTCTTATTTTTTCATGTTCGTATAAAATTGAATATTTTAGTTTACTATTTATATATCTATTATATTAATTTTTTTAAATTATTTTAATTTAGCATATCCTAACGTACCCGTATGGTTGTATCCAAGTTTTTAAAAAATCGGCGTATCCGTGTACCGGATACACGTACCCGTATTAGTGCTTCATAGGCCACATGTCCTATTAAATGGAAATAATTTGTTTCCCCTTAATTGCTTATTTTACCTATGGGTGGCAATTGGCTCGAACCTGACCCGGGCCTGACTAGGTCCGACCCGGTTATTTGCAGGCTTGGGCTAATCATTTACCAATTTGGGTCGGGCTCGGGCTCAATTTTTTAGGCCCGAACAAAATTCAGGCCAAGCTGGGGCTCAAGTATCTAAGCCCGACTGGCCCGAATCAAATTTGTGCATCTACATGTCCATGTATACATATGATTACATATATATACATATGCATAAAAAAATATATACATATGATTACATATATATACATATGCATAAAAAATTTTATATTAATATTACGTATAGTCATGATTATTTTCAAAAATCATGTTTATTCATTCGTATAAGTTTTTTTCCTAATAGACATTCATTTGTATAAGTTGAAATGGGTATTATAGTTTATACAGAGAAAATTGATGCCTTATAATATAGTACTAGAAAATTAAACAAAATAAGATAATTTTACAAAAATTAATCAAGATGTTTTTTTAATCATGTAGTACTTGAGATGTTTTATTTTTTAAGAAATATTCTAGATGTTATTATGTTAATATTAGGAAATTAAATATTAAAAGCGCATAATTAGGCCAGGCCTAGGCCCGACCCCTTTTTTTGGGGTATAATCAGGCCCGGGCTCGGGCCCAATTTTAGAATTCGGGCTCGGGCTCGGGCTCGGGCTTATATGAGTCCGTCCCAAACTTACCCCGTTGCCCGCCTTAATTTTTACCCAAACCTTTCTTATTTCTTATATTCTTTTTCTATATAATGAGTGACATATTTAGATATATCTTAAAAGAGTAAATTTTCCGCCTTGGTTGTGATGTAATTCCATTGAAATTAATCTGCATGCTCAGCTGCTCTCACATTTTATGGTTGAATAATAATAACTTAATTAACTTTTTTATTATCATGAAGACAACTTTAAGTTATTTTTGCATTCCCCAAATGAGCCATGGATCGTTTATAGTTGTATATTGCAACAGTTACTCTGTAATAACATGATAGAATATTTTTTAGATGAAACATACTGACTTGTGTGGAGCATTACCATAGTTTTTGACCTGTATATACTACATACATTAAGGTGAATTTAGAAGCTGACTCCTTATTGTAATGTAGATAACCACAAAATAATCACTTTCTTATGTCTGTCCTTCAAGCCCATGACTAGGGCTGAGCTGCGATTGTTGCTGCGCCCTGTCCTACACATCTCATTATCAATTCTACAGACATCTGTAGAGTTATCTAAAGCAATCAAAGGACAAACTATAAACACAATACAAAATGGGGGAAAAGTATAACAATCCCAGCAGTTTACCTAGCTTCCAAATAAACACTCACCTTCTTCATGAGTCTCTATTATCCTCTTTTGCTGCTTCTTTAAATATAAAATTATTGTGATTGGCCTCATACTTTTTCTACATTTTTCAAATATGGTTGACATGCAATAAACTAGCAAACAAGAGTAATGCAATAAAATCATCCACTTCAATTCACTAACAATATTCTTAAAGCTAAGTTCATTATCAATTTTTGTTATTTCAAATATAAGAGTTCGTTTGGGTTATATCTTAAATAAACCATAACAAAGTGGCCGAAGATAAAAGCAAGGAAAAAATACAAACTCACATCAATATGCATGCTGTATGAAATTGAATTAATCATGACAATATAAGGTTTAAATACCTGAAATGGGTCAGTGAATATCCTCTGAAAAACACTTGAGTTTTAGTAGAGTTAATGTTCTTGTCAATCCATCCAGCCCAAGTAGTTAGAGCCTTCTTAAAAGCTTCCATAACCTCTAGAACTGGATACACATGATTACCTTCTTGATAGTAATCGATTCTGATGATTTCACCATAAAAATTGAACGAATGAAAGGACATCAAAATAAGTAAGTTAGAGAATTATTAAAAGAAAAAGGTCAAGAAAATTTCACGGGTTATGTTTTTATGTATCAAGACTGTCATTTCACCAAACATGTGATACTCACCCTCTTGATGTTTTCTCATGAGTCCACCAATGACCCGTGTTGAAAACTATTATATCGGCTTCTCGATATGCAATAGTTGTTTCATCTAATAAATCCAATCTAAGCCTCTCATCTTCAGATCCATTAGACATCTTTAAGAATAATTCTTTAACCAGAAAAGTGGATCTTACAAAGTCAACGGAGCAATTGTAATCCTACATGGCAAAAAAATTCAATCAGAAGATCAAAGAGGAAATATATATTCAAATTATTATAAATATGAAAAATATTTACCTCAAATCTGAAAGAGTAAAATCCACTTGTTTTAAAGTTGTGTTTTCCTGCAGCCTCATAAACTTTCTCTTTCCTCCTTGCACCATGGCGGAGTATACACACTAAAGACTCCCACATGTTTCGGTTTAGCGAGTCACCCACAAAAATTAGTCTTTTGTGTTTCAATCTTGCTAGAAAATCAGTCGCATTCAAGCTATCAGAAGCAAACCGTATTAATTGGTACTGGATGCAAGTCTTAGATTCAAAGCCAGGACAGAAAGAAAATTCCTAGAACTGAATGCTTTAATTTCCTATCGCTAAATTCTACGCTGTAAAAGCAGTACAAAAAATGTGTCTGTAGAAGTTTATGATTTATTAGAAAAAAAATTCTATATTTTGCACAAATGTTAACATATATTAAGCTCATTCAAATAACTAAAGAATAACTGGGTTTGTAGCTATTTAGGACCCAATTTGTTGTAATTATTTGAAATAGTTCCCTCTACTTGATGAGTTCTTCATCCAATCTGCTGGTTGGAGAATTGTAGGGAAGACAGAGCACAATAAAATCAATGATTTCCCGTTAAATAAACCAGAATTTACAAGTAACTAACACTGGTTGACTAACTAGGACATATTGAATTTGATATTACAAACTGTGGGAACCTAATAGAAATACATAATTTTGGAGGACCGTGTGATATGTCCACGTAAATTATGCTTAGCTAGCAAAAAAAAAAAACCAAAAAAGTTTTGGTAGTAACAAGTGCAAATATATGATAATGTTATTTTGCAATTAAAATTTGCTTCCAGCGCAGTCATCTCACTAAAACAAGAAACAACTTTTAAGCAAGCATTCTACTAGGGAAGCACCCAATTCAGTCAGAGAATGAAACTTAGAGAATGAAATAAACAATTTTGAAATGCCATACTACATTGTACATATTGTTAAGTTTTGTGAGAAATTAACAATTGGGAATTAGGGTTAATATCTAGATCTAAGTTGCTTGAGATTTTCACTCTAGGTATCAAGATTGAAATACCTATAGTGCTATCACAAGTTAGTATTTATTCCTAAATATCGGGTTATAAGCCCACAAACCCGCGTTCCAATATCCAATCAATTGTACGTTCAATACACGTGTTACTCATATGCACATGTATTATTTATATATAGAAAATATACCAATATATCCAACACATAGAAAAAGAGAAAAAAACTTATATACCGCGGAATATTACAGCCATTCGGCTGCCACCTCCACTTCAAGAAGTCCTCATCAGGCCTCCCATTCTTATGACAATCGAAGTCAATGTCGATAAACGGGCACGACCCACCAGGATAGAATGGCTCCCTCTCATCCCTCACCCATCTCCCATCAAATATATCGCAAGTCCCCGTAAGTTCCCCCATTGCTTTAACAGATTCAGACCCATTAACACTCCCTACATTCCCACCCTCAGTAACATTTCCCAATTGGGCAGCAGCAATATTACCAATAGAACCAGACCCATTAACACTCCCTGCATTCTCACCCTCAGTAACATTGCCCAAATGGGCTGCAGTATTACCAATAACTGGATCCACCATGACATGGGTCTGGTTCAAAGTGGTCAAATTCTTGGCAAGAGCATCATTATCAACAACCATGGTCAAATTCAAGAAATGGGTACTGTTCAAATTAGAGGTTGAGTTAAAAAGAGAGGTTTTTAACCCAGAAAGAGCACTAGGAGTTGAGAAGAAGAAGGAGAAGAAGGAAGGAGATGGGTTGTTGAGAGTGAAGAGTAGGGAGAGGAGTAGGAGGGAAGTGAGGAGGGCAAGTCCAAAGTTAGAGAGTGAGAAGTGATGGAAAGAGGAGGACTTCTTGATATCCATGTCAAGATTGGATTTTTGATGAACGTGGGTGAGTGATGAGGAAAGTTGGAGGCTTGAGTGATGGGTTTTTGTCTGTGAGTTCTTGAGATGTGGGAGGTTGAAGAAAGTGAAAGAGAGGTGGTGGTTTCGTTGTGGTTATTGATGCGGTGGCAGCAAACCTGAGAAGATGCAGAATTTAATACTACCAGAAACAGAAGGATGTCTGATTTATTTCAAATTGTGCACTTTACGTGTAGTGCATGTGTTTTGTGGTGTATAATTGAGAGATCTATACTTTTAAGGTGGCTATTAATTCGGTCATCACTAATAAATGGAAAGACTTGTAAGATAAGAATTACAATAAATGGAAGAAGAAAAATAAACGGAAGAAATACTTTCTATATGTAATAAAGATATGCATGTTGAAAATCTATTTAGCGTATATTTGTAAAGTGCTTGATTTATTATTCTGATGCTTAATAGTAAGGTTTTTTTTTTATAAAAGATAATTTGTGTAAAGGTCACTCACAAATTTATATTTGCCAAAAAGTATCCCCCCCCCTAACAATTTGGTTTATTTGGTAAAAAAAAGTTCCTCTATTAAGTTTTTGAAGATCTGGTTTGGTTAAAAAGTAACTATGATTTGGTAAATTCCTCACATTTCTCAACAAATCTCAAATGTCTTAGAGTGCGTTTGGTTTGTTGTTTTGAAAACAGTTTTCTGAAAATGTTTTGTGAAAATTGTTTTGTGAAAACTGTTTTCTGAAAATGAGAGTGTAAAAGCTGTCTGGAATAGTTTTCTGAAAACTGTTTTCTGAAAATGAGATTGTAAAACTTGTTTGAGTAAAAAAAATAGTCTGAATGTTGTTTTCTTAAAACTCGACGGTAAAATGCTGTTTGGTAATAATATATTTCGAAATCCCTTTTTTTCTTCCGTTTTTTTTCCAGTTTGGCAACATTTTCTTTTTTCAGTTTTCTTGAAAAGGAGCTTATGCAAGGTGTATGTTTAATGAATTTGCATTAGTTTTCTTATGATTTTTTTTTTTTTTTTTTGCAGATACAGACCCAAGTTCTACCAATATACGAACAAGCAACATGCACTACAAAAGAAAGTAGCTTTCCCGGCGCTTTTTGACGTCTATACCGGCGTTTTTTTACGCTGGTGAAACTTTCACCGACGTTTACAATAGCGCCGGTCCAAATGCCGCCGAAGCGGGCGTCGCTGAAACGAAGGGGTCTACACCGGCGTTTTTGGTGGACGCCGGTAAATGTTAGGACTACACCGGCGGTCATAAAACGCCGGTGTATGTCGGTCTCTGAGTGCCGTTCTTGTGCACCTATATACATTCGCCGGCGGTCGTAAACCGCCGGTATTTATCTATTCACCGGCGTGTATGAAAACGCCGATGTAGATCGAAAGTATACCGGCGGTCAAGGAACGCCGGTGTATGTGCGTTTATGAGTGCCTGCTTTTTCCTATTTACGAACACCGGCGCGATCAAGAAACGCCGATGTAGTTATATACGTCGGCGTTTATAAAACGCCGGTGTACGTCTGTGCCGTTACAGCTGATAACATTCACCGGCGTGCGTTGAAACGCCGGTGTATCACACACTCCAACAATTAGATTATATAGACCGCCGTTTTTTAAAACGCCGTTCTGGCTATGCCCGTTTATTTTCGATACACCGCTTTTCCGTTCGATTTCAATTCACAGTTTCATTTATAAAACCTGTAAACTAATTCTCACAACTGATTCAATCAATTTCGTTGCATATTACTGCGCAAACCACAACCAAACACAAGAATAATTAAAGATAATCAAGTTTCACACGTGTCATATCAACGTCCAAATTCATTGATTAATTAACAGTGTCATAATTAACAAATTAATATAGAGACTAACATCCCAAATATCCAAACAAACCAGTCTGACAAATATCCAAAATATCCCAAATTCAAAGTATGACATAACTCTCATAAAAAAAACCAGTCTGACATAACAACAGCAAGGAGGAGGACATAAGAACAACAACCATACAGCAAGGTCATAAGAACAGCAAGGAGGACCGCAGATTCATACCCCTCGAGTAGCTTCAGCTCCGATCATCAGAATTTCCTTCATCTTGACGACCGCTCTGTGAAAAAAAAACAATAGTTTAATTGAACAGTAGATCACAATACAGAATATACATATTTTTGAACTTGCAAAAAAGAACTACCTGTATCTCGAATTATAAGATCAAAGTGCCAACTGCAAATGGAATTGTTAATGATATATACAGAGGTAAAATAATTACATTGCAATGCTAAAAATCTAGTACTTAATTTTGTTTTTAAATATATCTAAAATAACAAAACAAATGAAAATTCAGTATCTAACTTGAAACCTTTATATTCTCCTCTGATTGGGAATATCCACTATCTAAAACAGTAAAACAAATGAAAATTCAGTATCTAAGCATGTCCTTCATGGATTGTTCAGACAATCCATGAAACTGTCATCGTGGACAAAAACCAAATGTAAGAAAAATAAGAAAAATAAGATAGGGCTCATATCAAGTGTATTTTTAGGGAACTGTCATCGTGGAAGGAAACCAAATATATATAGAAGCCAGAAATGGAAACAGAAAGAAGAAAGGTAGAGACTTTGGATACACCAGGCTAACATAGCGGCATTTTCCTCATCTCTCTCTCATCCCTTGTTTCCCTTCAGCACACGAACACAAAGAGACATCAGCAACAACAGCAAGAGCGACAAGAACAACAATAATAATAAATTATTATGAACAAGATGTCTCTATATGGGTTTCCAGATCTCCACTCGAGCCCACTCTTTCTAATCACAAGCCCAATTAAGAACATAGACAACATCCACTAAACAATCCAATCATAGCCAGTCAAAATTTGCCATCCTGGATCTTAATGAAATAAGCTTCATTAACAGTGAAAGAAAATGAGGATGCTAGCAGCATACTTAGTTTGGCAGTGAACCCATTTTGTTAAAAAATCATGCCTAAGATGGCAATCAGCTTCTCTAACAGTTTCTGAGAATGAAAATTTCCATTATCTGAGCTTATATGTTGCTCTACTACTTCTTTAGCCCAACTAAATCTAAAACCCAATTGTTGTGCGTATCCGGAGGATTTTGGCATACGTAGAATAGCATCCTCAGTTCACAGTAAGCCCGTTTTGGTCAATAAAACATGCCAAGATCACAATCAGATGCATGAAAATAAGCTTCACTAACAACAAAAGAAGAAACTGGGGATGCTATGCAGCATACTTAGTTTGAAAGTGAACCCATTTTGTGTTAAAAAAACCATGCCAAAGATTGCAATCAGGTGACATTGACAGTATCTGAAAATGAAAATTTCTCCATTATCTGAGCTTATATGTTGCTCTACTACCTTTTTAGCCCACTTATATCGCAAAACCCAATTGTTGTGCATATCCGGCCGGAGGATTTTGGCATACGTACCTATATAATATCCTCAGTTCACAGCGAACCCATTTTTGGTATAAAAACAAACATGCAAAAAAGACAATCAGGTGCTTGAAATCAGCTTCACTAACAGTTAGTGAAAATGGGACCATAAAATAGCTTAAGAAGACCATCAGGTTTGTGAACTAAGCTTCACTAACAGTGAAAGAAACTGGGGATGCTATGCAGCATACTTAGTTTGGAAGTGAACCCATTTTGTGTTAAACAATCAGGTTACATTAACAGTATCTGAAAATGAAAATTTCTCCATTATCTGAGCTTATATGTTGCTCTACTACTTTTTTAGCCAAACTATATCGCAAAACCCAAGTGTTGTGCATATCAAAATGGGTTACAATAAAACAAAATGGGTTCACTTCAACAACAGCAACAACAGCAAGTGGGAACCAAATATAGAACAATTGGGTTTTGAATAGAGATTGTAGTCATAGATCAATTCTTCATGGAAGAGAAATACGAATAGGGCTCATAGCAAGTGTAGTTTTAACTGGAATTGTCATCGTGGAAGGAAACCAAATATAGAAGCCAGAAAGAGGAATGGTAGAGAATGAGGATACACCAGGCTAACATAGCGGCATTTTCCTCATCTCTCTCTCATCCCTTCTTTCCCTTCGGCACACGAACACATAGAGACATCAGCAACAACAGCAAGAGCGACAAGAACAACAATAATAATAAATTATTATGAACAAGATGTCTCTATATGGGTTTCCAGATCTCCACTCCAACTCGTCTCTTTCTAATCACAGCCCAATTAAGAACAATTGTTCACAGTCACTGTTAAAGAAACATATATGCTCAGATTATGAAAAATTTTCATTTTCAGATACTGTTAAAGAAGCTGATTTCATGCATCTGATTGCTGTCTTCGGCATGATTTTTTAGCCAAAATGGGTTCACTTCCAAACTAAGTATGCTGCATAGCATCCCCAGTTTCTTTCACTGTTAGTGAAGCTTATTTCACAAACCTGATGGTCTTCTTAAGCTATTTTATGGTCCCATTTTCACATCCCCCAAATCAGTACAACAACACGGCTGAACAATCCTTGTTTGCAAGTCATACAATGTCATCTATACCAGGTTATGTGCCAAAGTGGGGTTGGGCATACGATGCAAGGCCGACAAGTATTAGTTGTTTGTGAGTATGCAATAGAATGCAGCTATGAACATGGGCTCATATCAAGTGTAGTATTACGGACTGTCATCGTGGAAGGAAACCAATTTAATATAGAAGCCATATATGGAGCCAGAAAGAGGGATGGTAGAGAATGAGGATACACCAGGCTAACATAGCGGCATTTTCCTCATCTCTCTCTCATCCCTTCATTCTCATCAACACACGCACACAAAGAGACATCAGCAACAACAGCAAGAGGGGGTTGGTCCAACAATAAGTGTAGATTATAATAAATGAGATGTCTCTATTTGGGTTTCCAGATCTCCACTCCAGCCCTTTCTTTCTAATCACAGCCCACTTAAGAAACATAGACGAAATGCTTATAGACGACAGCCACAATGCAGACTCACAAACACTAGTGCGTGTCTTTCATGCATTCAAGTAACATAATCTCTTTAAAAATACCAATTTTAAGACTTACCGATGTTTTTTGACAGTGGGCGGCATGCTACCCTCACTCTCATATGTTTGACTGCCACTATTATTTAGTGGCTGGTCATCCCCATGGCTCTCGTTGCCATCATTTATATTTACCCTCTTTCCACGCCTCGGCATGTTGTACCTGTCAAGGATTCGATAACTTCCTTAGATATGCAAATTTAATTAATAACATGTTTATAATAACTATCATAAAATTTGTACTTTAGTAGGATTAACAAACCAACATAATTGTACAAAAATTAAAAAAATTAGATTTGTAACAGATTAAATTACAACGATAGTTTGGTTCAAATGGCACTAAGCATAGTTTAATGTAAATAATACCAAACAGTAGAAAATAGAAAGATAATTAAACTAGTGTATTAAATTCACAATGAACATATTCGAAATTACAGACATAATATTACAACAAGATTTAAGACATAAAATTACAGACATATAATAAACTCAATTGAAAATCATGTAAACTACAATACGACCTCTTCCAGTACATCGCCCTCTTCTCCATCCTTGCGGAGCCAAGTCCCGCAAATTCCAACATCGGTTGTGTTTACATCAAACACAGGAAACTCAGAAGCAATGTAACTGTTCATGTCTTCACCGTCTTCATCGTCTGAAGTATCGCCTAGTTGGAATACATCTCTTGGTTGCATAGGGATAGCCACATACGATTTTGGCAGGGTTGGATCTTCAATGTAGAACACTTGTTGCACTTGGGATGGAAACACAAATGGCTCATGGCTAATGTGTGTACCGATGTGAATCAATTTTGAGAAGTTTACAACTGTGAAGCCAAGCTTGTCCTTGTTGTTAGCAAAATTCCTATCGAACTCAGCCCAATCCCCACGGAATAAGACAACACGGAAATGGCCAAAATAATTCAACTCAATGATATCCGTGAGCACTCCATAGTAGTCGAGATCTCCATCTACAGGCCTCGTGTCCGATTTGGAAGCATAACTTCTAGTCTTAGACGTCACTACCATTCCACTATTTTGAGACTTCAAATTACATTCACGATCCTTAGTACGAAATCTAAAACCATTGAATATGTATCCACCATATCTTTTGACCATCTGATAGGGACCTTTGGCAAGTACTTGTATTTCAGATGACGCACCTTCAGGACCCAAAGAATGTACCTATTAATTTTGCGCAAATCGTATCAACACCATAGAAAATGTAGATATATTAAAGATTAACTTGCATAACTGTAATTCACCTACATGAGATTCAAACCACTTATGAAATTTTTCATTCATCAGCTTGTTTTGTTCACGTGGTGGTAGTCTTCTTGGTCTAGTCCTTCGTTTGATGTCCCTGACAAATTCGCTAAAAAACAAGCAATTGAAATTAGGAATAACAAAAGTATCAAAAATATCGAACTCCGCGGTTTTCACTGTATTCGATTTAAATTCAAAAGCAACTTACTTTCGAAATGATTCCACTGATGCATGATGGTCTAGCACATATCGATGTGCCTGTTCCCACGCTAAGCTATCGAGCTCAAATGCATCAACTTTACCAACAGTGGTGCCAGCGGTATCAAAAAGATATTGTGCACCATCAAGGTTGGAAATGTCTGGATTTCTACGTGGTCTGCTGGAAGATGTCTCCACACCAGGCAAATACCTGGAAAAAAAATGTGAGCACTCCTCTGATAGATATCCCTGGGCTATTGACCCTTCAGGATATGCTCTATTTTTCACATAACCCTTTAGCCGGTATAGGTACCTGAACATGTACAATTAATAAACTAGAGCGGATTAGGGGATTAAAAGAAATGAGCTTTTGAAAATTCAATTTCGTAAGATGAATGAATTATTTTACCTCTCAATGGGGTACATCTACCGATAGTGAACAGGACCGCCGATTCTGGCTTCACCAGCAAGGTGGATTATCAAGTGAATCATAATAGTGAAAAACGATGGAGGAAATATCATCTCCATTTTACTAAGTGTCAATGCCGCCTGCTACTCCAATTGGTCCAGATCTTCAACACGAAGCATTCTTGAGCAAATACCTTTATATATGCTACAAAGATCTTTCAGGACAGTAGTGACTTGCTCACACATTAAAGACCTTAGGGCCACAGGAAGGAGATCCTGCATTAGGATGTGGTAGTCGTGTGACTTTAGACCCTGAAGCCTCTTCTCTTTAAAGTTGACACATCTTGCCATGTTAGAAGAATAGCCATCGGGGACTTTAAGTTCAAGTAGTACTTTGCAAAACAACTCCAACTCCGATTTTGACATTGAATAGATTGCAGGAGGTAGGAGTACTTTCCCGTTCGGCAATTCTTCTGGGTGCAACTCATGTCGGATGCCCATTGACTTCAAATCAAGTCGGCTCTTGAGATTGTCCTTTGTCTTCCGATCATCTCCCATAACTGTTCCTATACAATTCTCACCAATATTTTTTCCGATATGCATCACATCTAAATTATGTCGCAGTAAGTTGAATTCCCAATACGACAACTTGAAGAAAATACTCTTCTTCTTCCATGCACCTAAACTCGTCAAGTTTTGATCCTCATCTTCGCCATATAGATCGGTCTCCTCACCAGGCTCCGGCCTTGCCCTTTTCTTGCCCTTTGTCCTGACTTCTGGTTCCTTTCCATATTTGAATTGATGACCATCTACCCACCTCAAAATATCTGAACTAGAAGAAGACCCAGGAGCATGTTCCCACTCGTCGGTGCCATCAAATGTCGCTGCCTCTGCCCGAAATATATGTGTGTCAGGCAACCATCTCCTATGACCCATATAGCAAAACTTTCTGCCATTGTACAACCACCTTGAACTAGTTTGGTCAGCACAACATGGACATGCATAACGTTCTTTAGTACTATATCCAGATAAATTTGCATATGCTGAAAAATCATTGATTGTCCAAGACAACACGGCACGAAGAGAAAATGTTTCTTTAGCCACAGCATCATAGGTTGGAACACCCACCCACAACTTCTGAAGTTCATCTATTAACGGTTGTAGGTACACATTTATATTATTTCCAGGACCTTTCGGTCCAGGAACTATCATGGACAAAATAAATGAGGACTGCTTCATGCATTTCCAAGGCGGCAAATTGTATGGTATCAACACAACCGGCCATATGCTGTATGTACTACTCATTTGCCTGAAAGGGTTGAAACCATCACTAGCTAGTCCAAGTCTCACATTTCGAGGATCTTCCGCAAAATCAGGATATCTTTCATCAAATTTTTTCCAAGATTGAGAATCAGCAGGATGTCTAAGAATCCCATCATTAGTGCGACCTTCAGCATGCCATTTCATATCAGAAGAAGTTTTCGTAGACATAAACAACCTTTGTAACCTAGGAATCAGAGGAAAGTAACGCAATGTTTTGGCAGGCTTCTTTTTCCTACTTCGCTTAGTAGATCCACTGCCTCCCTCGTCTTGATTTGGTCTTTCTTTCCATTTCGAAGAACCACACACTTCGCAATTCTCCAGACTTTCCTTACCACTCGTGAAAAGCATACAGTCATTTGGACATGCTGCTATCTTCTCATATCCTAGATCGAGAGAACTTAGGAATTTTTTGATTTTATAAGCTGAGTTTGGAATACAGATTTCAGGAAATGCTTCATTCAACAATTCAAGTAGCATAGTGAAGGACTTAGCAGACCACCCGTTTAAACATTTAATCTGAAATAGTCTGACAATGAATGAGAACTTAGAAAATTTGGTGCAGTCGCGGTACAACGGAGTACTAGCATCTTCAAGTAACTTAGCGAAGGATTCTTGCTGCTTATTATTTTCAGGGGTGGGGCCAGACATTTCCTTGTCCACCCCACCACCAATCTGGTTTGTTTCTGTTGACTCATTGTGAACTTCGGTTGTTGGGTCATTGGTGTGGAAAGGAACATTATGAATCCCCATGGCATCTTGTAACAAAGCATGCATCTCATCAGGAACGCTTGTCTTCGTTCACTAAGGGCTCGGCTTCATTTTCTAATACAACCGGACGAACAGGAGCTGCCGTATGATCCTCTCCATGACAAAACCACCTTGTGTACCCTTGAAGAAAACTATTGACAGCCAAGTGTGTATGTACTACGTCACATGTCCTCAGCATACAATTTGTACAGCGAAGGCATGGACAAAAGATTAGGTTGGGATCACGGGAATGTCGTTTGGCAAAGATAATAAAATCTTTAATACCATCACGATACTCCTTGGATAATCGTGGTTTACTAATCCAACTTCTATCCATTATATCAATAGCACACAGTCTGAAATTAAAATTTGATATATTAAATAGTAATAACAGTAAAAGGCATTTTGTATATTAAATTTCACCTATTTGAAAACCATCCCTAGCTGCAAATAAATAAACGATATAATCTTTAACTGTAAAATAAAGAAATTGTGGCTCCAAAAAATGTATAAAAAAAAACTACATCTTAACACAATCTACTCTATTCACCAAACCCTAAACGACCTTTTGTGGAAATGATCACAACCACCTTAGTGGTATTTTATCACACACCCTCTGTTCGAGCATAAAAAAAATTCGACTATAGTCTCCCCTGTATTTGACTTTCCGTTCAAGGAGATGATGATGGTAAAGGGTATTTTGCTGATGAAGAGGAATCGGCCGAATAATGAGCGCGTCGTGCTGTAACTACGGTAACAAGAAGATCTGATGACTCATGAACTATTCTGTTCATGACTACTAATAATCACTTATCTCATAATAATAATAATAATAATAATAATAATACTACTAAACAAAAGAAACAGTAAAAGAAAAATTAAAATGTCTAGTATGTAAGCATATATTTTTCAGAGTGAACCAATTGTTGTACATAGCCGGAGGATTTTGGCATAGAGCTATAGCATCCTCAGTTCACAGTGAACCCATTTTGGTCAAAAAAACATGCCAAAATGACAATCAGATGCATGGGATAAGCTTCAATTCATTAACAGTGAAAGAAACTGGGGATGCTATGCAGCATACTTAGTTTGGAAGTGAACCCATTTTGTTAAAAAACCATGCTGGGGATTGCAGTCAGGTTACTTTAACAGTATCTGAAAATGAAAAATTTTCCATTATCTGAGCTTATATGTTGCTCTACTACTTCTTCAGCCCAACTAAATCTAAAACCCAATTGTAGCCGCATATCCGGCTGGAGGATTTTGGCATACATACCTATACCATCCTCAGTTCACAGTGAACCCATTTTGGTAAAAAAAACATGCCAAGATGACAATCAGATGCTGTTGTTGGTTTCTAGTTCCCTAAATAAATAGACTAAACTAGACACAAATTAAAAACCTCGCAAGTGTACGAATCGTTTGAAGAAGCGTAGCGGCAAGCAAGGGTCGATCCCACAGAGATTGTAGATTTCAACTTACTAATCAATAAAACCTAAGAAAATACCAATCATAAAGTTTTGTTCTAAAAGTCTAAAAGAAATAAAAAGATTAAACTAAAGTAAGAAATGTTGAATCACAAATATCTCTTGAATAGTTGGGTTTAGATCTCCACCAATAGTCAGTAATGCTCAGTTACCTTCTAAACTCACTTCTAATTACTCATGTTTGTTCACTTCAAGGGCATGGTATCTACTCCTTAAAGTATTGTTTCCCTAGGCCAAGAATTAGGCATGGTATCTACTCTAATTCGTTTCTTTCATTAAGTCCTTAGCATGGTATCTACTAAGTTGTACTTAAGGAAAACATAAGATCAGTGGAAACGAACAAACACTCAAGGTCCTAGAAATTGGTATCATATCTAGATCCCTTAAGTTGATTGAACCAGGAACCCCTAAAGATTCCCTTGTTACAATTACAAGCACGAGATACGGGTCGTCTCAATATGCTCATATAACAGATTCAGATAAATGGTAACACAAACTTGATATTCTCAAGCTCTGTTTGTCAGTCGACTGGCTCTCACCTCAGTCGACTGCTCTCAGGCTTCGAGAACAAGTTTTGGTTATCACAAACCTATATCAATTCAATCAGATTCAATCAATAAGTAAATAGAAGAATTCAGAAGAACATAGCACTACATAACTACGGCTTCAATCTACCCAACTATGAAATTTAGTTCCACATAATAATACTTTTATTGCTTAACAAGTTCAAATACATGATCAACATAACAGAATAGAGATGGAGAAAATAAACTAATGAAGTCCGGCAATAAGGTCGACTGGCTGTCACCCAGTCGACTGCCTTCGAGTACTGAATCTCTTTCCTCCTTCTTTGATGTTGATAGAATGATGCTCTGGTTTGAAGTCTTGATGTGGTTGTTGGTGGTGATGGATCCAGAGATCCTGAATAATGCTTCTTTTCTCATATTTATAGAACACGGCTGTGAATTAGGGTTTTGCACTTTTTCAGGAAAGTCCTTCTTAATTTGATTTGGTGATTTATTTCTTTCTCTTTTCTTCTTTCCTTCCTTATCTGTTCACCACGTGCTCTTGGAAATCCCCAGTCTTTAGATTTGATTTGTTATTCGCATAAAATCTGGATTCCAATAGATTTGAAATTAGGTTTGGATGAATCTTCGAATATCTTATCTTTTGACTCTGCCGTCGATCAGTCGACTGGCTTTGAATATAAGTCGACTGTGTCGAGACTTCAGAAGATTTCTTAATTGATCAGCCCAGTCGACTGATGTTGGAGTAAGTCGACTGTTCCGAGCAGGCTGTGTAAACTTGATTTCCTCTGTCCAGTCACCTGTTAGCATGATCAGTCGACTGATTTCTTCAGTTCCTTGTGTATCATCCTTATAATCCTGAATTTGCTTCGTTTTGCTGTTTTAGGCTGTTTCCTGTGGAAAAGAGAAAAGAAGAGTAAAATACCACATATAGAGCATTTAAATGTCTAATTGCACTAAGATTATTGCTCTAAAAAGTGAATAATATTTGGTTCAACAAATACCCCCAAACTTAGATTTTGCTTGTCCTCAAGCAAACTAGAATTATGAACAAGGGGAATAATAATAATAACAGCCTCAACCACCAAGAGTTCTTATTATGTGGGCATCAACATAGAAAAGTATAAACAATTTCAGATAAAGTAAAATTGAACATACCCACTTTCTTTAGTGCAATTGTTTATTCATAACTCCAAACTCAACTACACTTGTCATGCAATTAATTATAGTTATAGTATGTAATTACTCAATCTGTGATTATCCCTTTTCTCTACTACAAACCGAGTAGCAAACTAGAGTTTTTTTTTTTTTTTTTTAGTCGTTTCTCTAAAGTTGTCACTTGCCTTTTTACGCGAATGCGAAACATTTGTGATGAATCCACCCGGTTACTCAGCGAGCCACAAACTCTAAAGTGCTTTGCATACTCATATTTCAAGTTGCCGTTTGACGTAAAGGTAAACATTGGTGATGAATACCCCTAGTTACTAAGCACTCAAAACATTGGAGTAGATTGACTTTATTCAAGTATATATATATATATATATATATATTTTTTATCACTCTATTTACTTAAACTCAATTTAGGACTAGATCTAAAGGGAATAATCAACAGAAAAGGCATCACATTTGTTTTTTTATGTATAATCGCATGACTCATACAATTTTGTATAGAAGTTATGAAACTCAACAATCCTAAAGTAAATAAGTATCCTTCTTCTTACTTTATAAGAAATTGTTTATCCTAAAAAATTCAAAAGACTCTAATACCCCTAATACCCCCAAACTTAGATGGAACATTGTCCTCAATGTTCGAAAGAAAATGTAAAAATAGGCATATGTCACATCTAGTAAGGAGAGAAAAATAAATAATAACTCAAAGAAAAATGAATAACTGAAAGAAAATAAAGGGAAAGTGTAAATACTCCCCTGAAAAATTGGGTTGCCTCCCAATAAGCGCTGTGTTTCTTGTCTTCAGCTAGACTTGATGAGTTTATGCGAAGTATTGAATGGATCGCGGCTCAAAACTCATCTTTTCATAAGGCTTCCCCCTCTGCCCATTCACCTTGAACGTTGATTTTTTGCCAACGCTCCATGTGGGGGAAACCTGTACAACAATTCATGGACCGTACCATCTTGACATTAGTTTATCAGCAATGGTCCATCTTAATGCACCATTATGCTGTTGAAAGACTCCCTGCAGCCTCTCCTCTTTCTGCATCCTAAAATTTGTAGCAACTGTCACAGGTGATGTCTGATTGTCCCCCATATATTCATGTATTGGCTTCAGCTCCTCCTCTGGTTGTCTGGTAGCAGTCAACTTATTCTGGACATCAGTCGACTTGTCCTGGCCAGCAGTCGACTTGTCTGCAAAAACACAAGTTATATCAGATACAAAACTTTCGACTGCAGGTACAAGCTTACCTATGTATGAATGTGGAGTTTCAAGATGATGTACTATCTCTGCAATCCTCCAGTCATCGTGTTCCTGTTCAACCTGAGATAATGTTAGAGGGTGTGTAGTTGTTTCTTGTGGTGGATCAACACCATGTTCCTGCAATGTTTGGTCACAAATTTCCTGAACCACATCAATATTATAACATTCTTGATCATCGTGGGGAATTTGTGGTGCATTAAACACTTTAAAGTCAATCTCTTCCTCTAGTGTTGTCCTTAATTGGAGCTGTTCTTGTCCTCTAGGGTTGGGTATGGTTTGTGATGGAAACTCTCCTGCCTTTCTTTCACTTAACTCCGTAGCAATTTGACCAATTTGAAATTCCAATTTTTGAATGGTATGTCTTTGTTGATTGCTTGTTTGCTGTTGCTGTTGGAGTAGTTGAAGAATGGTGGATTCGAAATCCAACTTCTCCTATTCTTGTGCTGGCTCATCATACCCATTCCCGCCTTGGAATTGCTGCGTATGCCCTGGTGCGAATTGATTGTCTTGATGATTTTGCCACCCTGGGTCATACGTGTTTGAAAAAAAATTGTTCTGGGGCGGGTACATTCCCTGTTCTTCGTAGTTTGTGTGCTCCTGATCTGCGAAAGAAAACATGGAACATGAATTAGTTGTATGATTAGAATGAAAACAATTTGCACAAATTTCTTTTGGTTGGTTTTTTACGCCACCCAATGTTGAATTTACAAGCATATCAATCTTTTTGTTCATGGTTTCCATTTCTAATTGCATGTTATTATTATGAGATATTTCGTATACTCCCTGTTTTTTCGAAAGACTCCTCCTAGTTGAGAATTGTTGTGAGTTCTCGCTGAGTTCTTCAAATAACTCTATGGCCTCCTCAGCACTCTTCCTCATCAACATTCCATTGCAACCTGCATCTACAATTGCTTTGTTAGCGTCATTTAAACCCTCATAAAATGATTGTACCTGGTCATCCTTAGGTATGTTATGCGTAGGACACTTGAAAAGCTTGTTTTTGAAGTCCTTCCACGCCTCGAAAAATAAATCGCCATCTTTTTGTTGGAAAAGTAGAATTTCCCTTTTTAGTTTTCTGGCTTTCTGGGCTGGAAAGAACTCCTTCAAGAATTTTGTTGCCAATTGCTCCCATGAATTAATTGATCCTGGTTCCAAAGAATTATACCACAACTTAGCATTAAGTTTTAAAGAAAAAGGAAACAAGATTAACCTGATTTGTTCAGAGGTAAGCCCTTGGATGCTTTGTGTCCTGCAAAGATCAAAGAAGTCATGCAGATGTAGGTGCGGATCTTCATCTAGTCTACCATTGAAGTGGGGAACCATGCCAAGTAATTGAGGTGGTAGATGCATATTCCCTGTGACCTTGGGTTGAAAAGCTATGCAAGAAGGGTTCTCAATATTCTTAGGAATGAATTTGTCTTGCATTGGTAACTCGGTTTAAAAAATTTTCACCCATTGTTGCTTTTTTTGGAAAAAATCCTCTGGACAGTCGACTGATCCTTGGGGCAGTCGACTGGTCTGCCTGTGCCGAATGTAACCTGAAAGAAAATGTTAGAAAAGAAAAAGAAAAAATAAAATAAAAGAAAAAGAAAAAATTTTACTGATTTGTAAGTTAAAATACTAGACAATCCCCGGCAACGGCGCCAAAAACTTGTTGGTTTCTAGTTCCCTAAATAAATAGACTAAACTAGACACAAATTAAAAACCTCGCAAGTGTACGAATCGTTTGAAGAAGCGTAGCGGCAAGCAAGGGTCGATCCCACAGAGATTGTAGATTTCAACTTACTAATCAATAAAACCTAAGAAAATACCAATCATAAAGTTTTGTTCTAAAAGTCTAAAAGAAATAAAAAGATTAAACTAAAGTAAGAAATGTTGAATCACAAATATCTCTTGAATAGTTGGGTTTAGATCTCCACCAATAGTCAGTAATGCTCAGTTACCTTCTAAACTCACTTCTAATTACTCATGTTTGTTCACTTCAAGGGCATGGTATCTACTCCTTAAAGTATTGTTTCCCTAGGCCAAGAATTAGGCATGGTATCTACTCTAATTCGTTTCTTTCATTAAGTCCTTAGCATGGTATCTACTAAGTTGTACTTAAGGAAAACATAAGATCAGTGGAAACGAACAAACACTCAAGGTCCTAGAAATTGGTATCAGATCTAGATCCCTTAAGTTGATTGAACCAGGAACCCCTAAAGATTCCCTTGTTACAATTACAAGCACGAGATACGGGTCGTCTCAATATGCTCATATAACAGATTCAGATAAATGGTAACACAAACTTGATATTCTCAAGCTCTGTTTGTCAGTCGACTGGCTCTCACCTCAGTCGACTGCTCTCAGGCTTCGAGAACAAGTTTTGGTTATCACAAACCTATATCAATTCAATCAGATTCAATCAATAAGTAAATAGAAGAATTCAGAAGAACATAGCACTACATAACTACGGCTTCAATCTACCCAACTATGAAATTTAGTTCCACATAATAATACTTTTATTGCTTAACAAGTTCAAATACATGATCAACATAACAGAATAGAGATGGAGAAAATAAACTAATGAAGTCCGGCAATAAGGTCGACTGGCTGTCACCCAGTCGACTGCCTTCGAGTACTGAATCTCTTTCCTCCTTCTTTGATGTTGATAGAATGATGCTCTGGTTTGAAGTCTTGATGTGGTTGTTGGTGGTGATGGATCCAGAGATCCTGAATAATGCTTCTTTTCTCATATTTATAGAACACGGCTGTGAATTAGGGTTTTGCACTTTTTCAGGAAAGTCCTTCTTAATTTGATTTGGTGATTTATTTCTTTCTCTTTTCTTCTTTCCTTCCTTATCTGTTCACCACGTGCTCTTGGAAATCCCCAGTCTTTAGATTTGATTTGTTATTCGCATAAAATCTGGATTCCAATAGATTTGAAATTAGGTTTGGATGAATCTTCGAATATCTTATCTTTTGACTCTGTCGTCGATCAGTCGACTGGCTTTGAATATAAGTCGACTGTGTCGAGACTTCAGAAGATTTCTTAATTGATCAGCCCAGTCGACTGATGTTGGAGTAAGTCGACTGTTCCGAGCAGGCTGTGTAAACTTGATTTCCTCTGTCCAGTCACCTGTTAGCATGATCAGTCGACTGATTTCTTCAGTTCCTTGTGTATCATCCTTATAATCCTGAATTTGCTTCGTTTTGCTGTTTTAGGCTGTTTCCTGTGGAAAAGAGAAAAGAAGAGTAAAATACCACATATAGAGCATTTAAATGTCTAATTGCACTAAGATTATTGCTCTAAAAAGTGAATAATATTTGGTTCATCAGATGCATGAAAATAAGCTTCACTAACAACAAAAAAAGAAAATGGGGATGTTAGCAGCATACTTAGATTGGAAGTTAACCCATTTTGGTATAAAAAACCATGCCAAAGATTGACAATCAGGTTACTTTAACAGTATTTGAAAATGATAAATTTTCCATTATCAGAGCTTATATGTTGCTATACTACTTCTTCAGCCCAACTAAATCTAAAACCCAATTGTTGTGCGTATCCGGAGGATTTTGGCATACGTACCTATAGCATCCTCAGTTCACAGCGAACCCATTTTGGTCAAAAAAAACATGCCAAGATGACAATCAGATGCATGAAAATAAGCTTCACTAACAATGAAAGAAAATGAGGATGCTAGCAGCATACTTAGTTTGGCAGTGAACCCATTTTGTTAAAAAATCATGCCTAAGATGGCAATCAGCTTCTCTAACAGTTTCTGAGAATGAAAATTTCCATTATCTGAGCTTATATGTTGCTCTACTACTTCTTTAGCCCAACTAAATCTAAAATCCAATTGTTGTGCATATCCGGCCGGAGGATTTTAGCATACGTACCTATAGCATACTCAGTTCACAGTGAACCCATTTTGGGTAAAAAAACATGCATGCCAAGAAGACAATCAGATGCATGAAATCAGCTTCACTAACAGTGAAAGAAACTGGGGATGCTATGCAGCATACTTAGTTTGGAAGTGAACCCATTTTGTGTTAAAAAACCATGCCAAAGATTGCAATCAGGTTACTTTAACAGTATCTGAAAATGAAAATTTCCCATTATCTGAGCTTATATGTTGCTCTACTAATTCACTGTGCCCAACTAAATCTAAAATCCAATTGTTGTGCATATCCGGCTGGAGGATATTGGCATACGTACCTAGAGCATCCTCAGTTCACAGTGAACCCATTTTGGGTAAAAAAACAAACATGCCATGAAGACAATCAGATGCATGAAATCAGCTTCATTAACAGTAAAAGAAGATGAAAATTTCCATTATCTAAGCATATATTTTTCTATTAATTCTTCATCTCAACTAAACCGTTCATGTTAAGGAAATCAAGATGAATAAACTGAAAAAAGCTGCTTTTTTTGGAAAATAAGGGAAATCAAGAGATCATACCGAAGAGAGAGAGAGGGAGCGGGGCGACGAGGGCGGGGGCGTAGGAGAGAGAGAGAGAGGGGGGCGACCGCCAATTCACCTCCAAATAGAGAGAGGGAAGAGGGAAATCGAAAAGGACGAAGGGAAGAAGAGACGATTTCGAAAGGTCGAAGGCCGTCGAAGAGGACGAAGCGGCGGAGGCAAACGCGCGGGAAGTAGAGCGAGGAAGGAGGGAAACGAAGCGCCTCTTTCTTTTTTTTTTTTGGGGTATTGGGAAAATGGCGAGCGAATTAGGGTTCGCGGGTTTTATCCCAGTTATTCACCGGCGTTTTAATTGGAAACGCCGGTGAATGTGTCCGTATATTCGCCGGCGTTTATAATAAAAAACGCCGATTAATAATAAACTTCACCGGCGTGTTTAAGTAAAACGCCGGTGAATACTAACATACGCCGGCGTTTTAAATCGACCGCCGGTGTATGACCATCCCATCTGGTGCCCAATTCCTACTCACTCCCTACCCCGGCGCTACTAGTAAAACGCCGGGGAATAATCGCCGGTAAAAGCAGTATCTTTTGTAGTGATGCTACAATATGGAAGTTTCCTTCGCTAGAAATTTTTTTTGGTTTCTTCTTGGTATCTTCCCATCATTGGCAAGCCTTCGACTCTGTAATATTTTATTTGAATTGTGTAAGAGTCGGCTAATACAGCAATTGGACACAATATGCAAATTTTCAATAAATGTACAAAATATCCATTACAAATTTGTGTTTTGTTACATTTATTTCACAAGCTGGGATAGCCATCTAATGTGAATCCTACACTTAAACCTCTTACAAAGCAAAAAAATAATAATAATTCCAATCCATCAGTGTCCATCATATGCCTTTAGCAGCATCAGAACTCATCATAGGAAGGTAATTGTACACTCTATCGACAGAGTACAAATTGAAACTGACAAAAAAATTACAAAGAAGCCCAAAGCAGCCATTACATAAGTCCATCAGCAGCCATCAAATCCTTCACAAGTATCAGAAGCCAACACAAGTATCAGAATCCATCAATACCAGCATGCAGCCAGAAGCAGTCATCACAAACAGCCAGAAGCAACCAGCTACCATCAGCAGCATCAAAACTATCAGTAGGTGATAATCTCCCACCATGCTGGGCATCAATACTCATCACAGCATTGTATTAGTTTGTGTACAGTATAAACCATCCGAATGTAATAATCTCCCACCATGTTGTTAATAATATATAAACCATCAGTAGGTGATAATCTCCCACCATGATGGGCACCCATACTCAGCACAGCATTGTATTAGATTGTGTACATTATAAACCATCAGTATGTGATAATCTCCCACCATGTTGTTACTAATATATAAACCATCAGTAGGTGATAAGCTCCCACCATGATGGACATCAATTCTCAGCACAGCACTGTATTAGATTTTGTACATTATAAACCATCAGTATGTAATAATCTCCCACCATGATGGGCACCAATATATAAACCATCAGTAGGTGCTAAGCTCCCACCATGATGGGCACCCAATACTCAGCACAGCACTGTATTAGATTGTGTAAATTATAAACCATCAGTATGTGATAATCTCCCACCATGATGGGCACCAATATATAAACCATCAGTAGGTGCTAAGCTCCCACCATGATGGGCACCCAATACTCAGCACAGCACTGTATTAGATTGTGTACATTATAAACCATCAGTATGTGATAATCTCCCACCATGATTGTTACTAATATATAAACCATCAGTAGGTGATAATCCCCCACCATGATGGGCACCAATACTCAGCACAGCACTGTATTAGATTGTGTACATTATAAACCATCAGTATGTGATAATCTCCCACCACGATTGTTACTAATATATAAACCATCAGTAGGTGATAATCCCCCACCACGACGGGCACCAATACTCAGCACAACACTGTATTAGATTGTGTACATTATAAACCATCAGTATGTGATAATCTCCCACCATGATTGTTACTAATATATAAACCATCAGTAGGTGATAATCCCCCACCATGATGGGCACCAATACTCAGCACAGCACTGTATTAGATTGTGTAAATTATAAACCATCAGTATGTGATAATCTCCCACCATGATGGGCACCAATATATAAACCATCAGTAGGTGCTAAGCTCCCACCATGATGGGCACCCAATACTCAGCACAGCACTGTATTAGATTGTGTACATTATAAACCATCAGTATGTGATAATCTCCAACCATGTTGTTACTAATATATAAACCATCAGTAGGTGATAATCTCCAACCATGATGGGCACCAATACTCAGCACAGCATTGTATTAGTTTGTGTACAGTATGGAAATTAAACCCAGTTAAACTCACGCTGCTTTCTCATATCACAGAAGAAGTCTTCACAAACTGATATAAAATGCAGGCCTTACTTTCGTTTAAAGCAAACAACAATAATTACTCCAAAGAGTATTAAAGGATCAGAATAAAGCATCATCACTTCCAAATTTTGAAAGTGGGTAGTGTCCATTACAAAATTCATCATATCCATTGTTTGCCTTATTTGTCAAATTCCAACATATTCTGATGGCTTCCTCAAATCTGTGATGAGTTCTTCTGGTTTTGAGGAAGGTATCAGTTTAACTGGGTTTAATTTTCATTACTGTACACAAACCAATACAATGTTGTGATGAGTATTGCTGCCCATCATGGTGGGAGATTATTACCTACTGATGGTTTTATATATTAGTAACAATCATGGTGGGAGATTATCACATACTGATGGTTTATAATGTACACAATCTAATACAGTGCTGTGCTGAGTATTGGGTGCCCATCATGGTGGGGGATTATCACCTACTGATGGTTTATATATTAGTAACAATCATGGTGATGTTGAAAGTTATCAGATACTCCAAATATAAGATAACAAGTGTAGGTTCAAAACAACGAATCAACAAGGTTGTCATTATCCCAAATAAGAACTGCAGGATCAGAATATAATATCGTCATATTCATATTGTGAATTCTAGTAATCAATTACAAAAGCCTCACAAATAATGTTATATAGGATCAGAATATATCTTCATCATATCCATATTTTGAATTCTAGTAATCAATCACAAAAGCCTCAAAAATAATGTTATATAGGATCAGAATATATCTTCATCATATCCATATTTTGAATTCTAGTAATCAATCAGAAAGGTCTCACAAATTATATTATATAGAATCAGAATATAACATCATCATATCCATGTTTTGAATACTAGTAATCAATCACAAAAGTCTCACAAATAATATTATATAGGATCAGAATATATCATCATCACATCCCTAATTGGCCGTATCCTCAAAACATATTGTCATAGAACAATTGTTCAACCAAATCATCATGATTAGTGTAGAGCTGCAATTTTTAAAATTGCCACGCCAGCTACTACTAATGTCTTGTGCCCACCCCATCCATCACCCATAGTTGAATACATCATTCATTGAGTCAGTATAATGGGAATATAAGATCATTAGATTGTTGTCTTCTAACGTAAAAAATTAAAATAAATTCTGGATCAGAATATACCATATCCATCATTTCCAGAAACTCAGTGACACATGATGGTCCCCCAACCTGCATGCATACAAATATTTCATCATATATCGCCTGCTTAATACATTAATATACGTGATCATCAAATAGATGGGCTACAAATGAAAGGAAAGAACTTACAACCATATATTACAAGAACAGAAAGTAACCATGAACAAGTACATGCTAATGCTTACATCAATGTCTAGCATTCCACATTGCCATAGCTATTTGATCTCTTTTATTATTCATACGATTCAACTGAGAAGATGACATATCCAAAGGCTGAGATGTGAAAGCATTCTCTTGATTGTGTAGGTGATTATTTTGTTCTTCTTCTATGTCTGAAAACAATGAATCATCGGCAGAATACCTACGTATAAAATTATGAACTGCACAACATGCTGGTACCATCATAACTTGTCTTGTGTAGAAGTAATTGGGCATAGACTTGAATATGGCAAACCTTTTTTTGAATACACCAAAGGTTCGTTCTATTACATTTCGTAGCCTAGCATGCTGTTTGTTGAAAAGTTGCTTATATTGGGTGGGTGCATGGTTAGGACCTTGGAAATCCTGCAAATGATATGGCTCCCCGCGGTAGGGAGCTAAAAATCCTGGCATGTTTGTGTACCCACAATCCACTAAGTAGTACTTATCTTCGGACGGGATTGGCAACAATCTTTTTGTTAATGCACTATGTATTACGCGGGAGTCATTAGCGCTTCCTTCCCAACCTGCATAAACAAAAGTGAACATCATGTCAAAATCACAAATTGCCAGCACATTTTGACATATATCACCTTTTCGACCACGACAACTGTTTTGTCGGCTAGCGAGTACGGTAGCAGGTATTAAGGTACCATCGGCAAGCACCAATAGCTCCCTACATTATTGAGGAAGAAAGCCACTACTTTATTGAACACATTTGAATCATTAGAATAAACGGTTTTAAACATGAAACGCACAAAATACCTTAAACCATGGATAGAAATCTGGGGAACCCCTGATCTTATCATGTACATGTTCCGGGTCTGGGTGTTTAATAAGAACTATTGATGCTCTTACCAAACCTTTCAACACCTCAGTGAAATGTCTTTGAATTGTTTCCAACGAATGATCAAACCGACCACAGGCAAGCCTCATTCTATTACTATGAGCGACAATGAACAAAAAAATGGCAACACTTTCATAATGAGATATACGCCTTTTTTGTATTTGCTCGGGCATTTCCTGAAGGTAGTTGCCATTTATTATAAATTGACACAAAGCCAAAAAACAGTCCTTATTCATGTGAAACACCCAAAAGAATTTGGCATCTGGACCGTCTAAGACTTCTTGTAGGTATTCACGACCTGATAGTTTGGACGTGGAATTGAGACTTTTATTATTATAAAACTGTTCCATCTCTTGAAGAAAGAACAAGTCCTCAAGATCGGATTCATCAGAACTTGACGACGTGTTACTTGAAGAGTCCATCAGTATGGTAGCAAGTGCAATAGTACAGAACACTGTAACAATTAGAATACATTTGCATAAAGAATACTTCTAATTTTAAATACTCTACGAACATAATGGATGTCATATAAATAATAACAGCAACCCATAGAATTGAAACATAAGCAGTCATCATAAACAGCAAGAATGTAGGAAAACGAGTGCAGCTAAAATTAAAACCGATATATTAGCAAAGCAAACTCATTGTGCCATTACATATAATCACCCAACTACTAATACAGAAATATGTCAATAAACTGCTACATTTAAATAATACATAATGAATTTTTATCGAATTTAATAAATTAGAATTATTTTTTCACAAGTCTGCGTAACCACCCTACTCTCCACTCCAGATTCATTAGAACAAAGGTTCTACGCCAATTTGGGTCATGAATTATGTTCTCCAGTGCCACATCGATCATATCTTCATCAAGCCCATCCAAACTATTTAGTATTAACATGGCATTGTCAATGGACGACTGATCGTCTGGGACGGAGCGATCAAGATTGGCGGCCTTCTTCTTATAATATTCTGCTTTAGCAATGGACTTTTCAGTATTGGCCTCAACAGCAACATCCATTCTTGAGCTTTTTGTTGCTCGACCACTAGACCCACTAAAGCGTCTCTTATGAGACCCCGACCCCGTAAACATTGGTTCGTAATCATCATCATCATCCAAATTTACATGTGGTGCATTGGAGGGAGTGGGGTGGGCGAACTCAAAGTTGACCCTTTGTTTCTCATCGAGGTCATACACCCTTTGAGATGAAGCCCTAGAAAGTAAACCCTCGGCAGTAGAATCAACAAAAATTTTGGTCAACACATCATAGTTGGCCAAACCCTTCGTTTTGAATTCGGAAGCTTTAGGGTGTGCCTATTTATAAATTATTGTGTTGTTAGTTTACAACTATAAAAGTCAATAATAAGTATATTACGATCATAATCCCACAGTAGCATTAAGAAAAAATTTATATGTGAACCTTGACATATGCCTGCCAAACAACGGGATCGCAAGTCACTGTCTGATTCTCTTCATCCCAACCCATACCGCTTTGATTCTTCAAATCGTGAAAAGCTTTCCACTGCATCTTAAGTCGTCCATACTTTTCTTTTATTTGTTTAAGCGTGTATGCACGATTACATTGTTGGTTCAAAGAAGCCATCAATTGAGACCATTGTCTTGCATCAAATTTCGCACTTTTCAAACTATTTCGATCAACCTCGGCCTCCATCATCTCAATAAATGTACGCACATTAATTGCTGGCCAAAGCCCAAGATCACTATCCATCTCAATCTCCTTTTCCTTAACGATCAATATAAAATAACAATCATCAATTGGTAATATTAACAGTGAACAGTAATAATTTGAGGTCACTATAACAATTGTAGATGATGTGTACTATCCACCTCCACTTCAATCGAAATCAAAGTAAAAAAAAACAAACTCCATTTACAGTTCAGCCACCACCATTAATCCTGTCTACTTGAAATATCCAATTTCAACTACTAACAGAAGTGACATCGACCGTAGGGTGAAAACCCCTCATTCCGAAATTCAATTCAGTACAAAAATAGGTCTCCATTCAGTATAGGCCCAGTATTAAAAGAAAATAATTTTTTTTTCCGGATCTGGAATAAACAAATCAGTACTCAAGATCTCCAAATCACAGCAAACCTAGAAAAAAAAAACTATTTTGGTCCCTCAATTCGTCAGTCCGTCCATAAAATTAACACCAAAAAAGAGATTTTTATGAAGCAAATGTGGAAATAACGACCGAATACCATAACAGAAGCAAAAAAATTGAATAGATTTGAAACATACCCTGGATTGCTGGTTTTCAAACCTGAAGAAGTTGTCTCCGACAGATTCCCTCGACCGGCGTCTGATTCTAGAACTGCGTTGTCGAAGAGACCTTCTTGCAAAAGCAGATCTGGTCTCACAGACCATGAATCGAGCATCGTGCGGGGTGAGAAGGGGCCCGAAGAGCGACACGCTATCGTGCGGGGTGAGAAGGGGTGAAAGAGGGCGTTAGGGTTTTCAGATCTAACGAGGGCGTTAGGGTTTTTCAGATCTAACGTCGCCTGTCAGCGAAGAAAGAGGAAGGGGGAAAACTTCGATAGAGGAAGGGTGACGAAGAGGGTGACGAGAGAGGTGACGAGTATGGGTGACGAGAGAGGAGGAGAAGTGGTGAATAGGAAGACTTCTCTCGACAGTGAGATGGAGATGGAAGAAGGGGAAAAGGCAAAAGGGGAAAACAACCAAAAATATGTTTCCCCAAAATATGCACTGTACAAAATATAACCAAACGCTTTTTCAGAAAATTTTCTTTCTAAAAACATTTTCAAAAAAGGTAACCAAACGCACTCTTAAATTTTCTCCTACTTCTCCTAAATCCCATAATTCCATAACTCTCATATAATATAATAACTCTCCTAACTTCGTAAAGTAATTGAGAGAGATTTCAACATTTTAGGATGGAAGAGAACCTAGGGGAGAGTTAAGGACTTATAAAGATTTTGGTAAAATTCGTGTCATGATAATTTGAAGATAATGTGAGAGATGTGAGATATTAAAGGTGTAAAGTGGGAGCGTTTTGGAGTTTTGCTAATCATGACTGGCTACTAACCAAAGTAATCATACTAAAACATTAAAAATTTAGTATATTAATTTTTTTTGCAAAGGAACCCAATTGTTAGCGACTTCTAAGGAAGAATTTGCATAGCACTTTTTGACCAATATAAAATTTGTGAGAGACCTTTAAGCAAATAACCCTTTAATAAATAATCTTGGATTATTAATCTATGATTAAGGAATATTAGTTGTTGTAAGTAATGTTAGAGATTATGAAAGATAATAATTAGGGTTAATATCCTAGACTAAGGTGTTTGAGATATTTACCCTAGGTATCAAAATTGGAATACCTAGACTACTATCACAAGCCAGTATTTATAGGATAAAAACTGGTTTGGGTATTGGTTCTCAACCCACTCAACCCGCGTTCCGATATTCATACAATTAGTACGTCTAACACACGTTTACCCATAGAATAATATTACACATAATATTATTCATATAGTGAGAATATACCTATATATCCAACAATCTCCTCCTATATTCTCAATATATAAACGTACTGGATTATCTCATCAGTTCAACGTGAAGTTGGCTGGCTTATAGCAGTTTTTAAATAGAAGAAATGCATCACACAATGTACAGTTCATAAAGACTAAATCAATTATAAATTCGAATAGTTCAAATAAAATTAAACCAAAATAATTAAATAGTTCCCAAACCATATCACAATAGAATAGTTCCAATGACTAAACCAACTAGTGAAATCTGTCATAGTTTCAAAAACAACCAAAGCAAATAAACTTCAAGAACAAATATGAGTTTTAAGCTCATAAACACAAGAGTCTTAAACTCAATAGAAGTTTTACCAAGCAAGTGACAAATTTATTCTCGAGATATATAAACTGAAACTATATCTTTGCAAACTGCTTTATATTTACTCCATTTTGAGTAAATCATTATTTTGAAACCTATAATGACATATCCAACTCCTCCATCTTTGCTAGCTTATTGAAAACAAGAATATCAAAAAACACATCTCCAAGAATTCCAACGAATTTCACAAAGTATCTAGTTCCACAAAAGAACTTAGTACAGTTCATAACTTAGCTTAGCAAAAATATAACGTAGGCATCATAAACAATTTTTTTTATTATTAACAAAATAAAGAACAAGAACTATTATAGTTTCTACACAAGAACTATACTATGTTTCATAACAGTCAAATTAATTATGATTAATTCTGAATCAACAAAATTGGAATGAAACAAGAACCATAAAAGAGATATATCATCAAAATTGGAATGATAGAATGACATTCTAAACATCGGAAACACATCCACAAGTTTTTACACTTTCTTTGGGAATAATAAGATGATTCTAGGTAAATTATGAAAATATATACCATCATCAAAATTGGAATGAAATTATATATTAACAAAATTTATATTGAATTTTTCGAATTATCGAAAGCATGTCAACTGCTTAAAATTGATGCTTAAATTTGAACTTCTCTATGCCTCCAATTGAATTCTGATTTTCAAAACAATTAGGATGTTAAAACTTTTGGCTCAATAGATTTTAACTTCATTTTCCCCACAGTTTTGATAATTTGATCACTTTCAAGTCTTTTAGCAAGAACATTAGCCATATTTTATCTCAATTGTACTTTATTTATGAGAAAGTTCAACTAGGCTTCTTTCAGCCTTAATATACTCCTCTAACTATTATAGAGTGAATTATGAGCTACAGTACATTGTAGCTTGATAGTCGATGAATGAAATTAGAGAGTTACTTAAACTTCTTAAAGAATAACTAGCAACAAGTTCTTCAGTCCACTCAGCCTCTTCCCCTGCAGAGGATAACACATAGAGGGCTGATTTTATGGATGATAGCACAGTGCATGTTTGCCTTTTAATTTTCATAATATTTATGTTCTTCCTAATGTAAACACATATCCACTAGTTATCGACTTTCACTAAATTTTGAGCATTATAATGCATCAGAACATTCATTCATTCCTGAAGGATGACTAGAGTAGCATAAAGCAAACTCTTGAATACCTCTCATGTATCTCATTAGCCTCTTAGGACTATCCAATGTGTATTAGTAGGGATACTTGCTGAATCTGCATATCATACCTACTTCAAATGATATGTCTATTAGTGCAAATTTTTGTGTATATATGAGACTTTCCATAAGTTTAGAATGATCTAACTGTCTCATAGTTGCACCATCATTAGGTGTCAACCTTTATCATAATCATAAGGTGTTTCAAAACATATTTTCAGTCACTATATCCCCACTTTTGGAACACATTATTAATTTAATGAGTTTGACTAAGGGTTATTTCTTGCCAATCGAAACTCACTCTTATACTTGATATGATTTTCACAACACCTAGGTGTTTCATGTTGATTTTTTTGGATAATACACTTTTAACCACATTTATAATAGATATGTCACTTCCAATCAACAAGCATGTCAACAATATACAAATAAATTAGAGCAATTATATTTGACTCACCACAAAATTAAAGATATTTATCTGAATTACTTGATTCAAATATAAGCTCTTTCAAATTCTGTCAAATTATTTGTGCCTCAAATTTAACACATGTTTTAAAACATACAATAATTTTACCAATTTGTAAATCTTGTTCACTAAATATATTAGTGCAAAACTTTTCAGTACAAAACTGTGTAAACATCTTTCATGAATAACAAAGTTTTTAATAAATGTAAGAGTAAGAAAAATACTTATTGTAGCAATATGAAAGACATATGAGTAGACTTCAAATAAATCTTCCCCACTTATCTCAGTTAATCCTATAGCTGCTAAATTGCATTAAAATTGCTACTGAATATTTCAAAATAAAGTTTTTTCTACAAAACCCCACTTACTTACTGTTGTTTTAGCTCATTCGGCATATCAACTAAATTAAAGTATTATTGTATAACAACAAATTCATTTTATTATCTACTAAAAACTCTTCTTGGCTCATCTGTCATTGAAATTTTAAGTGTCCGCAAGGCTGGTTCTAAATTCTAACTGTGAACTATTAACCATGTCTGTAGGACTAAATAAATTATTTTTGATGAACACATCCTCAAAGAACTCTGCAAGTCTACATTCTTCTAATACAAATTAGATAGATCCAATATCTGTCAATAGAACTATATTCTGCACTTTCTAAGCATACACAAATATTTGTTATAGGTGCTACTTTAGGCCTTCTAGGGTCATGTAATTTAACAAATGTACCGCACCACATGTTTTCACTTTTAACAAAATTATTTGTGTTTTTATGTTGTTAATCAACAAGGTATAAGTAATTTGGAGTGTAGTAACAAATATTGAGTATGATTAATGATATGTCTAAAAATAGAACTAAGTTGGGACCGTTCAAATCGGGCACGAATCTCAAAGCTCTTAGGGGTAAAACGGTAATTTCACCTGTAAACGGGTCTGAGAATGGGAACTGGGTCTTTTCCAAGCCCAATAACCCAAAATCGAATCTGTCTTACTGGGTCAGGGCGACAACCCATTACGAACAAATCCAGGATATTCTAATGAGTAATTCAAATTCATGATTATCTTTAAGAGGCAGTTTAAACCGACCCTCTTATCATGAAACGAGCAAAATTTTATCCATAAACACCGGGAAGTAGAGATGAATCATTATCTCGAAACTGATCCTTAAGGCGACTATAAATACCCCTCTCCCCTTACCATAAAGAGGTAATCGATATTTTTTTTAAAGAAGCTCTTTCATGATCTTTAAGATTACTGACTTGAGCATCGGAGGGTTCGTCGCTGGGAACAAGCTCGGTGTTTCGAACTTTTTGTAGGTCAACGAAGGAGACGACCATTGTCAACATCAATGAAAGTAAAAAAGTCAGATTCTCGACTGTTCCACAAAAAAATCCACATCATCTGGTTACTCCAGCACCGAAAAAAACAGTAACAGATTGGCGCCGTCTGTGGGAATAGAAAAAATCCGAATGAAACTTCACCAGAAACTCAAGCTTTCAACATGCCGCCAAAAGGAAAGGGGAAGGCGACAGCCTTAGGCCGACAAGCCAACCCTCCTCCTCCGTTGCATCCTCCAGAGGTGCCCTACCAAGGAAAAGGGAAGGCGGCAGCCTCAGACCGATGAGCCAACCCTCCTCAACCATCACCTCCTTTAGAGGAACCCCTTCTAGCCATTCAGCCACCACAACCAGATCCTCTCCTTCAACTACCTCCACCTTCACCTGGAATGACTGCTCCAGAGGGCTCTCGCCGCAGTCGCCCCGAGCCATCTACGAGGCCATTCGTCGAAAACAAGGAACTGGTGTACACCTTGACTCCTTCTGCACCCCCTCAGTTACAACCTGACCTTCGTCAGATCATCACCGATCGCCAGCAAGAGTCCGACCTCCGAACCCATCTCAATAGGGCTCGTGAGGAAGCCTCTCATCCAAGACGTAAGGGGAACAGGAGGAGCCCTTCTCCTAGAAGGTCCAGGAGAACCCCCTCTCACAGGGGTCGCAGGAAAAGTGTAACCCCCGTTCCCGTAAATATGTATTTCCTGAATATTTTTGGTATTTTTATTATTTATGAATTTATTTTGTGCTAAACTGGTTTCAGATCTTCTACTAAGTATTTTATAATCGATGATTACATTTATTTTGAATAACGATGTACTTTCCATTTTTGATCTTATATATATTCATGTTTGGATTATTTAATATAAAGTTGATAAGTCAAATTCTTATTTTGTTGTATAATGTTATTATTACTATTATTACTATTATTAATACTAGTGTTTTCATTATTTTATTATTATTATTATTGTTGTTATTATTATTATTAATATTACTATTATTATTATTGTTTTCATTATTTTTATTGTTATTATTATTTTTATTATTATTAATATGTATTGTTATTAGTATTATTATTACTACTTTTGTTAAAACCCATTAATTTTAATATAATCTTGTATTATCATTTAGTAGTATGAAGCCCATCATCTAAAGCACCGCAATATTTATCAAAAACCTGAGCCCAAGCCCAATTGTTTAATTATTTATCACAAGCCCAAATCCAAATCCAAACCCATATCCATCTCTTATTGGATCATGGCCTACCCTAAACCCAAATTCACATCTTGTTGGATCCCAAACCCAAACCCAAACCCAAATCTTCCCCTATCCGTTTTGACCAGACCAACCCCACATCTTCCCGTATCCCCAAATTCCCTTCTCACGTCCCCACTCTTCACATTCATATAACTACTCACCCCACTATCTCAACTACCCCTACTAATCAGCCATCCTATCTTCACCATTTTAATAATTATATTTTTATTTATTAAACACACACACTCTCTCTCCCCGTATTCAATACCAGTCACTCTTCCTCCCCATCTCTCTCTCCCTCCTCTGTTCCAAAAACCAAAACACGAAACACACCCCCCCAACCCTTTGTCTTCAATCTCCCGCTCGAGCTCTCTCTGCCTGCTCCTCCTCAACCCCGAGCGCTCCCGCATTCGCCATTCTAATCGAAGCCACCACTGCCATCTCATCAAGCAACCGCCATCTGCATCGCCTCGACATCACCCCGTCGAGCCCCTGTGCTCCCAGTCGCCAACTCATTATCCTTCGTCGCCCTGCGCTCCACTGTCCACCATCGCCAGTGTTGCCTCAGCCGAACCCACCGCTACTATCGAGCACCCCCTCCTTGCCAGTTGACCACCGCTGCCTCAACACTGCCATGGCGTCTCTGTCTTCCTCTGTTTTCCTTCCGAAAATAGAGCCACCATCGTCAACCTCCGACTGCTTTCTCCATGTGCTTCCCCTGCCCTCGCTCGCCTCCTGCACCTCACGCCGTCGCAGCCATTGTCAACTGCCACCTTCAACTTTTACTTCAACCTCTGCTCCTTGCCTCCACAATCGCTGCCTTGCATCTCCCCCGATCGCCATTGTCGCCTCCCTCACAGCCAAGTCGAGCACCTCGTCTTCAACCTCTTCGCCAACAGTAGCTCCCCATCATCGTCATCCTCTCGCCCTCCTCGACGACTACCCCCCCTCATCGTCAACTCCACCGAAAGCCCCAGTCTTCGACGTCGCCTCCACCCTCTCTTCTTCTAGTCATCCTCATCTTCGTCATCGCCTCGTCCTCCCCGCCATTGCCTCCATCGTCTCCTCCCAAAACCCCGTCGTCATCCCTGTGCGACCACCGTCGCCGCCTCCGTCGCCTACCGCTCGCCTCCTTGCTCTCACCCTCCTCTGTTTCGGTGTAGAGAAGCAGAGAGCCACCATTAGCTGCCCTCACCTTCGCCGCTACATCGTGTCCTGCAGTCGCCAGTGTCCTGCCGTCTCTCTTCCTCTCCGTTGCTGTGGAGAAGAAGAAGGGGGTGACTTCGTTGTTGTATGATGTTCGAGTGAAGAGAGGGAGAGTTGGGCTTTTCCCTTTTGCGTGTTTGCTATTCTGGTGTGGAGGTGTGTTTGCTGTTTTGGTGGAGGGGATCTCGTTTGCTGTTTTGCTGATCTGGTGTTAAAGTATTGGCATTTTGCACGTAGCTCGCACGTGTTAGTGCTTCGTGTTTGTGAATTGTCACCCGGGATCCTAATCCTGTTATTCCCTATATCGTATCTAATCGTCTCCTAACAGGCAAGCCTCTCTTGAACTCATTTTTATTGTTTCTAGTTCAAGAAAACTCTCCTTGAAATCCGGCAAGTAGTAATCAATTTGAATATCACATCTAATTGAACTCCGTTGTTTCTTTATTGTATAATGCTATTGATTCATAGTTGTCTTATCGTGCCATTGCTATTGAAATTAAATTTGAATCGTAAATTTATTGTACTATTGAACATTCACATATACTGCCTTGTCATTTGCTTGACTTTGTACTGAGGTTTCGACCTGGTTCCTGACACAGGAACTTAAAACATTACATATAGAAATGATAGTACACTGAGTCCATATATTGTTATGTTTTGCATATAAACCGTATTTTCATATTTAATGAATTGTACCATGTATATTTCATGTATTGTATAGTCTTGATATCATCTTAAAATTGTACTAGTGCTACCGGTCTCATCGATTGTACCTATTGCATGAGTATTGATATCATCTCTCATATTGATCACATGCATGTTCATAACTGATTGTTAATAAAATGATAACAAGCCGGGATAATAATGGTTGACTTAGTAGTGGATAATCTCAGAAAATGTACTCGGTAGGGCCCTTCATGTTTACATAGAATATTGACATGGAATGTGGAGAAATACTTGTGAACTTGTTATCATGTTATCTTGAAATACTTGTGAACTTGTTATCATGTTATTTTGTTACACCGAGTACACGCTCTTTAGATCCCACCACGAAGTCTAAAACGAACACTGTTTTGTATGCACCGAAACTATGTTATGGGATGCAGTAGCACGTGCATTAGTTAGGATTGATAAAAGACTTATAGACCTAAATCAACACTGAACAATGACACTAATACTGAATACTGCTTATTAACATTGATTCCGATTTCTAAATTATTGATTATCAACTTTTGATTTTGTTACCGTTTATCATTTATTGACTCCGATATCGTTCCATTTTCTGTTTTTGTTATATAGTCCTTTATTTCCTATTTTACTGCTTCCTACTACTTGTCGCCCATAGCTTGCTCTAACGGGTTCTCTTCCTCTTTCTCTTGAGTTATGTTATACAGGTACAGTGATGGATAACTGAAAGGAACTCGTCGAACTGTTACTGCATTGCATATTCTCGAGCTATTTGGTGAGTCCTTGTATCCCAGATTTGGTTATTGGATTTTATTCTGTTTATGTGATTATATTTTTTTGCGTGGTTATGATTATTTCTTTTCATGTTGTTGAGTTAAGACTGGTACAGCTTATGGATGATGTTAATATCATTCGCTGGGTCTTCGTCATGGACTCGTATTCCCGTATTTTGGGAAGCGGGGCGTGACAGGTTTTTAGTGGTATCAGAGCCAGGTTAGGCTCTAACTCTGTTGGAGTTTAGCCAGCATCTGGCTAATGTGTTAGTCATGTTTGACTGGCTAATACATTAGTCAAGTTTGGCCCTAGCCAGTTTAACTCAACAATATGTGCACCACGTCAATCACATGAACACGTAATAAGCAACATATATCTGGATACTCCTCTTATTTGATTTCTCTTTGAGCCCTTCATATTTAGTTCCTTCATTTCTCAGTTGTTTCGTCTCTTCCATTCATTCACATTCATTGATTCCTTATTGGGTATAATTTTGTTCTTTTGTACCCATATTCTTTTGATTCCAGTGTCATCCGTTCTTTTCCTTCCTGCTCGGTTCGTCGATTGGCGTCACATGGTCTACAACGATATGTCTACGGCGCGGAACGTCACCATCAGAGTAGCGCAGCGGAAGCGTGGTAGACTCATAACCCACAGGTCCCAGGATTCTTTTATCACTTATCTTTTCTTGCACCGCTTGCTTTCTTTTCATACATTTACATTGTCTTCATTCATTGAATCTTTATTCAACATCATTCTAGATCACCCCATTCCTATATATGATTTTCTTATTCTGGTGTTGCCACCATTTTGTCTTTTCCCCTGAACCCCTTGTTTTGTTACCCCCCATAATTTGCTTTTGACTTGTCCTATGTACCGCCTACGTAAATTTCGAAGATGAAATTTTGTTGTAAGGTGGGTAGGATTTGTAACCTTGTTCCCGTAAATATGTATTTCCTGAACTTTTTTGGTATTTTGATTATTTATAAATTTATTTTGTGCTAAACTGGTTTCAGATCTTCTACTAAGTGTTTTATAATCGACGATTACATTTATTTTGAATAACGATGTACTTTCCATTTTTGATCGACTATATATATTACTGTTTGGATTATTTAATAAAGTTGATAAGTCAAATTCTTATTTTGTTGTACAATTATTATTATAATTATTACTATTATTAATGCTATTGTTTTCGTTATTTTATTGTTGTTGTTGTTGTTGTTGTTGTTGTTGTTGTTGTTGTTGTTGTTGTTGTTGTTGTTGTTAATTATTATTTTTATTATTAATATGTATTGTTATTAGTATTATTATTACTATTTTTATTAAAGCCCGTTGATTTTAATATAATCTTGTATTATCATTTAGTAGTATGAAGCCCATCATCTAAAGTCCGAATTTTATATTTATCAGCATTATTTATCAAAAACTTGAGCCCAAGTCCAATTGTTTAATTATTTATCGCAAGCCCAAATCCAAACCCATATCCATCTCTTATTGGATCATGGACTACCCTAAACCCAAACCCACATCTTGTTGGATCCCAAACCCAAACCCAAATCTCCCCTTATCCGTTTTGACCAGACCAACCCCACATCTTCCCGTATCCCCAAATTCCATTCTCACGTCCCCCACTCTTCACATTCATATAACTACTCACCCCACTATCTCAACTACCCCTACTAATCAGCCCTCCTATCTTCCCCATTTTAATAATTATATTTTTATTTATTAAACACACACTCTCTCTCCCCGTATTCAATACCAGTCACTCTCCCTCGCCATCTCTCTCTCCCTCATCTGTTCCAAAAACCAAAACACAGAACACACACCCCCAACCCTTCGTCTTCAATCTCCCGCTCGAGCTCTCTCCGCCTGCTCCTCCTCAACCCCGAGCTTTCCCGCATTAGCCACTCTCATCGAAGCCACCACTGCCATCTCATCGAGCAACTGCCGTCTACATCGCCTCGACATCATGCTGTCGAGCCCTGGTGCTCCCAGTCGCCAGCTCATTGTCCTCCATCGCCCAGTGCTCCACCGTCCACCATTGCCAGCGTAGCCTCAGCCGAACCCACCGCTGCTCCCAAGCACCCCCTCGCTTCCAGTCGACCACCACTGCCTCAACACCGCCATGGCGTCTCTCTTTTCCTCTGTTATCCTTCCGAAAACAGAGCCACCATCGTCAACCTCCGACTGCCTTCTCCCTGTGCTTCCCCCTATCCTCGCTCGACTCCTGCACCTCACGCCGCTGCAGCCATTGTTGACTGCCACCTTCAACCTCTGCTCCTTGCCTCCACTGTCGCTGCCTTGCATCTCCCCCGATCGCCATTGCCGCCTCCCTCACAGCCAAGTCGAGCGCCTCGTCTTCAATCTCGCCACCAACAGCAGCTTCCCATCGTCGTCATCCTCTTGCCCTCCTCGATGACTGCCCTCTCCTCGTCGTCAACTCCACCGAAAGCCCCAGTCTTCGATGCCGCCTCCACCCTCTCCTCTTCCAGTCGTCCTCATCTTCGTCCTCGCCTCATCTTCCCAGCCATTACCTCCGTCGTCATCCTCCCGAAACCCCGTCTTCATCCCCATGCGACCACCGTCGCCGCCTCCGTCACCTACCGCTCGCCTATTTGCTCTCGCCCTCCTCTGTTTCGATGTAGAGAAGCAGTGCTCCGCCGTTAGCTGCCCTCGCCTTCGCCGCTCCACCGTGTCCCGCAGTCGCCAGTGTCCCGCCGTCTCTCTTCCTCTCCGTCGTTGTGGAGAAGAAGAAGGGGGTGACTTCGTTGCTGTATGCAGTTCGGGTGAAGAAAGGGAGAGTTGGGCTTTTCCATTTTGCGTGTTTGCTGTTCTGGTGTGGAGGTGTGTTTGCTGTTCTGGTGGAGGGGATCTCATTTGCTATTTTGCTGATCCGGTGTTGAAGTATTGGCATTTTGCTGTTTTGCTGTTTTGGCATTTTGCACGTAGCTCGCACGTGTTAGTGCTTCGTGTCTTCTAACAGGCAAGCCTCTCTTGAACTCATTTTTTTTGTTTCTAGTTCAAGAAAACACTCCCTGAAATCCGGTAAGTAGTAATCAATTTGAATATCACATCTAATTGAACTCCGTTGTTTCTTTATTGTATAATACTATTGATTTATAGTTGTCTTATCGTGCCATTGCTATTGAAATAAAACGTGAACCGTAAATTTATTATACTATTGAACATTCACATATGCTGCCTTGTCATTTGCTTGACTTTGTACGGAGGTTTCGATCCGGTTCCTAACACAAAAACTTAAAACATTGCATATAGAAATTGTAGTACACTGAGTCCATATATGGTTATGTTTTGCATATAAACTGTGTTTCCATATTTAATGAATTTTACCATGTATATTTCATGTATTGTATAGTCTTGATATCATCTTAAAATTGTACTAGTGCTACCGGTCTCATCGGTTGTACCTGTTGCATGAGTATTGATATCATCGCCCATATTGATCACATGCATGTTCATAACTGATTGTTAATAAAATGATAACAAGCCGGGATAATAAGGATTGACTTAGTTGTGGATAATCTCAGAAATTGTACTTGGTAGGGCCCTTCTTGTTTACATGGAATATTGAAATGGAAGGTAGAGAAATACTTGTGAACTTGTTTTCATGTTATCTTGTAATACTTGTGAACTTGTTATCATATTATCTTGTTACACCGAGTACACGCTCTGTAGATCCCACCACGAAGTCTAAAACGAACACAGTTTTGTATGCACCGAACCTGTGGTATGGGACGCAATAGTACGTGCATTAGTTAGGATTGATAAAAGACTTATAGACATAAATCAACACTGAACATTGACACTAATACTGAATACTGCTTATTAACAGTGATTCTGATTTCTGAATTATTGATTATCAACTTTTGATTTTGTTACCGTTTATCATTTATTGACTCCGATATCGTTCCATTTTCTGTTTTTGTTATATAGTCCTTTATTTCCTATTTTACTGCTTCCTACTACTTGTCGCCCATAGCTTGCTCTAACGGGTTCTCTTCCTCTTTCTCTTGAGTTATGTTATACAGGTACAGTGATGGGTAACTGAAAGGAACTCGTCGAACTGTTACTGCATTGCATATTCTCGAGCTATTTGGTGAGTCCTTGTATCCCAGATTTGGTTATTGGATTTTATTCTGTTTATGTGATTATATTTTTCTGCGTGGTTATGATTATTTCTTTTCATGTTATTGAGTTAAGACTGGTACAGCTTATGGATGATGTTAATATTATTCGCTGGGTCTTCGACACGGACTCATATTCCCGTATTTTGGGAAGCGGGGCGTGACAAAAAGTCACTCCCCACGAAGGCAAAGCATATCCCCTCTCCCAGGGGGCAAAGGGATTGCCACTCTTCAAGAGATCACAGAAGAACTCCTCCATGGGAGATGAGGTGCCCGACTTCGATTAGTAGGACATCCCCCAGGGTGGGAATCGATGAAGAGATGCCGGCTACCAAGGTAGAGCTCCGAGAGCTCAAGAATGAAATCCTCCAAGCCCTAAGCATAGTTCCACCTCAGACCCGACAACCTAGTCCTCACCATTATTCTCCACCACGACGCGAAGAGTCCCACGGGTCCATCAGATCTGATCAGCAGGAGGACGTCGTCCTCCGACGCCTCCGAAAAATGGAAGATCGTCTAGCATTATTGAAGCAAGAAGGAGAAAAACATGAAAGAAGATACAGTCCCGTTAGAACCCCCTTCTCCAAGAAGATTATTAGGACTCCTGTCCCTATTAACTTCGAGGTCCCAACCTTCGAATCATACCACGGGAAAATCGATCCGGTAGACCACATTGAGAGTTTTAAAACCCTCATGATGATCCACCAAGCATCCGACTCCCTCCTCTACAAGGCTTTCCTAGCAACCCTGAAGGGATCCGCACATAAGTGGTTCTCTCGACTCTCTCCAGGGTCCATATTCTTATTCAATCAACTCGAGGAGCTCTTCCTCACTCACTTTGTCACCAGCCACAAGACAGAGAAATCAAGTGCCTCCTTACTTGACTTGAAGCAAAGAGACAGGAAGTCCCTCAAGAGTTATGTCTGGTGCTTCACAGCCGAGTTTCGGTCCATCCCCTCACTCTACTCAGCCATAGCCATGGCTGCCTTCGGCACAATGTAAATCATGATTACCTCAGAGCCTCTCTTGTCAAAAGACCTCCCCGGAACTTCTCTGACCTCCTTTAAAGAGTCGAGAAGTACATCCGGGTGGAGGATGTTATTCGACCTCAAGAACAGAAGGTGACCTCATTCGGAAACAAGCAGAAGAGCACCAACGAAGATGAACCCAGTAAGTCCCTGAAGGGTGTCACATGCCAGCGTCGTCCAACCCCAATGCCTCAGTTTGAGAAGTATACTCCACTTAACGCCATCATATCTACAATCCTCATGGAAGTGGACAAGGACAGACTCCTTCGACCTCCCCCCAAGATGAACGTCCCAAACGGAAGAAGAGATAGGAACAAGTGGTGTGAATTTCACAAAGATCACGGGCATCTCACCGATGACTGTCGAGCCCTCAAAGACGAGCTAGAAGCTCTGCTCCGACGGGGGTACCTTAACAAGTTTTCCCAAAGGAACGACACCGAGCACCCGATGAAGTACAACGAGGGTGATTAACACCCTCCTCAAGTAGTTAGCTTCAAACATGTAATAAAGGCTCGCATTCAAGCAGTCGTCTAGTTTATTCAATAAAATATGTCTTTATTTCTTTTTTTGCAAAAAAGTTATGAGTGATTAACAGATCCAACACAATGTGTACGACATTATCTTTCTCACTACAACACTTTAATGGACGACTGCGAAGTCCATCCAGGATTCAAGGATCGCATGGGCAAGCTTACTCCCGAGCAAGTGTGTGGGGTGTATCTTGCCGTACAAGTGTCGCAGCCCAGATGAGTACGGAGTACACTCATGGTTCATAGAGCCGCTCTAGCCACATGCTCCCGAGCAAGTGTGCGGAGTTTGACTCGCCATTCGAGTGCTCCCAAAACTTATCGTAACCTTGTTCGGAGTCCATTCAAGGTTCACAGGGCCACTTTAGCTACTTGCTCCCGAGCAAGTACGCGAAGTTCGGCCTGCTGTTCAAGTGCTCCTGAAATAACTCCGGATGAGTACGGAGTCCACTCATGGTTCATAGAGCCGTTCTAGCCACATGCTCTCGAGCAAGTGTGCGAAGTTCGACTCGCCATTCGAGTGCTCCCAAAACTCATCGTCACCTTGTTCGGAGTCCATTCACAGTTCACAGGGCCACTTTAGCTACTTGCTCCCGAGCAAGTACGCGAAGTTCGGCCCGCCGTTTGAGTGCTCTTAAAACAACTCCGGATGAGTACAGAGTCCACTCATGGTTAATAGAGCTGCTCTAGCCATATACTCTCGAGCAAGTGTGCAGAGTTCGACTCACTATTCGAGTGCTCCCAAAACTTATTGGCACCCTGTTCGGAGTCCACTCATGGTTCATAGGGCTGCTTTAGCCACTTACCTCCGAGCAAGCATGCAGAGTTTGGCCTGCCGTTCGACTGCTCCTAAAACAACCCCGAATGAGTACGGAGTCCACTCATGGTTCATAGAGCCGCTCTAGCCACATGTTCCGGGGCAAGTTGCGGAGTTCGACTCGCCATTCGAGTGCTCCCAAAACTCGTCGTCACCTTGTTCGAAGTCCATTCACGGTTCATAGGGCTGCTTTAGCCATTTGCCTCCGAGCAGGCATAAGGAGTTTGGCCCGCCGTTCGAGTTCTTCTGAAACAACCCCGGATGAGTACGAAGTCCACTCATGGTTCATAGAACCGCTCTAGCCACATCCTCCCGAGAAAGTGTGCGGAGTTCGACTCGCCTTTCAAGTGCTCCCAAAACTTACCGTTACCCTGTTCGGAGTTCACTTACGGTTCATAAGGAAGCATTAGCCACTTGCCTCCGAGCAAGCATGCGGAGTTTGGTCCGTCGTTCGAGTTCTCCTGAAACAACCCCGGATGAGTACTAAGTCCACTCATGGTTCATAGAGCCGCTCTAGCCACATGCTCCCGAACAAGTGTGCGGAGTTTGACTCGCCATTCGAGTGCTCCCAAAACTTGTAGTCACCTTGTTCGGAGTCCACTCACGGTTCATAGGACTGCTTTAGCCACTTGCTCCCGAGCAAGCATGCGGAGTTTGGCCCACCGTTCGAGTGCTCCTGAAACAACTCCGGATTAGTACGGAGTCCACTCATGGTTCATAGAGCCGCTCTAGCCACATGCTCTCAAGCAAGTGTGCGGAGTTTGACTGGCCATTCGAGTGCTCTCACAACTGGGTCACAATAAGATTACAAGAGTTACACTCCTCTACTAAGCTTGCCTCTCAAACGGCCCTCTTCTGCAACAACAAGTTCGGAGCTCAACTCTTCCCTAGAGTTGCTCCCCAAATCTCGCTTACCAAACGACTCTTCCCAATGGTCTTGCAAAGACATTCTTCAAAGCTCCTCCATGGTGAAACTCCTTTTCTTAGCCTATAGGAGCGAAGCTCCTCTTCGAAGACTCTGGACACAGAAGCTCCTCTCAACTTCACTGAGTTAAGGATATTATGGGCCTATTTCGACCATGAAGATGGATGATTCTTTCATTGACTTCTGAAGAGACATTGCAGATCTTCGAGTCAGCTTCAAAGCGAGTGGTCAAACACCCCGATCAGAAATCCGTAGCTCCGAAAAAATTAGTTACTGTAAAGCTTGCTACAACTGTTCGCCAAACATTGCAACGGTTTGCCAAGCAACACAATCGTTCACCAGACAATGTAATTGTTCAAGCGGTCTGAGCTTGCCGAGCAAACAGTGATCCAATCAAAAAATGAGCAAGGTGGCGTTGACCGGTCAATGGTCAGATTTGACTAGTCCACGGTCAAAAGCCGCGAGTCACTCATCTGTAGCTCGACACACGACTCACACGCTCGCCGATTCGAGCCGAACAGATGTAGTTCCGAACAAATAATGAGAAAAAAACTCTGTCTTCCGATGCGCGATCGATCGTAATCGATGGCTGAGATTCAACAACAACAAAAAAAAATAAAAATTTTGAGCGGGTTAACGGGTTGGGTTCGGACCCGTTCTGGACCCAAACCCACAAAACCTTCTCCTTCAAAACTATCTTTTTCAAAAGCATCGAGCTCCACCTCCACCGTCGAGCTCCGTCCACCGACGAGCCCCACCTCCACTCCACGCCAACCTCCTTCCACCGTCGAGATCGACCTCACCCTGTTCGCCGACCATCTCCTTTGCCAAGCTCCTCACTGTAGAGCTACGAGTCCTCCTCGTTGAGCTGCTCGTTACCGAGCTCGACCTTACCCGTTCGACGAGCTCCACCTTAAGCTCAAACCCATCAATGTCTACTGCACCGCCCGAGCCACTCACCATGCCTCCCGCTCGAGCGACCACCCACTGCTCCGCCTCGCCTCGTCATCGTCGTCAGCACCCCATTGCACCCCATCTCCGACCTCACGAGCCACTGCCCCTGCCACTTCCCCTTCAAGCTACCCTCAACCGCGCTCCAACCGAACTCACTGAACTCGCGAGCTCCTCTCTTCGCCTGCTACACGGGGCACTCGGAGACGGAGTCGGAGACCAAGTGGTAGTCGGAGTTGAAGGGCAGAGTCGACATCGAAGGAGAAAGATGAAGTCGAAGACGGAGGACAGAGGAAGAAGGAAAGAAAAGAAAAAAAAAACTAGCGCGGGGTCAACGATCAACTGTTGACCAAGTCAATGGTTGCCGTTGACCGCCACGTGTCAGCATGGTGATCGTCCCCATCACGCGTCGAATAGAGCTATTTTCAAACGAAATTTGGGAAAAATGCATCGACTTCCAATGCGTGCCTCTTTGTGATCAATGACCATGATTAATCCAGGTAATTTCTTTATTTAATTTCTTTATTTAAAAAAATCTTAAATTAAAATTCAAAAAAAATTAATTAAAAAATTCTTAAAATAATTATTAATTCATAAAATAATTTTAAATTTCTAAAAACATAATTATTAAAATTAGAATAATTAATTAAAATTTTCAAAAATAATTATTTAAATTCGAAAATTGAATAAAGAAATTCAAAAAATGATTAAAAATTGGAAAAAAATCGGAAAATTCTGTAAAAATCAGTAAAAATTCAGAAAATTTTGAGAATAATTATAAGTATTTTACAAGCACAGAAAAACACTGTTACACCTTGAGCAAGATCCAAATTCCCCTGAGAACACCGATAAATTCTATAAACTATTAAAAACGGGTGAACTACTCCTCAAAGGTTGTGAAACTCAGTCTTCAGGAGTGGGGGGTTGTAATATGGCTAAAAATAGAACTAAGTCGAGACCGTTCAAATCGGGTACGAATCTCAAAGCTCTTAGGGGTAAAATGGTAATTTTACCTGTAAACGAGTCTGAGAATGGGAACTGGGTCTTTCCAAGCCCAATAACCCAAAAGCAGATTTGTCTTACTGGGTCAGGGCGAAAGCCCATTGCGAACAAACCCAGGATATTCTAATGAGTAATTCAAATCCGTGATTATCTTTAAGAGACGGTTTAAACCGCCCCTCTTATCATGAAACGAGTAAAACTCTATCCATAAACACCGGGAAGTAGAGATAAATCATTATCTCGAAACTGATCCCTGAGGTGACTATAAATACCCCTCTCCCCTCACCGTAAAGAGGTAATCGCTATTTTTTCCAAAGAAGCTCTTTCATAATCTTTAAGATTACTGACTTGAGCGTCGGAGGGTTCGTCGCCGGGAACAATCCCGGTGTTTCGAACTTTTTGCAGGTCAACGAAGGAGACGACCATTGTCAACGTCAACGAAAGTCAAAAAGATAGATTCTCGACTGTTCCACAAAAGAATACACATAATCTGGTTACTCCCGCACCAAAAAAAGCAGTAACAATTAATAATACAACATCACCCATAATTACACAAAGTCAAACAAGCAGTCAATAGTCATAGAATTCAACATTTCACCCAGTGTTTGATTCTAACTTTATAAATACCGTTTGACAATGGTAAATAGAGTGCACTAGAGATTATGCCAAATGCAAACTTCTCTAAAATTATTAAAACATATTCATCACCTTTATCAAATCTGAAACTTTTTGATCTTAGCATTTAACTAGATTTTAATTCATTAAGATTAATAAGTGCTTCATTCTTCATATATGTATGACAAACCTTTAATAATCATCTACAAAAGTGATTTAATACTTTGACCAACCAAATCTAGTCACAAAACTATTGAGATCATAAATATCAAAATGTATTGACTCAAAAGCTGCGTACTCCTAGAGACCATACTGAATGGTTTTCTAGTGATCATAATCTAAGCACAAAATTCACTTTGTCATATTTAATGGAGTATCATTTAGCAGAGTTATGAGTTTTAACAAGAACAAAAAAATTTAATATATAGTTCACAAGTCTTAGTCTATTATGCCGTATTCAAGGACTACACAAATTAGAACTACTATTATCAGTTGCTTCGTTTTTTAAACTCAACTTACATAGGCAATAGACTGTATCTTACACATTGAAATAATAATAATAAAATATGAGTTAATACAAAATTACTCTACCAAATTTTACAAAACTATTTGCTTTCTCTTATAGTTCTAACAATGTCCATATGCTCAAACACATTGAGTGAAGAGTTCATTTCTTTATTCGTTCTTCATCATTTTCGAAACACTAAACGAGATAATGACTAACATGTCATAATTCAACTTTGTACACACAATACAATAAACGAGAAAGAACAAAACGTAACTAATGGAGTCATATCCTACATTAAAGGACACTCTCTCCTAAGTTACATACATTTATTATACATCTTATACATCAATCTTTATTAGAGAAGCAAACATACAATCTCACACAGACTACAAACGATGAATTTAGCCAATATGTTTATACATATAGTATGACAAGACAGACCAAACAATTTAAAACATGCTAGTTTCAAAATGAGAATAACTATGATCTAAAACTCCCAATCATGTGATCAGACACACTAAACGTTAACACATTTATCACATGAAAATATTAAGAAAGATTAGAGTAGATCATATCAACACTTCAAGTTAGAAGTGTTTTCTAAATTTGATGGAGAAGCCTGCGTAGTGCAGACTTATTGTAAGTGATGCAAATCTATCATCTCCAATACACAATTTGTAAGTAATTTTGAAGTTCCTACATTCATCAAACTGTTAAAGATTAGCCAATTCAACGAATTATTAACACTAATTAAATCTAACAATAATTTAATTGGAAATAAAAATTTATAGTCAAAACCTATAAGTTAACTTATCAAAATAAATATTTGATCTTTAGCATGTAGCCAAAATAGTTATTCAAACTTGTATTTAATTAAACAGCAGTTAATACAGTTTTGAACTTTAGCACTTAGCAACAAAATTTAAACAAACAGTTAATCAACAAATAAAATTATAGGAATAAAGACCAACTTATCTTCATGTTTGGATCTATCCAAATAACATTCCTACAGCTTGCACCATCTCCAAGTGTTGGATCTGGATCTGGTGTTTGGATCTGGTCCAACACGTCGAACACCGTATGGCGGGCTCCACAGCCAATGGAACTAGGCTCCGAGTCAAAACAATCAACACCGGATGAACCCCTCCTGGGCTCGAACACAGAGCACTAGATACCCCCAACACCAAACACTAGATCTTGTCCCCATACCAAATTCAAAGCTTCATATCCACCAACAAATATATAGCAGTAACCACGTGGGTGGTGTTTAAATTAGCAATTGATCCACTCCTTGCCCTGAACATGGAACACTAATTCCACCCAATGAATTAATTGGATCTGAATAGATCCAGAAATCACTATGTGTGATCAGGGAGAGGAGAAGGGGGTTATAGCGGGGCAGCGGCTGGTGGCGGCGACGTGCGGCTACTCCGGCGAGGGCGACGACTAGCAGCGAAATCCCTACGAACGGTGTTTTCAACGATAATGACTATGTCTCATAATCTCAAAATTAAAAATAAATATCTCAAGATTGTTACAGATTATGAGAGATAATAATTAGGGTTGATATCCTAGACTAAGGTTTTTTTAGATATTTACCCTAGGGATCAAAATTGGAATAGCCAGACTACTATCACAAGCTAGTATTTATAGGATAAATAATAGTTTGGGTACTGGGTTCTCAACCAACTCAACCTGTGTTCCGATATCCATACAATTAGTACGTGTAACACACGTGTTACACATAGAATAATATTACACATAATATTCAAATAGTGAGAATATACTTATATATCCAACAAGTAATTGTAACTTAATGTACACAATTCTCTTGAGTTGCAATGACTTAATTTAGTTGTACAGTTAATATGAAGTAGATCTTTTTTTTTGGGTTCGTAATTCCGAAAAAGACTCCTCCTGAAAAGAAAGTCTTAAGAATTTTGACTATTTAATTCACCACTATTATTGCATGTGCATAAAGTAAAGAAAATTAATTACTCACTACATGCAATTTAGGGGGGTGTATTGGATTAGGATTTTAAAAGACTTTTTTGGCTTAAAAAGGTCTTGAGGATTTTAAAAGACTATGTAGGAATGTAATGACTTATAAGATTTTTTTTAAAAGATTGTTATAATCCAGATTGTCATGTTGGGATTTTAAAAGATTTGTACCATAAGAATTTATAGTATTTGAAAGGATTATATGGATTTATAAGATTTGAAAAAATACATGGATTTTTAGCAAACATTCAATTATCAATTTTCAATATAATCAAAATTACACCGAAGAATAATCAAAACATTAGCATTTCTCCATAGTATAATCAAAATTAAACCAAAGTATAATTAAAACACTAAAAAATTAAACCCAATACAAAATTTTCCATCTTTTAATAGCCAATTTGATATAGCTTCATGTCCTCCTAAGTAGCATTTCTCCACATATCTAAAGCTATGCTAGCATTCCATGCATTACCATCTTCTCGTTCCTGCTCTTGGGTTTGAGCAATAGGTTCAAAATTATTGTCTTCATTAACTGTTAACGATGAAGGTGGAGATTTGTCTATTGGTTCAATTGGAAATTCATCAAAATGATATTCTTTACGAAGAATGTTATGTAGTGCTGCACATGCTAACACAAGTTCTGCTTGTGTCTTAAATTGAAAAGGAGGCGCTGACTTAAAAATTGTGAATCGCGATTTAAAAATACCAAATATCGTCTCAATCACGTTCCTCAAGAATGCATGGCGAAGATTGAACAATTCATTTCCATTTTGAGGGTCATTACCATGACCTACAAAATCTTGTAGATAATATCGCGCACCTCGAAATGAATATGATGTCAAAGAGTATTCATGATCAAATTACAAGTTATAAGATCAACAATAATCCAGTGGGACAATAGATATATTGACGGTAATCAAAATGTGAAGGGTGAAAAACGAGATTATCTCACGACGGATCATTAAAAGGTCTACTTACGGGATTCAAAACAAAGCTTGCATGGGAACAAAAAAGATGTACAAGAGAATACTTGCCTTAATATGATGACAATGATTTCGATAATATTGAGAATAATGAGATGAGCGTCCCGACGGCAACACGTGCGAAGTACGTTCACCGAAGCACGAGCAAGATACGTGTACTGCAATAAGAGACACAACAACAACAGCAAAAAGCGACAACAGCAACAACAGTAAGACCGACAGCAACAACGGCGAGCGGCAACAACGACAATAGCAAGACGACGAAGGTGTTGGACAGCAGTAGGTTTCTGTCGACGGTGGTGGTTGCTCGGGATGGTTGTAGAGGAGGATGAGAGGCGCTGGATAAGGTGGGTAGTCGAGGACTGGTGATGAGGGGAGGGTCGCGGTGGTCGGTAGGAGAGCCGAGAGGTGATGGCGATGAGGGTGGTGAGGTGAAGAAGGCACGAGCGGTGGAGGAGCCGGTGAGGGGGCTTGCGAGGGCGACGCTCGAGCGGGATGAAGATGGCGACGGGGAGGCTGGGGCTCCAGAGTGGTAAAGGATGGGGACGAGGGATTCAGTGGTGGCGCAGACGACGAAGCGCGATGAAGGGGAGAAGGGCGTCGAGGATGGTGGCGGAAGGATAGCGGGGTAGTCGACGAGGGTGCTGCAGTGGGCGGAGCGGCAAGGAGGCATGGTGAAGGTGGAACATAAGTGAGGGTGATGGGTTTCTCGAAGTCGAGCAGGGAAGAAGAGAAGAGACGGGGGTGAGGATGACGGCTGAGGGATATGAAATGAAAGAGTAGGGAATAGTCTCATGGGTTTGGGTGAGATTTTAAGATTGATTTTGTATTTATACATCTCACAAAAAAGTCTCACAGAATTCACTCTACAAAATAATCCATAGAAATTAGTGACTTTTGAATATATACGAGAAGACTTACGGTCAAAGCATATCTAATAAGTTGAGTTACACTTGAAAGTTGATTGTATCACAAGTTGCGATGAACCAAACTTCTATTTACAGATTGACTTGTTATGAATTAAACGTCTCTTTAGTACACGACAAATGTGGAAGAAACAAATATGTCCACACTATAAAGTTTGATATTTAAGAACATCTAAAGTAGGAACAAAGAAGAAAAACTATGTCCACACTATCAAAGTTTGACATTTTAATTCATTATTTACAACCCTCGGACCACTAACTTTATTCCCAGATGCTGACGAAATTAGAACTGAGTGGGTGCAGACCCAAAGAGACGCCACACTCCTACTGCCCTTCACCTCCCCACCCTCCTCCCTATTCCGATGCTCCTCCACCAACACTTCAAAATGCTGACCCTCCAAAACCCACATTCCAACCACTAATCCCAAACCCAATCCCTACCCTTCAGCCTAACCATATTGAGGGGGAACCCTCTAGGCTCAGAAATGCACTCTCCCCCCCGCGGGCACATCGAAATGCACGTCAACGATAGGAGGGGAGTGGCTCAGGTCATCATCGCCCTATGGAAGAGTTGAAATTGAGAGGACGGGCCCAAAGAGGGGGTCCTCTTACAAGCCAGTTTCAGCGTAAGAGAACCCCTCCAGTGGGCCGGCGTCACGCTCAAGAACATTACAGCACAGAAGTGCACCACAGAGACAACCACAGGGACTCTTACGCAAGAGATAGAGAAAGGAGCTTCTGTAATACAACTCACAAATCTCACCATCACATACAACCAAGAAAGCATCAAAGTGACTCTTACCAGCAGCCCTACAATCACCGAGAGCAAGTATGCTCCATCACCCCGCCAAAACCAACAGTGACAATGCACCAACATCCACCTCCAAATGCGACCACACCTCCAATGGAACCCAACAAGCAACACCAACTCCAACCTCCTGCTCCCCCCCCCGGCAACCCCCACCAACTACCGCCAAGGAAGCTGGCCCTCGACCCTCCAAGGTCCACCGTGGTATGGGCCCAAAGAAGGGGTCCAAACGATGGATCTGGGAAGGATGATGGACTACCTCCGATTGGGGTAGAGGCAGGGAATTGGCAGGAAGTTGTTCACAAAAGAAAAAGAAAATCCAACTCCCCACCACCAGCACCAAAGGAATACAGAAAGCAACAGAGAAAGGGAAAGCGCAAACCGGTACCGTGCTTCAACTGCAGAGAGTTGGGACACTATCAGACGGAGTGCACCAAAGAAGTACAATGCCTGAGGTGTATGATGTTGGGTCATATGTCTTACAACTGCACAAATGTCGTCACCACCAACGATGACGAAGAGAGGCGAGTGTACAGGGGTAGGTCACCTGACAACCCAGCGACGATCAAGCTTGCAAACAGTCTTGCTACAATAAAAAAGAAGGAAAATTGGCTTAGTTAGATGTGCGTAGTAGCACGAGTGACTGCAAGAAGACCATTGGAGGCCCATGTTCTCCAAGCTTTTGAACGCAAGATGGCCAATGAAGGCGCACCGTGACTGGGTTGTCAAGAGAATGTGTCCCCTTCAGTTTTTGGTTTCTTTCCCTTCACCGCAAAAGATGATAGAGATCACCGGAATAGCAACAGTGGATTTTGGGCATTTCAGGATGGATTTCAAAGCATGGTCACCAGCTTCGGTGCTGAAAGGCCTCAGGGGGATGGATACTGGGTGTGGATTCACAATGTACCCTTACATTTTTGGAAGAAGGAGGCTTTGCAAGAGATGGTCTCCGACTTCGGTACAGTGGAAGAAATCGACGAAAAGTCCGTTCGTCGATCGAAAATAGTATCGGCAAGGATACTGATCAAAAGTAAGGACATCGTCCTGATGCCGAGATTCGCAAAAGTGTTCTCCTATGAGGATTCCTATCTCATACGCTTTATCCTCGACAAACGCGCAGATAGAGAGACAGACCCCACCTCCATCACGTCCCCTACCCCCTCCATCCTCTCTCAAAGACGGCCGAAGCTACAGGGAAGTTGCGTCGCTAACATGGGAGCTCTCCATAGATGGGAGCCACAAAGTGGAGAGGGCCCATTGAGAGGTGATCAAGGCGGCGAGAGAGATGGAAGCGCATCAAGAGGCCACAGCGGAGGGATCAGAGAGGCATGGATCAGGGCGGGACACCGGTGGTCGACCTCGAAGCCAGACCTAAGGATCCAACGGCCAAGATGACCCAAGCCCAGATCTAGTAAACCTCACAGCATCAGGGGTAAATCAGAAAAAGGGGAAACAGCAGATTGCCCAAAATGGCAATCGAGCGCTGCAAAGTGGTCAAATGCTGCATGTAAGCGAGGAGGAACAGGCTGTGGAGCAGAGAAGGGGGACAGGGCTTGCAGGCCCCTAAAATGGCAAAAACCAACTCCGTAACATCATGCATGCTTCGGGACAAGAGCTAGTGAGAGGCAGTGCAAGCTTGGGGAAGAAGCCAAGCGAGAAAGCTCAATCCACCAGAGAGTGGGTAGAAAAGGTGTGGAAAGCACCCGAATGGAAAAAAGTTGCTTCTTTGGAGCTAGGGAGTCAGGTTGCAGATACCAGAGATGAAAGCTCAAAGGAAAGTGAGAAGAGAGGGACCTCTAGCGCTCAAGATTTGAAGATGCCCAAAATTGGTATAGAAGCCAACGAAAAAGGAGCTTCTTTGAAGCAAGGGCGACAAGAGTCAGAGGCCACTCTGGGGAAAGCGACGAGCAAAGAACTGCTCAACCACAGAGAAAAGAACTCAAAGGAGTTCCAGATTGACGCTGAGGGAGTGGGTAACAAAGCGAAGCTTTTGAAGAGAGGCAAAATTGGGAAAAATGGTGAAGAAGGAAAAGTGCCTTCTGCCTTGGTGCTCAGGGAAAAAGGAAATATCAAAGCTTCGATTAAATTGCCGCACACTTTGTTACCCACGCCATCTGACTCTGTCGCTCCCCCCACCAATAATGCGATGCCAGCTGGCAATGGGGGTGAGCTTACTGCCCACGTAAAACAAACGGGGAACTCAGTAATCGAGACCAGTGGTATTTTGGAACGCAGAGGAGTTATTTCCTCTTTAGATGGGTCTAGCGAGTATGGGCCGGGGGGTGTGCCTTTTATATGCATTAATGGGCCCAAAAAGGGGCCCAAAACGCATTTTATTGCCTCTGGGACTAGTATCTCTACAATTTCGATCAATCAGACAAAATATCAGATGGGTAGCAGGCCCATCAAGGGGACCGCAATGGAAAGCACCGCTATTGCTATTGAGTTGCCAGTCTGTGGGCTCAATGAGGAGTCCGCAACGCGAGAGCCTACTTTACAACGGGAAGCTCAGCAACCAGATAGTGATGATGACTTGGAAGGGCACCTAAATTTGGACGAAGAATTCTTTTTCACAGATGAGGAGTCAGAGGATCTAGAGTTCATCGCTAACACACAAATCTCGCCAGAGATGGTCTTGTCCACAATTCCAGAATCAGCACCTGGAGACAGTACTGGAATGTCGCGCAGGACGGTTGGGTTCAGAGTTCAGCGATCGCCCAAGAGGGCTTATGTGGAATCCTTGGATGACTATCTCGAAGTTGTGGCGGCCGCCAAAGCTGCAAAATTCGACAAAGGAGGTACGAGCAGTTTTTTAGCTACTATATTAAATTTCAGGTCAGACTCTGATTTTTTTTCCTAGCTAAAATATGTGGGTTAGAGGTGTGTGACACAGAGCGTAATGCATTACTACTTAATAAAATTAGGGGTTGGGAAACTCAAAGGGTTAAGACTAGTTATGAGAATGCCCTAGGAGATAGTGCTGGGTCGACAGACATCCCCGAGGATGAAGCCGGCCCCACACCCACACCAACGATCACCGCTAACACAGTCCCCCAATGAATACACTATTTTGGAATGTTAGGGGGCTAGGGGATAGGGGGAAGAGAGATATGGTAAGGGAAGTCATTAGCAATTCCAAGGCAGAAGTGGTAGGGTTGCAGGAGACCAAACTCCAGCACGGGCTAAAACTCAAAAGAATCGGGGGTAACAGAATCAAGGAATGGGTGTTACGCCCGTCAGCAGGAGCCTCAGGGGGGATCGCTATCGGGTTCAACTCCAATATCCTCAACTGCACCGAGGTATACAGTGGAGCGTTCTCCCTAACTACCAGACTAAAACGATGATTCGATGATTAGGTGCAGACGGTGACTGTTGTTTACGGGCCGAATGTGGCTGTCGATCGAGAGGCTTGCTGGCAAGAGCTTGTCGATATCCGATATCGTTGGTCGGGAGCTTGGATTGTTGGGGGAGATTTCAACATCACCAGATTTGCTTTCGAGCACAAGGGAAGAGGCTCCAGCGACAGACATAGAGAGGAGTTCAATAGGGTGATAACGGAACTAGAGCTGATTGATATCCCAATTAATGACAGACTATTCACGTGGTCTAATATACAAGCTGCTCCAGTTATGGCCAAGTTGGACAGGATATTAGTGTCGATGGATTGGAAAGCTAAATTTCCATTAGCTACAGCTAGATCGATCCCTAGACCCACGTCAGATCATACCCCAATCCTACTCGATGTGGGGGTATGTAGAGCTCAGGGGTCACGGAAATTCAGATTTGAGAAGGTCTGGCTGGAAATTCAGGAATTTCACCACATGGTGATGGAGAATTGGGTGCTCCCAACTGCTGGCAGGGACGCTGCATCCCGATGGTGTGAAAAAATCCGTAGATTGAGAAAGCGACTGCGTAGATGGAATCGGTCTAGATTCTCAACCATCTGGCATGCAAAAGATTCTTTTCTGGAAGGAATTGATGAGCTAGAAAGGGTGGAAGAGACGAGAGTCTTGTCACGAGAAGAAAGAAACAGGTTACTAGAGAACCAGAAAAATATTGCCAATCTTTATAAGTTGGAAGAGATCAAATGGCAACAGAGGTCAAGGATTTTGTGGCTCAAAGAGGGAGACGCAAATACGGCCTACTTCCACCGCGTGACAAGCGCAAGACGTAGATCCAATCTCGTCCTTTCCAAACAGACGTATACAGGAATATCACAGGACGAAAATGTGATCTCCACAACCTTTCAAAATTACTACAAGGGCCTCTTTGGTAGGAAGAATGATTTCAGGATCCCTTTGAGGGAGGATTACTGGCAGGCTAACCAGAATGATTCAGTGCAAATTTTCTTCACTTTGGAGGAACCTTTTTCAGAAATGGAAGTGAAATAGGCCATCAACCAAATGGGAGCAGACAAGTCACCTGGGCCAGACGACTTTCCAATGATATTCTTCCAAGTATTCTGGGAAGAAATTAAATGGGACATTATGGCATTGATGGAGGAATTTTTCCATAACAATCTCAGACTGGGCATGTTCAATTTTGCGGAAGTTGTCCTGATACCCAAACGGGAGGAGTCTAAGCGCGAGGGGAATTTTAGACCGATTAGCCTCATTAATTGCTCGGTGAAGATCATCACAAAGGTCTTGGCCATCCGCCTGGGGAGTATAATGAAAAGTATAATTAGCAAAACCCAGACGGGCTTCATCAAGGGCAGATGTAACCTTGATTGTGTGGCCACTGCGGAACAAGTTATCCACCGCTGCCATACGAGCAATTCTAAGACCTTCCTCCTAAAACTGGATTTTGAGAAAGCGTACGACTCCGTCGACTGGGTGTGTTTGCTGGAAGCTCTCAGAGGGAGAGGATTTGGGGACAAATGGGTAAGATGGATCAAACAATGTTTACAGACTAGTAAAACGGCAATATTGGTGAATGGCCAGCCAGGTCCGTCGTTTCCTTGCAAGAAGGGACTACGGCAAGGGGATCCGTTATCCCCACTTCTATTCACTATTGTAGCAGATGTGCTAATGGGAATGCTAGAAAATTGTCGGAGAAAATGGTGGATTACGCCCGTGGCTAGCAGCATCTCTAATCAAGGGTGCACGATTCTCCAGTATGCTGATGACACCCTACTGTTTGGGAATGAGACCAGATCGGAAACAGTATGCCTTAAAGGGGCCCTCTACTATTTCGAAGTCTGGTCAGGTCTCAGGATAAATTTTCACAAGAGTGCACTGACTCCCATTACCCTCTCTGATGAAGAAGCTCGGGAACATGCCACTATACTAAACTGTATGACGAATGAGTTCCTAATCAAATATTTAGGGCTCTCACTCAGACCAGGGAAACTCACTAAGGCGGACTGGCTGTCGATAATAGATAGGGTGGAGGACAGATTGTCTGGCTGGAAAGAAAAATTGCTGACACTAGGAGGCAGAGTGGTACTCATTAACTCAGTATTGTCTAATATGTCCATTTACTACATGTCTTTTTTTGAGCTTCCAAAGTGGGTTATCCAAAGGATTGACCGAATTCGAAAAAGATTTCTTTGGAAAGGGGCAAATTCGAATAGGGGAGGTTACCACCTGATCAAATGGAGTATTGCTTGCATGAAGAAGAAGCATGGAGGGCTAGGCATCATCGACCTTAAAGATATGAACCTTGCCCTTTTGGGAAAATGGTGGTGGAAGGTTTTTCACCACAGTGGGGAAGGATGGCAGGATTTCATTCAACCATACCCTCGGAGAAAAGGTACGAGAAGTCTAGGCTTTCGAGTAGGGGCTAAGTTCTCTCGATTCTGGAAAGAAATTACCAAAGCAAGCGGACCGTTCAATTCAGTAGTTACGTCAACTATCGGTAATGGATGGTCCACCAGATTTTGGTGGGATAAGTGGTGTGGTGCTCATACACTGAAGGAAACTTTTCCAGAGCTGTATGCAAAAACGAATCGACCTAATATCTCTGTGGTAGAGACTTGGAGGAGGGGAAATTAGAGGTTGTCGTTCCAAGGAGCTCTTACCCCAGGATTATATCAACAACTGCTCGAATTGCAAACACACATCACACGGATTAGGACGATGTGCGTCCAAAGACCAAACCAGCTGCGATGGGGATTAGAGACCAACGGAGCTTTCACGGTCAGATCCCTGTACCTTCGAATTCACTTCCGAGGATGCAGACCAAGCTGGGTACAGGTGTTATGGAAGGCGAAAATACCACTGAAAGTCAGAGTCTTCCTCTGGCTAGTGCTCAATAATGTAATCCTCACAAGAGAGAATTTGGCCAAAAGACAACCCCAGATTGCGACTGATTGTGGGTTCTGCAATATGCATACGGAGACTTTGAATCACCTTTTTATTCACTGCCCAAGGAGTAAGGCGACTATGGTAGAGGTTTTAAGAACCATAGGAATAAGTGACTACCCCAGCGAATATGAGGATTTGTGGGTCGGTCCCAAATTCGCCTCGATTCGCCACGAAATGAAGGATGCGTGGTACATTGCCATTACGGCAACTACATGGGTGTTATGGTTAGACAGAAACAACTTTTATTTTCGTGCTTCATGTAGTAGTATTTCTGGTAACCTTACTCATATCATGCATCTTATTTCTTTTTGGGTTACAGCTGCCGCCACAGGAGCGAGAGGGAGAATGGCCAGAGTCTTTCAGGTGGAGGATTTTGATGATGAGGAGGTAGAGTTTGGGCCGACACTGGACTGAGAGGCAGCGCCATCCATACTTATCAGAGTCTCAATAGCTGCAGTCTCTGCTAGTTTGTTTTTGGCCTACTGTACTTTTGATTGTTTGATGTATTGAGGATTAGACCCACCCCCAAGGGCTTTGTTGGGGATTTATGTTTTATTTCCTGCACTGTACTTTATTTCCTGCACCGTACTTTATTTCCTGCACCGTACTTTTTATTTCTCCCGGTACATCGGGGTTGTTTTACTAATTCCTTATTAATAAAATAGGGTAGCATTATCCCACCTTTTACCTTAAAAAAAAAAGACATTTAAATTCATTGCATCATAAAAGTACATATATATATATATATATATATAGGGTATATATATATATATATATATATATATACATATATATATATATATATATATATATATATATAATTAGATCCTTTCATCCTTACATATGGGTTATACAACAGCACAGCAACCTTCCTCAACACTATAGTCTATCATCCTAAGGAGGTGCAAAAATTGACATGACTCCATGAAAAATAGTGGAGTAATTATTACTATTTTGCATGGAAAAAGATTGCAGTCTATGGACTGTGGAGCAAGTAGCTGTTGATCTTTGCTATCTCAATGCTAGCAGTGCAGAAAAGCGACATAAATGTGCTATGAAACTAACTGGAGGAAATGAACGGGTTGGCCTTAAACTTCACATTGATGAGAAAAAGGGTATGGGGCCATGTTGCATTATCAATGCAAAGTATGGGTCCTATAGACCACCCCATTTGCAAAGCGATGATACAACATATGAAAAATCATGTAAACAGTAAGAGACGATTTATCGATGTTTATTTGCTAGTAGACGTTGATGTATTGATGTACTTTGAATTAGGATTATGAAGTGACCTTGATATTTATTTGTTTGTATATTGCGAGATTATTTGTCAGCAGTTCGGGATTCAAAAATAGTATTGTGAATCTACAATAGTAGTGAATCCGAAAATACTTGCTATGTGTGACTTGAGCATAAGAGATTTCTTTTTTGATTTGGAGTCTAACATAAGTAGCAATTCAAATTCTAACTGTATTTGTTACGGTTAACACCTCAAACTGGATGAGTTAGTTCTCCCTTATTTATTTTTTATGCAGTTAACCATGTATGAATTTAAAAGTGAAAATTTGTTGTGATGTATACATAAAGTGAAATTGCATCATAGCAGATCGAGATACAATTTTGCAGCTACAAAAACCCGAAATACAGGGATTAAGTATGGATTTGTCTATAAAAGCACGATCATCCGAGTCAATTAAAGAATTTGCAAAGATCTTTCAAGCAGCAAATGCCCAAATATTCAAAAAAAAACATAACCCGAAATTGCATAATAATAAAAAGCATTCTAATCAAATTTAACTCAGTGAAGCATTCTAATCTAAAACAATTGCTCAGTGAAGTATAATACAATCAGATCAAATATGGTAATTCAAAATCAATAAAATGGAAGTGAATGTTATTGAGTTATGAAAGCATAATCTGAAAAAAAACATAATTAAAATTTGAAATAATAAAAAAAAGCATTGTAATATCCTGGCCGGATATTATATTGCATAAATTATTATTTTTTAAATTAAAATATTTTTATGAAAATTACTTGATTTTTCCAATAAAAAGTTATGTGGATATATAAACTAGTAAGTATATATATGTATTGTATCAGTTTTGTGCACTTGTACAAAATCTTGAAAAATGCGTTTTTGAGAAAATATCTGGAAAATCCTGGGAAAATACTAAAAATTATTATTTTATTTTTATTTTCAGAATTGAAATATTTTTAGTGGATATCACCCAGTTTTGTTAATAAACATTATCTATGTATATATACTAGTCTGTATACATCTGTATTGTATTAAATTGGTACTGAAATCTTCCGAGCCGATAATAAAATTATTTTTATTATTATTTCTGAATTAAAATATTTTCGGTAGAGATTATTCGTTTTAACGAATAAAAATTATCTGTATGGACATATATAAGTACGTATATGTACCGTATCGATTCTGTATGTTTGTAAGAAATCATGTAGTATGTGATTTTGGATAAATGTCTCTTATTTTTTATCCATCATGATCAAATGGAGGGTAGGAATTCAATTAGGGTTGCAATTTAAATTTGCAAATTAGCCTCAAAATTGTTGAACCATGAGAATGAGAACACTTGTTCTCTTCTCAACCACAAACTCCACTCCCCTTCACCTATAAAACCCTCCCCCCCTTTTCCCTTGGCCGGCCTCAACACAAAGGGGCAAGAAAAACCCCTTTCATTTGTTTCTCCATCCCCTTCTCATCTCATTTCTCCTTCTCTTTTACTTATTTTTGTTTAGAAAAAAATTGAGAAGAAAAAAAAAAGAAAGAGAGATCAAATTCATGGGTTAGGTTTTCATGGATTTCATTTGTGAGGTCGTTCTTGAAGAGGATCAAGAATAAGGAGCAAGGAGGAGATGAAGAGCTAGCTAGTTCTTCCTACAACCGATTTGGGTGGGGGTTTCTCACTCATGCTTGTTTTAGTTAATATTATTGTTAGAATTGTTAAAGAAAATGAACTAATTATATGTGCATGTGAATGTTTATGGACTATAATAGAAGGTATACAAGATTGAAGTAGTAGAACACAAGAGAAAGTCCTAAAGATTCAATCTTTGTGCCTGTAGGGTTAGAATTAATTACATATGCTAAAGGTGGAATTTTGATCCCAAATTAATTTTAGTGATTCTTATATGTGTTATTAGTATGCTCTAATTTTTATATATTTTTCCAAGTTAGTTTGATGGGTGAAACAACCGTTTCTCCAAAATAGCGAAAATTTAGCCAAAACAACAACTTATTGTTTTGGGTTAACTTTCGTAGTATGTTCAAGGGGCTGTATCTTAATGTTCCTTGCGGAATTTGGAAAAGTGATCAACTAGAAAGTTGTAGTAGACGTTATCACCTTTTCAAAATTTTCTATTTGGTTAGATTTTGATAAGCGTAGTAAAAGTTATGATCATTCCAAAACACAGCAGCTAGCTTTTGGCTGAACGCTTGCCGTTTTGTTTGCTTGATGTTTTTGTACCTCTTACTTGCAGAATCTGAGAAAGTGTTCAACTAGAGAGTTGTAGTAGAGACTCTCACCTTTTCAAAATATCCTATTTGGTTAGATTTCGATAAGCAGAGTAGGAGTTATGGCTTTTACAATTTACAGCAGCCAGTTTTGGCTCAGAACTTGCTGTTTTGATTGCTTGATATTTTTGTTACTTTTACTTACTGAATTTGGAAAAGTGTTCAACTAGAGAGTTGTAGTAGAGACTCTCACTCTCACCTTTTCAAAATGTCTTATTTGGTTAAATTCCGATAAATATTGCAAAATTTATGAGCTTTACAAATCTCAGCAGCCAGTTTTTTGGCTAAAAGCTTGTTGCTTGGATTGTTCGAAGTTTTTACACCTCTTATTGATTGAATCTGAAAATGTGTTCAACTAGAGAGTTGTAGTAGAGTCTCTCACCTTTTCAAAATGTTCTATTTGGTTAGATTCCGATTAGCAGAGCAAAAGTTATGACCCTTACAAAATCTCAGCAGCTGGCCTTTTGGCTAAAAGCTCGCTGTTTGGGTTGTTCGAAGTTTTTGCACCTCTTACTGATTAAATCTGGAAAAGTGATAAACTAGAGAATTGTAGTAGAGTCTCTCAACTTTCCAAAATGCCCTATTTTGTTAGATTACGATAAGCGGAGTAGGAGTTATGGTTATTACAAATCACAGCAGCCAACTTTTGGCTGAAAGCTCGCTGTTTAGATTGTTTGGTATTTTTGCACCTCTTACTTACTAAATTTGGAAAAGTGTTCAACTGGAGAGTTGTATTAGATGTTCTCACCTTTCCAAAATGCTCTATTTGGTTAGATTCTGATAAGCGGAGCAGAAGTTACAAGCTATCAAAGTTTCAACTTTTTGTTAAGAAATTTGTTGTTGGTTAATTTTTGCGTGTGTTCAAGGGATGGGGAATTGAATTCCATAAGGAATCTGAAAAAGTGTTCAACTAGAGAGTTGTAGTATATGTTCCCACCTTTCCAAATTGTATAATTTGGTTAGATTCCGACAAGTAGAACAAAAGTTACAAGCTTTCTAAATTTCAGCTTTTTGTTAAGAAATCTGCTGTTGGTTAATTTTTGCGTGTGTTCAAGGGACGGGGGAATCGAATTCCATAAGGAATCTGAAAAAAGTGTTCAACTAGAGAGTTTTAGTAGATGTTCTCACCTTTTTAAAATATCATATTTCGTTAAATTCTGACAAGTACAGCAAAAGTTATAAGCTTGGAATGTTTCAGCTTTTGGTTGTACTGTTATTGTTTGAAATGGTGTTTAACGGACCGGATTTTGAGTTCCGTATTGAATCTGAAAAGTGTTTAACTAGAGAGTTGTAGTAGATATTCTCACCTTTTTAAAAAGTCTAATTTGGTCGAATTCCGATAAGCGCAGCAGTGTTTGCTTCTAGGTTGTTAAAAGGCTTTTTATGTCGCTTTTGTGTACTCATTAGTAGTATGCTTATATTAGGCTGTTAGAAGATTCTTCTGTTGCTTCTAATTGTAAAAGATCAAGTTTTTGTTAGTAAGCTTATACACGAAATTCTAGTTCATATTAACTAGAGCTGTCGTGAATTGTTTGTAGTTTGAATCAAGCACTTGATTATGAGTAACAAGTATTTCTTGTACTCATAAGTCATGTAATAAGTATTGGTCCGTCTCATACGTAGCTCATCTGGCTCGTATGTAGTTGTTTGTTCATGCGTAGCTCATTGGACTTGTATGGAGTAATTATCTTGAATAGATAGGCGATGAGTGGATCCGAGGAGATCTTGTGAAGTCTAGGTTGAGTCTAGGTAGATTGTGTCAACAATTGTTACACTCTCTTGAAGAGGGACACGTACGGTATTTTTTCATGATAAGTTGGAAGCACAGTGACATGTCTCGCTTGTTTGAAACTTTTGGTACCGTCTCATGGCAAGTTGAGAGTACGACTCTAGGTTGAAAGTACCTTGTAGCTCGTACGGTTCCATTTGATTGGTTAGGGTTAGTGACATCGTTAGCGTAGTAACTGTTACTTAACCATTTTTATCTATGAATTGCCGAAGTGTATTACCCCGTATTTTTAAATACTATTTTTGAGATTAGAAAATGAATTAAAATGATTTTCGGGAGATTTAACAAATATTCTTCTAAAGAATTATCTTTTTACACGTGCGAAATACGTACAAATATTTTTGGTGTAAATATCCAATTTTATATTTTTAATAAATTCTCCTACTTATAAGGGAGTATATTCTAAATTTTGGGATTTTTCTGAGTAAAGAAACTATTTTTATAAATACCTCGAAAGAGAGGGGCTTTTATGTAAAAAACCGTTTTGATCTCATATAAATAATGAAATTTCATTTTTACTGATTTTTGGGCTTTTCATGGTCATCATTGAAATTAAAATATATTTAAATTTTATTTAGAGTTGATTTAATAAAGATTTAAACAAATATGGTATTTTTGCAAATATGGAATTTATGTTGGATCTTGTGCAAATATTTTCCTGGAAAGTAAAAGTCAGATATTTTTATTGGAAAATATAATATGTATTATTAGATATTATTTTTGAATTTTCTAAATTTTTACAAATATTTTATGATGTATTGCAAATATTACAAAAAAGAAGGACTTTTGTGCAAAATTGCCACCCTGAGTACAAATCCGAATTTTATTTATTTCTGGATGTGCTGGATTGCTGGACAACTCAGTAGTAAAAGGATTTGATTTTTTTTTAATTTATTTAACTTATTTTAACTATTTTATAAAGAAAGGTTTATATATGTAAAGTTATATTTTGAAAGGATTATTTTGCAAATATGTTTCAAACCCTAATTCTTCTTTTCCGGCCTGTATAAAAGGTGGAGTGCAGTCGTCATTCGCTGCACAACACAAGGTTTATTATTTTTATTTTTCTTGGAGATTGAAAGAGAAGATCTTAGATTTCGCAAAAAAAGGGTTTTGCTTATTCGGTTGGATTTCTTCATTTGAGGTGAGTGATATAATTATTTTGTTGTTTTGTTTTATGTACGTGAGTGACTTGTTTGTTTTCTTTTGATTTGTGTATGTTGTATGCGAATGATATGAATGTTTTGATTGATCATGGATGTTGAATTTCATCTATTAGAAAGCATGCTAGGGTTTGGTATGAATATATATGTTGGATGGATGAAAAATTGGATCTTTGAGAAGAACCCTAGATATTTGCATGTGAATGATTTTAGATTTGTTGGAGAACCGCTAATATAAATTGTGAGTAGACTTTTTCTTTTTGATTGTTGCTGATTTGATTGAGTATGATGAACGTTATGCATAAATTGATTAAAGATGAGATTTTTGGACTATTGGTGAGTTGGATGAAAGCAACTTGGCCATGTTGATGAAAAATTTGTTTTATTCATGAATCAACTATTGAGATTAGTTGAGATTGAGTTTGAGAAATTTTGAGAATGAGTAATGGAATAAAAGACCATGTTTTGAGAAATTGAGTTATGATGATTAAATTTGGGGATTTATACATTTTGGATTTAATTTGGGGATTTGTGATTTTGTGAAAGTTGTTGTTCGAATTTAGATTTCTCAAATGCTAAGTTTTAAATCTGAATATTTGGTATTGATATGGTTTGGCATATAAAACAAAGTTATTTTGATGTATGAATTATTATTAAAAACTCTAGTTTTGATGTATGCACACATTCATGTTTCGTTTTGAAGGAATTTATTAAAAAGCTATTTTTATCAATCCAAGTGGTTATGATTGGTTTTTATAGATCTTTGTATATCCTATAAGTTGTATTTGATCATATCAGAAATATACTTTTTAGAGATTTCGTTCTGTAAATTAAATCTTTGTATCGGTTGAATTGTGTACGACCAAAAGTATGCAGTTTGTAGGTCGACAGTCGACTGGTATGACTTCTCAGTCGACTGGCACGACCCGACTGCTGTTTTCAATAGTATTCTTGAAATTTGGTTCTGGACAGTCGACCGATGACTTTTACAGTCGACTGGTACCACTTAGAATTATTTCTTAAAGATTATTGAATTTTCTCTTTGGATAGTCGATCGATAGCTTTTGTAGTCGACTGATACTGATGTATCTTTATATTTTTGAATGTTCTTTCAAATGATTTATTCTCTAAATGTTTTGATCTATAATGTACTATTCTAAATATTATTGTTTCTACAGAACATATGTTTTCAAGATATTTTATTGTTGGATTTGGATTCTGGAAATTTATTAAGTTTTGGATTTTGTTGATTGGAGAGGTTTCTCCCTTTGATCGTTTTGACGATGGATTGTGAATTTTGGTCTTGTTGAGATCTCTAGAGGGTTGAGTGGGAGTCATGTGAACCGGCAGTTGAGATTGTTGAGTTAGACCTGGGGGGTCTTGGTTTAGTTGATGTTGAGTATTTAAGTCCGGCAGGATACACTAACTCTAGAGATGGGATTTTGTGGTTCAATAATAATCAACTTAAGGACAGGCACTAGTGGGGATGTGATGGAACTTGGAAAATGTAAGTATAGGCTCATGGTTTTGTTAGTCCAACGGATGCGTTCCAGGACTATTTGTTGTTTTGTCTCGAGAGAACATTTGTGTGTTCGCGTGTCGAGGGTCTGCAGGCTATTCACGGAGCATGCAGGGTGCATTCGCGTGTCGAGGGTCGGCAGGCCTATTCACGGAATGTACCTGGTGTATCTGCACGTCGAGGACCTTGCAAGCCTATTCGTGGGGTACACGGGTTTGGGAAATGATTCTCCGATTGTTTTTTAGCTATCTTATATGATGCTTGTGCGTCGAGGGCTGTGGTGCCTATTCGCGGAGTATTCTGGATCTTGTTTTCCATCACCGTAGTAGGATTAGTTGCATAACGTGAGGGGTTATCCCTATAAAGTGGAGATCGTTAAGGACTTGCACCGGATCTATGTACTATGGAATGCATAGAATCCGACAAGTATGTATTAGAGAGTCAGCATATAGCATTAGTATTTTCTTAACTTGGTTTTATGCTTGTGTTTTTCCTGTTTTTCTACACTTGACACTTAGTTTAGCTTCACTTGAGGTTTGCATGTTTCCTTGCTATGTCATATTTTATGTATTATTATTTATTACATGTTGTTTATGAATCCATGCTTTAATTATGTTGTTTGTTTTTATGTCACTCACACCTTTATGGCTGACCCTTTTAGTTTTGGGGGTTAGGGATTATCTCTAGCCTCATATTTTACAGGATGTTGTTGCTTAGAGCTTGGGGTTTGGATGCTTGAGATAAATTGATGTAATAGAGCTTTTGTGTAAAATTTGTAAAGAAGTGTTGTAAAAGAAAAAGTTTATAATTCAAGATGTTTGTATTTCCGCTGTGTTTTGTAAATAATTGTTGTAACAAAAGTTTGAAATAAAAAAATTATCTATGTTTTGGGCTATGTGTACTATTACAATGAAGTTGATGCTGGGAATTGTGCCACGTATTTTCTAAGATATTATATTAGAAATTCGGGGCGCTACACGAAGGGTGTGAGTTGGTGTTAGGGACGATACCTTATAATCCGACTTTTCCTATAGGCCGACACTAGGTGGTGTTATTGGGATGTATTTCCCTGTCAAAGAGATACGGGCGGTGTTTTTTCAGAAGTAGTTGGGAGCACGAGATCCGTATCTCATCTGTTAATTCCTGAAGTGCCATGATAAGAACGGGAGGTTTTCCGAGGGAAGTAGACCCTACGATTCCATCACGTTCTATGCCTTCTCATGACGAGTTGAGGACACGGAAGAAGGTTGGCTAATATCTTGTGGTTCGTGTTGGCTTTTAAGCGAGGTCCGGTTCGCCGGACAATAATGAAAAACGGGGACACCACTATTGTATTGCAGTAGCGAAACTAGACCGTACCTGCAACCTCATCAGTCATGTAGTATTGTATCAGGAACAGGATGTGTACAAAAGTAGATTTCATGACGTGGGTTAAAATCCCTATATATGGAGAAACGGCTTGTTATGGACGTATGTAGTATGAGATGCATACTGTTCTGGAAATTCGCTTGCATTAGAATAAGTGTATCATTGTATTAGTTAATCCTGCATTAGATTCTAAATCATAGCATACACTAACACATCAATTATATACACGTTCCTCTTTTCATCAATCAATTTGTTTTAAGTTGAGAATTGCTGCTAGTCATCAGCCTTAAAGCATCAGTATATGTACTGACGTCCCCACTTCAATAGGTACTGGATTGCAAAACTACAAGTACATGATTCAGGAGGACTTAAGGCAAGAGAAGCAATGTGTTGATACTTATTTTCAATTGTAACTTCTATTGTAATTTATTTATGTTAAGAAGTATCCAAGTGAAAGTACCAAGTTTTGTATATTATTTATTGTACTCTGATGTAATTTTTATTGAAAGTATGTAACACTTGGGCTTGTATGACATTATTATAATACTGATGTAATGTATTGCAGTTTTATAATATTCGGACTTATAATACATTTGTGTTAAATAAAAAGTTCTAAATTTTCCTATTTTTTGTGTATTGTGGCTAATTGAAGGAAAAGATTTCTGACTTATGTCATGGTTTTCCAATGTATGGAAATCGGGGCATTACAAGCATAATCTGAAATTGCATAACAAAAAAAACATTCATTGTTTTTTTTTGGTTGACATACCTGGGTAAAAAAAAAGAGAAGAAAAAGAGAATGAATTATGAAAAAGGATAAAAGAGTGGGGAAGAGACAGAAAGAGAGTAATAAATGAATGAATTGTTTTGTTTTGAGGGGGGGGAAGGGAATTTGAATTTTGGGAGTGAAACATTTGGGAGGAAAAATGTCTTTTGGGAGTAAAAATCTAGACCGTTGATTTTCTTCCAAATGAATGAGAGCTACTTGATAGCTTTTTTTGTGTTTTATTATCTCTACTATTTTAATGGGAGAGTTGGGGTCTGTAACAAACAAACCCTAACTTTGTAACTATATAAACACGTATAATACACGTCCAAACTATATCCAACAAATATAAATGTGCACCGCACGCGTAGCCCAAATCAAAACATTCAAATATAAACTATTTTTTTTATTCGATATATATTCATTTAATTTGATGACATTATTTTTTTTAGACGTGTATCGCACGTACATTATACTAGTATAGATAATTTTAAAGTGATCGTGGAATATATTCACTATGTTCATAATAAAGAAAAAAGAAAAGAAGTCTATAAAATTAGTGATAAAAGAAATGCAAAATGCGGCCAAGTATATACTATATGAATAGTCTCTTTTAACTCGTACAGTGGATATGTGTGTTTTATTTGTACATTTTTTATTTCCTAACTATTCTGAATGTAGACACTTCGAAGGGATTGATCACAGTATATACAACTGTATAGTAAGATAAGGTATCATTAGGCAATTGTTAATTTAATTTAATTTATAAACAAGGTTGTAGCCACACACGCACACTGCACGTACACACTCACACTAATCTCATAATAAAAAAATGATGCAAGCAACTATTGAACCTCCGACCTCTTGCTCACTAATTAAGCGATTTACCACCAGACAAAAGTGTCACTTGCTTTAGGCAATTGTTATTTGGAGCTCTAAAATGGGCATTGCACTTAGTTTTTAATTTTATGCCTCACATTGAAGATTGTAAACAATTATTATGCTTTAAGAAAATAATTAAAATATAAAATAAAATTATATATATATATATATATATATATATATATATATATATATATATATGTTGGGCATGCTAAAAATCTAGTAGTTTTTAGACAGTGGAAGGAGGATTAGATTATGATAAGGATGGATGTGTCTTGCCCTGATCACAACTGCATATCAATCTCATCTCATCCCATCTCATCTCATCTTCGTTATAGAGTGAATACAAAAACTCCATATAAATGCCGGTCGGGGGCAGCTCCAAACTACCAAAAAGAGAGTTTACAGTCACATTCACTTCATTCCCCCCCCCCCCCCCCCCCCCCCCCCCACACACACTTTTCCATCTCATTAAATCCATCCTACCGACATCCGTGAATACCACCATCTTCCAGAAAATTTTGCCGTATTGACCCACTTTTTGAAAATATTTGCCACCCTGACCCACTTCAGAAAATAATTAGTAATCTGATCTAATTTGGGACACGTCAACATAAATCGCTATTGAAAATAACGGCATAGATTATTTACATACTATTATTTTCAATAACGGCATCAGTTATATATAAATGAACTCTTGCCGTTGTTTGAAAACAGAGATGATGAATAATAAGTTAATTTTTTTAAAAAAAAAATTTATAACTGATGCCGTTATTTGGAATAACGGCATCAGTTATAATTTTTTTTATTTTAAAATTAACTTATTCATCGGAAAGGATGAATAATAAGTTAATTTTTTATAAAAAAATTTATAACTAATGCCGTTATTCCAAATGACGGCATCAGAATTGAGATGCCATTATTTAAAATAACGACATCTGTTATAAGGTTTTCATACTTGTAATTTTTCTCTAAATGAAGACTACAAGCTGTCAAAAAAACAAAATAACATATGCCGTTACTCCAAATAACGTCATGACACTTTTTTTTAAATATAGATGCCGTTATTAAAAATAACGGCACGTAAATAACCTATGCCGTTATTTCCAATAACGATTTATACTGACTTGTTCAAAACTGTATCAGATCGCTAATTATTTTTAGAATTGAATCAGAGAGCGAAATATTTTCAAAAAATGGGTCAGCAAGGCAAAATTTTCCATCTTCCATTAACCTTTCAACACACCCCTTCATATGCACGCCCCACAATCGGGACCCACATGTCAAGGACAAGATGGTGTCACTTCAGCCACGCCTACCAAGACTTTTGCCTCTATATTTCCAAATCGACAGCACCGACACTAACAAACAAAAAATGGGCCGCCTTAAAAAAAACAAACGGTCCGGTTCTTCATTTGGGCTTTATTCACTATTAATGGTTGACATGATCTGCTCCTGCAATCGCGTTTGATGCACACGGACTCAGCCCATATGCCATTACATCCAGATCGTTAATTTTTACTGGAAGGACGAATCCTAGCCCGTCCATTCCCTCAATATTTCTTATAAATTCCCTGCCTGCTAAACCCTAGAAGATCAATCAGCCGCCTCCTCTCACAATAGGGTTTTGGTTTGTCATTCTCTCATCTTCATTCTAATAGATTTATATATTTATTTATTTATTTATGCTTAATCTTTATCATTGTTGATTGTATTATATTGCTTCTTAATCTGGTCGACGAGCTATTTGCAATGCTCGTTCGACTCGTTCCCTTGGAGCCAAATTAATCCCCATCTCGGTACCTCCTTTTCAAATCTCTTTAGATTTTTGTCTGACGAGATCTGAGAGTGAGCTTACATTCCATTGTTATTTATTTATTTATTAATTTATTAATTTAGACAACGGTGATGATTTCTACAGACCTGTAATGATTTTTGCGGATATGATCGCATAATCAAAGAACATCTAAGGGGCTGAGTTGTCTACTACAGTATTTCATAATATTTGAAATTAGATCCTTAATTTGTATCATCAGTTAATGGATTAGCGATTGCTTCTTAATCTTGTTGACGAGTAATTTTTATTGTCCTTGATCGACTCGTTACCTTGAAGCAATGTTGATAATTACTATGTTTTTATATCATTTTTGTTTAAACATTCCCGTAAGTCATTATTATTTTATTGTTGTCTATCACTGTGCTTCTTATACCGGTCGGCGGGATGCTTTGTAATGTCCGTTTGACCCTTCCCTTGAAGCAATATTCACTAACTCAACCCTCTTCAAATCTCTTCATAGTTTTCTACTATTTAAGAAAGAAGGTGGGATTACATTTTATTTTATCTATTTCTTCGTGACATAATTTTTTCTTCTTTGCCTTTTTATTAAGGCCTTAACTACACACATTCACTTTTATTCCGGTACTAGATTTGCCCATGGCCATGTGCCGTCTTCAGAACGATATAGCTTATCAAAAGTCTTGCAAACAGTAAATCAATAATTATATAGCTCAAATTTGAATAGTATGACAATAATTAGTTGTAAATAAAAATCATATTTTTATTAGTATATATTGAAAAGTAATTATAAATTGGATTTATAAGTTCATGATTCTCCCCACACACACACACACACACACACATATATATATAGAGGGCCATCTTACGTTGCAAACGTAAATATCGTGCAAACGCGTTTGCCTTACCTCGTCATTATGGCAAAACACATAGTCTGTTATCTTCAATGTGTTTTGTCTTAACCTATCATTCCCAATGACGGGTTAAGATGTCTACACGGTTGCGAATGCTAATGTAGCTTTTGCTAAATGTGTATTGGGAGGATAGATCTGAGTTTTTGATTTTGAGGGGATTGAAGGAGAGCCAGTTCATAGTTTTCTTTGTGTTTTATTATATAGATATTAAGTACTATTTGGTGATTATTTTGGTGCAACTCCTGACCCTCTTCCGCCTTACATGTTGGACACACTTGCTTCATGACTTATTATTGTTGGTTGCCACATTCTTGTTGCATTGTTGTCATATGTATTATTCGATAAAATTGTTGATCGTTAGATTAAGCAATTGCTTTAAGGTATGTAGACAGTGGTGTTGATTCCCATGGACCTGTAACATCTGAGGGACTGAGTTGTTTGAAATTTTCAGAGAGATTTATTGTTAAAATTTGAGTTCAAAATTTTTTCTTATTAGGATTGATGTACGCTTCTTAATCTGGTTGACGGGATTTTTACAGTGCTCGATCGACTCGTTCCCTTGAAGCCATATTGAGATACTTCCCTCGCCATCCAAGTGTAGTAATATTCATGTTGCATTTGGACGTTGGGAAGCAACATATATGTCTGTAGTAATCATTTGTGTAAAATTTATCTAACTGTTAATGTGGTATAGATGGTTGTTATGGTTCTAATTGTAATGTTTCTTTAAGTTTGTGATTGTTACCTTGTTGTGTAGTTAGCGGTAGGTATTAGTCATCGGTAAGTTAATTTTCTATTGTCTTCGTAAATTTGCACACTTTCAATCATTTCCTCATTGTTGAAGCTTTATTATCTGTCATAATCCTTGCTTTATGCCTTGTTTGTTTTAATATTGTATGTTGGATGAGATTCAATTACCTTACATGTTATTTCTTGTATCTGTTGATACCAGTTGAAAAACAATAGAAATATCCGGTCTGCATTGATGGCCTTTTATGGAGTGTAATGCTGTGGTGAAAATTACTACAGAATCAGTCATATGTATATTTGTTAAACATCTCGGGATTTTGTTTGGGTCCAATTCATCCTTATTATTTGGAATACGTCTGTAGCATCATCCTCCCCCCATGTATAATTTTGTCGGGGTTTAAATAATGGCCCTCTGCTCACACTAACTAATTATACAACTAGACCCTTGTGAGTAATTTTGTGTGCATTATATTACTCCTTCAAGCGGCCTTGTTGTAAACGTCCAAGGATTAATAAGTAGTTAATAAAGCCATTATTTAAACCCTTGAGTACTTTTATGTTTTACAACTAGACCCTTGTGACTACTTTTATGCTTCTATAAAAGTTTTTTTTGAGGTGAAAGGTGGAATAATGCCATCCTGTTTCATTAATAAGTAGTTAATAAAACAATTTCGTGAATCGGGGGAGAAACAAAAGTACAGTGCGGAAAAAAAGGACAGTGCAGGAAATAAAACATAAATCCCCAACAAAACCTTGGGGGGTGGGTCTAAACCTTCAAACCTCAAACAACCAAAAATACAGTGGGTGAAAAACAGACTAGCATGGGCTGCATCTATAGAGACTCTGATAAGCATGGATGGCGCCGCCTTTCAGTCGAATGTTGGTCCAAACTCTATCTCCTTATCATCAAAATCCTCCACCGGAAAAACTCTGGCAATCATCCCTCTCGCTCTTGTAGCAGCGGCTGCAGTCCAAAAATAAATAAGATGCATGATATGAGTAAGATTACCAGAAATAGTACTACATGAAGTTCGAAAATAAAAATTATTTCTTTCTAGCCATAACACCCATGTGGTTGCCGCAATGGCAATGTACCACGCATCCTTCATATCGTGGCGACTCGATGTGAATTTGGGACCGATCCACAAATCCTCATACTCGTTGGGGTAGTCAGATGTGCCTAAGGCTCTTAAAAATCTCTATCATTGTCGTCTTACTCCTCGGGGCAGTGAATAAAAAGGTGATTCAAAGTCTCTGTATGCATGTTACAGAACCCACAGTTAGTCCCAATCTGAGGTTATCTTTTGGATAGGTTCTCTCTCGTTAGGATTGTATTATTGAGCACCAGCCAGAGGAAGACTCTGACTTTTAACGGTGTTTTCGCCTTCCATAACACCTGTGCCTAGCTTGATCTGCATCTTCGGAAGTGAATTCGATAGTACAGGGATCTGACCGTGAAGGCTCTTTTGGTCTCTAATCCCCATCGCATCTGGTCTGGATCTTGGGTACAAATCGTTCCGGTCCGCGTGATGTGTGCTTGCAAATCGAGCAATTGCTGATGTAATCCTGGGATAAGAGCTCATTGGATTGACGGCTTCCAATTTCCCCTCTTCCAAGTTTCTCCCATAGAGATATTGGGACGATTTGTTTTGGCAAATAGCTCCGGGAAAGTATCCTTTAGCGCATGGGCACCACACCACTTATCCCACCAAAATCTGGTGGATCGTCCATTATCGATAGTCGACGTGACTGTTGAATTGAACGGTCCACTGGTTTTGGTAATTCAAAGCTTTTATACAAGTTGCAAAAGAACCCACGATTTTGTAGAAGTAGTAATTCAAAATCTTTAACTAATATTGGGTTGTAGTTGTGTAATTTATAGATATTCCAACTTGATTAACATAATCTCAAATGCAATGCACATTTTAAAGTGAAAATTATATTAATCATCTATTCTCTAATATTATAATGGGAGAATGCCTTAGTGTCATTTTTTATTTTGTCATTCAACCAACATGTGTAATGCACGTACAAGATTAATATAAAAGAGATTTTTGGTTCAATTTCTTTCTACGTCAGAGTTTTTTATTTTTATTTTTTGAAATTATTAAAACGTGCATTGGACGTGTAAATTACTAGTTAACATAATCACAAATGCTCATTTTAAAGTGAAAATTATATTAATCATCTAATTTAATTAATTAATTGGTTACTATATATCTTGATGATATAATTATTTATAAAAGTTCTATTTGTATAAACTAATCATTGATAGAGAGCTTAAAAGATGTGCATTGAACGTTCAAATTACTAGTTCTTAATACATCTTCAGTTTCATTAGCTAATGTTGTTACTTTGTGCCATCTGTTGATTGATTTAGTAGATAATAATATAACTTCGATTTTTAAAATGTGTAGTTAAAATGCTTGTTTAATATTAACTTGCAACCCCGATTTTTATAGTAGGTGTATTTATTGTTTTGATTGTTTGTAATACTTATTAAATCTATTTAGAGGTATAATAATGTCTGTTTTTTTTCTTCTTTGTGGCCCTAGGTTCTTTCACAGAGGATTCATTCCTCTTCTTGACAATTCCTTCCAATTCCACACAACAGACAAAGCTCAACATGCTAGAAGATTTACCTGAATTTTGATTAATCTTGATCATATAAATTGATGCACAATTATTTCTCAACTTCTTGGGCGTACGTTAATTTGTCTCATTATATACTGCACCATACGATATGCAATACACTAATATAGGAAAACAATGTACGATTTGTATCACAATTTGACAAATACGAATTGCAATATGCTTACCTGTGTAACTTAGTAAGTTTTGATATGGGTAAAAAAATAGAACCAAATTGGAGCCGTTCAAATCGGACAAGAATCTAAAATAAAGCTCTCAATGATAAAATTGTAATTTTACTAATTCAAAAACCATATTTTTTTGTCTTGAAGGTAGTTTAAAACTTTTCTCAACCACTCTTATCTCTTCATGAAAAAGAGATAATTGATTCAATCCAAAAACACCGGAAAGTAGATTATAAATACTTCTACCTCCATCGGAAACAGGTAATCAGTATTTTCTGAAAAAAAAATATCATAGTCTGGGTCTTTCGCCGAATCAACCCCGGTATTTCAGACTTTTTGTAGGTCGGCGGATCAAATCCTTCGGTGTAAATGAGTTAGATCGTCAAGTTAATCGCAGTCAAAGACGGTCAAACACCGTTGATAGTCAAAAGATCAAGTTCTTGATTATTCCTCCAAAGAATCCATTTCATCTGATTGTTCCCATACCGAAAAAAGCAGCAACAAGTTTCTTTTGCTTTCTATACGTCCCACCATTGACACCATTGTTCTACCTCTTGCACTGCAGTGAATGCAACCACTATTTCCACCTCGACTGGTGAATTGACATAGATCAGTTGACCCATTGTAAGTAGAATGTCACTAGAACGATCCCTCACCACAATACCAAGTACACCCTCATGGTCTCATCCATGCCTGAGTTAAAAGCACTGTAAATTTTAACATTTAACCAGTCTGTAGGAGGCCTACTGCCTACACCACGACTTTGCATGGCAACTGATCACTCCTCCCATGATTATCATCAACCTCATCCAATAATTCTTATGTCTGGCCATGCCAAAGCAACAATTGATAATTCTTGTGTCTGGCCATGCCAAAGCAACAATTGATGAAGTTCATGGTGCCTTGAAATCAAACACCACTTTGTTTCTTCCCCTCCATGACAATCATGAAATATAAGCCATAAGAGCATCTGGTCTGCTAAATATGCATATTATGCATAATTTGTCAAAAAAATTGCTGCAGTCGTCTGCTAAATATGCATATTATGCATATTCTGCTACAGTAGACTGCTATAAATGAAAGAGGATATGAGAATTATGCATATTATACAGACGCAACTTCATGTTGCGTCGCTTGAAAAAATATTATTTTTAAATCGTCGGACGCAACTTCGAGTTCCGTCGCTCCCCAAAAAAATTAATTTTTGCAAATAAAAAATCCGGAAAATGAAAAAGCCCTCGGACGCAACTTGATGTTGCGGCCCTCCATGCGCAATCCGTTGACGCAACTTCTTGTTGCATCCGTTGGATTTTAAAAAAAATTGAATTACTTATTTGCCCCTCTTCATTCATCAACGACTATTTTTTTTCTTTTCCAACCTAAATCCAACGGTTCTTTTTATCTGAACAGCTCACAAAAATTTTGTATATATAGTATCCATCCTAAACTGAATATTAGCACCACAATTGGGGGAAAAAACTTTCAGATCTCAAGTTTTATTACTCTCTGTCTTGTATTCAGTTATCCTGAACCGACCAAGTCGTCTTTACTGGAAGAAAATGTGCAGACTTTGTCAAATGGTCCACTATTACCCAAATTGAGTCATACCTTTTCGATCTTCTGGGCAGTCCTGTGATGAAATCCATGCTGATGTTCTCCCATTTCGAATCTGGAATGGGCAATGGTTGCAGTAGACCTCCTGGTTTCTGGTTTTCCGCCTTAACTTTCTGACATGTAAGGCATTTGGCCACAAATCCTGCCACATCTCGCTTCATTCCAACCCACCAGAAATGCTGTTTTACGTCTTTATACATCTTTGTGCTTTCTGGGTGAACTGTGAGCAAGGTGGAGTGCGCTTCCTTCATGATATCTTCTCTCAATTCATCAATTTTAGGCACAGACATTTCCAAACCAAAGTGATCCTTCCTTCACATTGAACTCCGAGGCTTTTCCTTCATTGACTAGTCACTTTTGTGCTTCAATCTCTGCATCATCCATTTGAGCCTTCTTGACTCGATCATTCAGACTCGGTTGTAATTCCAGACGTGCCAAAATCGTGCTCAAATCTTGAACAATTATTTCAATTCCGGCTTGTCTGATCTAGTCATCTAGCTCTCTTCTTGTTGCCATGAGCATGGCTATACTCCTTTTCCTGCTGAGCGCATCTGCCACGACATTGGCTTTTCCTGAATGATATAAAATTTCTGGTCTGATGTCTTCCAAAACCTCCAACCATCGCCTTTGTCTGAGATTCAAATCCTTTTGCTGGTAGATATACTTCAGGCTTTTATGGTCGGTAAACATCTCTACCTTTGTCCCATAGACATAGTGCTGTCATAATTTCAGAGCAAAAATTATCGCGGCCAATCCAAGTCGTGTGTCAGGTAATTCTTCTCATGCGGTCGAAGTTGCCTCGATCCGTATGCTACGACCTTCCCTTCTTGCATCAGGACACACCCGAATCCCAAAAACGAAGCATCACTGTAGATTACATACCCCTTATCTGGTTGAGGTACAACCAAAATTGGTGCAGAAATCAGTTTGTTCTTCAGCTCTTGGAAGCTCCCTTCGCATTTCTCAGTCCAATCAAAACTTACGTTTTTCTTGGTCAGTACTGTAAGTGGTACAACAATTCTGGCATAGTTCTGGATGAACTTCCTGTAGTACCCAGTCATGCCTAAGAAGCTTCTGACCTCCTTCACAGTACTCGGTTGAGGCCTAATCTTTACTGCCTCGATCTTCTGCGGGTCAGTAGCCACTCCCTCCTTAGAAAGGACATGGCCTAAGAACGCCACTTTTGATTTCCAGAATTCACACTTTGACTGTTTGGCATAGAGCTGATGCTCCCGTAGCTTGATCAGTACTGCAGTCAGATGCCCAACATGCTCCTCTTCTGTTTTTGAATATACCACCAAGATGTCGTCTACGAAGACAACCACAAATGAATCGATGAATGGCCACAAGATGTGGTTCATCATGTCCATAAAGATCGCTGGAGTATTAGTCACCCCGAATGACATCACCAAAAACTCGTAATGACCGTGCGGGGTTCGGAATGCTGTCTTGGGTATATCTTCTTCTTTGACTCGAACTTGATGGTAACCTGAACGCAGGTCAATATTTGAGAACACAGCCGCTCCCTGGAGCTAATCAAACAAGTCATCGATCCTGGGAATTGGGTACTAGTTCCGAACAGCAACCTTGTTCAGCTCCCGGTAATCGATGCACATTCTCACGGTTCCATCATTCTTCTTCACAAGTAGCACGGGTGCTCCTCAGGGTGAAACACTTGGCCTGATGAATCCCTTCTGTAGCAGTTCTTCAATTTGCTCCTTCACTTCTTTCTGCTCTACTGGTGCCATCCGATATGGTGTCTTAGACACTGGTGTGCTACCTGGCTGGATAGTAATGCTTAACTCAACATCCTTGTGTGGTGGGAGTCCAGGTAATTCTTCCAAAAATACGCGAGGAAATTACGTACACTTGGTATCACCTTTACTTCACTTGGCACACGTACTCCAGTCGCAACTGCAAAAATTTCTTCACTCTGCTTCTTTTTTCCTTGAAACACAAGTTCTGGTCCTCCGGATGGGGTAATGGCTACCATCTTCTCCCAGCAATCGATGCTAGCCTTATGCCTGGACATCCAATCCATCCCAATAATTACGTCTGGACATCCAATCCATCCCAATAATATAATGAAAGGCCTTTGAAACACCACGAGATCCCCGAGCACCCCTGTGATCTGCCAGCACCTCCCCGTACCATTCCCTATGCTGTTCCCCCTCCGACAGCAGCACCACTGCACCGCAGCCGACCCCGGTACAGTCCCCATCCGTCCCTCGCTCTCTCTTTGTGTGCGTGTTGCTTTTGTTGTGTTCGTGTGCTTGTTATTGTGTTCTTGGGTTCGTGGGTTTTGCTCGTTTTTGGGTTCGTGTGTTCGTTGCTCGTGCGCTCGTGTTCTTGTTCGTTCGTGGTGTTCGTGCCCCGAGAATCCGTTCTTGTTATTCTTGCTTTTGCTTCGTTTCCGTCGTCGTCTCTCAGCCAAGTAAGTTGTATTCTTTTCTTTGTATAATACAAGTACTAAATACTGCCTGTAGTGTAGTTGGGTTCTGGAGAAAATTCGTGTGTGAATCCTCTGTTATATATTGTCTCTGTTGTGATGATTTGATCATAGTTTCCTCACGACATATATGACATGAAACAACCTAGGGTTGACCACTTTTGATGTATATGTTCATGCTACTTTGAGATATCTGTGCTTGATGTATTATTCATGTTATACTTGTCGAATACTTGTAAAATATCCTATACCATGTTGTTTGGATATCTAGTAGACTATATTTCATGTTTGGTTTGATTTGGATGAGTTTTACTTGAACTGGATGATTTTATGTTCGAAGAATAATTCTGTATTTTTTGTTATCTTACTTTTGATCAGTATGTTAGACCCTTTTAAGGTCAGTATGTGAAAATATTTTGTGAACATGAACTGTAGAGAATTTTGTCTATTTTCCAACCCTTCTGACAGATCTCAGTTTCGTTTTATGGTTTGTGAGTTATGTCTATTTTACTACAGAGGTGTAGAGAGATTTCCAGATTCTGTTTTCTATGAATTCTGAAGAGTAATCTATTTTTATCATGATGTTAAAAGTATTATTTTGGTTCAATATTTTGCACAGTATAACTAGACCTGATTGGTATCAACCCTAAATTTTGTGGATTTATTTGATGAGTTTTACAAACCGTTCTATGTTTCTAGACAATTACTATACTAGCGATTTTTCATACTGTTCAGTAAAGAACCTGATTTTCGTCCTAACTCTACTGGCTATTTGTAAAATATTTGTGAATATGAAAGTTAGCCTACTGTGTCTATTTTATTACGCTTTTGGTAGATTTGGATTTTGATTTATGGTTCGTGAGATATTTCTATTTTTTTACTACAGTGTTTATAATTCCAGATTTACAAAACTACTGCATCTTGATGTTTTCTGATTTTTGTTGGCTAAACTATTCATATTAAAAAATTATAAAACTTTATATTTTGATGCTTCACATATAGAGGAATACCCCATATTTTTCGTAGATTTAATTAATGAGTTTTCATGCTGTTTTCCTAACCTTGTATACAATCTTCTGGTTTCTGGCTTAACACATTTTCTGGATTCAAATCAGTTTTGAGTTATGTTTTTGTGAAATACCATATAACTTATATATATTTGCTGGATTCAGCCGGAAGTCTATTTTCCATATTCTCTGACGGATCCAGATTTGCATGCTTGTAGCAACGGAAATTCCATATTTGGTGTAGTTTGTCTTGCAGTCCTGAACTAGAATTTTCATTGGCCTAATCTTTTATGAGTTATCTTTCACCTGTGCAAGTTTTTCTTGCAATCTGAACCTGTTACTTGCTTATACTTATTCTTTCCCTGTTCTTGCGATACATACATGCCTGTTTGATAATAATAATAAATAACCAAGCCGGGGTTAAGGGAAAGATCTAGTTGTGGAACATATAGAAATGTGTACTTAGAAGGGGGCCCGTGTTTCCCATTTTGATTCATGTTAATGCAGGAACCTGTTGATGCATGGACCTGTTGGTTTGTGTACCTGTTACTTATTGATGCATGTACCTATTACCTGTTGGTTCGTGTACCTGTTACTTGTTGATTTATGAACCTGTTGATGCATGAATCAGATGATTCGTGTACCTGTTTGATTCATGAACCTGTTCCTGTTCCTATTTTCCTGATCCCTGAGTACATGGTCCTATGGACTCTACTACAAAATCTAAACGCAACTTGATTGTATGTAGCAACCATGTTGTAGCACCCCGAATTTCTAATATGATATCTTAGAAAATACGTGGCACAATCCCAGCAATCCACTTCAATTGTAACAGTAAACACAACCAACACCACTAAAAATTTTCAACTTTTATTACATCAAACTTTTACAAATCATAGCGGAATTCAAAACAACTCAAACAATATTTTCTGTCATTTACAACTCAAATTATCTCGAAACTGCTTATACAAATTTACACAAAACTCTTATGAATCAATTTATCTCAAAAACCAACTCAAGCATCCAACCTCCAACTCTAAGCAACAACCTGCAACATATGAGGCTAGAGATGATCCCTAACCCCCAAAATTAAAGGGGTTAGCCATAAATGGTGTGAGTGACATAAAATCAAACAAACAACATAAATGAACATTAAGCAAGGATTCATAAGTAACATATAGTGAACCAAAATACATAAAGTATGAGATAGCAAGAAATACAACAACAAGTGATACTAAACCAAGTGTTGAGTGTAGAAAACCGGAAAACCACATGCATAAAACTAAGTCAAGAAAGCACAAATTCTATATGCAGACTCTCTAATGCGTACTTGTCGAAGTTTATGCATCCCATTCTACATAGGTTCGGTGCAAGCCCTTAACGTCTTCACTTCATAGGGTTCAATCCCCCACTATGCAACTAATCCTATCGCGATGACTACTACGAGATAAAGATAAACTGTGAGAATTAGCCCATGCTTGATAATTCCGGAGATAGATCCCACATCTCAGGCATTTTACCTGGATAATTCCGGAGATCATCCCACATCTAAACATTGACACATCACCACATGAATACCACATGTGCGTCGCCTCGACTTTGATAATTCCGGAGACCAATCCCACATCTCAAGCAAACTACTTGGATAATTCCGGAGATATATCTCACATCGCAGGTAATTTACCTGGATAATTCCGGAGATAAATCCCACATCTCAAGAAAGTTACTTGGATAATTCCGGAGATTAAATCCCACATCTAAAGCCATACTGAGGTGCATAACTCATGTTTCCGTTCATCATATCACCACTAGTGCCTGTCCTTAATATTTGTGGGTTATTTAGTTACTCAATGAATCTCCTAGAGTGGTGTACCCCACCGGCCTAAAATCAAAACTGAATAACTGAAATGCCTCAATGGGCCTCAACAAAATAACTCAACACCGGTATACTAGGGTCACACACCTCTAGAGACTCAAACTCAAATGTCTAAATCAAATTTCCACTGAACAAGTGGCTCGACTGAATATCTTAAATCAAATGGCTTAACTGAATATCTTAATATCAAATACTGAACTAAAGATTGAGTATAGACTGAATTATCTGAAAATCAATCATTCGAAATAACACTCAAGTTTACAAAGATCCTTCAGTACCAGTCGACTTATACTGTGGTAAGTCGACTGTTCAGAGGACAATTATCCAAAAATTTTACAAAAATAAACTAAGCCATATAAGTTGACTTAAGAAGGCTTCGATCGACTTGCCCGAGATAAATTCCAATAATTTTCACAAAATATTCTAAGTACATGAGTCGACTTAAAGGAGTTATAGGTCGACTGTACAGACAAGAAACTGACATAATTTTACAAAATAAGTTCTGAGTACACCAGTCGACTGACAGAGGTCTCAGTCGGCTGTCCAGATCGGATTTTCAAAAGGCTAATGATACATCAGTAGGGTCGTACCAGTCGACTGATAATTAGACCAGTCGGCTGCCGGCCTACAGTTTTCATAACTTAGGTCTGAATACAATAATTAAAACTGGAGTTTTCTAAAGATTCATCGCTTATGATAAGTAGTTCGTATTCAGGCAAAATGACAAATCTCAAATAATCTTCATTATGGATATATTACTCAAAACATCAAATGTCAAAACTCAAGTCCTCATGTTCTAGATTACTAATTCTTTCGTTAGGGTTTCTCAATACTAAATTTTTTTGACAACTCTCAATAAGAATTTGATTTACAATATGTAAAATCCAGATGTTCATCATCCGATCATAACCATACTCAAATCTTAATCATGTCTCTAGCAATACGATTATATAAACAAAGATCAACTAATCATTCGTAGGTTTCACAACATGGTACAAACAACAATTATTATTCACATGAATCATACCACAATTTCAAGATCTATATCATTCACAACATCAAATCAAACAACATTGCCACCCGCATACATAGATCAACAACAAGACAAATTTGTATCATTCACAAAACAAAACAAAACACACAATGTCACTTACCTTTTAATTGAGAAGATTCAACGAAAAGCTTTCCTTTTTGCTAGATCCAAAAACTTCTTCTTCCTCCACCAAAACAAATCTCCAAAATTCTGTATTTGTGCAGCAATGACGGCTGCAAAATCCTTTTAATTACCCGGGATAAAGAGTTTAGGGTTTTACCCCACTTTTGCAAAATAATCCTTTCTAAAAGACAACTTCACATATATAGGTATAGTCTTGGAAATTCGACCAAAATTCATTTAAATTAGGATTTAAAGGAAAAATATAATTCTAAATCTCAACCAATGCTGTTCAAAATGTCCAGAAATTACATTTTGCACTTTAACCCTTAAAAATGTCAAATTTGCAAAAAGGTCCTTTTCTCAAAAATTGCAAATAGTTCCAATTAATTTCAGAAAAATCTGAAAAAATACTAAATAAATTTCAAATATTAAATAATAATTTTTCATGAAGAAAACTTGACTTTTCAAACTTCTCAAAAGGTATTTGCACGTGTTTTGCTCGTGTAAAAAGATAAATTTTTCTGAAAATATTTATTAATTCCTCAAAATTCATTTAAATTCATTTTCAAATATTTAAAATAATATTTGAAAATGCGGGGTTCTACACATGTAGTAAAAGTATGGATGCATGAAGTGCTACCTAGATAGTAATAAATACAAGACTTGATATGACATAATACTTGATAGATGAATACCTGATACATGCTCAGCTGTTACATGACACCTGTTACATGCTTGCCTGTTATCTGTTACCTGTTTACTTGCTTGCTTGACACTTGATGCATGTTACCTATACTTGTTAGTATATCATATTACTTGATTTTGTTTTCTGATTCATGCTAGTTATTCTAATTTGTTATCATGCCTATTCCATGTTATTAGTCTACCATTTCCATGTACTTGTATCCTGCACTATAAATGGCCCGTAACTTGCATTGACGGGAGTTTGTTTTATTTTTCTCTTCCTGCAATTTATTAAATTGCATATTTTAGAGATCAACTGCCAGATGGAATAGGCGAGATGAGATACTAGATGCTGGAGTTTTGCTATCTTGATTTTCCTGTTATTATTATATCCTGTTGCTATTTGAATAATGTATCTTGTACTTGGATTTATTTGTATTTGGGCAATGTGACCCAGGATATTGACTTATTCAGATCTGGATTATTTGAGATTATAATATTTTGGTTTCAAGTATTATTGTTGGTATTTTGATTCATATATGCATGCTTGGTTGACTTTTCTTGCTTCTGACTTTGATTATTCTTGTGAAATATTGTATAAATTTCGAACAGCTTATGGATGATGAAAATTATTTGCTGGGCTTAGTCACGTATCCATATTCCGTATTCTCTTTTTGGGAAGCGGGGCGTGACCGTTAAAGAGTGGAGTTGGTGGTCTAGTGGGAGGTGACTTTAATAATTACTCTACTACTCTCTTATATAACACTCCCTACCCCTACACCCTTCTTTTTCATTCTTTTTTTCCTTTTTCTGTTGCATTTCCGAATACCAAATCCCATCAGCAAAACCAATCCAGCACTCATGTGCTTTCTCCACTCCATTTCACCATATATATATATATATATATATATATATATATATATATATACTACCTATACTTATACTCTACATAATTCTCCCTCTCTCATTTTCTCCTCCTTTGTCCTTCTCTGCCGAAACCTTCCATCAGCCATCCACCATTAGTTGCTTCTCCACCTATACCACCATTCTCAACTTTCATGTTCAGGCAACATGTTATGATCAAATTCTTATATATAAAGGTTAATTGTACATTCATTTAAAAATCTAAAAATCATAATTTAGTTCTTAACAATATTCATTAACAACACGATAAATCTCAAGTCTTAATTCTTGATTTAATCTGCTGTTTAAATTAATTAAACATGGTAATCTATTTTAAGACTGTACTCTGGAATTCAGATGTTACATCACAAGAATCTGAATATCTTGCAATTCGTAAGTTGAATTGCAAAACTGTCAGATAGTCTGGATTCCAGACACAGAGGGTTGCAACTCTCACTTAATAATTCTAAATAATATTATTTGCAACTAGGTCAAAAGTTTGGTTCTTTACTGAACTAGTGCTCTAGCAGAAACCTAGGGTCATGTTCTCATATATATAACGGATCTGAAAATTCATCAATTAATCTCATAAAATTTTCAGAGTGACTCATAATCATGTCTAGTATCAACCTAGTTAATCTCAAGTCTTCATTTTACTGATAATACAGTATTTTAAAATAACAAATTAAGTCGATATGTTTCTAAACAGGAATCTAGAATTAAAAACCCGGAAGTATTAAAAATATGATAGCTTGCAGTTTATAAATCGTAATTTAGATCCGTCCAATGTTCTAGAAACTATATTCAAAGGGCTATGACTTTCATTCATAAAGGTTAAAATAATTCTTATAGCAACTGGGTCAGAAGTTCTTTACAAGATGGTATTAACAGCATGGTAACGACAAAACATACTGCTACGCAACATTCATGATAATCAATCCACATATACAAATAACAAGAAATGAACTAGCATTTATACTCAATTATTAGGATGGACTTCTACAGTTAACATGACAAAAATTATTATCACTATAGCATTAAATTCACGAATCTAGTTATAACATCACATACAACCGACATGCATTCAAATCGCTATTTCTTCTACATATACATGCTAATAGTTAATGTTCGCGTAGTATATGCATATGATGACCGATAACATGGCTTAGAATTGAGTCAAGGATAAGGCACGAAAAGAGAGTTACTACTTGGTTTCGCCAAAAAATCCATAATAACCTTTTTGAAGGGTAACAAGAAAATTGAGATACGGCAAATGAATTAAGAACTACTTATGGAGATCAAAAGAATTCTTGAACTAGAGCAATGAGTTGGTTCAAGAGGAACTTGCCTTATGTGACGATGGTTACGATGGGAAGAAGAGTGGCGATGTCACGATGAGTAACGAACGCAGCGATAGAAAACGGCAACATAGCGAGACGAGCGGCAATACTTAGCAACTCATTGATCAAAAGCGGACAGTAACTCACGGCAAGGAGACAACAACACAACAACGAGGTTGGACTTCGTTCGGGGTTGCGTTGGAGGCAGCAAGCACAGGAGGTGATTGGGGGTGCAGCAATGAGCAACAACAGCGATGGTGACTGCAGCAACCGCAAAGGCGATGACAGCAACAATGAGGAGATCGATAGTGGGTGAAGGTGTTGTCGAGGAAGCAATGGTGGAGTCTCAAGTTGGAGCAGTGGTGGAGTGAAGGCAGCGGCGATGTGAAGATGGTGGAGGAAGAAGGTAGTGGTTGGTGGCGGATTGCGGCAAGGGAGTTGAAGACGAAGTCGATGGGAAGTGATGGGTCCTCAGGTAGAGGTAGCAACAGGGATGGCGACGGGGTGACGATGAAGCCGAGGTGCACCGAGGCAGCATGGCAGGCGACGTCAGGGGGATGCAGCAAGGTGGAGCTTCGGGTTGCGGAGTCGTGGCAGCAATGGGTGGTCGCCGGTGGTGGAAGGAGACAGTGGGTAAGGGAGATGATCGGGAAGGGATAAGCGATGGCTCGAGAGGAGCGGCAATGGGATTTAAGGAGCTTCTGGTGGTGGCGGAGATGGAAGGAGGGTGCGGTAGCAAGAGGGGGTGGAGACGGGGCTGAGGGCAAAGGCAGGGGTGACGATGGAGGAGGTCGTGGGGTGACAATGGTGGTGTGGTGGATGGAGGGGCGGGGGGGGGGGGGGGAGAAGCAGCAGTCGGGGCTTGGGGTTTCGAAAGAGAGGAGAGCGGCTGATAGGGATAGATTAGGTTAATTAATTAGGTTAGGAATTAATAGGGTATTATATAGGGGATTAAGCTTAACGGGTTTGAATTAGGGTTCACGGGTTTTGGGTTAGGATCGAACAAGAACAAATAATAATAATAATAATAATAATAATAATAATAATAATAATAATAATAATAATAATAATAATAATAATAATAATAATAATAATGAGATTATACAATAAAATAGGATTGGGTTTAACACATATATTACTAAATAATCCAATAATAAAATTATAGAATGCGTTAAGTTGAGCTTGTACATAATTTAAATGACTAATAGTAAACATTAAATAATTAAATAAAACAAAATAGAGTATATGGTTTTACACTTAATAATCAATCAAATAAGAAAAATAAGTAAACCTACAGAATAGAATAAGATTTATGTTAAAATGTATAATCATTTGTAAATGACTACAAACACAATTTATGATTAAAAATGACTTTAATAGGAGATTCAACAATAAATATTAAAACAAAAAGAATTTAAGAGCGGAAAATAATTTATAAGGAAATCGAAATACCGAAAATACACAGAAAATATCTATTGGCGGGAACGGGGGTTACAGGAATCGTCACACTCGATGTGACGGCAGGATAGGTTTCGGCCACTCGAACAGAGGCACTAGACTTTATGGTAGTAGTTGTCAAAGCTACGTAGAATTCCATATTTGGCCGTCTGGGCATGGCGGCCTTTCTTGCAGTTGCTTCTGCCTACTACATGAAAATGAAGTTTCCAACAATAGCAGGTGTAGGCTAAGTTGTAGGGAGCCAACAAACAGCACGAGTATAATACACCACCACAATGGGGGGATCGGTTCTCCCCCTCGACACCATAAAACTATCGCCAAAAAGCAGTCACAGTAACCCCAGGCCCGTAAACGAGCTTGAAGCTACTGCCTTAGACAATCCTGCCGAGAACTTCAAAACCTGTCAAACCATCTTCCACCAGGTTCAAATTTGTCCTAGTCAAACTACAGTAATAAACTGTTTATGAGGCATTCCTCATTCCAAGTCTCTGTAGATATCTTCTTGCCGCCCGGGTCTTCAAGTTGACGAGCCACTAGGCGAATAACTTGGTAGATCTTGTCTGAACTTGCCTATTTTGGTGCGAGCCTCCCCTTATTTTGTAGAGAAAATGGGAGATCCTCAAGTTTACTAATGTGTTTAGGCAGAACAATTTCTTTTCGTTGAATGAGCGGAGTGACTATTACTTTTTGTTTGAATATCTTCTTCTTTCCTCCTTTCAACAAAATTCCAAGAGATTTCTACTTTTGCACTGAGGAATTTATTGATGCTGTTGCTGAGAAGCTGAAAGGGACGATTCAAGTCGCAGCTGTTTTGTAGGTAGGTTATTTCTCAATCCCATTGCTCCTGGCATCAGAAAAGCATGATTATCACCCAATTTCCATAGAAGCTGGCCTCTTTATGTACTTGTCTTGCTGCAGATGTGCCTATTTTCTCAAAGCAATTAGAAAGAGCAATTCCAGCTTTCGCCTAACTATATTGCTACATCCTTGCAGGTACTGGTGATTGGAGGAAGCTGAAAGTGAACAATCCGCATATTTTGGGCTCGATGCAATTACGTACTGAGTTTTTTTGGCACTTAGGGGTTAGTTTTTATATGTATCGAGTCCAGAAGAGATGAGAAGAGCAAAGTCAGTAGCAATCCGAATATCTGAAGCGGAGAGAAACACACAGTACATACCGATAAATATCTAGCTCAATGATTTTCTGTATGTATGATGTTTCATTATTTGTAACAGGCAATATATACATTGGCAGAAGAGAATGTGTTTGCTAAGGTTGTGAATATACATTAACGGCACTATTGCACAGTTAGTTCACAGAATAATAAGTTGGCAGTTCATTCAAACAATGTATATTACTGGTGTTCTAGTTGTAGACATGTTGTGAAGGGGAACTTGGTTTCGTCTCTTGGATCAGAAAGAGCCATACTCTCAACTCTTTTGTAGGAACTTTTATTATATAAGAGCATCCACAGCGGTTTCTTATAATTGGCAATTTGCCATTTTATAAGAAACGATCGTCTGCAGTGGTTTTCTATTTTCCCATTTTTTAGCAAATCTTCTATATTTGTTTCTCATATATGAGAAACGAAATACCCATTCTCAAATTATAAAGGACGGGATATCATATACCGTCGCTCTGATTTTATAATATTTTAATCCCGTCAAATGGAAAAATATATACCGTCCCTCCGTTTTTTTTTTTAAAAAAAAACTCCTCAGACGGGATATGTTATCCCGTCTGAATCGGACGGGAGAACATATCCCGTCCCAGGAAATTTTCATTTTTTTTAAAATTTTTTTTAAATGAACGGCGAAGATTCCTCCGATCGAGAAAAAAAAAATTTAATTCTCGGAGGGGATATGTTATCCCGTCCTTGAATTGGGGTATTAGTTAGGTAGTGGGTAGGTTTAGGGGTATTAGTTAGGTATAGTTAGTTAATTAATTAGGTTTAGGTATTATAATATTATTTATTTTATTTAATTAATATATTTTAATAGTTAATTAATAATTAAAATTTTTAAATTTTTTTAGCCCGAGAGAGACGGTATAACATATACCGTCCCACGCAATTTTTTTTAAAAAAATTGCGAGACAGTATATGTTATACCGTCCCACGCAATTTTTTTAAAAAAAATGCAGAATATAGCAAAGAACCACTGCAGCCTTCATCGCTATTTGCTATTACTCTAACATCCATTTTTCACAAAATGAGAAACACCATTGTGGATGCTCTAAGAGTTATTTTGTTATAATTTTCTTATATATATATAGAGTTAGGCCGTCTTATCCCATTTTGTCTTGTTCTCCATTTGATAAGATGGTTGTATAAAAGAAATGAAGTACTTTGGAGAATCTATATAATAAAACACAAGGCAATTCAAAAGAAAGCTATCAAGTTGTTCTTCTTCAATTGGAAGAAAATCAACGGTTCAGATTTATGCTTACAGAATATATTTTTCTGCCCGTTAGTGTAGCTACGGTCCCGTTACGTACTGTAGCTACAGTACCTATTACTGTAGCTACAATCGCCACATTCAGATTTATACTTTATGTTGTATGAAGTAGTTGATATTTGTTTGAGTTTTGAAATTAATTAACCTTTAATACTGTAACATCTTAGTTTTCATTTATGAGATTTTTGTGATTTTACGTGTTGTGCACGTATGATTACATTTGTATAATTTTCTTTATAAAATATTTTTATAGTATTTGTTCTCTTTATTTTTCCAAAAAAACATTCTCTTTAAAAGCCTAATTAAAATCTAGGCCTAATTGTCTTTAAGCCCACTCTATTTTATTAATTAAATTAATTATTTAAGCCCATGGTTAGTTTGGCCTATTAGTGAGCCCATTTACTTTAATTCTCTTTTGAAATTGTCTAACTTGTAGTGTAGACTCATTTCATGGACAATTAAATTTCTCACATGAACAATTTGTAAATGGGGGACACTATGTGGTATGTGCATGCAATGGAGTGTGCATTGCACACGTTCTTCACCCTAGGCCGGATAGGATTGGAGGAGTGGGAGAGATGGGAGTGATGGAGAGTTGGTTACTCTCATCATGGGAAGTTATTTCAACTCCCTACTTCATCTTGGCCCTTAATCTCTAACCATTGGATCTAATCTTGGCCCTCCATTCACCCTAGAAAATTGTATAAATATTCCCTCCCACACTCTTCATTCTCACACTTGGAAAAAATTGAAAGAAAGAATAAAAAGAGAAAAAAAATACAAGTAGTAAGGCAAAAGATTGAGGAGTTGTGAGTTGAAAAGAGTGAGTGTTGTGTGAGTGCTCAACCAAAGGAGAGGAGGCCAGCATTCAAGGACCAAGAATGCTTGGGTTCAAGCTTGCAACAAGGAGAGTGCACAACTTGGTGGTTGATCTAGGAGGAGAAGACTTTATTCATTCATTGTAGGAGATTCTTTGATTGTTTCTCTCCATTTAAGGTGGGTGTTTCTCTTAAACTTCTAATTAGATATCATGTTAGGATGTGGTTGACAAACTAAGAAAAAACTCTAATTAATATAGCCATGCATTATGATAATGAGACAAATTGCTATTAGTTTGATTATATGCTAAAAGAGTGTTAAATTGATTGCTAAATTATGATTTGTTAAATGATTATCATGTTGCCATGCTCAATTTTTGTGTGATGTGCTAGATAAACAAATACATGCTTGTATGTTGAAAAAATGAATAAAGAACTATGAATATAGGTGATTTTGATTAATGTGTTGTTAAATGGCATGAAAAAAATGAAGTTTATTACTGAGATAATTGTACCTTTTTAATAAAAATATTATTTGGGACTTAGAAAAACTTTTAAGTGAAAAATTATAAGGAGAATATGCCTTTTCCCCCCAAAGTCGAAAATTGAAGAGCAAAATGAATTAGAGAGCAAATTATTTTTTTGTGTAAAAAATTAATTTTTTATTTACTAAATACTGTACTGAAGTGAAAAATATAATCTGGAGTTTTTGAATCAATTTAGAGAAGAAAAAGAACTCAAAATATGTGTTTTTGTAAAAATTCGAAAAGATTAGAGACCTCGCTTATAACCCCAGTAATCTAATCATATCAGTTGGTTCACTTGTCCATATTGGCTAGCCGGTGAGTGGGTTCGGTTACTGTAACAGCGGGTTTGGGTTGGTGGTCTTGGGTTCAAAACCTGGCGTGAGCTTTTGTTTCTTTTTTTCAAAAAATCCGAAATCCGAGATTTACACCTTATCTAACGTTAACCCTACTATATAACGTGTTGGTGCCTTAGCTGTTCTGGCTCTCGATGGCGGTTGGTTACCTTGTGGTTGTGAGTTTGATTCCTAGCTTTGGCAGGAATTTAACTTTTTATTTTTTGGGTTTTAAAAATTGATTTGTGGCTTCTAAAATTTGAAAAAAAAAATACTATAATTATTCTAAAAATATGTGGATTCAATGAAAAATATTTGTGCATTATTTGACTAAAATAAAATTTACTTAGAAGTAAAAATTGAGTAGACTTGTATGAAAATTTACACTTGTATAAATATGAAAAGTGATTATTTTCATGAGAATTTTTTTTTAAGTTATAGAAGAGATATTTTGAAGGAAGGAAAAATTTAAGTGTGTTGATTATGGATTTTTGTTCATCTATTTTGGGTTTGGTGTGCACTCTAAAGATAGATGAAAAATACAATTTTGTTGAATGAATTAAATAAAAGAAAGAAATACTAGTTTGAGAATTTAATGGATTTATTGAAATAAATTTGAGTATGAAATACATGAATCAAAATTGAACTTTATGTATGAGATTTTATTTATAGAAAAGAATGGAAATCATGTTAATTATGAAAAAGAATTTATGAGTACAAAGACTCAATTTTGCGATTATGAATTGAAATTGAGAACTAGAGTGTAGTTAAGCCTCATACCGGCATTGAAAAGAAATGTATTGAAATAAAATTTGAGATGAAAAGACCAAGATTTGGGTCATGTAATATAAATGGTTAAGACTGGTATAGTGGAAGGGCTAACTTTAGAGAATTGATTTTGTTCATTAAAAAATAATTAGAATGTCGTAAAATAATTACATACGAAAACAATTAGGGGTGGTTTGGTTGGTTGTAAAAAAATGAAGAGAGGGAAAAGCACTGTAGCGAAAGCAATTCCTTGGATTTGATTTCTTAAACGTAACTTTGGTTGAATATAGGTTTACTGTAGCAATAATTAAATGTTAGCTTTGTTTTGGTTGTAGTAATACTGTAGCGAAGTAATTTAAAACGCTTTTTTATTTTTTGTTTTACATGAAATTAATCCAAAATTAGGGATTAATTAATTTTATTTAAGCTTAATCTCTAATGTTTTGGATAAGTTAATTAAGCTTAATTAGATTGTAAGTAATTAACTTTTAATCCCTAAATTTTAATTAAGATCAGACTAGTTAAACCACACCAATTAAAGCTTTTCTTAATTAAGATTAATGTGATTTTAATTAGTATTTTCTTAATTAATTAAAAGTAGGTATTTGTAACACCCCGAATTTCAAAATACAACTGAATTCAAAGTTCTACAGGATCTTTACACTTCTTTCGTACAATTTTACAAGGAAATAAAAACTTTTTGTTACATCAGAGTTTACACTTACATTACATATTTACAGCGGAAGCAATTTACAATAATTTACATAATTTGAAATGTACAACTCTTGAATCAAACTTTAATCAGCATGCACTCTTTAGTCTTGTTAATCACTTTACCCTGCATAAAAACCGTGGGCGCGTCAGCTGCTTACAACCGACGAAATATTATACAGGGCTATCCTCTCTATGCCAAACAGTATAACGATTCTCAAATACTTAAACAATCACAAACTTGATCACAAACAGAACTATAAGGGACTATTCTATAGATGTCGTGTTGTGCAGTGCACTTAGTCCTTAATGCAGTTGTTTATATTAGATGACACTAATGCGCACTTGTTCAGATTCTATGCATCCTATACTACATAGGTCTGAGGGCAAGCCCTTAACCGTTCTTCATCTTGTAGGGTTCAATCCCACGTCATGATGTAAACCACTACTGTAACTACGATAAGTATCCTAGATGTTCTATGAGTTACGAGCTCATGACCAGACAGCCTGGAGGGGAATCCCACATCATGTCACGACGCATCGTGAAGAACCTATGGACAATTCAGCCTCCGTCATGGGACATGACACCACCCACAGTCACCAAACACCCCACGAGCGTCGCCTACAGTACGGACTCCTAGAGACATATCCACGTCATGTCACGATGCATCGTGAAGACAGCCTATGAATACTCTCACATCGTAGCTCTGAGACCCTCATACTCATGTTTTTCTCTTATTTTCATCACGTCTTCACTATGTATCTAGTCCTTAGTTATTCGAATGTAATTATTTTCGTATGTAATTATTTTTCTCTTATTTTCATCACGTCTTCACTATGTATCTAGTCCTTAGTTATTCGAATGTAATTATTTTCGTATGTAATTATTTTTCTCTTATTTTCATCACGTCTTCACTATGTATCTAGTCCTTAGTTATTCGAATGTAATTATTTTCGTATGTATCTAGACCCTAATTGTTTTCGTATGTAATTATTTTACGACATTCTAATTATTTTTTACAACTTATCGTGTAGTCACTAACCATATGGTATTGCATATAAATGTTGACATATGTGATTTGTTAGTCAAATAGTGAAGACGTGATTAAAATAAGAGAAAAACACGAGTATGAGGGTCTCAGAGCTACGATGTGAGAGTATTCATAGGCTGTCTTCACGATGCGTCGTGACATGACGGGGATATGTCTCTAGGAGTCCGTACTGTAGGCGACGCTCGTGGGGTGTTTGGTGACTGTGGGTGGTGTCATGTCCCATGACGGAGGCTGAATTGTCCATAGGTTCTTCACGATGCGTCGTGACATGACGTGGGATTTCCCTCCAGGCTGTCTGGTCATGAGCTCGTAACTCATAGAACATCTAGGATACTTATCGTAGTTACAGTAGTGGTTTACATCATGACGTGGGATTGAACCCTACAAGATGAAGAACGGTTAAGGGCTTGCCCTCAGACCTATGTAGTATAGGATGCATAGAATCTGAACAAGTACGCATTAGTGTCATCTAATATAAACAACTGCATTAAGGACTAAGTGCACTGCACAACACGACATCTATAGGATAGTCCCTTATAGTTCTGTTTGTGATCAAGTTTGTGATTGTTTAAGTATTTGAGAATCGTTATACTGTTTGGCATAGAGAGGATAGCCCTGTATAATATTTCGTCGGTTGTAAGCAGCTGACGCGCCCACGGTTTTTATGCAAGGTAAAGTGATTAACAAGACTAAAGAGTGCATGCTGATTAAAGATTGATTCAAGAGTTGTACATTTCAAATTATGTAAATTATTGTAAATTGCTTCCGCTGTAAATATGTAATGTAAGTGTAAACTCTGATGTAACAAAAAAAATTTATTTCCTTGTAAAATTGTACGAAAGAAGTGTAAAGATCCTGTAGAACTTTGAATTCAGTTGTATTTTGAAATTCGGGGTGTTACAAATACCTACTTTTAATTAATTAAGAAAATACTAATTAAAATCACACTAATCTTAATTAAGAAAAGCTTTAATTGGTGTGGTTTAATTAGTCTGATCTTAATTAAAATTTAGGGATTAAAAGTTAATTACTTACAATCTAATTAAGCTTAATTAACTTATCCAAAACATTAGAGATTAAGCTTAAATAAAATTAATTAATCCCTAATTTTGGATTAATTTCATGTAAAACAAAAAATAAAAAAGCGTTTTAAATTACTTCGCTACAGTATTACTACAACCAAAACAAAGCTAACATTTAATTATTGCTACAGTAAACCTATATTCAACCAAAGTTACGTTTAAGAAATCAAATCCAAGGAATTGCTTTCGCTACAGTGCTTTTCCCTCTCTTCATTTTTTTACAACCAACCAAACCACCCCTAATTGTTTTCGTATGTAATTATTTTACGACATTCTAATTATTTTTTACAACTTATCGTGTAGTCACTAACCATATGGTATTGCATATAAATGTTGACCTATGTGATTTGTTAGTCAAATAGTGATATGGTTAAAAATGGGATTAAATTGAGATCGTTCAAACCGGGCACGAATCTTAAAACTCTCAGGGGTAAAATGGCAATTTCCACCACAAAAGGGTCTGGATTGGGAACTGGGTCTTTCTTCAAAGCCCAATAACCCAAAAACGGATCTGTCTTATTGGGTATGGGTAGCAACCCATTACAAACCAATTCAAATATTTAAAGAGTAATTCAAATTCATGGTTATCTCCAAGAGGCGGTTTAAACTAACTCTCTTATCATGAAACGATTTTAAACTCAACATCTTATCCAAAAATACCGGGACAGAGAGATAAATGATTATCTCTAAACTGTCTCTTAAGGCGACTATAAATACCCTTTTTCCCCCGCCATAACGAGGTAATCAATATTTTTCCACATAAACGCTCTTTCATAATCTTCCTATTACTGACTTAAGTGTCGGAGGGTTCGTCGCAGGGATCCATATCGGTGTATCAAACTTTTTGCAGGTTAACAGTAGCGGCAAGGAATTAGTCAAACGCCGGTGAAAGTCTACATGTTTGCCTTATTCGTTTCCTAAAGAAACCAAAAATTCATCTGTTTGCTCCCACACCAAAATCAGCACCAACAAATTGGCGCCGTCTGTGGGAAACGAAAAGCAATCAAGCCTTACTGCCCCTGTGAAGTTGTTTCCCAAGCTATGCCTCCGAAGAAGGGGAAGGAACCAGTCTCCAGCCGCAGAGCCATTCCCGTTCCTTCTCCTCCTCCCCTTCATGATGTCCTCCCTCAACTCGTCCAGCAAGTCCAGCAACCGCAGCCTGGACAGCCTCTCCCTCAACCTATCGAGTAACCGCAGCCTGGACAGCCTCATCCTCAACATCCTCACCCCCAGCAGGACCCTCAAGGGCCTCAAAAGGCAGCCCTGGGGGGCTCTCGTCAAAGTCATCAAAGGCAACCTCCTCTTCACAACCATGTCTCAGTACATAACATCTCATCCGACTCCATGGCATCTCACAGTCCTCCCATGCCAAAGGATCTCCGACACGTTATTGTCAATCGGAAACATGGGATAAATCTTCGGACCCACCTGAACGAGCGGCAGAATCATGACCGAATCCCTCGCCGTGAACATCAAATGGGTCCTGCAATTCGGTCCCCTAGAGCCCGATCCCCCCGTAAGCCATCCTGCAGAAGATCGAACTCTCCCAGGGGGCAGAGGGAGTCACCCCCACACCGTCAGAGGAGGAGCCGCACCCCGACCGATCGATCCACCCTAAGGGACCACCGAGATCGGGAGGCACCTGTCACAAGGGTGGAGTTTCAGGATTTTCAAGAAGCCATTCTGCGGGCCCTCAATGTTGCTCCTAACCACGATCAATGGGCACCTAGTCCTCAACCTGCCCCAAGCCATCACCATCGCACTCCCAGTCCTCTTCCGCATGAGGATGAATCATGGGGATCAGCAAGATTTGACCGGAGGGAGGACTCGTTCTACTGCCGTCTCCATGAGATGGATAGGCGCCTTGGCAGACTTGACAGAGAAGAGAAACAACAGGCGAAGAATTTCTGCCCAAGCAGGCCTCCATTCTCACGAACCATCATGGTAGCCCCGGTCCCGGAAAACTTCAAACCCCCGCACTTTGAGTCATATAACGGGGAGTCAGACCCCACTGACCACATCGAGAGTTTTAAAACTCTCATGATGATCCACCAGTCTTTGGATGCGCTTCTTTGCAAAACTTTCCTAGCCACGCTGAAGGGGCCTGCGAGAGAATGGTATTCCCGACTCGCCCCTGCCCCTTCTCCTTTGGTCAGTTAGAGGGGCTCTTCCTTACCCATTTCGTGAGTAGCCGTCGCACCGAAAAGAAAAGCACACTTTGCTGACACTCAGCCAAAGGAAGGGCAAGCAGTTAAGGGACTATGTCAAGCGTTTCACCACGGAGGCCCGGTCAATCGCCTCCCTAGACCAGTCGGTAGTGTCACGCCGCGCTTCCTAAAATACAGGAATACGAGCACGTAACGAAGGCCCAACGAATGATTATACATCATCCATAAGCTATAACAGATTAACTCAACAATATACAAGAGAAAACAACCACACAGAAAAAGAATAACTACATAAATAATGAATAGACTCCAAAATAATCATTAAATAAATTCACCAAATAATAATCCAATATCTGGGATAAAACAAACTTCGGGTCATAAAATCTGGGAATACTAAGTATGATAAAAGGAATACAATAAGCAAATAACAAGAGATAGCTATAGCAGTCTGATGGTCCAGCTCCGATCTTCGAAGAGTTTGCCTACCAATTTCTTCTGGTATTACTCCTTTGGTACCTATAAACTCCTTATCTAAAAAGAGATAAAGGAGTGTCCTTAGAGCAAGTCGTAGACAACAAGTTGAGAGAAACAGAAGATAAAGGAAGCATGTATATCAAAGAAAAGGGACAGGATCAAAGTCAAAGAACAAAGCAAAGACAGGCAATAATATCAAGGGTCTACGATTAATCATGCATGTAATGAGTGATGTCAAGTCAAGTTCAATACAGGATCAAGCATGAGATGATAAATGCAGGTTATCAATCATTTCATTAATCTATCAAGTGCACGTACTACTGCGTCCCATTCCACAGGTTCGGCACAAGCACATAGTGATTTTTTTTGGATTGATGGTGAATTCACAGATCGTGTACTCGGCGTCGATAACAATAATTTTACAATCAATAATTAACAATCAATCATTTGCAATCAATACTCCTCCTAATCAATATTTCTCCTCCTTCCATGACAATACAATATAACGATAAGGCCTTGCTGAGTATATTTTCCGATCGTTCACTACCAAGTCCTTCCCATAATACCCCGGCTTGTTATTAGTTTATTTTCATCCTATGTGAGCATGCAAGAAAGTTTCAATGTTGTATGATACTAAGTGTGACTAACTCTACTCGTTACAAACAAATCATGAAGCAAACATATTAAATTAGCGCAATCACATAATCTGGACAGCATGACCTTGCTGTACAAAAATACAGATTACCGCTACTACAGAAAAGCAAATCTGGATCCTTCAGAAATTCTAGAAAGTACTCTCTACCGGTTCCAGCGAATATATACACGACATATAAAAGCAACAGGGACTAGGGTGAAAACTCTATTCTTTTCAGATTTTATGTTCAGGCAGCAAGTTGTAAATTGTGTTCACCTATTTGTTTCTGGTCAGAAAACTCATCAAATAAATCTATAAAAATCCAGGGTCATTCCTACACATGTCTAGTCTCATCTAGGTTTATTTCAGATTTTTATTTTACTGTTAACATGCTCAAATAAATTATTAAACAGCAAAATACGCATGCATTTGTGAATCTGAAAATTCTGACACAGCTGTACTAAAATGATGATATCTAACAGGTTACACATCGGAATTTAGATCCATAAAAAAGTTAGTAAACTAGATATCTGGGGCTAAGTTTCATATTCATAAATTTATTTCAAATATAACAGCAACATGGTCAAAAATCTGATACAAAAGAAACAACTAGCAGTCCAGAATTTATTTTGACACGGATAGGCAATAATTAAATCATACAACCATATATTTCATGCAGATTAATAATCAAAGTGTTCGTAGGTGTTTAACATGCATAATTTCAGTTTTAAGATACAATTGCTCAGGCATGGTAATCAATTCATCAAATCAAATCAATCTAACATGTCTAATTTACCAAACAAATCTATAACACCTGGATCTAGTTATTTTTTATGTAAATGTGCATATGCAAGAAAGAATAGGGACTAGATTTTAGATCAAAGATAGCGACACGATGTTAAGAATATCTCGGGTTAGTTCGAGTAAACCCTCAATAGACTTAACGGAATTTTAAATAACTATACGATAAAGAAAAGGACTGGATCTACTTGCAGAGATCAAAGAAATCTTGAACAAAACAAACAACTAGTTCAAGAAAAGACTTGCCTGTTAATTAGTAGATTCAAATATTTCAGAATAACGGGATGAGAATCCTGGGCGACGAACCATGATCACACGTTCGAGCTAAGTGCGAAATCCGAAACAGCAAAACAACAACTCAGAGGACACACACAGCGAGCACAGATAGCGGATCCAAAGCAAAACAACAAATACCAATAGCAGATCCCCCTTCACACAATAGCAACACACCAAGTCCACTGTGCTCCTTCCTCACTTCGAGAGAGAGAGAGAGAGAGTGCGGGAGGCACTGGCAGCCACTGCGGTCAGGAAGTGATGGCAGCAGGGACCATGGTAAGGGCGGTGACCACGAACGATGGCGGCACTGCGGTTAGGAAGCGACGCGGCGACGATGGATGGCAGCGTTCAAGTGACTCTATTTTCGCTCCGAAAATAAGGGATGCGAAAACAGCAGGGCTCGACTTAGACGACGATGACGACGCGAGGTATCTTCATTGGTTGCGGGGGTGAACGGAGAGGGTCGACTGGGCGGGACAGCGACGATGGGTTAATGGCAAAGGCGGCAATGGGTTCGAGCGGGAGTGAAGATGATGGAGGGAGAGATGGTGATGGGGATGGGAGGCGACAACGGCGACGAGGAGAGGGGTCGAAGGTGGATGGATGGAAAGCGGAAGGAGCGACGGGCTGGCTAAGGGCGGTGGCGATTGGGTTCGAGCGGGATAAACATAGAAGGAGAGAGATTCGGGGTAGGGGAGAGAGAAAGCGGCAGAGAGAGAGAAAGGAATATAATAAATTAAGGTTACAAATGGGTATTTATAGAGGATTAAGAAATTGGGATTTTGGGTTGCGGGTTTTTGGGTTTCGGGTACAAGTTTAGGCTCTAAAAAGAGATGAACAAGCAGAAAACAATGAGATGAACATATAGCGGAATAACTCAAACTCAAATCACGAAGAGCAAAATTTGTTATGAGCCAAAAATAGAAGAAAAGAGAACGGAATGATCAAAAGAAAATAAATGGGCCCAAGAAAGAAAAACTATATAATAGAAAGAATCCAGATAAAATAATCAAGAAAGAAAATAAAAATACAATAGAAATCCAAAATAGAAAAATTGGGGGGAAATAATTAGTATCATATGGTTTATAAAATAAAATAATCATAATCATAATAGTAACAACAACAATAATAACAATAGCAATAGAAATAATAATAATAGTAATACTAATTAATCACAATAACAATAAAATAATAATAATAACCATGACAATAAAAATAATAATACTACTAATAACAATTAATAATAATCATAACAATAAGAATAAAATTACTATCAGTAATAATAGTAGTGACAATAATAATAAGAGTAATAACAATAAATAATACCAACAACAACAATAGAAATTATCAGAGCAATATCATTATGTAAAAATAGGAATTTGTTGAAATAGTCCAAACAGTAATAATATTTTTTAGGGTTAAAATGTGAATAGTTGATCAAGTAGAAATGGAAACAAGGTTTATTCAAAATAAGTATAACTATTGTTTAGAAAATGCTTTAACATAAAATTCAAACGAATTTATAAATATCGAGATACAGAAAATACTCATAAAATACGTATTTGTGGAAATGGGGGTTATAGGTTGCCTCTACTGCCTTCCGACACAACATCAACCATGCCGACTTAAAGGCATCCCTCGCTAAAAAGCTGCCTCGAGACTTCTCAGAACTCCTACTGAGGAGAGAGAAATATATTATGGAAGAGGAGGCCCTCCTCCCACTTGATCAGAAAGAGCCCCTGTCCGGGAACAAACGGAAGGGCGCTGAAGAAGAAGGGGCTAAGAAGATTCAGAAAGACAATGGTGGTCAACACCGCCCTCTTTCCCATTTTGAGAAGTTTACTCCACTTAATGCTATTGTTTCAGCCATCTTGATGGAGGTTGGAAAAGAATGTCTGCTCCCACCACTTCCGAAGATGAATACACCAGACAAGAAGAGAAACATGGACAAATGGTACTGCTTCTATAGAGATCATGGCCACGACACGGATGATTGTCGGGCCTTCAAAGACGAGATTGAAGTCCTCATTCAGAGAGGGCAACTTTCTAGGTTCGTAAGGAATGACATGGTAGATCCTCCTCCACCTCCCAGAGGGGCTAATAAGCGAACTGAGCGACCTGTCAAGTCCCCAGATTCCGAGGCTGAAGCTGTCTTACACCTCATTCATGGAGGCCCAATGGGGGGAGTTTCGAACTCCTCCCGAAAAGCCTTTGTCCGAGAGGTGAACTCGGTACAGAACCATCCTCCCCCCAAGGGCATTGGAGTTCCTGTTACCTTTTCTAACAAGAATTTGGAAGGCATCTGAACGCCTCATTGTGATGCTCTTGTGATAAACCTCCATATGGCCAATTTCGAAGTACGCCGAGTCGTGTTCGACAACATCAATTTGGTTAACATCCTTTTTCTGGAAGCCTTCCAGGGTCTTATGTTATCTAGGGATCGACTCAAGCCCGCCGGCTACACCCTCCACGGGTTCTCCAGGGTGCCAGTGACGATCGAAGGAGTGATTACTCTCGACGTAACCGCTGGAAAAACCCCGATCACCCGAACCTAACCGATGGATTTCATGGTAGTAGACGTGAAGGCCGCTTCCAATGTCATTCTGAACCGACCTGGCCTAGCTGCTCTCCAGGCTGTACCCACATCCTACCATATGAAGATGAAATTCCTCACCACAGCAGGGGTGGGAGAAGTCTGAGGGAGCAAGGAGATGGCTCGCAAATGTTACATGACTTTAGTATGAGGGTCGGTCCTCTTCCTTGAAGCCCTCGAGCTCCTACAAGGCAGTAGCCAATACATCTCAGAGCCGGTCGACGAGTTGGAAGAAATAGCCTTCTTAGAAGGAGATCCGACCAGGACATTCCAAGTTAGTAAGGTCCTTCCCCCTCCTGTCAAAACCGACATTATCCAATGTATAAGGGGAAATCGCGATCTGTTTGCTTGGACCGCGACCTGACATGCTTGGAATCTTTGAAGAACTTCTCATGCATCACCTTAGTACTGCTCTTGGGGCCAGACCTATCCAGCAAAAGCGACGCAAGTTCGCTCCCGAATGCCAGCTGGAAATCAAAGAAGAAGTAGAGAAACTTTTGAATGTCCGGTTCATACAAGAGGTCAACTATCCCGAATGGCTATCCAATATTGTGATGGTCAAAAAAGCCATCGGGAGCTGGATAATTTGCATTGATTTCACAGATCTGAACAAAGCTTGCCCGAAAGATCCGTTCCCACTCTCGAGCATTGATGCCCTGATTGATGCAACCTCCAGATTTGAACTCTTGAGTTTCATGGATGCCTTTTCCGGGTACAACCAGATCAGGATGTTCCCTCCCGATATTCCAAAGACTTTGTTTGTGAATGACCAGGGTCTATACTGCTACTGGGTCATGCCCTTTGGGCTAAAGAATGCCGATGTAACTTATCAATGCCTTGTCAACAAGGTCTTCAGAGAATAGATTGGCTGAAACTAGAGGTCTACGTAGACGACATGTTGGTAAAAAGAATCAGCAAATTGAATCATGTTTAGATCTTCAAGAGGCCTTTGATTTGTTGAGAAGACACAACATGAGAGTAAACCCAAACGAGTGTGCCTTCGGCATCTCATCCGACAAATTCCTTGGGTTCATGGTTAGCCAAATAGGCATAGAAGCCAACCCGGAAAAGATTCAGGCTATACTGAACATGGCTCCCCCTTCTAGTGTCAAAGACGTATAGAGACTTACAGGACGCCTCGCGGCCATAGGACATTTTCTTTCCAAGTGAGGAGAAAAATGTCTCCCATTCTTCAAGACCCTTAGTGGGGCAAAAGGCTTTGAGTGGGGGCAACATTAGCAGGAGTCCTTTGATCAACTCAAAGCCTTTCTAGTCAACCCCCCACTCTTGAGCAAGCCAAAGCCCCGGAAAGTCCTCTATATATACCTCGTTATCTCAGAACAGACTCTCAGCACCGTCCTGGTAAGAAAAGAAGATAAGATGCAAAAGCCATTCTACTATGTGAGCAAGGTCCTTAGGGATGCCGAACTCAGTTATCCCAATGTAGAAAAGATAGTCTATGCATTAGTCGTGGCAGCCCGAAAGCTCCACCTCTACGTCCAGTCTCACTCGGTGGTCGTTCTTATCGACCAGCCACTCAAGCAAGTTCTCTACAAGCCCGAAACTTCGGGGCGCTTTATGAAGTGGTCAATAGATCTGAGTCAACATGATATCAACTATCATCCCCGAACCGCTATCAAGGAACAAGCCCTGGCAGAATTTATAGTAGAAAGCACTATCCCCGACCCCGGCAAGGCAATAGAGAACCCATGATCTGGATCATCTATGTTGATGGGTTCTCATGAGCTGACGGGAGTGGGGCTGGGTCATCTTGACCGGCCCCCATGACTTCGTTCTTCAATACTCACTCCGCATAATTTTTAGGCATCAAACAACGAGGCTTAATATGAGGCTTTCATAGCTGGTCTGTGTATGGCACGCAAGACCGGGGCCCGGCGTGTTAAAATATTCAGTGACTCATAGCTGGTAGTGAACCAGGTATCGGGGGAGTATGAGGTAAGAGATGGTCGCATGGCCAAATATTTGGCCAAGGTCAAAGGGGTGTTGGACTCTTTCGAATATGCACAACTCCAGTGAATCCCCCGAGAGGATAATGCACAGGCAGATGCCCTCTCGAAGCTGGCCTCTTCTTCTCTCTAGGGGTTAGAAAAAACCGTCTTGATAAAAGTCCTCTTGAGACCTAGCATCGAGGAAGAAGGTCCCGAACTGAGGGAGACGCTGCCCCTAGCACTCGGGGAGAATTGGATGAGGCCCCTGCTCGAATTTCTCAAAGATGCAATCCTCCCTCCATACCTTAAAGAGGCTAGAAGAATCAGAATCAGGGCCGAGCGATACACACTCATCGAAGGGGTCATGTACAAGTGCTCTTACACTCAAGTGGACGGCAGACCCTACTTGATATGCCTCTCCCCCGAGGAGGCCCAGTATGCTCTAAAGGAGACCCATGAAGGGATGTGCGGTGCTCATTTGAGAGCAAGTTCCCCCGCCCGAAAAAACTTAAATTACGGATACTTCTGGCCCACACTCCTCAGCAATGCCGAACAACACGTTCGCCAATGCACCCCCTGCCAAAAATTTTCAACAATTCGGTGCTCACCAAAAGCGCAGCTCTTCTCCTTATCCAGTCCGACCCTTTTTGCAATGTGGGGGATGGACTTACTCGGGCCGGTCCCTCCAGCATCGGGCCAGCTGAAGTTCCTTGTCGTTGCAATCGACTACTTCTCCAAATGGATCGAAGCCGAGCCTCTAGCAATGATCACTGAGAACAGAGTCCAGCAGTTCTTTTGGAAGAACATCGTCTGCAGATTCGGTGTACCTCGAATCTTAGTAACAGATAATGGGACCCAATTTACGGGGCAACCTTTCACGATTTTTGTACGGACCTAGGCATCCATCAACGATTCTCCTCGATATCCCACCCGTAATCCAACGGTCAAGCAGAGAACGCCAATCGGCAAATTCTCTTAAGCCTAAATAAGAGACTGGACAAGCCTGCTAAGGGGTTATGGGTCGAACAAATCCCCAATGTGCTCTGGAGCTACCACACTACTAAGAGGACCCCCACAGGAGAATCTTCCTTCAACCTTACTTATGGATCCGAAGCTGTTATCCCACTAGAAGTTGGCCTACCTTCGCCCCGCTTGATTGCCTTCAATGAAGAGCAAAATTTGAACCAGCTTCGGGGAAACTTGGAGCTCATCGATGAGATTCGAGAAAGATGCTCCATCCGTCATGAGATTTATCGACGTAGGATTGAGCAGTCCTACAATAAGAAGGTCCGCCCCACCAATCTCAAAGAAGGAGATTTGGTGCTTAGAAAGCTATCGATTTCTTTTCCGAGCAAGAAAGGCAAGCTATCGCATAATTAGGAAGGGTCGTATAGAATCTCCAAAGTTGTCCGCCCTGACGCTTATCAACTTGAAGACCCGGAGGGCAAGAGAGTACCAAGAACATGGAAGGTGGAACACTTATTGAAGTACCAAGATGGTGTTTGAACACTACTTCAAGCAACTTCTAATCCTAGAGCATTTCTAAGTTTGTTTTTCTTCTTATTTAGTTGATTTTTTCAAATGTAATAATGGCTTGCAACTAAGAAGCAGCCACTTAGTCATCTTTAATAAAAGCAGTTTACTTTCTCAGAAAACATGTTGTCTAAATGTTTCGGTTGTCTTACCCCAAAGCGTACACTAAGTATAAAAACTCTCTCAACAACAAGTTCGGAGTCCAACACTTGGTTCGATGCCACTTTAGATACTTGCGAATAAGCAAGTACAAAATAGCTCACCATTCGAAATTGCTCCCACAACTGTTGAAACTCTCTAAACAACAAGTTCGGAGTCCAACACTTAGTTCGATGCCACTTTAGATACTTGCAACAAGCAAGTAAGAAGTAGGTCACCATTCGAAATTTCTCCCACAACTGTTGAAACTCTCTAAACGACTCTTGATGGAGGATGTTTCCTTCCTCTTGATGGCTGACTTAGTATGGTAGTCATTGACTACTACTCAGCTACACGAACTTGCCGACTGGGTGTAGCCTTGTCATTCATCTGCAGAGGTGGGCGGTGGTCTCTTATGCAGTCTCTTTCCCTCCTTAACTTTATTATGCCTTTGTGATTCCTTTGCCCCGCTGGGTTCCTGCCGGGGCATTTCGAATTGCATTGCAATTCATGTTTCCTTTTTTGGGACTCTTTTCTGTCTCGGGTGAGTTTGGACTGTCGGTGGTGTTGCAGTGGTTGCCCGGGCTCTTCCTTTGCTCTTGCTGCTGCGGGGCCTAAGGTAGTTTGTGCCTTCATACTGGTGTTCAGAGCTATTGCGGTGTGTGTCTCTGCCTGGATCAGCGGCCCTCTTGTCGTCCTCTTCAGCCAAGCTTGGTCCCTCTTCTGTGTTGTTGTTGATTCTATTAGCAGGAGGCTAATTTTTCATTAGCTTTAGTCTGTATTATGTTTGCTTTTTATGATGGTTGCGGCTTTGTGTCGACTTTCTGGCTGGCAATTTGCCCACTTGGAATCTTTTTTGGCTGTACAGTTTTTGTGTTTTAATATAATTATTTTTGGGCTGGAGCCGAATGCTCTATCCTGTTTCTAAAAAAAAAGAAACTCTCTAAACGCCAAGTTCAGAGTCCAACACTTGGTTCGATGCTACTTTACTACTTGCAAACCAGCAAGTACGAAGTGGCTCACCATTCGAAATTGCTCGCACAACTATTGAAAACTCTCTAAACAAAAAGTTCGGAGCCCAACACTTGGTTCGATGCTACTTTAGCTACTTGCGAACAAGCAAGTATGAAGTGTCTCACCATTCGAAATTGCTCCCATAACTATTGAAAACTCTCTAAACAACAAGTTCGGAGTTCAACACTTGGTTCGATGCTACTTTAACTACTTGCGAACAAGCAAGTACGAAGTGGCTTACCATTCGAAATTGCTCCCACAACTGTTGAAAACTCCTTAACACAATGTTATCAGGTGAAAGAAGCTCCTTCGACTAAAACATTGTTCGAACACTACAAATAATTTTATTCCATTAAAAGTCAAGATACAAGTCTTATTCAAAGACTGCTACAAATATTTTGTTCCACCAAAGATGGAGATACAAGTCTTATTCAAGGCTACAGCTCCTACAGAACTATAAAGTCTCGCTCTAACTCCTCCTAGGGAGTGGTACACTTCTATTAAGAGATATGCGACGACGACGAGTGCCATGCTGCTCCCTCGTGTCCTCCGAAGGGATCTCCAAGCCTGCAAGTCGAGTGATACCATCGGGACCTATAGACCGAGCTGTCGCTCCAATAGATGCTCCGCTCGAGGAGCCGGCCACTCCGCTTTGAGCATCCCCAGGATTTCGTAAAAGAGGAGGCAAACGAAGCGCTAACTCGTGGAACGATCTTCCTCGGGCGTACTCGTCTTGAGGACACGAAGTGCTTCGAACATTACTCCCCTCAGAATGTCATTGCAGATGAAGATTCTCCGCCTCTAACTCCACGACCCGTTCCATAAGAGAGTCATCCGTCACCCTGAGCTTCAAGCAAGGCACTCAACCAGAACTAACCACCCACGAGACATCAAAGATAGTCCTCTGAAGACTCTTCTCCAGCACCACGTTCTTCAATCCATCTCTCTCGGATCTCGCTTCGAATAAAGAGTGGCGAAGAAACTTGAGCCTCAAACCCTGTCTGACAGCCATTAAAGGGCAAGCCTCCTCACCGCCAGGGGGTAGTTCACGAATTCTCTCTTCAAGATGCCTCATCTCGATATCTCGGCAAGCTAAGGTGAACCTCAAATGTCCTAACTCCCGCTCTGCTTTAAAAAGCATCTCCCGAGACCAAGTGAGCCCTAACTTCGTAACGCCTAGCTTAGAGCGGAGATCTGATACCTCGCTACCCTGGGGAAACCAATCAAAGAGAGAAATGTAAAATGCCCGGACTTCGAATAGAGCTACAAGATAGTTCTGAGTTCTAACTCTAAGGAGGCTAAGTACTGGGTCCAAGGGGTGCTACAAAGTTGATCCTAAGTTCAAATGCTAGTAAACTAATGAACTTTAAGCCTCGCAATCAAACACTGAGTCCAAAAAGCCCATTTCAGTTCCAGAAAGAAGATACTAGAGCGATGGCCAGTCTGCTATAAGGCATAAGTACAAAAGTGCTGAGAAAAATAACAAGAGCATATACAAAAGGTCAAGGAGCCACTTTGGGGGGCTGCTCCGCGATCGCCTCCGGTACCTCCACGATTGCAGACTGAGGATCCTCCACGACATCCTCCTCTTCCTCTCCTTCTTCTTCTTCTTCGCATCCACCGGCGCCCTCTGCCCCCTCAGCCACTTCGCCTTCAAGAAGGGTGTACAAACTGTACCCCGAGCTGTCGAAGCCAGGGACACGTGCTTCCACATGTTTAAGGGCCCTGGCGTAGGACTGTTCCATGTTCGTGCGTAGATGCGCTTTCGCCTCGGCCCTAATCGCCTCCACAGCCGCTTCCACTTCCGCTTCCTTCTTTCTCACCATGTCTTCGGCAGCCTTCATGGCCATTTCCCTTTCCCTGTCAGGCCTCTTCCTCTCCTTGTCCGCCCTCGCCATCTCCAGAGTGGTCTGCTCGTTCGCCTTCGCCAAGGCAGACTCGAGAAGGCTGATCTGAGCGGCCTGAGACTCCGACAGATGCTGCTCTGCCTCATACATATTTATGGCCTTGTCTCTCTCCGACCGATCCTTGTCACTCGCCGCTTTGAGCTCCTTCTCTTGTTCGGTGAACTGCTCCAAAAGGTGGCTAAAGTGGCACATGATCTACAAAAAAAACAAGGGGAAAACTGAGTTTAGAGCAAGGGAAATTCATATGTTTCGAGAGTCCAGTTAACTACTCACTGACATGGTCGCCCTAGCAATCTCGAGGGCAACATCTCCCACGATCTCCGCCTTCAATGCTTCTCGATCTTTCGGGGTCGACAAGTGACGAATCTCCTGCATGCTCATAACAGAGTCCCCTAGGAGGCCGTCATGCTTCATCACTCGCCAATCAGGAACGAAGAGCCTCTTGTGCTCTTCGATGAGAATCGTCTTCGGCTCGATGTGCTCTTGCCTCGAGCGCCAGTGCTGCACCGAGAGTGAATTCTTCAGCTAAGGGGTCAGGAGGGGCATACAGGACAAGAGTGACAGACAGGGCAGACAAAGTGGATGAGGGGGATTCCAAGTCAACCACCGGGGCAGCCACCGCCGAGCCCTTAGCAGTACGGCCTGACGATGACCCCACCGTTCTCTTCCTCTTCTTGCTATCGATGCCCTTCCTACCTACTCCTCCTCGATCCAATAGCATCGTTCGGAAATCCATATTAGGGGCCTCTAGAAGAACAACGACCAAAAAGTTAGTGCACGAAGAAAGCAAGATTAGAAGAAAGTAAAAACAAAGGGGAATATCTGAAGAATACTGGGGTCGATCGGACTGAGACCCCCACCGAAGAGAATCTCCTCGGTCGTAGCCTTCCAACTCAAGGTAGGGCAACCGAGGAGTTTCTATATGACCTTATCTTCCTCCATATTAAATATGGGCTCGACCTTCGCCCACCTCGGCATATCCTCCCTCCATCTCGTAGGAAAATCCCACGGTTTGCTACATCGGATCAAGAAATATTTCTCTTTCCAAAACATGATAGAGTCCGGGTTCTCGATCAATTTAACACCCAGCCGTGGTGACAAATAGTACTAGTACTCCATTTTGCTCATGCGATTGATCTGATAAAGACTTCGGAGGACGCTGAGCTGGGGCTCAACCCCCACTACTTGGCACTGCAGTATAAAGCCAATGACATGCCGCCACATGTTTGGCATGTACTAAATAGGACTCAGTCCATACCACCGCAATACCTCGGTCACGAATGGCAGTAGGGGTAGACGAAGACCGACATTGAGTGCATCAAATGGGATCAAATGGGAAGATGCACGTATCTGGCAAGGTTGCCGAACACGCTCGGAACCCCGGACCTGGAAGGAGGGTAAACTCCGCCGGTATCATAAAGCTCCTTCTGATCCGCAGCAAATCCCTCTCCGTGAGAACCGAAGGGATGTTGTCAACCTCGGAGCATTCCCTCTGCTTGTTCTTCTCATACGAAGCTGAGCTGTCGTAGACCACCTTGGCGAGAAGATCATCGGAGTACTCTCTGATTCTCCCGAGGCTAAACAGAGTAGACGGTAACCTTCCCAACTCCCCCGCTCTCCTCACCTCCTCCACTATCATCTCGACAACCACTGACCCAACAACCTCCTTCCCCTTGTCCACGGTTGGGGGGACTACCAACAACCGATCACTTCCTTGGTCCGAGGTGGAGGTCTCACTCCCAGATGACATCCTAGACATCTCGTAAAATATATAAAATAAAAATATATATATTTACCTTGATGTGACAGCTACGGTCAGAAAAGATCGTCTGAAAGCACTAACGATTAGCCGCGAACGCTAGTTGAGACACCCAGCAGTAAGAAATTTTTGCCAAGAGTAAAAAGAAAGAATGCAAAAATGAGGGGAAGAATGGAGACTTATAGTGAAAGAGGGGCGCAACTTGGGCTTCTGAGAGCTTTGGGCCCCCGAAACCGCTAGAAAGCCCACCCGAATGCTAAATGACAAAATTCGTAAAGGCGAGAACACGGTACGATGCTCAAAACTCGTTGACCAGTCAGACCGCTTCATGATTCGCACCGGATCTACATCAGCGGCTCAGATCACGCCACGTAGCTCAGATCTGTATACCGAGGATCCGAACTACCGAGCGTGAAAATGGCAAAAAACATCGCCTTATGATTCGCACCGGATCTACAACAACGGCTTAGATCACGCCACATAGCTCAGACCTATATACCGAGGATCCGAACTACCGAGAGTGAAAATGGAAAAAAAATATCGCCTCATGATTCGCGTCGGATCTCCATCAACGGCTCTGACCATGCCACATAGCTCGGATCTAAAATCCGAGGATCCGAACTATCAAGCGTGAAAGTTGCGAAAAACATCGCTTCATGATTCGCACTGGATCTCCATCAAAGGCTCAGATCATGCCACGTAGCTCGGATATAAAATCCGAGGATCCGAACTATCGAGCGTGAAAATGGCGAAGAACATCGCCTCATGATTCGCACTGGATCTCCATCAACGGCTCAGATCACGCCACGTGGCTCGGATATAAAATCCGAGAATCTGAACTACCGAGCATGGAAATAGCGAAGAACATTGCCTCATGATTCGCACTTGATCTGAATCGACGACTCTGATCACGCCACGTAGCTCGGATCTAGAATCCGAGCGTCCGAGCAACCGAGCATCGAAATGGGAAAAATGCTTACCTCTCGATGTGTGCACAAGATCAGAGCGCTCAGATTGAGCCACGTCAACTAGTGCCAGATCTACATGATTCGTAAAGGCGAGAACACGGTACGACGTCCAAAACTCATTTACTAGTCAGACCGCTTCATGATTCGCATCGGATCTACATCAGCGGCTTAGATTATGCCACGTAGCTAAAATCTGTATACCGAGGATCCGAACTACTGAGCGTGAAAATGGCGAAAAACATTGCCTCATGATTCACGCTGGATCTCCATCAATGGCTCAGATCACGCAACGTAGCCTGGATTTGTATACCGAGGATCCAAACTACTGAGAGTGAAACTGGCGAAAAACATCGCCTCCTGATTCGCGCCGGATCTCCATCAACAGCTCAGATCACGCCACGTAACTCGGATCTAAAATTCGAGGGTCCGAACTACCGAGCGTGAAAATGGCGAAGAACATTGCCTCATGATTCGTATTGGATCTCCATCAACGGCTCAGATTACGCCACGTGGCTCGAATCTAAAATTCGAGGACCCGAACTACCGAGAGTGAAAATGGAGAAAAACATCACCCCATGATTCACGTCTGTCACGCCCCGCTTTCCAAAATTACGGAATACGAGCACATAACATTGGCCCAGCGAATAATTTTCATCATCTATAAGCTGTTCAAGAATCTTTACAACATATCACAATATAATCAGAGTCGGAAGCCAGAAAAGTCAACCACATGCACACATGAACCAAATACCAACAAGAATACTTGAAATAAAATATATTAATCTCAAATAGTCATTATCTGAAATACACAAATAATCCTAGGTCACATTGCCCAAATACAAGAATAAATCCAAATACATGAATACAATTATTGTTCAAGTAAACTACAAGAAATAATAATAGCAAAATTTCAGCAACTAGTACATCATGTCACCAATACCGTCTGGAACCTGTTCTTCAAAATCTGCAATTCAACGAATGCAGGAAAGAGAAAAAGAGAAAAACAAGTACCCGTCAATTGCAAGTCGCGGGTCACAAATAATGTAGGATACAAGTACATGGGAAAACTAACTACCAACATGGTACACGTGTGATGTCAACATAAACAACTAGCATGGTAATGTGATCAAGTGTAACTGACATGAATCAAGTGTCAAGTAATCAAGTAAACAGGTAAACATGCAATAGGTATCAGGTAACAGGTATACAGGTAACAGGTAATCATGTAACATGATAATCAGGTATCAAATCTCATGTATCATGTAGTCAAGTATCAAGTAAGCACGTATCATGTTCAAGTATCATGTTCAGGTCTCATGTGTCAAGTCTTGTAGTTATTACTATCTAGGTAGCACTTCATGCATCCATCCTTTTACTACATGGTTGCTACAGTCAAAGCAATTTCGTTTTAGATTTCATAGTGGACCATAGAGGGCAGTGTACTCAGGTACAGGAAACAGGAAACAGGTTCATGAAGCAACAGGTACACGAATCATCCGATTCATGCAGCAACAGGTTCATGAAGCAACAGGTACATGACCAACAGGTCCGTGCAGCAACAGGTAACAGGCACATGAACCAACAGGTCTATGCAGCAACAAGTAACAAGTACATGAACCAAAGGTCCATGCAGCAACAGGTAACAGGTACATGAACCAACAGGTCCATGCAGCAACAGGTAACAGGTACATGAACCAACATGCATCAAAATGGGAAACAAGGGCTCCCTTCCGAGTACACGTTTCTGAATTATCCACTATTCGATCTTTCCCTTAAACCCCGGCTTGGTTATTTATTATTATCATCAGGTATGCATGTATGTGTCGCAAAACAAAGCAAGGATAATAGGATATAAACATGTATCAGGTCCAGGGTGCAAGATAAACAAGTACAGGTACAGGATAACACATAACAGGGTAAAACAACTAGCTTTCTAATTCAGGACAACAAGACAGTATTGTACTAAAACAGTAATTTCCGCTACTACAAACATCCAAATCTGGATCTGTCGAAGGATCTGGAAAATAGACTTTCACACGAATCTAGAGAGTATAATTAAGTCATATACTAGTTCACAACAACACAGCTCAAAACTGATTTGCATATAGAAATTAGGTTCAGCCAGAAATCAGGAAAACGAATTTAAGAGCATGAAAACAGCATGAAAACACTTTAAATAAATCCACGAAAAATCTGGAGTATTCCCCTATATGTCCAGGATCAAAATATAAAGTTTCAAAATTTTCCAGCAAAGATAGATTAGTCATCAAAAATACGAAAGCATCGAGAAAACATAATTTAACGAATCTGGAAATCTCAACACTGCTGTACGAAAACTAAGATATTTTGCAACCAGTGAATCGAAATCCGATTCCGCCAAAGGGATATGAAAATAGATAGAATTTACTAACTTTCACATTTCACAAATATTTTTCATACAGTAAAAGAAATTATAGTGAAAATAGAGTTCTTTACTGAACAGTAAGCAAAATACAGCATGAGTAGATTTTAGAAACGAGCATGAAACACCACATAAAACTTATCAATAAAATTCATCAAAATTCTTGGTAAAACCTAACTTAATAAAAAAACACTGTCCAAAATATTGGATCAAAATAATATGTATAGAATAGTTCTTGAAAATAGTTTGTTATCAAAATTACCTAAAAACAAAATCTGGAATAGATCGACACCTCTGTACTAAAACAGTCATAACTCAGTCATACGAAATCAAAATTAAGCAAGGTTAGAGAGGATTGAAAATAGACAAAATTATCTAAAATTCATCTTTGATACTGAAATCGAGTTACTGGCTGTAGCATAGACGAAAACAGCAAACAACACAGAACATCCAGAAAATACAGATTTCACACTTCTACACAAGAACATCATAACTTCAAGAATATTAATCCAAACACATCCAAACTTGAAATACAACCTACCAAGCATCTAAACATCATGATTTAGGGTTATTAACAAGTCCACGCCTATTATTTCACATGGGTATTAATCCAAACATCAATTCACATAATTATTCACATACATGCCTAAAAATCAAGAATTGGGCAAATCCTAGGTTATCACATATCAAGATTTGTGTCATGAATCATCTATGGCCAAATTATCACAATAGAGACAAAACCCATCAAGAAAAATACAATCTTTGATTGTCTCTAGACCCAACTACACTATAGGTGAACTTTTTGACTTGTATCAAACAAATGAATTGGAGTACAAGTTACTTGCCTGAAAATGACGACGAAAACGATGCAAGGAACAGGAATAATGGGAACAGATCCCGGGGTACGAACTCAACAGCAACGAATCACGAACAAGATCACGAACACAACGGGCGGCTCAGATCTGATCAGACGACCACGATCACGATCGGAGCACGGATCTTGATGATGATCAAGATCAAGATGATCAAGAAGACACTGATGGTGATGGTGATCAGAGATCGGATGGTGATCACAAACTGACGGGGATCGTATGGTCAAGATCCACGAGATCAAGAATCGGATGGCCACAAATCAAAGATGATCAAAGAACTCCAAGATGATGATAGTGCGATCCAACGGTTCATAATCAAAGATGATAATCAGGATCCAACGGTCCAAATCAAGAGATCAAGAATCAAGATGATCAAGGTGAGATCGTGAACATACGACGGTCCAAAATCAATCCATCCAAACTCCATGATCAAGAACCCATGCACAACCGTAATGGATGCATTGGCCCCGACGGCACGGCGGAGGAGCACCGGAAGAGACGAGCCAGGCAAGAGATCACCGGTAAAGGCTGATGCTGCAGTTGCTTGGTGACGGTGGCCATGGACAGGCGGCCAGGGGGGCTGCCGCAGTTGCTGGCTGCAGGCCGTTTGCTGTGGCTGGGTGGCTGTGCTGTTGTCGATGCCGGAGAGGAGGGACAGGGGGCGCAGGACAGGGCTTCAGCACTGCGGGGTTACGACAGGTCGAGGAGAGGTGGATGGATGCAGGGAGGTTGGCCGCAGGCGTCGCTACACAGGGAGAGGGGAATACAGGGAGAAAGTGATGGAGAGGGTTGGAAATGATTGGAAAGTGATGGGTTTGCGGTGCGGCATGTGCATGGGGAAGACGAAGAGGCAGGTAACGTGGGGGGGGGGGGAGATGGGTTTATATATATGATGGGTTGTTTAGGGTTAGGCTGATATAGGGGTGCATCGGGTTTGGGTTGTTGGGAAAAACGGGTTAGGGTAGAGTGTGTAAATGGGTATAGGGTAAATGGGTTTTAATAAGGTTAAATGGGTATGTGTATTTAAATAATGGGTTTTTAAATAAAAATCCAATAAGAAAATTTAAATACAATAACTAATAAATATAATTTATAAAATAATGTAATTTTAACAACAATAAAAATAAAATAAAATAAAATAAAATAAAATAATAATGCAAATAATAATGCAAATAATAACACTAGCAAAATAATACAGATAGTGACAATATTAATAATAATAAAATGATAAAAATAATAAAAGTAATAATAACAATAATAAGAACTGTATTAAATAATTCGTCAGGTAAATCCAAAAACCATTGAAAAAAGTGATTCTAAAGGCGATTCAAAAAACAAATTTCCCTTCTTCCTCGGCATCTTCTCTCCCCAGATCCCGTCGATCCACCCTCTTTCTCTCCTTCTCCCTTCAATCAAGTTTGAAGAGCTCCCAAATCCCTTCCTGCCCATCTCATCCTTTTCGATTTTGAATCGAAGCCCTTCATCCTCTCTCTCCGCTGGAGGCCTAGTCTCCTGTGCCTCCCTAACTTTCGGCTGCGCTCCTTGGGCCTCTCATTGCGTTGTGTGGCGTTCCTCCCCTTGTGCTCTTCTATCGGCCATCGCTGTGGTCGCCAGCCCCGAGTTTTATGGAGATTGCGTTTGTTATTTCAGATTCGGAGGCTTCCCCCGCCGTCTCTGATCGGCTAGGTTTGAGCAGTCTCCATCTCCGCTCAGCAACATCTCGCCTTCCATCAGCTCTAAGCAGCAAGTCTCACAAACCAATCACTGTAAGTTTTTGGTGCATTGGTTATTCTCTATTTGTTTTTCGCTGTTGTTTCGTCTTGTTTCTTTAGCATTTTTTTCTATTGAGATCTCTCTTGATCTCGTGACCGTTCTCCCTCCTGCCCTCTCTTCTCATGTTCTTGTGGTTCTATCGCTCGCTCTGAGATCTGACTCTGACTGTGCGAGTAAAGGTTTCGTACTCTTTATCGATCTTCTGTGTGTTGTTAGTTTGGTACTCTTGATCTATTTAACAAGATCATTCCTGCACCGATCTATGTTCGAGATCAATTTCTTTAGATCCCCTTCAATGTTATTCTGTCATTTTTTCTCGTTCAGGTTATTTTCAACACCTTCAACGTTCCTGTGTTTACCTTTTGCTTAGCTTTCTTCGTTCATTTTAGCATTCTCGCGCCTGTTTGTGGTATTCCCATGGTTTTTTATCAATTTTGAGTGGCTCGGGTCGTTTCGACCCCGTGGTATATGTTCTTGGGTTGCCAATTTCATTGTTGGCTTTCGACCTGGATCGGTAGCGATCCGTCATTCCCTTATTTCGAGCATCTTGCTTCCTTAACTGATCTCTATAGTATCAGTTTTCTCAGCCCGGATCGGGTTTCCTCTTTCTTTCTTTCTCCTTTTCCCCCTTGGCGTTCAGATTGCTTCAACTCCAACTTACTGGCTTTCCCATTTTTTTTCAATTGTCCAGTGCCGATTGGAGTATCGATTTGAGGCATTTTAGGCCGGTTTCTACCATGTCTCTATTTGCTTCGGTCGCTAGACCTAACTGTTTAGCGACGATTCAGGCTTTGAGGAGTGACTCGTCGTCTCCTCTTATGGCTAACTCTTATCTCCCTCGGTGCTCTCCTTTCATCACTATTTCCCCTTCTGCTTGTAAGTCCGACCCGCTTCTGGTTTGTCATAGATGCCTCCTCCCTGGGCATTTCAAACGTGAGTGTGTGAATAAATTGAAGTGCTTTTTCTGTAATAGATTTGGTCACTCGCGCAGTCGTTGCTTTGCCCTTCAAAAACTCCTTGGACTTCCCAGAGGCCACCCATTACCAGCCAAACTTCTCTCCTTTCTTAACTACCCTCTTTTAAAGCGCAAGCTGCATGCTTGCTTGGCTAAGAAGTTGAGTTTTGAACCTGGAAAGGACTTTGACTCTTCTGCTATTGTTCCTTGTCCAGCGGTGAACTTCCCTACTTCTTCCTCTGTTCATTGTGATTCTCTTGCGATGCTTCAACATCCTAATATTGCTAACCTCTTTAAGGATCGCAAGGTTTCTTCGTATCTAGTCTTCTTCCCCCGATTGGGCTCTTTCAAGGCTCGTCCACTTTCCTTTTCAGGGGCGCCTTCATTGAAATTAAGTCTTCTTAGTAATTCTGGATTGGTTAAATCCGTTTCTTCTTCGCGCTCCTAGTTTCACAGTGCGTTGGGGCACGTTCGGTATTGCAGCATTTCAAACCCTGTACCTTCTGACAAAGCTATTGATTATTTGGAGGCTCCGTCTTTATTTTATAATTTTCCCTGTTCTATGATCATTTCTTCTCCCAAACTTTCTACGCTCTCTTTTCATTTTCCGGGATGCATCTTCTCGGTGTATCAACATTTAGGGGTGCTATCTTCGATCCATCATCTCCTTAGGGAGGTTTTGCACAGCCTGCGCTCTTTGCCCCTCAAGTCTTCGCCGAGTCTAGATGGTTCTTCTTTCGACGGTTTTGCCTATCTTACTAACTCCTTCACCATATCCTCGTCGGTTGCCTCCAGTGTTCATTTTTCCCCTTCGTGCCCCAACACAGACGAAGCGCAATTGTTTGACCCTGCGGCTTTTTCGTCCACAGTGGTGAAGGTGGTCCCTCTCCCCGTTAAGTGGAAATACATTAAGAAAGTCGGTAATAATGTGCAGATTCGTGTGAGTGCGCGTCTTCTTGCTAGGAAAGCTTATTCTGTGTCAGCTCCTCAGTTTGTGCACAGTTGAGATTTCGCGATGGCAGCCTGGCGATTTCTTTGGGTGCCGCTTTTGTCTCTCTTGGGCTCCTCGAGTAGCTGGCTTTTTCGCGGGGGGGATGATTTTTTAGCCTTCGTATTTTCCCGACGCTGTCTCTTGTTTCCTTTCCACATGTGGGTGAGGGAGGGTGTGTTGGCGCCTTTTCGTGCGTTGTTTTTCGGGCCGATCGCTTCGTCTCCCTGTTCGGTGGTTTTCATCTGATGTTTCGAAGTTTACTTTTGGGCAAGCTTTTCAGCTTTCTTTGGGTTTATTAGTTTGTAATTTTCTTTCTCTTTTTCCTATTTGTTGTTTATTTTGTCTGTTTTACTTCTTGGAAAACCTCTGATGATGTGTCTGTAATTTACATTATTATTGATTTATATATTTTTTGATGGCTGGAGCCTATTGGCTCTATCCGATATATCAAAAACCAGAACTGTATTAAATACAAAATCATAGAAATATAGTTACAGCTCAAATTATGGATCAAAAATAGATTTTAAATGAAAAATCCAATAATACATTTTGACTAAAGAATTTTGAAAACCGGAAAAAAATAATTTGCAAAAATTTTTAAAATACAGGAAATACAAAAAAATACATTCTTGGGAAAATAGGGGTTACAGCGTCGATCTCCATCAACGGCTCTGATCACGCCAAGTAGCTCGGATCTAAAATCCGAGGATCCGAACTACCGAGCGTGAAAATGGCGAAAAACATCGCCTCATGATTCACGCTGGATCTCCATGAACGGCTTAGATCATGCCACGTAGCTCGGATCTAAAATCCGAGGATCCGAACTACCAAGCGTGAAAATGGCAAAGAACATCGTCTCATGATTCGCCCTTGATCTCCATCAACGGCTCAGATCACGCCACGTGGCTCGGATATAAAATCCGAGGACCCGAACTACCGAGCGTGAAAATGGCGAAAAATATTGCCTCATGATTCGCGCTGGATCTCCATCAACAGCTCAGATCACACCACGTAGCTCGGATCTAAAATCCAAGGATCCGAACTACCGAGCGTGAAAATGGTGAAGAACCTCGCCTCATGATTCGCGCTTCATCTGAATCAACAACTCTGATCGAGCCATGTAGCTCAGATCTAGAAGCCGAGCGTCTGAGCAATCGAGCATCGAAATGGAGAAAATGCTTACATCCTGATGCGTGCACATGATCAGAGCATCTAGATCGAGCCACGTCAACTAGCGCCAGATCAACCGTCTGATCGTTCGGAAATTCACGCCAGCGACACGATCGATGCTCCATATTGTGCCACGTTATTATTTAATTAATTAATTCTTGTATTTTATTATTAATTTGAATTAATTATTTTAAAAAATGCAAAAATAATTAAAATTCAAGAAAATTAATTAAAAATTCAAGAAAATTAATTTAAAAATCTAAATAATAATTATAAATTCAAAAAAAAAATTGAACTCCTGGATAAATAATTATTAATTAGAACGTGTAATTAATACTTTTTGAAAATAGATTGTTATTTCACAAAATTGAATAAATGATTCGAAAAATAATTAAAAAATTAGAAAAAATCAATGAAAAATCCTGAAGATACCACCAACGTGTTTGAATACGAGGCAGGCTCAATTGAACGTTGTTAAGCCTCGTGAGCAATTCTAAAGCTCCAAAAAAACTCCGATAAAATCTCGTACGCCATTAAAAGAAGAAAACTACTCCCCCATGGCTGTTAAACTCAGTCTTGGGGAGTAGGAGGCTCGTGATATGGCTAAAAATGGGATTAAGTTGAGACCGTTCAAACCGGACATGAATCTTAAAGCTCTCAGGGGTAAACGGTAATTTCCACCACAAACGGGTCTGGATTGGAAATTGGGTCTTTCTTCAAAGCCCAATAACTCAAAAACGGATCTGTCCTATTGGGTATGGGTAGCAACCCGTTACAAACCAATTCAGATATTTAAAGAGTAATTCAAATTCATGGTTATCTCTAAGAGGCGGTTTAAACTACCTCTCTTATCATGAAACGAGTTTAAACTCTACATCTTATCCAAAAACACCGAGACATAGAGATAAATGATTATCTCTAAATAGTCTCTTAAGGCGACTATAAATACCCCTCTCCCCCCACCATAACGATGTAATCAATATTTTTCCACATAAACGCTCTTTCGTAATCTTTCTGATTACTGACTTGAGCGTCGGAGTGTTCGTTGCCGGGATTCACCCCGGTGTATCGAACTTTTTGCAGATTAACGACAGCGGCAAGGAATTAGTCAAACGCCGGTGAAAGTCAACAGGTTTGCCTTATTCATTTATTAAAGAATCCACAAATTCATCTGTTTGCTTCCACACCAAAATCAGCAGCAACAAATATGATTACATATATGTTAATGTTGTAGTGTTTTTCATATATTGCATCATTTAGAAAATGTGTTATAGGCAAGTGTCCACAAGTAACCTTTAATAGTAGTTTACAATAATTTAGTACAGTAGTATATATTTATATATATATATATATAAGCAGGAGTTAGGTTCTAATAATCTCCTATGACTAGATGAGCATTCAAGAACGTGATGAATGGTGTAAATTGTTCGTGCAATGCCCACTGAGCAACTATAATTATCCTACGGGTGAAACAATGTTCATATCAATATCCTTTCTCTCATATATAAATAGGAAGTTTCTTCATATGGTGTTTGGTATTGTTCTGCGGGTTTGTCTATGAACGATGCACGTTGCTTGTATTCCTCGTTCGTATCATGGCATGGGTGGTTAAAAAAATTTACTCCATGTCCTTTAGACGATGATGCTGTATGGAAAACCCAAATGATTCTTTATGGAAAAAGGAACTATATTTGCCTTACAATCGTTCAAGCTGCTTGGTTTCTTACTAGTGCTAGTTGTGGTTGTAAATAGGTGTAAGCTAGAGTTACACGTAGAGTTGGTATCGGGTCCTATCGGGTCGGGTTTTCCACTATCCGGATCCGGACTTGGTTCCTCATAGATCCAAAAATTGGACCCGGACCCGGACTTGCAAGAACCGGGTCCGGGTCCGGATCCTAGTTAAAAAAAATACCCGTCCGGTCCGGTAGTAGAGAATGAATATTTGCACTTAAGTATTTTTGCACCCGATACTATACGATTCTAACAATTTTTGCACTTAAGTACATGAATTAATATTATATTTACATATCTATCTTCAACCATTACTTTTATATGTATATTCCTATAACCCTATCATTCAAATTCTATATGTTTGGGGGTATTTTTTAACGGGTCCGGTCCGGATCCGGGTCGGTTCTATATTGAACGGACCCGGACCCAAACCCGAAAGTGCATCAGATCTTATTTTAGGACCTGAACCCATACAGATCGGGTCGGTTCTGGTCCAATACCAGGTCCAGGTTGGGTCCGGATATCGGATAAATGTGGCAGTGCTAGTCTTACAACCAAATACTTACGATTTCCTTCTAAAAACAATTTGGCTCGGTTATTTAAAATATTCTTGAAGTTTCACAGAAGATGACGATTTTCAAAATGGGTTTTGTGGAAAAGTTTAAAAATACAAGATATTTGGCAATTTATTTTTTTAAAAAAAGATTCCAAGAAAAAACCTCAAATGTTGAATCGATAAATGTTTTTGGCTTCTCTTTTGCCGCTGAATTGCCGACTACAGATTCTCAGCTCGTCAGCGTCAAGTCAGCCGTTCCTCCTATCTCTTCTAAATCAGTTTGTGGTCCAAAACAAAACAAAACAAAACAAAACAAAAAAAAAAAACAAACAAACAAACAAAAGAATGTCGCGAAATTAAATTAAAGATATTCTATAATAATTACGTCACGAGTGACAAAATGATCCAAGTCCTTAATCTTGGATCCGATTGTTGCGAAGCTCACAAGTTGAAGAGGATGAAGAGAGTATCAGAAATGTCGGAGAGATTGCAAAATGTTGTCTTGTGAAGGAGTAGTTTGTAAATAAGCGGGCAATCTTTCATTAAAACCCCTGTAAATAGTAGTGTGCATCGCACGTAATACAGCTGTAAGCTGTGTATTGGTGAGGGAAGGTCCAGATGGGGCCCACTCTCAGCTGAACCTGTTAGGCGGTTGTGGTCCTGATAGTAATCTCCGTACTCTGCATGTGTTGTATCCGTTGTATAAAAGAAAACTTAGTAACCCATTTGGGATTATGGATGGGAATTAAAACACTTCGTCTTCTATTCATTGTTCTTCTTCCCTCTCACATCTTGAGCTCAAACTAGGGTTTGCAGGTCGATGGCGAGAAGACGACCGCTACGTCCACACACGCTGCCGGAGGTCGAGCTGGAGCAATGGTATCTGAGCCAGGTCTAGATCAGAAGACGGCAATCGATCAGGAAGTGGACCTAGAACCAATCCCAGGGGCTGAGAATCCTATAGAATCTGGAACTAGACCTCATTCTGGTTCTAGAGAATGGGATCAGATTGCGCGAGCGACTGCCGGTGACGGGGATGCTACTCACAAGCAGTCCAGCCTTGAAGCCAGGATCGATCGAACCGAGAGGGCGATTGAGAGGTTGCTAGAGGATTCTACACTACGACATCACCCTCATCGAGTGCCTCCTGAATGGCATCCAGAAGGTAGTGGGAATGATTCCGAGGGAGGTGGAAGTATTCGTAGGTCTCCAGGTGTTCGAGATCGGAATATTAGTCGACAAAGGGAAGAAAGGGCTCGAGATCGGTATTTAGAAAACCAAGGAGACTCCAGGGAAAGGCAGAAACCAAGGAATCATCGTCAACACCAAGGTATGGCCAGTAATTTTTTCCCTAAGCATCCAAAGATAGATTTACCAAGCTTTAATGGGTCAGGAGATGTCATGAACTGGGTGTATCATATGAAGCACCATTTCCACACTCAGAGAGTGAGTTATTATGAGAAATTGTCTTTCTGTGTTTACTATTTGAAAGGAGAGGCATTATTATGGTGGAGATGGTATGAGCAACAGGAGAATGGGGTAATTGATTGGGAAATGGTGAAGAAGGAGTTGTTGTTGCAGTTTAGGCCATCTGAGCTTGATGAACCTGAGGCTACTCTATATAAGTTGCAGCAAAATGGCACTGTCTTGGAGTATCATAGAGAATTTCTCAAGTACAGTCATCTGGTGAAGAATATTTCCATGTCTTCCTTGGTGAGTTGCTACATTTCTGGTCTTAAGGTAGAGCTGAGGAAGGAGGTTAATTTGAAACACCCCCAAAATGTCCACGAGGCTTATAAAGAGGCAATAGCTAGGGAGTCAATCTTAGAGGATCACAGGAAGGTTTGGAAGCACTCTTGGTTTACTAAAAGCTCCTCAAGTACTATTGTACCCTTTCAATATCACAAACCCAGTGTAACTGCAAGTAACCCTCTGTCAAACAAACTTAATACTCCAACCACATTATCAGTAGTCCCTTTGTCAGCTGCCCAAACTAGATATAAGGATTCCAAGATGTTGCAATATATGAAGGAAAGGAGGGAGAAAGGCCTTTGTTTTCACTGTGATGAGAAGTTTGTGAGAGGCCATAAGTGTGCGGGGAAGACTTTCATGCACATGATGGGGGCCTATGAAGGAAGTTCTTTCATGCAAATGCTTGGGGCTTTCGATGATGAGCTGCCAGAGTATGAATCCAAGGTGGAAGACGAGCCGAACAGTGAGCTGATGAATAAGGATTGTCATGAGAAATCTCCAAATCCTGACATAGCTGCTGATATGGATAAAAATAGGATTAAATCGGGATCGTTCAAATCAGGAACGAATCTTAAAGCTCTCAGGGATAAAACAGTAATTTCATCTACAAACGGGTCTGAAATGGGGACTGGATCTTTCTTCAAAGAACAATAACCCATAAACGGATCTGTCCTATTGGGTATGGGTAGCAGCCCGTTACAAACCAATTCAGATATTTAAAGAGTAATTTAAATTCATGATTATCTCTAAGAGACGGTTTAAACCAAACCTCTTATCATGAAATGATTTAAACTCTACATCTTATCCAAAAATACCGGAACATAGGGATAAATGATTATCTCTAAACTGTCTTTAAGGCGACTATAAATACCCCTCTCCACCCACCATAATAAGGTAATCAATCTTTTTTCACATAAAGCTCTTTTATAATCTTCCTGATTACTGACAAAAGCGTCGGAGGGTTCGTTGCCAGGATCCATCCCAGTGTATCAAAATTTTTTGCAGGTCAACGGCAATGGCAAGAAACCAGTCAAATGCTGGTGAAAGTCAACAGATTTGCCTTATTCATTTTCTAAAAGAATCCACAAATTCATTTGTTTGCTCCCACACCAAAATCAGCAGCAACAGATTGGCGCCATCTGTGAAAAACGAAAAAGCAATCCAACCTTCATTAACAAAAGTCAGTTTCAAACCATGCATCCGAAAAAGACGGGGAAGGCAGCAACCATGCCTCTAAAAAAGAAGGGGAAGGCAGCAGGCTCCAGCCGAAGAGCCACTCCTCTTCCTTCTCCTCCTCTTGTCCAAGGTGTCCTTCCTCAACTCAGTCAGCAAGTTCAGCAACCGCAGCCTGAAAAGCCTCCTCCTCAACAGGCCCCTCCAAGGTATCGGGGGGCTGCCCCAAGGGGCTCTCGTCAAAGACGTCCAAAGCAACTTCCTCATCATGACCATGTTTCGGTCCACCATCCCTCAACTGACTGTATGGCTTCTCAAAGTCCTCTAGGGCCAGTTCTCCGTCAGATAATTCTTAACCGTCAGTAGGGGGTCGACCACCGAACTCGCTTGAATAAATGGCGAGCCCCTGAGGAAGTCTCTTAACCTAAGCACCCAGGGGCCTCGAGAGTCTGGATCCCCCGTAGACCAAGGACCAGAAGATCCCCTCCCGCGAGGAGGCGAAGAGAGTCCCCTCCATATCATCGGTGGAGAAGTCATACTCTAGTAAGCCGAGCTACACCTAGGGATCGCCGAGTTGGAGGGGCACCAGTCGATCTGGCCGAGCTCCAGAACTTCAAACAAGATATCATGTAAGTTCTTAATATTTCTACGAGTTAGGATCAGCGTGCCCCTAACCGTCACCATACTGCCACTCATGAAGGAGAGTCCCGATGGTCGACTAGATCCGACCGAAGGGATGAATCGGTCCGCCGCCGTCTCCACGAGATGGAGAGATGCCTCAACAAGATAAATTCCGAAAAAGAACAACAGACCAATAAGTTTCAGCCAACCAGCCCCCTTTCTCTAAGCCATCATGGAAGCTCCGGTCCCCGAAGCCTTTAAGAGACCCCACGTTGAATCCTACAATGGGGAGTCAGACCTGGCCGATCATATCGAGAGTTTTGAAACTGCAACGCCCCGATTTCCATACACTGGAAAACCGTGACATAAGCCGGAATCTTTTCTTTCGATTAGCCACAATACACCGAAAAACAGGAAAATTTAAAAGTTTTTATTCAACACAAATGTAGTACAAGTCTGAATATTATAAAACTGCAATACATTACATCAGTGTTACAATAATGCCATACAAGCCCAAGTGTTACAAACTTTCAATAAAAATTACATCAGAGTATAATGAATAATATATAACACTTGGTAATTGACTTGGATGCTTCTCAACAATTAATAAATTTACAATTGAAACAATGGTAACCAACATATATTACAATTGAAACAAAATCAACACTTTGCTTCTCTTGCCTTGAGTCCTCCTGAATCCTGTAACGCCCCGAATTTTCAATATAATACCTTAGAAATACGTGGCACAATTTTCAGCATCAACATCAATTGCAATAGTAAATATAGCCAAAAATACAGATAATTTTATTTTAACTTTCATTACAATAATCTTTACAAACACAGCGGAATACAAAACACCTTGAATTACAAACTTTTCTTTACAACACATTCATTTACAAATTTTACACAAGCTCTATTATCTTTCTAGCACAAGCATTCAAATCCCAAGCTATAAGCATCTACCTGTAAAACATGAGGCTAGAGATAACCCTAACCCCCAAAACTATAGGGGTCAGCCATAACGGTGTGTGTGACATAAAATAAAACAATATAAATAAATCATAGAGCATAGAGTCATAAGCAACATGTATTGACAGCAAGAATAAATGAAATGAGATATGACAATAAGTAAAGCATGAAAACATCAAGAAATATAAGATAGTAAATAGTAATACATGAAAACATCAAGTGAATATAGACCAAGTGTCAAGTGTAGAAAAAACAGGAAAACACAAGCATAAAACCAAGTCAAGAAAACACAATCTCTATATGCTGACTCTCTAATGCATTCCATAGTACAAAGGTCCGGTGCAAGCCCTTATCGATCTCCACTTTATAGGGTTAAATCTCTCGTTATGCAACTAATCCTACTACGGTGATTGGAAACAAGATCCAGAATACTCCGCGAATAGGCACCACAGCCCTCGACGCGCAAGCATCATGTAAGATAGCTAAAAAACTGGAGAATCACCTCCCAACCGTGTACCCCACGAATAGGCTTGCAAGTCCCTCGATATGCAGATACACCAACTACATTTCGTGAATAGGCCTGCCAACCCTCGATATGCGGATGCACCCTGCATGCTCCGTGAATACGCCTGCAGACCCTCGACACGTGAACATACAAATGTCCTCTCGAGACAGAATAATAAACAGTCCTGAAACACATCCGTTGGACTAACAAAACCATGAGCCTATACTTATGTTTTCCAAGTTCCATCACATTTTCACTAGTGCCTGTCCTTAGGTTGGTTATTATTGAAAACACAAAACTTTCCCTCTCTAGAGTTAGTGTATCCTGCTGGACTTAAATACTCAACAACAACCCCAAGACCTAACTGGTCTAAATCAACAAATCTCAACTGCCGGTTCACAAGACTCCCATTCAACTCCTAGAGATATCATCAAGATCAAAACTCACAAATCCATCGTCAAAACGATCATATGAAGGAACTTCTCCAATCAACAAACCCAAATCTTTTATAAAATTTCAGAATCCAAACCCAACAATAAAACATCTTGAAAACATATGTTCTGTAGAAAGGATAATATTTAGAATAGTAAGTTATTGATCCAAAACTTTTAAAGAATCAATCGTTTAATGAACATCAGGATAGCTCAAGAAAACATCAGTAACAGTCGACTGTAAACCGGAGTCGGTCGACTGTCCAGAGCGAAAAACCAACACTTCAAGAAAATAATTCTAAGTAATGGCAGTCGACTATAAAAGTTATCGGTCGACTGTCCAGAGCGAAAATCCAAAACTTCGCGAAAACATCAAAACAGAGCAGAGTCAGTCGACGGTAAAAATGGGTCAGTCGACTGTTCTGCGTAAAATCCAAAACTTTAAGAAAACATAAATCAGAGGAGACCAGTCGACTTTGTAAAGTGGTCAGTCGACTGTCCCGCATGAAAATTCAATACATCAAGAAAACAAAAATCTGAGCAGTGACAGTCGACTGTATAATCTGGACAGTCGACTGTTTCACAGGAAAATCCAACACTTATAGAAAACATTAATTCTGAGCAGAGACGGTCAACTGTTTAAGGAAGCCGGTCGACTGTCCCGCAGGAAATTTCAAGACTCAAGAAAATACAACCAAGACCCGACAGTCGACTGTCGACATTGGTCGGTCGACTGTCAAACCTCCAGACTGCAGTTTTAGTTGTGCACATTTCAATCGATACGAAGTTTTACTTTATAAAAACGAAATCTACACATAAGACTCAATTTCTTCAAAAACAATGAGATACGATATTCATGTAAATTGTTTGTGCATGTTCGTGCACCAAAGAAAACTTCACAAATCCATTGATTAGAAATAATAACATATTCATATTTAAATTTTAGTATTTGAGAAATCCATATTCAAGTAAAACCTCTCACAAATCACAAAATCCCCCAATTTAGTCAAAATGTATCAAACCCAAATCTAGTCATCACAACTCAAATCCTCAAGACACGGTATTTTAATCCATTACTCCTTCTCAAAATTTCTCAAACACAATATCAACTATTCTCAATAGTTAATTCATGAACAAAAAAACAAATTTATCATTAACATGGTCAAGTTGCATTCATCTAACTCACCAATAGTCGAAAATCTCATCTTTAATCAATTTATGCATAACATTCACCATACTCAATCAAATCAGCAATAATCCAACAGAAATAGCCTACTCACAATTTATATTGGGTTCTCCTACAATCTAAAATTATCCACATGCAATTCTACTACAAATAACTAGTGAAAAAAATCTAAATTTTAACTTATCAATTCATCCAATCCATCATATGTATTCATATCAAAACCCTAGCATGCTTTCTAATAGATGAAACACCACATACAATATTTAAAGAACAAAACAAAACAATTTATATCACTCACCTTGTTGAAGAGATCAAACGAATATGATAAACCAATAGGAAAAATCCCTCCTTCGCAAGAAATCCAAGATCTCCTCCTTAAAGCTTCAAGAAAATAATAATAATAAAACCTTTGTGTAGTGCAGCGAAAGACGGCTGCACTCCATCTTTTAAATAGGCCAGAAATCAAGAGAATTAGGGTCTTGAACATATTTACAAAAATACTCCTTTTAAATATAACTTTACATGTATAGATCCATATACTTGGAAACTTGATAAAACCAATTTATTTGAGATTTCAAAACAAAAAAAAAATCATCATAAAGTCAGCCGGCACTGTTTGAAAAGCCTAGAAAATGAATGTACACTTTTACCCCTCAAAATGACAATTTTGCAAAAATATCCTCTTTTATCAAAACTTGTAAAATAAACCAAATTCATCAAAACAAAAAGTAAAATTTTTAACCCTGAGTTGACTAGGCATTATACCCAGCCCAAAAATCCAAAAATCTGGAGTTTTCACCCCATTTGGTAATTTTGCACAAAAGTCCTTCTGTTTATAAGATTTGCAAATAGGTCCAATAAATATCAAAAAAATCCAGAAAAATTAAAAATAATCTCAAATAATAAATAATGATTCTCCACAAAATAATTTTGGACTTTAAACTTCCAAGAAAATATTTTTACGTGTTTTTCACCTGTAAAAAGGATAAATCTTCAGAAAAATATTTATTAAATCACCAAAATCATTTTGATTCATTTATAACTCGTAAAAATAATATTTAAAAATATGGGATACTACAAATCCTGTAACTATAATTTTGCAATCCAGTACCTATTGAAGTGGGGACGCTTTAAGGCTGATGACTAGCAGCGATTCTCAACTTTAAATAAACAGATTGATGAAAAGAGAAACGTGTATATATAATTGATGTGTTAGTGTATACTATGACTTAGAATCAAATGCAAGATTGAATAATGCAATGATGCACTTATTCTAATGCAAGAAATTCTCTAGAACAGTATGCAGCCCATACTACATAAGCCCATAACAAGCCGTTTCTTCATATATAGGAATTTGAACCCGCGCTATGAACTATACTCTTGTACTCAACATGTTTCTGAAGATACGACGTGACTGATGAGGTTGCTCTGAAATGGTCTAATCGCGCCATTCGCAATCTATAACCCCTGTTTTTTATTTTCTGTATTTTGGGAGTATTTTTTTTCCCTGTATATTTATTCATCTTGTATTTTCCGACTCTTTTGAACCATGTATTGGATCTTCTTTTTCAATATATTCATCTATTTGATTTGTTGTCTTCTTACTTGATCTTCTTGATTCTATTGTTCATGTACAATTTCATCCCCGTTTGATCGAGCCATTATTTTGATTCTCATTATAATTGTTCATGTCCTATTTATCTATTTATTTTGTTTCCACCTCTTTACTGGATCACTCTACAATTCTATGTGGATCTTCTTAAATTAATCCTATTCAAACCAAACCCAATTCCTTATTAAATCCTACCCGCATACACTATAACCCAGTAACACCCAAACCCAATACACATTATCAACCAAAACCCTAATAACCAACTCCTATAATATCACCTATTGTGTAACCCTAATCCTATATCACCAGTCGTCACCAAAACCCTATTCATCCCCTACCTCTTTACTCCCGACCTCTCATCCTCTATCAACCCATCTCCCTGTGCCCTGTGCTCCTTCCGATCAGCACCCCCGTGTCCCTGCCATCCTCCTGCATCGCGTCAGCCGACAACCCCCGTCCTCCCTGTGCGCCGTCGCCCTCCCGAAGCAGCAGCCAGTCGCTCAGCCACACTGCCTCGACTTCCCCCTGTTCCACTCTCCTCCCCGACCATCGCAAGGAAGTCACACCGCCCTGTTCCCCTGCCTTCCCTGCCTCAGCACCGACGATAGTGTCGTCCCCCTCTATGCCGTGTCGCCCTTACGACGACAGACTGCAACAACAGTAGCATCAGCTGCTACCACCGTCGTCCCCATTCAGCCGTCGCCATTCCCTCATGCTTCCGATCTCTCTCTCCCTCTCTTGTGTGCACGTGTTGATCTTGTGAGTTCGTGAGTATTGTGTTCGTGTGATCGCATGTTCGTAGTTTGGGATTTGTTCGTTGAGTTCGTTGCCCGGGAATCCATTCCCATTATTCTTTCTCTTTGCACCGTTCCTGTCGTCGACTATAAGGCAAGCAACTTGTATTCCTTTTTGTTGTATAATACAAGTACTAAATCCGCCTGTAGTGTAGTTATGTTCTAGAGACAATTCTTGTGCAAAATCCCTGTTATATCTTGTCTCTATGTGTTGATCTGCCCATAGTCGTCCCTAGACACACACATGATATGAAATATAACTTAGATCTAATTAATCCCTATTGCATATATGTATGTTGGTCGTGAACCCAAATATGATGTGAGAATCTTGCATGCTTGACGTGTTATAGTAGTATATCCTGTTGTTGATCTGTTAGATACCCTATACCATGTTGCTTGGACATCTAGTATACCCTATTTCACACTTTGTTATGATTTGGATGTGTTTCATATGATCTAGTTGATTTTATGCATGAAGAATACTTCTGTCCTTGTTGTTACCCCATTTTTGTTCAGTATTTTAGACCCTATTAAGGTCAGTATATGAAAACTATTTGTGAATATGAATTATAGAGAATTATGTCTACTTTCTAGAATTTCTGACATATCTCAGTTTCAATTTGTGAGTTGCAAGTTATGGCTATTTTACTACAGACATGTAGAAAATTACAGATTCGGTTTTATATGAATTCTGGAGAGTAATCTATTTTTATACTGATGAAAAAAGGTAATATTTTGATCCAATATTTTGCTGAGTACAACTAGACCTGATTGGGATTAACCCCTAATTTTTGTGGATTTAATTGATAACTTTTATACACTATTCTATACTTACAAACAACTATTATACTTGCAGAATTTTCACGTTGTTTAGTAAAGAACCTTAATTTCAACTTGATTCTATTTGTTGTTTGTAAAAACTTTGTGAATATGAGTTGTATCCTACTGTATCTATTTTATCACCCTTTTGACAGATCTGGATTTCGATTTATATTTTGTGATTTATTTCAGTTTTAGTAATGCTGTGTTTATGATTCCAGATTTATAAATTTGTTGTATCTTGTTTTTTTTCTGATTTTAATTGACTATTCTATCTATATTGAAAAATTATGAAACTTTATTTTATGATACTAGACATACTAGGGAATACCCGAGATTTTTCGTGGATTTAATTAGAAAGTTTTTATGCTGTTTTCCTGTTTATGAATACAAACTTCTGATTTCTAGCTGAACATGTTTGCTGGATACAATTCTGTTTTGAGTCATATTTTTGTGAAATACTATATGACTTACATAGGACGAGAGTCTATTTTCCAGATTCTCTAATGGATCCAAGTTTGCATATTTGTGGCAACGGAAATCCCAGATTTGGTGCAGTACTGTCTTGCTGTCCTGAACTAGAATTTTTGTTGTTCTATCCTTTCATGTGTTATCTATCACCTGTACATGTTTATCTTTTAATCTGAAACTGATACTTATTTATGCCATGTTATTCTTACCCTGTTTGTGACACATACATGCCTGTTTGATAATAATAATAAATAACCAAGCTGGGTTAAGGGAAAGATCTAGTAGTGAAAAATATAGAAATGTGTACTTAGAAGGGGGCCTGTGTTTTCCACATGTTACGTGTTCATGACTACATGATACACGATCCTATTTACCAGATTACCTGACTGCACGCTTCCCTATAGGAAAGTGTTCTCAGAAGAGGACCAGTAGGTTCTACCTATACCTATTTACCTGATTACCTGACTGCACACTTCCCTATAGGAAGGTGTACTCGGAAGAGGACCAGTAGGCTCTACCTGTACCTGTTCCTGTATCTGTTTTTCTGATCCCTGAGTACAAGGCCCTATACAGTCCACTACGAAATCTAAACGTAACTTGTTTGAATGTAGCAACCATGTGGTAAAAACTTGGGATGCATGAAGTGCTAATTAGTTAGAATTAAATACAAGACTTGACATAACATGATACCTGTTACATGCTTACCTGTATATGCTACCTGATTACCTGTTTACCTGCTTGCATGATACCTGACACCTGTTACATGTTACCTGTACTTGTTAGTATATCATGTTACTTGATTTTGTTTCCTGATTCATGTTAATTATCCTGCTTTGTTGACATGCCTATTCTATGCTATGTTTGTTTCCGCTGTTACTCTATATCTATTTATTTTATTCCTGTACTTGTGCCTGCACTACAAGCGGCCCGTAACTTGCATTGACGGGCATTTTGTTTTCTTTTCCTCTTCTAGCAATTTATTAAATTGCAGATTATGGTGATCAGTTGCCCGATGGAGTAGGTGATCTGAGATTTTAGATGCTGGAGTTTTGCTATTATTATTTCCTATTGCTTATTGGAATAATTATATCTGTTACTTGGATTATTTTGAATTGGGCAATGTGACCTAGAATTTTTGACTTGGTTTCCAGATCTGATTTATTTGAGATTATTACATTTTGTTTCAAGTAAATTCCTGTTGGTATATTGATTCGTTTGTGCATGCGTGGTTGACTTCTCTTACTTCCTACTCTGATTATTCCTGTGAAATGTTGTAAAAATCATGACCGCTTATGGATGATGAAATTCATTCGCTTGATTTAGTTATGTATTCGTATTCCGTATTCTCTTTTTGGGAAGCAGGACGTGACAAGGTTTTTAGTGGTATCAGAGCCCATATTTGGCTAATGTATTAGTTTGACTGATATATTAGATAAGCTTGGCTCGATCTGAGATTGGCTCAACAGTACACAGACCATGCATACATGAATGAATTATAATCAACTTTGATCTGGATGCTGATTGTTTTTCATCTGGTGCAGACCATGGCTCGCAGAGGTTCCACTTCTCGTCTTCAGGAAGATCAGCCCGGGAATGAGGCCGTTACCAATGTGTTGGAACGGATGATCAATATGCAGCAAAACCACAGTAACCTTATGATGGCTGCTTTGAAAGTTGCTCGGGTTCTGCCTCCCGCTGTGCCTATGCATGCAGCTCTCCCTCCTTGTCCAGATCTGGGTACAGTCACAGATTTCATGAGGCTGCATCTTGACAGATTCTCCGGTACTGAGACGCCTTTGGCAGTTGCTTTTGGCATCAATAGTTGCCGATGCTGATAGAGTGGATGTGGTGACCATCCAGCTGGTGGATCTGGCCCACATTTGATGGAGGTCCGAGTCCGAAAGGCTCGAACAGCCAATTACTTGGGCCACGTTCACTAGGAGCTTCTTGGAGAAGTTCTTCCCTGGCAACACTTGAGTTAAAATGGAGCAACGGTTCCTGGCCCTAAAATAGGTTGGTCATCATTCTATTTTGGAATTTTGTTACATATTGTTCATGCAATGTTGTAACATTAGAATTTCTTGAAAACAGGGCTCCAGATCTGTGGATGAGTATGCAGCAAAATTTACCAGACTTAGCTGCTTCGCAACCGTTCTTGTGGCGAACGAACAGGGCAGGGCTCATAGATTCACGCTGGGACTTGAACGAGACATTCGAGTGCAGCTCGTCTCCCTTCGCTTGCGTACTTATGCTGAGGCTCTTGAGGCAGCTCGAGCTCAGGAGCAGGCTCGTGGCAGGTTGTCTCCTCCTCGGCGAACTGTTCCGCACTCTGATGTTGCTAGGCCTTCTGGTGGGCCGATTCGGAGGCCCGTTCCCACCCATCCTTTCAGGGCGACTCCCTACTCTTCTGATGTTTCCCGGGTAGCTGGCTTCTATGACTTCTGCCAGTTGGCTGGGCATAATCGTAGGGAATGTAGGCGCGCCAACCGCCGATGCTTTAGGTGTGGCGCTGCTGACCATTCAGTGCGGGATTGCCCGCAGCAGCAGCGGATGGCTCTTCCAACTGGGAGTTCAGCCCAGTAGGTAGCCCTAGCTCGTGGTCCAGTCAGGACACCGCTTCCCTCGCTGTGCCAGATTGTTAGTCGGATGACCGCTATTACTAGGAGAGGTCAGGCTTTCAACCTGATAGCTGTTGAGGCTGAGTCAACAGAGGGTGTTGTTGCAGGTATATTTTGCATTTTTGTTGTTTTGTTGTTTTTCTTTTGCTTCTTTTCATTTGCCTTGCATTATGTTTTCCTCACCCTTGATCATCGACTCTTTTTCTCTTGCTTTTGATTCTATCTTAGGTGTTATCCTTGTTTGCTCTTTTCCTGCTCATGTTCTCTTTGATTCTGGGGCAACCTATTCCTTTGTCTTTTCCCGCTTCGTGGCTCACCATCAGTTGGAGTGCAGCATCATGTCAGAGGTTTGGAACATTGTGACAAGTGGCGGTGTTGTCATTTGTTTCCGGGAGTGCAGGCAAAGTCCCATGGTTATTGGTGGCGTAGATTTCAAGGCCGACCTGATTGTAATTGGGAATTCAGGGTTCGATGTTATTCTCGGAATGGATTAGTTGGGTGAATCCCACGCCATTATTGATTGTCATGCCAAAAAAGTTGTATTCCGGATCCCAGGTCGTGCAGAGTTCGAGTTTCATGTCGGGGAGATGCCCCTAAGCCGAGCTGAGACTGCAGTTGATCAGGAAGTTTGTGCGATGGAATTGCATTTAAGATGTGAGGCTGCGCCTCTAATGGTGCGGGATTTCCTGGATGTTTTTCCAAAGGAATTACCTGGCTTATCCCCTGATAGGGATGTGGAGTACGGTATTGAAGTTCAGCCTGGTACGGTGCCGATATCGAAGAGTCCCTACAGGATGACACCAGTTGAGTTAGCAGAGCTTAAGGTGTAGATTCAGGAGTTTCTTGATTTGGGGTTTAACAGACCAAGTGTTTCACGATCGGGTGCTCCAGTCCTTTTTGTCAACAAGAAGGATGGTAGTCGTCGACTGTGCGTCGATTATCGGGAATTGAACAATGTTATTATGAAGAACAAGTATTCGTTGCTCAGGATCGATGACCTATTTGATCAATTGAGCGAAGCAGCTATTTTCCCGAAGTTGGATCTTCGTTCTGGGTATCAACAGGTCAAGGTGAAGGCGATTGATGTACAGAAGACCGCATTCAGGACCAGATATGGGCACTATGAGTATCTTGTGATGTCGTTCGGGGTCACGAATGCGCCAGCTGTATTCATGAGTCGTATGAACAGGGTCTTTTCCCAGTTCCTGGATAGATTTGTGGTGGTCTTCATTGATGAAATTCTGGTGTATTCTCGGAATCGAGAGGATCATGCTGAGCATCTTAGGTTGGTACTGCAGACTTTAAGAGAGAATCAGCTCTATGGGAAACTCAGCAAGTGGGAGTTTTGGCTCGATAGAGTTACTTTCTTGGGGCACATTATCTCGGGCGATGATATTTTCAAAGTTGAGGCTGTGAAGGATTGGCCAGTTCTCAAGTCAGTTTCAGAGGTGAGGAGTTTTCTTGGTCTAGCTGGCTATTATCGAAAATTCATCCAAGATTTTTCGAAGATAGCAGGACCATTGACTAAGCTGACAAGGAAGGATCAGAACTTTTGTGGGTCTGAGGCTTGCAGTGAAGCTTTTGCTGAGTTGAAGAGCAGGTTGACATCAGCACTAGTGCTGACTATTCCATATGGTTCAAGCGGATTTGTAGTTCACTGCAACGCTTCTGGGAAGAGTCTTTGAGCAGTTCTGATGTAGAAGGGCCGAGTCGTTGCTTATGCATCGAGGCAGTTGAGGCCACACAAGAAGAACTATCCGACTCATGACTTGGAGTTAGCGGCAGTGACCTTTGCTTTGAAGCTGTGGAGACACTATTTACTTGGGGACCGAGTGGAGATCTCCACAGACCACTAAATTTTCAAGTGCGTCTTCACCTAGAAGGAGTTGAACATGCGGCAAAGGCATTGGTTGGAGCTTATGATCGATTATGACATCAGTTTGCATACCATCCTAGTAGAGTGAATTTGGTGCCAGATGCTTTGAGCAGGAAACCGACAGCTATGTTCCTGACTCAGCAAAGAGATTTGGTTGAGCAGATGCGGAGGTTGGAGTTGGATATGTTGTTGCCGAGTTCTGATCGGAGTTATTTGGTGCTCCAGCTTCATTCGTCTCTTGTTGATCAGATTAAAGAGGCTCAGGATCGTGATAAGCAGTTTTAGGGTTTTAGAGCAGAAGTTGAGGCTGGTTCCAGAACAGATATGGTTATTCATGCTGATGGATCACTTCGTTTTGGGTGCAGGTTGTGTGTCCCGAAGGGTGAATTTCGTTAGAGGTTGCTTGAGGAAACCCACCAGTCATCGTATTCTATTCATCCTGGAGGTACTAAGATGTATCAGGACTTGAAGCTTCATTTCTGGTGGCACAGTATGAAAAGGGTTTTGGCTCGGTTTGTATCTCAATGTTTGATCTGCTAGCAGGTGAATGCAGAGTATCAGAGGACCACCGGACTTCTTCAACCGCTTCCCGTTTCGGAGTGGAAGTGGGAACACATCACTATGGATTTTGTGACCGCTTTGCCGAGGAGTCCTAAGGTTCGTAATGCCATTTGGGTGATTGTTGACCGACTGACGAAGAGTGCTCACTCTGTGTCAGACGGTCTACTCAGAGCCTAGCTGAGAAGTACATGCAAGAGATCATCAGACTTCATGGGGTTCCAGTCAGTATTGTATTCGACAGGGATATGAGATTCAGGTCTCAGTTTTGGGAGAGTCTTCAGAGTAGTTTGGGGAGTAAATTGAAGTACAGTACAACTTTTCATCCCCAGATAGATGGACAGTCAGAGATGACCATCTAGATTCTTGAGGACATGTTGAGGTCCTGTATGATGCAGTTTGGTGGATCATGGGAGGACCATTTGCATCTCTTAGAGTTTTCGTATAATAACAGCTTTCAGGCCAGTCTTAAAGCTGCACCGTTCGAGGCACTTTATGGGCTGAAGTGCAGATCACCGGTGTGCTGGGATGACATTGGTGAGAGGAAGTTGTTGGGTCTAGAGTTGATCACTAGGACAGTTGATGCGGTGACTCAGATCAGGAAGCACTTGCAGGCAGCTCAGGATAGGCAGAGGCGATGGGCAGATGTCTATCGGAGAGCTTTGGAGTTTGAGGTTGGTGACCATGTTTTCCTAAAGGTATTGCCTTGGCGGGGTTTCATTCGGTTTGGTGGTGGGGGCAAGCTCAGCCCTAGGTTTATTGGACCGTTTGATATTGTGGAGAGAGTAGGCAAGGTGGCCAATCGTCTTACATTGCCACCAGCTTTATCAGGAGTGCACAATGTTTTCCATGTCTCACAACTCAGAAGATATATCCGACATGAGAGCCACGTGATCGACTATTCTGAGTTGATCGTTCGGCCGGATTTGACTTGTGAGATTCCGCCAATTGCTATTTTGGATCGGTGGGAGAAAGTGCTTAAGAACAAGGTCATCAAGCTGGTTCATGTTTCTTGGGATCCTCACTCACCGGGTGAGTCGACTTGGGAGTTGGAGGAGGAGATTCAGCAGAAGTTTCCTCATCTGTTTGAGTAGCTTTTTTGTTTTGTTCTTTCTTTTCTTTTCGGGGTTACCTTATGTACCTTTTGTTTGAATTTCGAGGATGAAATTCTTCTTGTTAGGTGGGAAGGATTTGTAACCCCTATTTTTCATTTTCTGTATTTTGGGTGTTTTTTTCCCCGTATATTTATTCATCTTGTATTTCTCTGACTCTTTTGAACCATGTATTGGATCTTCTTTTTAAATATATTCATCTATTAGAATTGTTGTCTTCATACTTGATCTACTTGATTCTATTGTTCATGGACTATTTCATCCCCATTTGATCGAGCCATTATTTTGATTCTCATTATAATTGTTCGTGTCCTATTTATCTATTTATTTTGTTTCCACCTCTTTATTGGATCACCCTACAAATCTATGTGGATCTTCCTAAATTAATCCTATTCAAACCCTACCCATTTCCCTATTGGATCCTCCCCGCATACACTATAACCCAATAACACCCAAACCCAATACCCATTATCAACCAAAACCCGAATAACCAACTCCTATATAATCACCTACTATGTAACCCAAATCCTACATTACCAGCCGTCACCAAAACCTTGTTCATCCCCTACCACTTTACTCCCGACCTCTCATCCTCTATCAACCCATCTCCCTGTGCCCTGCGCTCCTTCCGATCAGCACCCCCGCATCCCTTCCATCCTCCTGCGTCACGTCAACCGGTAGCCCCTATCCTACCTGTGCGCCGTCACCCTCCCAAAGCAGCAGCCAGTCGCTCAACCACCCTGCCTCGACTTCCCCATGTGTTGATCTCTTCCCCGAGCATCGCAAGGCAGTCGCGCCGCCTTGTTCCCCAGCTTTCCCTGCCTCAGCCCCAACGACAATGCCATCCCCATCTGTGCCGTGTCGCCGTTCTGATGACAGACAGCAACGATAGCAGCATCAGCCCCTGCCATCGTCGTCCCCGTTCAGCCGTCGCCATTCCCTCGTGCTCCCGGTCTCTCTCTCCCTCTCTTATGTGCATGTGTTGATCTTATGAGTTCGTGAGTATTGTGTTTGTGTGATCGCGTGTTTGTTTCGAGATTCGTTTGTTGACCAGGAATCCGTTCCCGTTATTCTCGCTCTTTGCACCGTTCCAATCGTCGACTATAAGGCAAGTAACTTGTATTCCTTTTTGTTGTATAATACAAGTACTAAATACCGCCTGTCGTGTAGTTGTGTTCTAAAGACAATTCTTGTGCAAAATCCCTGTTATATCTTGTCTCTATGTGTTGATCCGCTCGTAGTCGTCCCTCGACACACACACGACATGAAATTTAACTTAAATCTAATTAACCCCTATTGCATATATGTATTTTGGTCTTGAACCCTGATATGATGTAAGAATCTTACATGCTTGACGTGTTACTAGTAGTATATCCTGTTGTTGATCTGTTACATGCCTTATACCATGTTGCTTGGACATCTAGTATACCCTATTTTACACTTTGTTATGATTTGGATGTGTTTCATATGATCTAGTTGATTTTATACATGAAGAATACTTCTGTCCTTATTGTTACCCAGTTTTTTTAGTATTTTAGACCCTACTAAGGTCAGTATATGAAAATTATTTGTGAATATGAATCATAAAGAATTTTGTCAACTTTCCAGAATTTCTGACAGATCTCAGTTTCAATTTATGATTTGTAAGTTATTGCTATTTTACTACAGACGTGTAGAAAATTACAGATTTAGTTTTATATGAATTATGGAGAGCAATCTATTTTTATACTGATGAAAAAGGTAATATTTTGATCCAATATTTTGCTGAGTACAACTAGACTTGATTGGGATTATCCCCTAATTTTTGTGGATTTAATTGATAACATTTATACACTATTCTATACTTGTAAACAACTATTAGACTTATAGAATTTTCACATTGTTCAGTAAAGAACCTTAATTTCAACCTGATTCTATTTGCTGTTTATAAAAACTTTGTGAATTTGAGTTGTAGCCTACAGTATCTATTTTATCACCCTTTTGATTGATCTGGATTTCGATTTATATTTTGTGATCTATTACTGTTTTAGTACTGTTGTGTTTATGATTCCAGATTTACAAATTTGCTGTATCTTATTGTTTTCTGATTTTAATTGACTATTCTATCTATGTTGGAAAATTATGAAACTTTGTTTCTGATACTAGACATATTAGGTTATATCCCAGATTTTTCGTGGATTTAATTAGTAAGTTTTTATGCTGTTTTCCTGTTTATGAATATAAACATCTGATTTTGGATGAACATGTTTTCTGGATACAATTCTGTTTTGAGTCATGTATTTGTGAAATACCATATGACTTATATATATATTCTGGATTCGGCCAAGAGTATATATATATTTTGGATTCGGCCGAGAGTCTATTTTCCAGATTCTCTGAAGGATCCAGGTTTGTATATTTGTGGCAACGGGAATCCCAGATTTGGTGCAGTACTGTCTTGCTGTCCGGAACTAGAATTTTCGTTGTTCTATCCTTTCATGTGTTGTCTATCACCTGTACATGTTTATCTTTCAAGCTAAACCTGTTACTTGTTTATGCCATGTTATTCTTGCCTTGTTTGTGACACATACATGCCTATTTGATAATAATAATAAATAACCAAGCCAGGGTTAAGGGAAAGATCTAGTAGTGGAAAATATAGAAATGTGTACTTAGAAGGGGGCATGTGTTTCCCACCTATTACATGTTCATGACTACATGATACACGATCCTGTTTACCCGATTACCTCACTGCACGTTTTCCTATAGGAAGGTGTACTCGGAAGATGACCAGTAAGTTCTACCTGTACCTGTTTACCTGATTACCTGACTGCACACTTTCCTATAGGAAGGTGTACTCGGAAGAGGACTAGTAGGTTCTACTTGTACTTGTTCCTGTACCTATTTTTCTGATCACTGAGTACACAGCCTTATACAGTCCACTACAAAATCTAAACGTAACTTGTTTGAATGAAGCAACCATGTGGTAAAAACCTGGCACGCATGAAGTGCACCTAGTTAGAATTAAATACAAGACTTGACATAACATGACACCTGTTACATGCTTACCTGTAAATGCTACCTGATTACCTATTTATCTGTTTAGTTGCTTGCATGATACTTGACACCTGTTACATGTTACCTGTACCTGTTAGTATATAATGTTACTTGATTTTGTTTCCTGATTCATATTAATATTATCCTACTTTGTTGATATGCCTATTCCATACTATGTTTGTTTTCGCTGTTACTCTATATCTATTTATTTTATTCCTGTACTTGTACCTGCACTACAAGCGGCTCGTAACTTGCATTGACGGGCGTTTTTTTTTTCCTTTTCTCTTCCTGCAATTTATTAAATTGCAAATTATGGTGAATAGTTGCCCGATGGAGTAGGTGATCTGAGATTTTAGATGCTAAAGTTTTGCTATTATTATTTCTTGTTGCTTATTTGAATAATTGTATCTGTTACTTGGATTATTTTGTATTGGGCAATGTGACCCAGAATTTTTGACTTGTTTCCAGATCCGATTTATTTGAGATTATTACATTTTGTTTCAAGTAAATTCCTGTTGGTATATTGATTTGTTTGTGCATGCGTGGTTGACTTCTCTTGCTTTCTACTCTGATTATTCTTGTAAAATGTTGTAAAGATCCTGACAGCTTACGGATGATGAAATTCATTCGCTTGACATAGTCACGTTTTCATATTTCGTATTCTCTTTTTGGGAAGAAGGGCGTGACACAGTCATATAGTGGTGTCTCCATTTGCCACTATTGCCCGGCGTACCGGACCTCACTCAAAAATTTGACGAACCCTTGAAGTTAACTACCATACAGGTTAGCTCGAAGCATCCCCTGTGGCCCCCTAGCTGATAGACCGTAGTCTATGGCTTGTTCGTCTTTCTTGATATAGAACATGACGGAGTTCCGGGGGTCCATCCCCTAGCTCCGAAAGGAATCTTCCCGCCCTTATCACGACACTTCAGAAATTAACAGACGAGATACAAATCTCGTGCTCCCAACTCATTACAAGGCACAGACCGTATCCCTTTGACAGGAAGGTACAACCAATAACACCACCTAGTATTGGCTTATAAAACAGGTCGGATCATAAGGTATCACCCTTAATACCAACTTTTTACCTTCGGCAAAATGATAATAAATAAAGGTTAAGTGGTAATAGCTATAAGTTACTACCCTAACAATGTCACTAACCCTAAACAATCTGAGGGATGACAATAGTATTAATGCAACATGCTAGGTCTTAAGTTAGACTTTGCAAGATAACTCTACTGGGTACTCAACCTAGACTTACCAGAATATCTATGGATCCTGTTCATAGCCTACCGATTCAAGACCCCGACAATACGAATGTATTCTCATGCTACTACCCTGAACTTGGATTCCGTCTACACTCCCGGCCCGCGATCAACCTACACCAGTTAAGATCTGACGGTGCACGAGGGGTGACTCATCCACAGTCTATGAGGAGTAAAATAAATACACGTCTTGATGGTCGATGGCCCCTAGGGCAATGATATCACCCTAGACGAGCACAACAACTGCATACTAGCTAATAAGCTACATACGAGCCAAACAACTTACATACGAGCCAACTAGCTACATATGAGCCAAACGAATTTCATAGAAGCAACCATAAAGGTATTCTAACAACCTAGAAGCAATTAAACGTGCTCACTAGTAAAACTTGATCTTTTATACATAAAAGTAACATACAAGCCTTCTAACAACCTAGAAGCAATTAAACGTGCTCACTAGTAAAACTTGATCTTTTATACATAAAAGTAACATACAAGCCTTCTAACAACCTAGAAGCAATTAAATGTGCTCACTAGTAAAACTTGATTTTTTATACATAAAAGTAACATACAAGCCTTCTAACAACCTAGAAGCAATTAAATATGCTACTCTTATCGGAATTCAAAAAAATTAGAATTTTTAGAAAGGTGAGAACATCTACTAAAAATCTCTAGTTGACAACCTTCTCAGATTCAGTCAATAAAAGGTACAAAAACTTCGAACAATCTAAACAGCGAAGCTTCAGCCAAAAGGCCAGCTGCTGTAACTTGTAAAAGTCATAACTCCTACTCTGCTTATCGGAATCTAACAAAATAGGATATTTTGGAAAGGTGAGAACATCTACTAAAACTCTCTAGTTGACAATCTTCTCAAATTCAGTCAATAAGAGGTAGAAAAACCTCGAACAATCTAAACAGCGAGCTTCAGCCAATAAAGGCCAGCTGTTGTGACTTGTAAAAGTCAGAACTCACACTCTGCTTATCGAAATTTAACAAAATAGGACATTTTAGAATGGTGAGAACCTCTACTATAACTCTCTAGTTGATAACCTTCTCGAATTCAATCAATAAGAGGTAAAAAAACCTCGAACAACCTAAACAGCGAAGCTTCAGGCAAAAGGCTAGCTGATGTGACTTGTAAAGCTCATAACTCTTACTCCGCTTATCGGAATCTAAAAAAATAGGGATTTTTGGAAAGCTCAGAACATCTACTACAACTTCCTAATTAACAACTTTCTCAAATTCCGTATGGAACTCAAAATCCAGATCTGTAAATACCAAGAGCAATAAAGACAGCAAAAAGGCTGAAACTTGTAAAGCTCATAACTTTTTCTTTATTTATCGGAATCTAACAAAATTGGACTTCTTGGAAAGCTTAGAACATCTAATACAACTTCCTAGTTAAAAACTTTCTCAGATTCCTTATGAAATTCAAATCTCTGCTCTTTGAACAAAATTCAAGAACAACAAAAGACAGCACAAAGCTGAAACTTGTAAAGGTCATAGCCAGTGCTATACTTGTCGGAATATAACAAAATTGGACTTTTTGGAAAGTTAAGAACATATACTATAACTTTCTCAGATTCCTTATGAAACTAAAAATCCAGCTCTTTAAACACATTTTAAGAACAACAAAAAGGACATCAAAAGCCGAAACTTGTAAAGCTCACAACTTTTGCTATCCTTATCGGAATCTAACAAAATTGGGCTTTTTGAAAAGCTCAGAACATCTACTAAAACTTCCTAGTTGACCACTTTTTTAGATTCCTTATAGAGCTAAAAATCTAACTCTTTGAACACATTTTAAGAACAACAAAAAGGACATGAAAAGCTGCAACTTGTAAAGGTCGTAACTTTTGCTATACTTATCGGAATCTAACAAAATTGGATATTTTGGAAAGTGGAAAAAATCTACTACAACTTCCTAGTTAACAACTTTCTCAGATTCCTTATGGAATTCAAATCCCTGCTCTTTGAACAAAATTCATGAACAACAAAAGACAGCACAAAGCTGAAACTTGTAAAGCTCACAACTTTTGCTATACTTGTCAAAATCTAACAAAGGGAGGAACATTTACGAAAAATTTCTAATTGACCACTTTTTCAGATTCCTTATAGAGCTCAAAATCTAGCTCTTTGAACAAAATTCAAGAACAACAAAAAGAATAGCAAAAGCTGAAACTTGTAAACCTCATAACTTTTGCTATACTTATCGGAATCTAACAAAATTGGACTTTTGGAAAGGGGAGAACATTTACTACAACTTTCTAGTAGACCACTTTTTCAGATTTCTTATAGAGCTCAAAATCCAGCTCTTTGAACAAAATTCAAAGAACAACAAAAAGAACAGCAAAATCTGAAACTTATAAACCTCATAACTTTTGCTATACTTATCAAAATCTAACAAAATTAGACTTTTGCTGCTACAACTTTCTAGTTGACCACGTTTTCAGATTCTTTATAGAGCTCAAAATCCAGCTCTTTAACTCATTTTAAGAACAACAAAAAGGATAGCAAAAGCTGAAACTTGTAAATATCGTAACTTTTGCTATACTTATCGGTATCTAGAAAAATTGGCCATTTTGGAAAGGGGGGAGCATCTAATACAACTCTTTAGTTTAACACTTTTTCAGATTCCTTATAGAGCTCAAAATCCAGCTCTTTGAACTAATTTTAAGAACAACAAAAAAGGACAGCAAAAGCTGAAACTTGTAAAGGTCGTAACTTTTGCTATACTTATCGGAATCTAGCAAAACTAGCCATTTTGGAAAGGGGAGAACATATACTACAACTCTCTAGTTTAACACTTTTTCAGATTCCGCAAGGAACTCAAAATCCAGCCCTTTGAACACAATTCAAAAAACAACAAAAAACACAACAAAAGCTGAAACTTGTAAAGCTTATAACTTTTGCTGTACTTATCGGAATCTAGCAAAATTGGTCATTTTGGAAAGAGGAGAAAATCTACTAAAACTCTCTAGTTGAACACTTTTCAGATTCCGTAAGGAACTCAAAATCCAACCCTTTGAACACAGTTCAAAAACAACAAAAAGCACGGCAAAAGCTGAAACTTGTAAATCTTATAACTTTTGCTATACTTATCAGGATCTAGCAAAAGTGGCCATTTTGGAAAGGGAAGAACATCAAATACAAATGTAACCCATGTTTTTCATTTTTGTGTATTTTTGAGTGTATTTTCTTTTCCCTTATATTTGATTCTGTTGTATCTCTTTTCGACATATATTGGATTTTATTTTCAATATATTTTCATTTTATTGTTCTTGTCTTCTTTTATTTGAATTCTTACTTCTTGTTTGTCTCGTGTTTCGTTCCATTTTGATCGAACTGATTATTTTTTATCCTCTTTATTGTTGTTCACATCCTATATTATTTTTTTCTATTATTTTGTTCATTTTTCCTATCTATATTTTTGTTTAGATCCCTAATACCCACAATTAAATACCCTGTTTATTTGCTTCCACTACCCATTAAGACTAAACCCAAACCTATTCAATCCTGTACCCATTATTACCCATTCTTAATTAAACAAACCCATGTAGCTTTACCATCTGTTAACCCAACTAACCAAACCCATTATAATTAATCCCTAACTACCCTACCCAACCCGTTAGCTTGATACCCATGCACCCGAACCCACCTTCAGCCGACTTCAACCCATCAAAACCCTAACTCCCCCTATATTTAAAACCCATGCAGCTCTGTTTCCCCATCCTTTCCGCTGCTCTCTTGCTCTCCCGACGGCATGTTTCCATCCGGCTCTCTCTCCCGTCCTGCTCTCTCTACCTGCACCCTCATACCGACCACCCTCTGTAACACCCCGAATTCCAAAAACAGACTGAATTCGAAGTTCCACAGGATCATTACACTTCTCTCCGTACAATTTTACAAGGAATTAAAAACTTTTATTACATCAAAGTTATATTTTTAAACAGCGGAAGCAAAGTTACAACAATTACATGAATGAAATGCAACAACACTTGAATAATTCTTTAAGCATCAATTCCTCCTTAGTCTTTTTCATGCACTTTATCCTGCATAAAAACTATGGGTACGTCAGTTGCTTACAACCGACAAAATATTATACACGGCTATCCTCTCTATGCCGAACAATAAAACGATTCTCAAATACTTAAACAAACCAAAAACTTGATCACAAACAAAACTACAAAGGGACTATCCTGTTGATGTCGTGTTGTGCTGTGCACTTAGTCCTTAATGCAGTTATTTATATTACATGACACTAATGCACATTTGTTCGAATTCTATGTATCCCATATTACATGGGTCCGAGGGTAAGCCTTTAATCGTTCTTCATCTTGTAGGGTTCAATCCCTCGCCATGACTTAAACTACTACGGTAACTACAGTAAGTATCCTAGATGTTCTATGAGTTACAAGCTCATGTCCATACAGCCTGGAGGGGAATCCCACGTCATGACACGACGTATCGTGTAGAACCTATGGACAATTCAGCCTCCGACATGGGACATGACACCACCCGCAGTCACCAAACACCCCACAAGCATCGCCTGCGGTACGGACTCCTGAAGACGTATCCACGTCTTGACACGACGCATTGTGTGGACAGCCTGTGAATACTCTCACACCGTAGCTCCGAGACCCTCATACTCGTGTTTTTCTCTTACTTTCATCACATCTTCACTATGTATCTAATCCTTAGTTATTGAATCATGAATAAAATCAATACTCTAGAGTCAACATTTCCTCTATATCGGTCTTAATCATCAATTCAACAATACGACCCAAACTTGGTCTTTTCTTTTTCAATATCTATTTTCAAAAGTATTAATTCAATGTCGGTATAAGGCTTAGCTACCCTCCAGCTTTTAATTCCATTTCATGTTCATAGCATTTGAGTATTCATATTCATAAGATCTTTCATAATTCATCACGACATTTTATTTCACTTTCATGTACAATTTCATACATAAGACAAATGAATTCATTTTCTAACTTGTCACATTCAAAATTCTCACTTTTTCAATACTAAAACCCAAATTCACACTTTCATTTTTTTTTCCATACCAAGTCTCATTTCAAAGATTCTTTTAAGCAATGCATTTATTATTTTTTTTCTTTATCCAAAAACAATTTAAACTAACAACTTATAATAAATTCTTTCTTACAAAAGTAGTCTCAAATTTTCATTTATACCGGGCCAAAGGTTATAGAAAATTATCTCATAAAATTTATTTGAACTTCAGGGAAGTCGACTGTTAAACATGACCAGTTGGCTGTTCTGCGAGGTTCTAAAGCTCGATAACACATAATCAGGGCAGTCGACTGTTAAAATACAGTAGGTCGACTGTTCTGTGAAGATTTAAAACTCGAAAATAAATAATCAGGGCAGTCGACTGTTAAAATATAGTCGGTCGACTATTCTGTGAAGATTTAAACTCAAAAACAAATAATCGGGGCAGTCGACTGTAAAAATATAGTAGGTCGACTATTCTGTAACTAAAATTCGAAATTTATTACCTAACAGTCGACTGTCAACTCTAATTCGGTCGACTGTTGATTGCACCAGGTTGCTATTTAGAGTAAATCATGGATGTATTTTCGACATTGAAAATAAGAATCACAATTTTCACATTATTTATAATCAAGGTTTCCACAAAAGATTATTTTTAGAATACAAGTTTTCATCTTTCTACATTGGTGTTGCTTTAAATTAGACAATCAAATTTTTCTGGTGCATTTAATCAATCATTCGGCTCATAAGCCCAAATTTCTTAATAAAGCATATTTCAAAAACATGATAGATTCTAGCACATTAAATCACAATTTTAGCAACTAATAATCAATTGGTCAAGCATTCTCTTATCTACAATTTTTCATCTCTAAATAGGAAAACATGAGGCTAAATTACTTAGTTTCTCTTTAGAAATTTTATCAATTCAAACCCTAGCATGATGTCTAAATTAGAAGCATGAGAATCACCCACCTCTAATGGAAAGAAAATCAAACAGAAACTCCTAGGGATCTCCTACAATGAACAAGTGAAGCATTCTCCTCCTAGATCGAGCCACCAAGTTGACTTCTCCTCCTTGCTTGCAATGCAACCCGAGCCTCACCCTTGCTCCTTGAAAAATCCGGCCACTTCTAGGGTTGAAGAACCCACACTAGCACTCAATCTTTTAAACTCACAAACTACTCAATCTTTTGTCTCACTAAATTGTCTTTCTTTCTTTCTTTCTATTCTTTTCTTTTCAAATTTTTCAAGTGTGAGAATGAAGAGTGTGGGGGGGGGGGGGGTATTTATACAAATTTTGAGGGTGAATGGAGGGCTAGGATGAGTCCAAATGGTTAATGATCAAGGGTCTAGATGAACTAGGGAGTTATAGAAACTACCCATGATGAAGCAACCAACTCTCCACCTCTCCCATCTCTCCCACTCTCCCATGCATTATCCGGCCTAGGTACAAAAGTGCACAATGCACACTCTAGTGCATGCACGTGCCAACTAGTACCCCCTTTTTACAAGTTTTGTTCATGTGAATTAATTAATTGTTCACTAAACTTGTCTACACTACAAGTTGGATTAATAAAAAGAGAAATTAAGTTAAATGGGATCACTAATGGACCAATTAACCATGGGCTCTACTAATTAAATTAATTAATTAATTAATATGGGCTAAAAAAGACAAATAGGCCTAGGATTCACTTATGCTTTTAAAATAGTCTTTTTGGAAAATAAAGGGAACAATTTCTTGTTCATGCTATAAAGAAATATTTTTATAAAAGAAAATATACATATGAAATTAAACGTCCAAAACACGTCAAATCACAAACTCTACATAAATAGAAATTTAGGGTGTTACACCCTCTCACCCGTGCTTACCCCCCTGTCATCCCGTCTCTATCTCTTTGTCTCTGTTCGGCACGCCCTGCAGCAGCAGCAGATAGTGATGCAGCCAGCACCGCCAGTCGCCAGCCACTGCCGCTCTTCCGTGGTCGTCATCTCGTCTCCCCGTTCCTCGTGCTCCTGCATGTGTTGCCGTGGTTCGTTGCTTGAGTTCTTGTTCATTGGTTCTTGGTGCACGTGTGTTTTCGTGCACGTGGATTTTTGGTTGATCGTCGTTCGTTCGTTGTGTTTGTTGTTGGTTTCGTGATTCGCTCGTGGTTCGTGTGTTTTGCTCGTTTGTTTGTTGAGTTTGTTGGCCGAGAATCCGTTCCCGTTATTCTTGCTTGGAGTCATTTCGTCATTGGTTAAGGCAAGTAACTTGTATTAAATTCCTTTGCAAATACAAGTAGTAAATACCGCTTGTAGTATAGTTGGGTTCTAGAGGCAATTTGTGTGTGAAACCCCTTGTTGATATTGTCTCTATAGTGATTATTCGACCATAGTTGCCTCACGACACATATGATATGATATAACCCAGGATTGACCACATCTTGTTGCATATATGCGTGTTATTCATGTGTTATCTTGTGCTCGTCCGTGTTATTTATGGTAGACTTGTTGTGGACTTGTGAAATACCCTATATCATGTTGCTTGGACATCTAGTATACTCTATATCATGTTTGGTTGTGTTTTGGATGAGTTCTATGTGAACTAGTGGATTTTGTGCATATGCGATATTTTCAGTTTTGCTAACTTTTCAGTTTTGATCAGTATTTTAGACCCTATTAAGGTCAGTATTTGAGAATATTTTGTGAACATGATTTGTAGAGAATTATGTTTATTTTCCAAACCTTTTGACGCATCTCAGTTTCGATTTTTGGTTTGCGAGTTATGTCGATTTTACTGCAGTAGTGTCGAAAGATTTCCAAATTCTGTTTTCTATGAATTCTGAAGAGTAATCTATTTTTATTATGTTATTAAAATTATTATTTTGATCTGAAATTTTACTCAGTACTTCTAGACTTGATTGGGGTTTTTCCAGAATTTTGGTGGATTTAGTTGAAGGAGTTTTACAAACCTTTTCATGCTTGCAAATAAAGATTTTATATGCAGAATATTACTACTGTTCACTAAAGAACTTGATTTTTGACCTAATTCTACTTGATGTTTACAAAATATTCCTGAATATGAAAGTTAGCCTATTTTATCTATTTTCTTACCCCTTTGCGGATTTGGATTTAGATTTATGGTTTGTGAGATATTGCTATTTTCGTACTGCAGTGTTTACAATTCCAGATTCACAAAACTACTACATCTTTATGTTTTCTAATTTTACTTGACTACTCTATTTTTGTTGCAAAATTATGAAACTTAATTTTCTGTTACTATACATATAGGGGAATACCCCAGATTTTTCGTGGATTTATTTAATGAGTTTTCATGTTGTTTTCCTGACTTTGAATACAATCTTCTGATTTCTGACTGAACATGTTTTCTGGATTCAACCTGTTTTGAGACTTGATTTTGTGAAATACTATATGACTTATATATATTCGCTGGATTCGGCCAGGTGTCTATTTTCTAGACCTTTTGACAGATTCAGATTTACATGCTTGTAACAACGGGAATCTAGGTTTTACTACAATATGGTCTTGCTGTCCTGAACTAGAAATTTGGTTATTTTATTCTTTTATGTGTTATCTTGCATTCGTACATGTTTATCTTGCAACTTGAACTTGTCACATGATCATGCTATGTTATTCTTGATATGTTTTGCACACATGCATGCTTGTTTGACATTAATAATAAATAACTAAGCCGGGTTTAAGGAAAAGATCTAATAGTGGATAATTCAGAAACGTGTACTTGGAAGGAGATCCACTGATCCTACGTGATTACTTAATACATGATACTTGACACATGATTACCTGATACTTGCACGCAAGACACATGATTACTTTCCACTTGCACAACTTGACACGTGATACATGATACTTGGAGCTTGGAGCTTGGAGCTCGATTACTTGATACTTGTCTCTGAGTACACTGCCCTTTATGGTCCACTATGAAATCTAAAGCGAAGTTGATTGTTGTAGCAACCATATAGTATGGGCTGCATAAAGTGCTACCTAGATAGTAATAACTACAAGACTTGATACATGACGTTTGAACATGATACATGCTTACTTGATACTTGACTACATGATACATGAAACTTGATACATAACACTTGCTACATGTTCACCTGATACTTGATACTTGTTACTTGTTTACATAATACTTGTTCACTTAACACTTGATACATGCTACTTGTTCTTGTTCACCTTACCATGCTAGTATTCTATTTTGTTATCATGTATATTCCATGCTATTTGTAGTTTTCCCATGTACTTGTATCTTGCATTACAAACGGCCCGTAACTTGCATTGACGGGAGTTTGTTTTCTTTTCCCTATTCCTGCAATTGTTAAATTGCAGATTTTGGATAACAGGTACCAGATGGTGTTGGTGATATAAAATATTAGTGCTGGATTTTGCTATTATTATTCTTGTTGCTTATTTGAACAATTGTATTTGATTACTTGGATTTATTTGTATTTGGAAAATGTGATCCAGGATATTGACTTATTCAGATCTGGATTATTTGAAATTAATATATTTTGGTTTCAAGTATTCTTGTTGGTATTTTGATTCATATGTGCATGCTTGGTTGATTCTTTTGCTTCCGACTCCTGCTTAGGAGCGAGAAGTACATCCGAGCCAAAGAAGCTCTCAATCCCCCTGTCAAGAGGAATCATCTTTCGGTAACAAACGGAAGAATACAAGTTAAGAAGGCTCCCACAAATTCTAGAAGGATGATAATGAACAGCGTCACCCAACTCCTCATTTTGATAAGTTCACCCCCCTTAATACTAGTATATCAATAGTCCTTATGGAGGTGGACAAGGAAGGGATACTCCGGGGTCCCCCTAGAATGAATACCTCTGGCAAGAAAAGAAACAGGAATAAGTGGTGCCGCTTTCATAGGGACCACGGCCACGACACGGATGATTGTCGGGCTCTCAAGGAGGAGATCGAAGAACTCATACAGTGGGGACACCTGGCCAAGTTCTTCCGAAAAGACGGGGCCAATCTTCCACCCCGAGGAGCCTACAAGTGAACAGAGAGGCCCACCGAGTTCCAAGATTCCAAACCTGGGGCCGTCCTCCACCTTGTCCATGGAGGTCCAATGGGGGGAGAACCAAACTCCTCCCAAAGAGGCCTTCACCCTATCGTAGAAGTAGGATTTTAGTTTTCAATAAGGCCGATGCTTGTAACCCGGCCAAAAGCATGTAATAATGGCTCGCCCCATTGAAGCGGCCACTTAGTTTGTTTCAATAAAACTTAGCTTTTTTCTATTGAAAATTATTGTGTTTGCCTCATTTCTATCTCTCTGAGTCACATCTACGACTCGTTAAATGGTAAGTTCAGAGTCCAGCTTGTTCTACAGGGTTGCTCCCACAACTTACTAAGCTCAAAAAACGGGTTGGAGTCCAACACTTGGTTCGACGCCGCTTTAGCAGCTTGTAAACAAACAAGTGCAGAGCAGCTCACCATTCGGAATTTCTCCTACAACTCGTTAACCCCATCAAACAACAAGTTTGGAGTCCAACACTTGGTTCGACGCCGCTTTAGTCGCTTGCGAATGAGCAAGTGCGAAGTAGCACACCATTCGGAATTGCTCCTAAAAGTCGTTGAAATTCTTACAAACAACAAGTTCCGAGTCCAACACTTGGTTCGATGCCGCTTTAGCCGCTTGCAAACAAGCAAGTGCAGAGCAGTTCACCATTCGAATTGCTCCTACAACTCGTTAAAAACCTCGTAGCAAGCCTGAATTCGAAGTTCCACAGGATCTTTACACTTCACTTCATACAATTTTACAAAGAATTTAAAAACTTTTATACAACAATGTTTACATCAACGCAGCGGAAGTAAATTACAACATAATACACGAATAAAATAACAATTGAAACATTTCTTTAAGCATCATTCTTTCTTAAGTCCTTTCATTCATTTTATCCTACATAGAAACTGTGGGCACGTCAGTTGCATACAACTGACGCTAGGATATGATACATCAATTTCTCTTACTTGGAAAACACAAACTTGATCACAAACAAAGCTAAGGAGTGACTATCTTATTGATGTCGTGTGTGCTAGTGCACTTAGTCTTAATGCAGTTATTTATATTTCATGACACTAATGCACACTTGTTTGAACCTATGCATCCCATTCTACATAGGTCCGAGGGCAAGACCTTAATCGTACTTCACCTTGTAGAGTTTGATCACCCGTTATGAGTTTAACTACTACGGTAATTACGGTAAGTTCTTAGATATTTTATGAGTTACGAGCCCATGTCCAGACAGCCTGAAGGGGAATCCCACATCATGACATGACGCATCATGTAGACAGCCTATGGACAATTCGCCTCCGTTATGGGACGATGGCACTACATAGTCACCAAGCACCCCACAAGCGTCGCCACGATCCCGATATTTCCGGAGATGGATTCACATCATGACATGACGCATCATGTAGACAGCCTATGAAAACTCTCACATCGTGAATCTGAGGCCCTCATACTTGTGTTTTTCTCTTACTTTCATCACATCTTCAATATAGTGTTGTCCTTAGGTATTTGAATCATGAGTAAATTAACACCCTAGAGTTAGTGTTTCCTCTACACCGGTCTTAAACATCATTTAATTGTAACCACCCTTTCTTGGCCTTTTTCTACAACATTTATCTTCAAAGAATTCATTCACGCCAGTGTAAGGACTTAGCTATACTCTAGATTTTAACCTCTTTTCATGTTCACCAAAATTTAAGTATTTATACTCACCAATTCCATATTCCATCATGATCTTTTTATTTCATTTTTTCCATGCACACTTATGTATATTAAAACACCAATTTCATTTATTGACTTACTTAAATCTTCCGGGTCGAAAATCTCATAATTTGATCTCTACACAAAACTCTTTTTATTCAAATTTTCATCTTTCTTTAATTATACAAGAGTCATATTGTAAGAAGAATTATTGAGTTCTTCATCCCATTGCATTTTTTTATAAAAATCACATCCAAATTTCACAAAATATGTCAAAATATTGTGTAAATGTTTTTTATAAAGTCTAAATAATTTTAGAAGAATAACAGAATTTTTTCCCAATTTTTATTGCTCTTTCAAAACCCTTAAATACTAAAAAAATCAAAAAGAATTTAAAAGAGGGGTTTCAGGGTTTCGAACCCAATACCCCCGCTGTGCTACAATGACCAAACTCAGAGCACGCCAGAAGACCAGAAAGCCCAGCAGCAGCTAGCGATAGAAGCTCGCTTAAATGCTTTATGTGTATACTGTACTGTATTTTGAGGAAATTTTTTTTAACAAAAACAGAGCCTCTTCAAGACTCGAACCCAAGACCATGAACACTGTTCACAGTGCTCTAACCTCACACTGAAAGCCAATACTCCCAACTCGTTCTCTGTTATAATTATAAGTTACAATTTCTTTATTCTACTGGTCTGTTTATAACTCTTTTGTTACAATTTCGATTTCTCAATAAATTCGTACCATTCAAAAATCTAATTCTTTTCAGGATGTTTTCTTTCAAAAATATGGTATAGTGCATGTATTTAAATTTACAAAATTTCCATTTTCAACAATAATAAAAATTATTCCTTTTATCTCTTTTGAGAAATGAACAATTAATACATTTACTGACATTGAAGTTTCTTTTCTTAATAAATCCTTTAGCTACTTGTTTCCCACATTTATTCACATAGTTTTTGCACAATTTTCATTCCTAACATAAATATTTCTCTTAGATCAATTTTCATCCTTTATATGAAACTAATTCTTCTCTTATAATTCCAAATGAAACATAATTCAACAATAAGAAGGATATAGAACTATTCATACAATGTAAATAAAATTCGACATCTATTGCAACTTTCCATACTAATCATTTAATTCAACAATTCATGGGGTCAATTTTACATTCTACACAAATCTTTACACAAGCCATTCACTAAGCAAAATTAGCATACTAGCATGGTTCATTAAAATAGATATTCTATCATGAAATATATTGATATGGCACAAAGATAAGTTTTAATTCATTAATCTCAAAATCCATTCTACGAATCTTCTTATATTGACCATCAAGATTTTCACTTTTTTTTTCTACTAGTCTCTTTAAACAATCACATGGCAAATTTTATCATTTACTCTAGCATATTCATAAACTTAGCCTACTAATATATATATAGATTAGAAGTAGAGAAATTGGCCACTTCTTGAAGAACGAATTGAGAATTCTAAAAGAAAGACTCTTCGAAAGCACGATTGCCTTCTCTTCTCCTTGATCCTAGCCGCGAGCCTTCTCCTCCAAGCTGTGCAAAAACCGAGACTTCCCTCCTCTTGAACTAGCCGGCCTCCACTATGAAAAAATACACACTCTCAATCTTTTCTCACACAGTTTCTTCTCTTTCTCTCAAAAAAATCTAGGTGCAAAGGATAAAGAATGACAAAGGGGCCTATTTATCACAATTCATGGTCAAATGAAGGGTTAAGATGTGTTTGGATGAATGACTAAGATACAATTGGGAGTTAGCAAACCACCCACTAGCACACAACCACCTTCCCACTCTCTCCACCCTTCTCACTCTCCATGAATGGCCGGCCTCTCCTCTTCATTTGCACGAGCCCCCACATGCACACCTACAATATTGTTCATTAATTTGTTATACTAGTTTGTTACATGACAAAGTCTACCATACAAGTTGTTTAATTAACAAAAGAATTAACTAGTGGGCTAGTTAGGTGGGTGTCACGCCCCGCTTCCCAAAAAGGAATACGGAATATGGATACGTGACTAAGCCCAGCGAATGATTTTTATCATCCATAAGCTGTTCAGAATCTTTACAACATCTCACATGAATAATCAGAGTTGGAAGCAAAAGAAATCAACTAAGTATGCATAATCGAATCAAATATACCAACAGAAATTTACTTGAAACCAAAATATAATAATCTCAAATAAACCATATCTGAATAAGTTAATAATATCCTAGGTCACATTGCCCAAATACAAATAAATCCAAGTATCAAATACAATATTCAAATAAGCAACAGAAACTAATAATAATGGCAAAAACTCCAGTACTAATATGTTAGATCACCTACACCATCTGGCAGCTGATCACCCTGATCTGCAATTTAATAATTTGCAGGAAGAGGAAAAAGAAAAAAAACTCACATTAATGCAAGTTACGGGCCGCTTGTAGTGCAGGGATACAAGTACAGGGAATAAATAAACAGATATAAAATAATAGCAGAAACGAACATAGCATGGTATAGGCACATCGACAGAATAGAATATCTAACATGAATTAGGAAAATAGAATCAAATAGCATGGTATACTAATAGGTACAAGTAACAAGTGTCAAGTGTCAACAGTATGCAAACAGGTATAGGGATAGCAGTATCAGATAACAGTCAGACAGTAACAGATAACAGTGTCCAGTAGCATATAATAGATAATAGTTAACAGATGTCAGTTCTTACAGTCTTGTGTTTTTTACTATCTAGGTAGCACTTCATGCGCCCCAGGTTTTTATCACATGGTTACTACATTCAAACAAATTACGTGTAGATTTTGTAGGGGATCATATAGGGCCGTGTACTCAGGTATCAGTAATCAGACAGTAATCAGACAGTCAGAACCTAGTGGTTCTCCTCCGAGTACACCTTCCTATAGGGAAGTGTGCAGTCAGGTAATCAGTAACAGTAATCAGACAGTTAGAACCTATTGGTCCTCCTCCGAGTACACCTTCCTATAGGGAAGTGTGCAGTCAGGTAATCAGTATAATCGTATCGTATCACATAACAGATGCTCAGTATGGGAAACACGGGCCCCCTTCCAAGTACACGTTTCTATAATTTCCCACTACTAGATCTTTCCCTTAAACCCCGGCTTGGTTATTTATTATTATTTTCAGACAGGCATGTGTGTGCATAAAATAGGGTAAGAATAGCATGGTATAAAAAGGTAACAGGTTTAGGGTGACAGATAAACATGTACAAGTGATAGACAGTTCATAAAGGAATAGAATAATGCAAATGCTAGTTCAGGACAATAAGATAGTACTATACTAAAACAGGGATTCCCGTTACTACAAAAATGCAAATCTGGAACCGTCAAAGAATCTGGAAAATAGACTTCCGGCCGAATCCAGCAAATATATATAAGTCATATAGTATTTCACAAAATCAAGTCTCAAAACATATTTGAATCCAGAAAACGTGTTCAGTCAGAAATCAGTATTTTGTATTCACAGTCAAGAAAACAGCATGAAAGCTCATTAATTAAATCAACGAAAAATCTGGAGTACTCCCTGGTATGTCTAGTATCATAAAATAAAGTTTGATAATTTTTTAATATAAATAGTTTAGTCAACAAAAATCAAAAAATATCAAGATGCAGTAGTTTTATAAATCTGGAATTATAAATACTGCAATACAAAAACAGCAATATCTCACAAACCATAAATCGAAACCAAAATCCACCAAAAGTGTTATTAAATAGACACAGTAGGCTAACTTTCAGATTCACAAATATTTTACAAAAAGCAAGTAGAATTAGATCGAAAATCAGGTTCTTCTCTGAACAGCATGAAAATTCTGCATTTATAGTGATTGTTTGGAAACATAGAATGGTTTGTAAAACTCATCAAATAAATCCATAAAAGTTCAGGATTAATCCCAATCAACTCTAGTTGTATTGTACAAAATATTGGATCAAAATAATACTTTTAGAATCACGATAAAAATATATTACTCTTCAGGATTTAAGAAAACAAAATCTGGAAATCTCTTTATACCTCTGTAGTAAAATAGACATAACTCACAATCCATAAAACGAAACTGAGATCCGTCAGAAGAGTTGGAAAATAGATAGAATTCTCTACAGATCTTATTCACTAATAAAATTCATATACTGACCTTAATAGGGTCTAAAATACTGATAAAAAACAAGGCAACATAAAATACAGAATTATTCTTCGAACATAAAATCATCTAGTTCATGTAAAACTCATCCAAATCAACCCAAATATGAAATATAGTGTACTAGATGTCCAACAACATGGTATAGGGTTCTTTACAAGTATTTAACAAGTATATCACGAATAACACATCAAGCACAGATATCTCAAGGTAGCATGAACATATACATCAAAAGTGGTCAACCCTAGGTTGTTTCATGTCATATATGTCAGAAGCAACTATGGTCAAATCATCATAATAGAGACAATAAATAACAGAGAATTCACACACAAATTGTCTCTAGAATCCAACTACACTACAGGTAGTATTTAGTACTTGTATTACACAAAGAAAAAAATACAAGTTACTTGTCTTAAAGACGACGAAACTGATGAAGCAAGGGCAAGAATAATGGGAACAGATTCCTGAGCAATGAACTCAACGAACGAACAACCCACGAACACGAAACAAGCACACGAACCCAACTAATGAGTAACATAACCACGGACCAACTCCCGAACAACGACGGACGAAACCCAACGAACAACTCGAACCCAAACACACACAACAACCAAGAGAGAGAGCGATGCCAAGGCATGGCGGCAGCGGTAGCGGGTAGTGGGTGTTGTCGCCGCATCGGAGAGAAATAGCAATGCTAGAGCACTGTTGCTGCTGCCTGAGCGACAGGGAAATGCGACCAGGGGCGTCGGGATGATGCCGCAATGCTGCTGCTGATGAAGACGGTAGGGTACAGGGGTCACGGCAGGGGGAAAGAGATCGGGAGAGAGGGAGACGGAGAGGTGCAGTCGGGATGAGTGAACAGGGAGAGGCAGGGGACAGATCGGGATGGATGGGTTCGGGGATGAGAGCGGCGCTAGGGTAAAGGTGACGGGGATAGGAAAAAGAAATAGAGTATATATATATAGAGAGTTTGGGGTCTTAGGGTTTCTGTGTATAGGTGGGTTTCGAGTATTATGTGGGTAATGTAAACAGGGTAGTGGGTTTAACAGGGTAATGGATTGATTATTAGGAAATGGGTATTAGGTGTATCAGTTAATGGGTTTTAAATGGGTTTTAGGATTATAGGTACAGAGTATTAGGGTAATTGAATGGGTTTCGGGTTTTTAAGTGGGGTTTAAAGAAATATAATCCAATAGGAGATGGGAAACAAATGAATAAACAAAATAGGACATGAATCATCAAAATAATGGGGACCAAAATAAAAGCTCGATCAAGCAAAGGTGAAAGAATAAACAGATAGTGAATCAAAAGACCAAGTAAAGGACGACAAATCAAATAAATGAATATATTGAAAATAAAATCAAATATACGGTCTAAAAGAGATACAAGAAGAATACAATACCCAAAAAAAAGAAAATACACCCAAAAATACATAAAATGGGAAACAGGGGATATAGTGGGCTAATTCTATGGGCTTTTAATTAATTTATTTAAATTTTGGGTGGGGTAGGATTAAGTTATTAGGCCTAGGACTCTATAATAATTAATAAGAGGCTTTTAAAAAAGAAATGAAATGTTTGTTCATGACATAAAAAAATAGTTTTAAGGCCAAATGCACACATTAATTTGCACGTGCAAAACACGTGAAATCAAATGAAAATTTTATATTTAATTATATGAAAATTCAGGATGTTACAAATTCAGAGTTCACAATCATGGTTCAAAAATTGCCCTCACAGCTTGCAAGTATGCGGTTTCGGGGCTCAATACAGACATTCATACTACTCCCACTACTGGTTAAATTTTGCAACAAGCAAGTTCGGAGCTCAACCTCCCTAGAGTCGCTCCTCAAACTCGCCTCCCGAACGGCTCTTTTCTAGAGCGTGGAGATGACTTCGCTCCGCTCCTCCCCCCAACGAGTGGCCTTCTTCTCAACAAGTTTGGAGCTCAACTCTCCCCTAGAGTTGCTCCTCAAACTTGTCTCCCAAATGGCTCTCTTCTAGATCCTGGCGATGCTCTCCTCCCGCTCACCTCCTAAACGGCCTTCTTTCAAACGAGTTCAGAGCTAAAACTCTCTCCTAGAGTTGCTCCTCAAACTCGTTTCCCGAACGGCTCTCTCTCTCTTAGAGCCTGATGATGTTCTCTATCGCACTCACCTCCTGAGCAGCCTTCTTCTAAGAGAGTTCGGAGCCTAAATTATCTAGAGACGCTCCTTGGAGCCGCCTCCAAGAATGGATAATCTCAATAGTCATACAAAGCTCTTCTTAACTTCATGATGACAAAGATGTTGCGGGACTATTTTGACCATAAAGAAGGGTGATTCTTCAACTGACTTCTCAGAAAAATTGTAGATCTTTGAGCCAGATTCAAAACGAGGGGTCACACGCCCGATCCGACCTCCGTAGCACCAGGAACGTGGGTTACAACATAGATGCTCTGAACGCGAAGTGGGGAAAAACGTTGCCTAAAAAATCGCGCTTGCTCAAGATCCAACAGCTTAGATTGCGCCACGTCCCTCGGAGCCAATTTCGAGCAAACGTGGCTCCGAACGGAAAATTGGAAAAAAAAAACGTTGCCTCAAAAATCGCACTTGATCAAGATCCGACGGCTCAGATCTTGCCACGTCCTTCGAATTCAAAACCGATCAGATCTGCCTTCAGATGTGAGTTTGATCCAGATTGACGGCTTAGACCTTGCCACGTCGCTCGGATCCAAAATCCCGAGCAAACGCGCCATCGAACTAAAAAATGAAGAAAAACTCTGCCTCAAAATTCGTGTTCGATCACGATCAACGGATCAGATTCGCCCAAAACAAAGCAAAAAAAAGAGACTAATGGGTTAATGGGTCGGGTTTGGACCCGTTATAGGCCCAAACCCCAACCCTCCTCTTCTTCTTCCCCTTCAGAATTGAGCGCCAAAACCCCTCAATGTGTTCTCGTCAAGCTCGAGACCACCTCCTTCATGAGCATCGACATCGAGTCACCTCCGTCGAGTCCCCCTTGTGAGCTCTTCTCCTCGCCGAGCTCGCACGATAGCTGAAGCTCTTCGTCACCCTCGTCAAGATCTACTGTCTCCGAGCTTGACCAATCGAGCTTCTTCTCCATCACCCTCGACGAGTCCTCGTCGAGCTCAAGACCACCTCCTTCACGAGCTCCTCGACCAACTCCACACTTTGCAGAGACCCACTATTGCCAACGTCTCGTCGAACTCCGAGCTCCCCTCGCCTTCCTCCTTTGAGCTCCGAACTCAAGCTGCAACCGAACCCGTCGAAGCTTCGTCAAGCTCTGAACCCATCATCGTACTCCGAGCTCCCTTGCCAACCTTTCGCCGACTGCGAGTCCCCTCCATCAGTGCCTCATCGAGCTCTCCCCCTTTACGAGCTCCACCATCACGGTCGAGCATCAATGCCGAGCTCCCTCTCCATCTTCGCCGAAGCCCCTCCTCCGTACTTGCTGAGCTGCTCTCGCAGTTGAGGAGGCGTTGAAGGAAGAAGCCAAAGGTAGAAGAAGGAGGAGAGCGGGAAAAGAAAGGAAGAAAGAAAGAAAGAAAAAATGCCACGTGGCGGTCAACGGTCAACGTTGACCGGCCACGTGGCGTCACCTCATGGGTCGGCAGCGGTTCCGAGCAAACTGTGTTTCGAAGGTGAAATTGGAGAAAAACATCCGGTTTGCGATGTGCGCCTCCTGATCGTGATCAACGCACTGGATTGCGCCACGTGTACAAGAAAAATTTAATTTATTGATTTATTTATTTAATTGAATTAATTATTTAAAAAATCTAAAAATAATTATTAATTATGAAAATAATGATAAAATTATGAAAATAATAATTAAATGAAATTTTTATAATTAATTATTTAATTCGGGAATCGAATTAAAAATTCAAAAAATGATTAAAATTTGGAAGAAAAAAATTTCAGAAAAATCTAGAAAAATCACAAAAAATAAGAAAATTCTGAGAATAATTTTGGGCATTTTACAAGCTCAGAAAATCACTGTTACACTTACACCTAGAGCTAGATCCAAACTCCCTCGAGAACTCCGATAAAATTCTGTACGCCATTAGAACAATAAAACTACTTCTCAAAGGCTGTTAAACTCAGTCTTCGGGAGTGGGGGCTCGTGATATGGCTAAATAATAGGATTAAATCGGGATCGTTCATATTGGGCACGAATCTTAAATCTCTCAGGGGTAAAACGGTAATTTCACCTACAAACAGGTCTGAAATGGGGACTGAGTCTTTCTTCAAAGCCCAATAATCCATAAATGAATTTGTCCTATTAGGTATGGGTAGCAGTCCGTTACAAACCAATTCTGATATTTAAAGAGTAATTCAAATTCATGATTATCTCTAAGAGACGGTTTAAACCAAATCTCTTATCATGAAACGATTTAAACTCTATATCTTATCCAAAAATTCCAGGACATAGGGATAAATGATTATCTCTAAACTATCTCTAAGGCGACTATAAATACCCCTCTCCCCACACCATAATAAGGTAATCAATCTTTTTCCACATAAAGTTCTTTCATAATCTTCCTGATTACTAACAAGAGCATCGGAGGGTTCATCATTGGGATCCATCCTAGTATATCGAACTTTTTTGCAGGTCAATGGTAGCGGCAAGAAACCTGTCAAATGCTGGTGAAAGTCAATATGTTTGCCTTATTCGTTTTCTAAAAGAATCTACAAATTCGTCTGTTTGCTCCCACACCAAAATCAGCAGCAACAGCTGCCATATCTTTGAATACCCTTGCTGGAAGTACTGGCCCTAGGACTTTTAGGGTGCGAGGTACAATCAAATCCACTCCAGTGTGTGCATTAATAGACTCGGGAGATACACATTATTTCATTGAGGAGAAGTTGGTTTAAAAAATTCATCTTCCCATAAATAATGATATGTAGCTGGAGGTCACAGTAGTAGGGGGTAAACTGCTGCATAGCAGAGGGTTGTGTGAGGGGGTAAAATTCTTATGTCAAGGGGTGCCTATTGTAGCTGATTTATATGTTCTAGCCATGGATACAAGTGAATTGGTTTTGGGTGCTCAGTGGATGGAAACATTGGGAGATGTAGTGTAGAACATGAAGGAGAAGAGGATGCGATTTCAACTGGAAAGCCAGCCAAAAGAATTGTTTGGAATATTACCAAAGGAGCCGGAGGTGACCATTGCCAAATCTATGCACAAGAGCCTTCATGTTATGCAAGGAGGTTGACTGCTTCAAATGTCAGGTATTGCACAGAGTGTTTCAGCTGTTGAAGGTGCCAAGTCTACTCCATTAGTAGTACAACCAGATATCCAGCAGGTAGTGCACCAATTTTGTGTGGTTTTCAAAGAGGACCTTGCCCTGCCTCCCCCAAGATCTTGTGACCATAGTTTCCCTCTCATTCCTGGAGCCAAGCCCATTAGTCAAAGACCCTATAAACACCCCTGGCATCAGAAAAATGAGATAGAAAGGCTTTTGAAGGAGATGTTACACAGTGGGATCATCAGGCCTAGTCTCATCTCCTACTCTTCACCAGTGGTTATGGTTAAAAAAGCTGATGGAAGTTGGAGAATGTGTGTCGACTATAGAGGTTTAAATGACATCACTGTTAAAGATAAGTACCCAATCCCTATTATAGATGAGCTTTTAGATGAATTGCAAGGATCAATAGTATTTAGTAAGCTAAATTTGAGGAGTGGATATCATCAAATTAAGGTGAAAGAGGAAGAAATACGTAAAACTGCTTTTCGAACACATGAGGGCCATTATGAATATCTAGTGATGCCTTTTGGCTTATCAAATGCTCCTGTAACTTTTCAATCACTAATGAATGATCTTTTTAGACCATATCTCACGAAGTTTGTGTTGGTTTTTTTTTGATGATATTACAGTTTACAGCCCAGATTTGGCAACTCATTGTCAAAACTTGGAAAGTGTACTCAAAATCCTACAAGACAACCAGTTGTATGCTAAGGCTAGTAAATGCCACTTTGGGGTTGAGCAGGTTGAGTATATGGGGCATGTAGTGTCTTCAAGAGGTGTGGCAGTAAACCCAAGTAAAGCTGCAACTATTCAGGATTGACCTAGACACAAAACCCTTAAAGCTTTGAGGGGATTTTTGGGGTTGACTAGTTACTATAGAAAGTTCATGGCCCATTATAGCTCTCTCACTTGGCCTTTGGTTAAACTTTAAAAAAAGGGAGCCTTCCAATGGACAAAAGAGTCTCAAAAGGCATTTGAGGAAGTGAAGAAGGTCTTGATCTCTTCACCAGTGTTGCACTTACCAAACTTTTCTCTGCCTTTTGTTCTTGAGTGTGATGCTTGTGGCATAGGGTTGGGGGCTGTTTTAATGCAAGAGAATCACCCCATTGCCTTCCTAAGTCAGGAACTGAAAGGTAAGAAGAAGCTCTTGTCCACTTATGAGAAGGAAATGTTGGCAATTTTGCTAGCAAGTAAAAAATGGAGACAATACCTTTTGGGGAGGGATTTCATTATAAAGATTGACCATAAACCTCTCAAGCACCTATTGGAACAGAGGTTGTACACTGAAGCCCAACATGAATGGCTAATTAAGTTGCATGGGTATCAATTTGTTGTAGAATATAAAAAGGGAAAAGACAATTGGGTTGCTGATGGACTCTCCATGAAGTATGAGAATGTAGAAGGAACCGTATTTGCTTATACAGTTGTCCATCCAAAATGGCTGAGCTTGGTGCAGCAGAAGGTTACCTCAAATCCCTTCTATCAAGACATTCATCTCAAAATGGAAACTGGGGACACTGACTATGGGTTAGTGAATGGAGTGTATTACTATAAAGGAAGGGTTTTACTTAGCCCAGATTCAGCATTGAGGCAATGGTTTTTACATGACTCTCATTCAACTCCCCAAGGTGGTCATATTGGCAATGATAAGGTTTGGCCTTCACTTAAGAAAGTGGTGTACTGGAAGGGAATGAAAAGAGAAATGAAGGACTACATTAGGTCCTATGATGTTTGTCAAAGGAAAATATATTTGAGCACAAGCCCAGCTGGCCTTTTGCAACCTTTACCAATACCTGATCATGTTTGGGAGGACATTAGCATGGATTTTATTGAAGGCATGCCAAGGAGCAATGGGTGCACTACTATTTTAGTTGTGGTAGACAGATTGAGTAAATTTGGTCACTTTTTGGCTTTGAGCCATCCCTATATTGCTAAATGAGTGGTCGAATTGATGTTTGCCCAAGTCTTCAAGCTTTATGGTCTGCCCAAAAGTATTGTAAGTGATAGAGATACGATCTACTAGCAATCTTTGGAAAGAGCTCTTGAATGAGCAAGGTACAAAGCTCTGTTTGAGCACTGCTTTCCACCCTCAATCTGATGGCCAAACTGAGGTACTTAACAGAGTTATAGAGACTTACTTCTATGCTTTGCTGCTTATAAGCCTCATGACTGGGTGAAGTGGGTGCCATGGGCAGAGTTTTCTTATAATACACATGTCCAAAGCTCAACTAAAATCAGTCCTTACTAAGCTTTGTATGGCAGAGCTCCCCTACACTATTGTCTTATGTACCCCAGTCTGCAAGAGTTCAAGCTGTCAAAGAAGCACTTATAAGTAGGGATGTGGCTCTGCAGCTATTGAAAGATAATTTGCATAAGGCATAGGAAAGAATGAAGGCAAAAGCTAATGCAAACCGTTTAGATAGAGAATATGCAGTGGGAGATTGGGTGTTTATAAAACTCCAACCTTACAGACAGGTTTCTATTGGGGGTCATAGGGTACACAAGCTGTCATCATTATATTATGGACCTTACAAAGTAATGGAGAAGATAGGTGTAGTGGCTTATAGGCTATTACTACCTGCAGAAGCCAAGATACATGATGTGTTTCATGTTTCCCAATTGAAGAAACACATTGGTCCCTCAGTTGCTTACACTACGGCCATTCCTGCATACTATGTTGACGTAGTTCCTAAACCCATTAAATTGTTAGATAGGAGGATGGTACCAAGAAGGGGTATTGTAATATCTGAGGTACTCATATAGTGGGAAGGAGGTTTGGCAACAGAGGCAATGTGGGAGAGTTATTGGGATGTTTACTGAAGGTTTCCTGCGTTTTGGGACTCCTTGGAACCTCCTTTAGATGGGGGGAGGATTGATCCAAGTGCTTAATCTTGGATCTGATTGCTACGAAGCTCACAAGTTGAAGAGGATGAAGCGAGTATCAAAATGACGGAGAGAGTGCAAAATGTTGTCTTGTGAAGGAGTAGTTTGTAAATAGGTTGGCAATCTTTCAATAAAACCCCTGTAAATAGTAGTGCATATCGCATGTAATACAGCTGTAAGCCATGTATTGGCGAGGGAAGGTCCGGATGGGGCCCACTCTCAACGAACCTGTTAGGCCGTTGCTAATAGTAATCTTCGTGCGCTGCACGTGTTGTATCCGTTGTATAAAAGAAAACTTAGTAACCCATTTGGAATTATGAATGGAAATTAAGACACTTCGTCTTCTGTTCGTCGTTCTTCTTCCTTCTCACATCTTGAGCTCAAACTAGGGTTTGTGGGTCGATGGCGAGAAGACGACCCGCTGCGTCCACGCACGCCGCCGGAGGTCGAGTTGGAGCACAAAATATGAAATGGAGTTTTTTTAAATAAAAAAAGAAGAAATAAAAAAGTAGTATAAATAGGGTTTGGGAGGGGTGGACTTGAGGGAGTGAGATTGACCTTGAATGGGATCATCGTCTTCAACTTGTTTAACTTCAGAAGAGAGAGAGCAATGGCATCTGCAAAGGCTAAAGAAATCGTCTCCAACCCCGTCATAGTCTTCAGGTCTTTTTCATTAATTTCTTGATCTTCAATACATCCATCTTTTCTTTGTTGTTGTTGTTGCTGTTGTTGTTGTTGTCGATTTTTTTTTTCTGATCTGAATTAAGATTCTTTGCTGTTTCGGTTCTTGATTCTTGTACACACATCCAATGCTTTATTCATTTATATATTTATTTATTTTGTTAGGGTTTACTAATTTCGTTTTCCTTCAATTTTGATGGCTCAATTTCATGTATCAAAATAGTTTAGTCGCAATTCTCGGTGAAGATTGTTACACGTCCAATCCAACCTGGTGGTGGATCTTCCCCGTCGTCGCCACCATCATCGGCGATTGCGATGGTGGCCATGAAATCAAGTGCAACAAGCACCAAAAACAAGTAAAAGAAGATGAACAAAGAGCAAACTCAGTTCATTCATACTAATTCTATTATATAACTTGGGTTTAAGAGAATGAAGACACGCGCATTGCCCGTGCTTCTAGAAAATTCCCAATACCCTAGCAAAAGCAAAAGAAACTTGGGTTATTTGCAAATATCCCCCCACAAGATAAAAACTACCGAAGGACTGATATATGGAAAGATACAGTTCTTAGTAGGGCTGTATCCTTCCCCCTTAAATTGATCTTGTCCTTAAGGTCAATAAGACAGTCTTCATCACACTAAGAGACTCATCCAAAAAAACATCTCCAAATACGCGACCGTGTGTCTTCCTCATCAGTAACCCTAGGAGATGATTTCCTAGCGGCCTGAGCAGTAGCATTTGCTGAGAAGAAAGCCTAATCCTTTGAACCAGCAAGGGCCTTAACCAAACCATTAACTTCGAGATCCTTCTGTGCAGCAAAAGCCAACCATGACTTGTTCTCCTCATTGGTTTGTTCCTGATAACTTGAGTAACAAACATCATACCGATCTTGATAATGTTTTGTAATTGCCTTCTGCAAGGATTTTAGAGCCAGAAGAAGGCTTCTAGGATTTTGCTGAATGTGATGACCATGTGCCTTACAGAGTTCCTGACACCACTGCAAAATAAATCCCAAGTGTGGACAGCTTTCCAAAAGGTCAGCAAATGTACATCTTTTAATAAAAAAAAGTCTTCAATTAGGCGGAGGCTGAGAATAAGTGCTCTTTGAGTCTGGCCATTAGAGAGAGCTGCATCGAATGCCTCAGGTGTAATGTCGTTATCAAGATCTGTGGGATCGAACACAATGGATTCGTGAATGGAGTACATCAAAACTCCTTCATTAGTAGCTGCCAGAATAGCATGAGCATCAACACCACTGAGATAAGCTTGCACTTCAGGTATCACAGACCCAGCTGCAGCTGGAGCAATATAGGCACAAAGTGCAGCAAAAACAGTTGCCAAAACTAGATTGCAGTCAGAAAATGCTATAAAATCTAGAATGTACCTATGCTCAAACATAAGATTGCTAGTTAGCAACAACTCGAAGCCAGCAATGTTCTCAACTGCAAGGTTGTTGAAAAAGCCAACAAGTGCAGTACCAAGGTCTATCAGTAGTGCTAGAGTCCACTTGAGGGCTATATACTGAAACATTTGCACTCTTTTCCTTGATCTCTAGTCTTGCTGTAACAGGTCATTCTCCCTAATCTCATAATTCAAGCTCTTAATGGGGCAAATATTAGTACCAATAACCTTCTTCATAGCTTCGTAAATTGATGTAGTTCCCGTAACACCACTGTGAAGATTTGCCCGAGTTAAGAAAGCCCTTGTAGACACTTAAGGAAGTGACATGGTCTCCCTCGGAAGCAACAAATGAAGCTTGATTTCATCAAGTTCTTGTTAGGTTTTGCGAGCTGAAACCAAGATAGACCGAACAGATAGAAGTGCTGCAATAGTTAGTATTTCTTTAGAACATCCAAAAGTCTTCACGAACAAAATCATCTTTTCAATCATAGGGTCCAATGGAAACTCCGCAACTTGAAAACAAGCAGGTGAACTGAGCTTGGCATCTTCATCAAAAATTTTGAGAGAATAAAGGACTTCAAGTGCTTTTGCAAGCATATTCAGACGATCTGCTCAGAAGTTAATTGTTATAACTGCATCACCATTAACTATAGATCCAATTGCTTTTCCACATTCACCAACTATAACAAAAGGAGGCAAGTACTGATCACTAGCTCTGGGTTCCTTTCGGATCTCTTCCACAGCGTCTAAAGCAATCTTAAACTTGTAAGGTGCTTCATCAAGAACTTGGGCATCCCAGCCAAACTTCACAACACTCCAGTCGTTCTCATAACGATCCATGGTAACATACATACGCCCACCACCAGATGCAATTTGTGCATCAACACCTTCCCTGGAAACTCTGCAAGGTCATTTTGGAGTGTTTCTACAAAACCTACACTCGACCCATCCAAAACATCACTTCAATCAGTAAGAATATGTACTCGGATCATTTTGGTACCACGCTCACTAGCACCTTTTATCAACAAATGTAACTAATCAAGCCGAGAGTGAACACGATCGTCACAAAGCAACTCATTTGGGCTCACACTACACATTTGAGAGAAGTTATTCACATGTAAAAACTTGCCACCATTGCCATTTTTTGTTACATCAGAAAGTATGCTAGGACTGAGAAACATATCTTCAATACTAACCGAGATACTCAAAAGAAAACCCAATACAATCTGCCCATTCTCCCTGGTTGCTTTGACTGCAACAGCAATAAGGCCAGGCATTGGCTCCCAGGGTTCCAATTCAAGAAGAAAAGGGGGTCGGTGGGATGGAATCGAAGAGGAATTCAATCGAACATGTAGTGTGTTGTTGGAGTTTGTGGTAGTAGAGTTGGTGATTTGTGAAGAAAAAGCACCGAAAACATATCGGTTGGATTCAGTGGGGCCGGGGGTCAAGGAGAGGGTCAGGGAAATCAAGTTGAAGGAGAATGAGGGAAGGGGATGCGGTTCTCCTTGGTGGTTGAAGTGGTAGACGGTGCCGCCTTGGACTTGGGCGAGAAGGGAGAGGTAGTCCAACTAGGCGAGGGAGATGAGGCAGTGAGAGAGGAGCGTGGCTGTGCCCATCGGAGGCCAGTCGGAGTTGTCGAAGCATTACTTTTCAATGGAGGAGGGAGGGGATACGGGTTCCCCTCGGAGGGTGAGGCGCTTGGGGTTGAGGTCGCAGATAGTGGCCAGTTTAAGAGGGAGGTTGAGGTCGTACAGCTTGAGGGAGCCTTCGGCAATGGCGGCGAGGGCGAGGGTGTCGTAATAATCGGAGAAGTAGCAGGCGTAGATGTTGTCGGTGGTGACGAAGAAGATGGAGTTGAGGATGGAGGAGGAGAGCTCGAGGACGTGGAGGCGACCGTTGCCGAGGAGGAGGATTTGGCCGCCAAGGTAGGCGAGGACATCGAAGAGGGAGAAGGAGGTGAGCTTCTGGGTGCCCAAAGCAGGGAGGGACGGGTGGATAGTGCCAACGGTGGCGGTACCATTGTCGTCGGAGGGTTTGTGTTTTTTAGTGGCTGTTAGATCCATGGCGATTTGGGGAAAAGGTTGAAACCATAACCCTAATCATTGGGGAAGACAAAGAGACGAGGATTTGAGGAAGGTGGTGACGGTGTTGATGGCTGCGAAGACGAGGGAGTGGAGGAAGGTGCCTTTGAGATTGTCGAGGGTGGAGTCGGAGTAGGTGATGGATGAAGGGGATGAGGAGGTTAGGGCTTTTAGGGGGTTTTGAGGAAGTGGTAGCGGAGGTGGAGCGGGATTTGGGGTTCTGAGATTTGGGGGAGATGAGGGTGACGCTAGCGGAGGAGGTGGGGATGCATTGGCAGTCAGGAGTGGTGGTTTTTCGGAGAAGAAGCCGAGGTTGGGGAGTGCTTTTGAGGATGAGGATGAGAGAGTCGGGAATAGGGTTTTGACAACGGGAGGGTGGCGGGGCCCAAGTTGAAATCGAGGAGAGTCACCTTTTGAGTTAAGGTTTTTGATGGGTTTGTTAAAGAGTGGCGGAGGTGGAGGGGAATCTGGCGACGAGGAGTTGTGGTTTGAATAGAAGGTTGAAGAGGATTTCCGAAGTGGTGAAGGCGGTGTAGCCGCGAGAGCGGAGGGTTACCATGGTGGCGAACCCGAAGACGGCAGAGGAGGGTGAGGAAATAGCTCTGATACTATTGTTACAGGTCCAATCCATCCCGGTGGTGGATCTTCCCCGTCGTCACCACCATCGTCAGCGATTGCGATGGTGGCAATGAAATCAAGTGCAACAAGCATCAAAAACAAGTAAAAGAAGATGAACAAAGAGCAAACTCAATTCATTCATACTAATTCTATTACATGACTTGGTTTTATAAGAGAATGAAGACACGCGCATTGCCCGTGCTTCTAGAAAATTCCCAATACCCTAGCAATAGCAAAAGAAACTTGGGTTATTTGCAAATATCCCCTCACAAGATAAAACTACTAAAGGACTCATATATGAAAAGATAGAATTCTTAGTAGGACTGTATCAAAGATCCGCTAGGGTTTCATCGCAGTTTAGCCTGATTATGGTTAATTTAACCCTTAAATCTAACCAGTTTATAGTATAGAGAAAAAAGGTAGACTTGGTTGGATATGTGCGTGCCTATGTATATAGTTGAAAAAGGATTGGTCGAAAGCAAGGATTTTTTGTTTTCTTTTTTAAAGTAGATAAAATTTATAATAAAAAAAAAAAAAAATTGAACCGAATAAAAAGATCTGTGAGTACCCAAGTTGTACACTATATTTTGGTTAGTTGATGTGTTGGATTCGGATTCCTACATGGAATTCAATTGGCACAAACTATTTCATTGACAAACAATATTTGATTGAGGAATGATACATACTGTAACTGTATTTACCTATTGGATTTTATGTAGGAATTTAATTCATCAATTTAATTGGTTAGTACATTAACAAGTACTTGTAGGGCTAGTCAAAGATGTAAGCCCTTTAAATTTAATGTTTTAAAACTAATCCGTCACACCTTTATTCTTCTAGACTATTATTCTTCTTCAAGTGTAGAGGAATTTGCAATAACTCAGAAGCAATGTTAGGAGCTTTCTTTCTTGTTTGGTTCTTTGGTCAAGAATTTGGTTCTGAATATGAGATGGTTGTACTCGTGTTGATTGTTTTTTTTTTCCCTTGAATTTGGTCGTATGCTATCCCCATCACTGTTAACTTATTTCCTATCACAATGGTGTACATTGCAAAAATTATATTGTGTGTTGTTAATGTGACACCAACCTTCTAAATTGTTGTTGGATTACTGGCCGACATCACGAAAAGCCAAACTGTGAATAAGTCTTGGAAGGGGCATGATTGTTGCATCTCTATTGGAAATAGTAGCCGAAAATCCAAATGGATAGATCTCCATTGCCTTTGCCGGTGGTTGTGGCTGTGCCTTCACTAACTGCACTTTTAATTCTATAAATAAAACAGCATAATTTTCTTTTTTAAAACGAGATTTTATTGCGATCTTCCGTATTTGTTAAGTGAAAACTAATTGATCTATATTTGATCAGTCATAGCTAGGCATCCATAAGTTCTTTATGATATCATCCTTCCAAAACGTTAGTTTAACTCCCCATGGACTATTGAAGCATACGCTACCTGAATTTAGTTTTGCAAACATTGGAGAGGCATATGTTACGACTAATATCTGGTGTTGAAAACAACACATCAAGAGAAGTTTGCTCAATAGATGATTATTTACTGTTGGATAATATCTGTTCCGAGAGCATCATTGCTCAGCTATATCAAGTATAGGATGAAGGATGCCACTTTCTTTGGTATCCCAAGGCATTGTCCAGTCACCTTATGAAACAAATATCGATATGATCAGGAAAAGGAAACAAAGATATCCAGAAATCTTTCTCTAAATGCTTTTTTTTAGCAAATAGCCCTAGCAAATGTAGGGGAAAAAGTTTTTCCTTTCATTTTCCCTTGTAGCCGTTACCCGAATTCGTGCAAGTGTGTCCACACCCCCCTGACTTGACGAGGAATCAATTCTCGCGAACAAACACACCCCTAGATGCTCGCTAAGGTAAATGATTTTCATGATGAAATGATAGGATCTTCATTGAATCTTGTTGAGATCAGTGCCTTCATCATGATCTTCTAAAAAATCAGGGTATCATCATATAGGGGCATAGCTTTTTTAGGGGAGTTGCTGCTAATTTTGGTATGGGAGCAAACAGATGAATTTGTGGATTCTTTTTTGAAACAATAAAGCAAACATGTTGACTTTCAACGACATTTGACTAGTTTCTTGCCACTGCCGTTGACCTGCAAAAAAGTTCGATACACCGGGATGGATTCCGGCGACGAACCCTCCGACGCTCTTGTCAGTAATCAGGAAGATTATGAAAGAGCTTTATGTGGAAAAAGATTGATTACCTTGTTATGGTGGGAGAGAGGGGTATTTATAGTCGCCTTAGGGACCCGTTTCGAGATAAGAATTTATCTCTACTTCCCGGTAATTTTGGATAAGATACAGAGTTTAAATCGTTTCATAGAGATAACCATGAATTTGAATTACTCCTTAAATATCTGAATTGGTTTGTAATGGGTTACTACCCATACCTAATAGGACAGATCCGTTTATACGTTATTGGACTTTGAAGAAAGACCCAGTTCCCATTTCAGACCCGTTTGTAGGTGAAATTACCATTTTACCCCTGAGAGCTTTAAGATTCGTGCCCGATTTGAACGGTCCCGGTTTAATCCTATTTTTAGCTATATCACGAGCCCCCCCACTCCCGAAGACTGAGTTTAACAGCCTTTGAGGAGTAGTTTTATTGTTCTAATGGCGTATGGAATTTTATCGAAGTTCTTGAGGGAGTTTGAATCTTGCTCGAGGGGTAACGGTGTTATTCTGAGCTTGTAAAATGCCCAAAATTATTCTCAGAATTTTCTGGATTTTTTGTGATTTTCCATATTTTTCTGATTTTTTTTCCAATTTTTAATCATTTTTGTAATTTTTTATTCAATTTCCGAATTTAAATAATTAATTATCAAAAATTTTAATTAACTATTCTAATTTAATAATTATTATTTTCAGAATTTAAAATTATTTTCCGAATTAATAGTTATTTTTAGAATTTTTAATTATTTTTTTCGATTTTTAATTAATTTTTTGGATTTTTAAATGATTAATTCAATTTAATTAATTAAATTAAATTTTACCTGTATAGGTGGCGTAATCCTGTGCATCGATCATGATCAGGGGGGGCACATCACAAAGCGGGGTGTTTTTCCCCATTTCACGTTCGGAAAACCCTTCTGTTGGATCCCATCGACGACCCACCAAACTTCGCCACATGGCCGGTCAACGTTGACCGTTGTCCGCCACATGCCCCCACTTTTTTATCTTCTTTTTTCTTTATTTCTTTGCCGCCCTCCTCTTTCGTCTTCATTTTTTGTTTTTTGCTCGACCACGGCGAATAGTCAAGCTCGTCTGGGGGAGAAGAAGGTGAGTGCTGACGACGATGGCGAGGCGAGGCAGAGCAGCGTGTGGTCGCTCGAGCAGGAGGCAGGGTGAGCGGCTCGAGCTGTGGAGTAGACGTCGATGGGTTTGAGTATGAGGTGGAGCTCGTCAAACTGGTGAGGTTGAGCGCGACGAGTAATCGGTGAAGGCTGCGGCGATCGTTCGCTGCGAGCTTGGTGATGAACGTTACGAGCTTGGTGATCTCTACGGTAAGGAAGGAGTGCGGTGAACAAGGAGGGAGTGTGGCGAGGAAGGAGGATGGCGACAAGGAGACTCGTCGTTGGAGCTCGACAATGGGTTCGGAGCTTGGCGTTCGGAGCTCGGCGAGGAAGGGAGGTGAGGAAGGAGGATGGCGACGAGGAGACTGGTCGTTGGAGCTCGACAGTGGGTTCGGAGCTCGGGGTTTTGGAGGCGAGCTTGATAATGGCGTTCGATCGGTGCTCAGTGAAAAAGGAGAGGAGAGCTCGCGAAGCTCGTTCGAGGGAACTCGACGATGGTGGTGATGCTCGACGAAGAAGAGCTCTTCGACGGCTTGGCGAGTAGGAGATGGGGTCGAGCTTGATGGTGGAGTGGTGCTCGACATCATTAGAACTCGATGCAGTAGAGGGGTGCTCGACGACATTAGAGCGCGACACAGGGGAGGGGTTCGACACAGGAGCTCAACGGCGAACGTGGTGAGGAGTTGGTCGAGGAGCTCAAGCTCGACAAATGGGGGGAGTTGGAGCTCTTTGATGTGAAGTTGGGCGAACATGGTGAGTTGGATTTTTTGGCGGGAGGTCGCTTTTTTGTAGGAGGCAGAAGAGATAGAGCGGGTTTGCGGGTTTCAGGTTTGAACTCGACCCGCTAATTAATTTTTTCTTTTCTTTTCTTTTCCCTCTTTCACTCTTTTTTGGCGAATCTGAGCCGTTGATCTAGGTTTGAGCGCGGATCTTAAGGTAGATTTTTTCTCTCATTTTTTCGTTTGGCTCCACTTCTGCTCAGCTCGATCTGGTGATCACAGCGAACATTTGGAGAACGTTTTGAAGAACGTTGACGAACGAATAGGTGAATCGGGAGATTTTTAAAGAACGTTTTCTGTTCGGAACTGCGTCTATTCAACTTGAAACGGCGAGCGTGGCGAGCATGCGTCGAGCTACAAATGAGGGACACGTGGCTCTAGACCGTTGACTGGTCAACGCCACTTAGCTCATTTTTGATTGGATCACTGTTTGTTCGGCCAGCTCGGGCCATTTGGCGAACGCTTGAATGCGGCGAACGCTCGCGATGGTTGGCAAACGAACGTGTCGCTTAGCAAACCGTATGTCATGTTCGGCGAACTGTTGTGTTACTTGGTGAACGGTCGCGGCGAGCTTCACCGTAACTAATTTTTGTGGAGCTACGGAGGTCTGACCGGGGTGTTTGCCTACTCGCTTCGAAGCTGACTCGAAGAACTACAACTTTTCTTCAGAAGTCAGTTAAAGAATTCTTCTTCTTCATGGTCAAAATAGTTCCGCAACATACTTGTCTTTATAAAGTTGAGAAGTGCTTTGTATGGCTCTTGAGAAGATCCATTCTTGGAGGCGAGTGCGAGGAGAAACTCTAGGAGAGAGTTTTAGCTCTAGACTCGTTAAGAAGAGATCCGCTCTTGAGGCGAGCGGAGGGAAGAGCATCACCTGTGTAACCCTTGTTTTCCATTTTATGTATTTTTTTAGTGTATTTCTTGTTTTGGTGTATTTCCCTCTTATATTCGTCTTGTATCTTTTTCTTGGACCGTATATTGGATTTTTTGTCTTCAATATATTCATTTGTATTTTATTTTATCTTTTTGTATCCATTTGTCTGTCTTTTGTTTCTTTTTCGTGTGGACTGTCATTTTTGCTCTTTATTTTCGTTCTTGCTCCATTTCATTTGGCTCTTGTTCCTTGGGTGCTCGTGATTCTGCCATCCCCTATTTTAAAAACCCAAATCCAAAATTATAACCTAAACTCAATGTCCAATTAAATACACCTAATCCTCCTAATACTTTATTTTACTATTCCCCTAATACAACTTCTACTACCTATCCGTTAACCCCAAGACCCCAAACCCAAAACCCAACTCCTGTTTCCCTACCCGCAAGCCCCGAACCTTAATCCTCCACCTATAAAACCCATCTTCTGTGCACCGCAACCCCCACCAAAAACCCTAGCCTCCACTTCACCGAAGCCCTTCTTTGCGCCTGCACCGCCCCACCGATCATCCTCCCTACATCCCGAGCCTTCCCCCTAGCCACTGCACACCATCGCTACCCCCTGCTCACACCCTGATCCCCCTGAACCCACTCCAGAACACCCCCAACCTTCAACCCGAGCACCCCAGCTCCCTGCACTCTCTCTCTCTCCATTCCCCGCTCTGTCCCTGTCTCTCTGTTGTGCGTCAGCCACAGGCCAGCACAATCGTCGTCTCCGTTGTCCGTCGTCGTGTCCCCGAGCGCCATTGCTCTTGCCGTTGCTATTGCCATTGCTCTTGCCATTGCTATTGTCGTTGCTCTCGCCGTTTGCCTTACCGTCGCTTTGATTGTTTTGGTTGTTCGTTCGTTCATTCTTGGTTCGTTGATTCTCGTTCTTGGTTCGTGGATGTTCGATCATGCTTGTGCCTCGGGAATCCGTTCCCGTTATTCTTGCTTGTTGGATCGTCGTTTCATCGTCTCGCAGGCAAGTAACTTGTATTCTTTTCTTTGTGTAATACAAGTACTAAATACCTCCTGTAGTGTAGTTGGGTTCTAGAGACAATTTGTGTGTGAATTTTCTTGTTGATATTGTCCCTATAGTGTTGATTCAACCATATTTGCCTCACGACATACATGACATGAATTAACCTAGGATTGACCACTTTTGATGTGTATGTTCATACTACTTGTGATATCTGTGTTTGATGTGTTATTCGTGATATACTTGTCGAATACTTGTAAAATACTCTATACCATGTTGTTTGGAAATCTAGTACATCATATTTCATGTTTGGGTTGATTTGGATGAATTACGTATGATCTATGTTGATTCGTGTGTCAAGAACAAATCTGTATTTTTCTGTTTTCCTAATGTTGATCAGTATTTTAGACCCTATTAAGGTCAGTATTTGAAAATATTTTGTAAACATGAACTGTAGAGAATTTTGTCTATTTCCAAACCCTTTTGACGGGTGGTCTCAGTTTCGATTTACGAGTTGTGAGTTATGCCTATTTCACTACAGTAGTGTCGAAAGATTTCCAGATTGTGCTTTCTATGAATTCTGAAGAGTAATCTATTTTTATTCTGGTATTAAAATTATTATTTTGATCTGAAATTTTGTTCAGTACTTCTTGACTTGATTGGGGTTTATCCAGAATTTTGGTGGATTTATTTGAGGATTTTTACAAACCTTTTCATGCTTGCAAATAAAGATTTTACATGCAGAATTTTACTACTGTTCAGTAAAGAACCTAATTTTCGATCTAACTTTACTTGCTTTTTGAAAAATCTTCCTGAATATGAAAGTTAGCCTAATGTATCTATTTTATTGCCCTTTCAATGAATTTGGATTTTGATTTATGGTTTGTGGGATATTACTATTTTCACACTGCAGTGTTTGTGATTTCAGATCTACTTGTCGTGTCTTGCTGTTTTTTATTTTACTTGACTACTCTATTTTTGTTGAAAAATTATGAAACTTGGTTTTCTGTTACTACACATATAGGAGAATACCCCAGACTTTTCGTGGATTTAATTAGTGAGTTTTCATGCTGTTTTCCTGACTTGAACACAATCTTTTGATATCTGGCTGAACACGTTTTCTGAATTCAAATCAGTTTTGACTCATGTTTTTGCTAAATACTATATGACTTATATATATTTGCTGGATTTGGCCGGGAGTCTATTTTCCAGATTCTTTGACGGATTCAGATTTTCATCTTTGTAGCAACGGGAATCTCAGTTTTAGTGCAGCACTGTCTTGCTGTCCTGAACTAGAATTGTCGTTGTATTATCTTGTTATGAGTTATCTTTCTCCTGTACATGTTTATCTTGCAACCTGAACCTGTTACTTGTTTATACCATGTTATTCTCGCTCTGTTTTGTGACACATACATACATGTATGCTAATGATAACAAAATAACCAACCGGGATTAAGGAAAAGATCTAGTAGTGAAAAATATAGAAACGTGTACTGAGAAGATGACCTATGTCCTGCCTGTTACGTGTTCATGAATACATGATTCACGATCTTGTTTACCTGTATCTGAATGCATGCTTCCCTATAGGAAGATGTACTCGGAAGAGAACCACTAGGTTCTGCCTGTTCCTGTACCTGACTGCATACTTTCCCATAGGAAGGTGTACTCGGAAAAGAACCACTAGGTTCTACCTGTTTCTGTCATTCCTGTTATCTTGATCCCTGAGTAAACTGCCTTATGGACTCCACTATGAAATCTAAACATAACTTGTTTGAATATAGCAACCATGTGATAAAAACCGGGGCACATGAAGTGCTACCTAGTTAGTAATAATACAAGACTTGACATAACCTGATACCTGTTACATGATTACCTGTATACCTGATTACCTGATTACCTGTTTACATGTTTGCCTGTTTACCTGCTTGCTTGACACTTGACACATGTTACATGTACCTGTTAGTATACCACGCTACTTGATTCTGTTTGTCTGATTCATGTTACATATCCTATTCTGTTGACATGCTTATATCATGCTATGTTTATTCCTGCTGTTATTTTATATTTGTTATTTTCCCCATGTACTTGTATCCTGCACTACAAGCGGCCCGTAACTTGCATTGACTGGAGTTTATTTTTCTCTTTCCTTTTTTCTGCAATTTATTAATTGTAGATCAGGATGGTCAGCTGTCAGATGGAGTTGGCGATATGAGATATTAGTGCTGGAGTTTTTGCATTTATTATTATTATTTCCCGTTGTTGCTTGAATAATTGTATTTACTTAGATATATTTTTGTATTTGGGCAATGTGACCCAGGATATTATTAATTTGTCCAGATTTGATGTATTTGAGATTATTATATGTTGGTTTCAAGTAAATTTCTGTTGGTACATTTGATTCAATTGTGCAGACTTGGTTGATTCTTTTGCTTCCGACTCTGATTATTTCTATGAGATGTTGTAAAGATTCTGAACAGCTTATGGATGATGAAAATCATTCGCTGGGCTTAGTCGTGTATCTGTATTCTGTATTTCTTTTTGGGAAGCGGGGCGTGACAAGCAGGCTCTATGAGAGATCCATTTAGGAGACAAGTTTGAGGAGCAACTCTAGGGGAGAGTTGTGCTCCAAACTTGTTGAGAAGAAGGCTGCTCGGGAGGCGAGCGGAGCGAAGAGCATCACCAGGCTCTAGGAGAGAGCCGTTTGGGAGACAAGTTTGAGGAGCAACTCTAGGGGAGAGTTGAGCTCCGAACTCGTTGAGAAGAAGGCCGCTCGAGAGGCGAGCAGAGCGAAGAGCATCACCAGACTCTAGGAGAGAGCCGTTGGGGAGACAAGTTTGAGGAGAAACTCTAGGGGAGAGTTGAGCTCTGAACTTTCTTGGTGCAAAAGTTAACCAGTAGTGGGATTAGTATGAATGTTCGTTTTGAGCCCTGAAACCACATACTTGCAAGCTGTGTGGGCAATTTTTGAACCATGATTGTGAACTCTGAACTAGTTGCTAAGATAGTTTCAACGGTTGTGGGAGCAATTCCGAATGGTAACCTACTTTGTACTCGCTCGTTCGTAAGTGCTAAAGCGGCATCGAACCAAGTGTTGGACTCCGAACTTGTTGTTAAGATAGTTAACGAGTTATAGGAGCAATTCCGAATGGTGATCTGCCCCGCACTTGCTTGTTTGCAAGCGGCTAAAGTAACGTCGAACTAAGTGTTGGACTCCAAACTCTTCTTTTGAGCTTAGTAAGTTATGGGAGTAGCTCTGTAGGACAAGCTGGACTCCGAACTTACCATTTAGCGAGTCATAGATGTGACACAGAGAGATAGAAATGAGGCAAACACAATAATTTTCAATAAAAAAACTAAGTTTTATTGAGACAAACTAAGTGGCCGCTTCAATGGGGCGAACCATTATTACATGCTTTTGGCCAGGTTACAAGCATCGGCCTTATTGAAAACTGAAATCCTACTTCTACGATAGGGTGAAGGCCTCTTGGGAGGAGTTTGGTTCTCCCCCCATTGGACCTCCATGGATAAGGTGGAGGACGGCCCCAGGTTCGGAATCTTGGAACTCGGCGGGCCTCTCTATTCGCTTGTAGGCTCCTCGGGGTGAAAGATCAGCCCCGTCTTTTTGGACAAACTTGACCAGGTGTCCCTGCTGTATGAGTTCTTTGATCTCCTCCTTGAGAGCCTGATAATCATTAGTGTCGTGGTCTTGGTCCCTGTGAAAGCGGCACCACTTATCCGTGTTTCTTTTCTTGCCAGGGATATTCATTCTAGGGGAAGCATGGAGTATCCCTTCCTTGTCCAGCTCCATAAGAACTGCTGATATACTAGCATTGAGGGGGGTGAACTTCTCAAAATGAGGAGCTGAGCGGTGTTGGCCATTGTCATCCCTCTGGAATTTCTGGGACCCTTCTTCGCTCGTATTCTTCCATTTGTTCCCAGAAGATGATTCCTCAAGAGTGGGGGGGTTGAGAGCCTCTTCCACTCAGATCTACTTCTCACTCCTAAGCAGGAGTTCTGAGAAGTCCCAATGAGGCTTATTGGCAAGGGACGCCTTGAGGTCGGCGTTAGTGACATTGTGCCAGAATGTCACCGATGCTACTGATTGGTTGAGAGAGGCAATAGACCAGGCTTCGGCGGTGAAGCACCGAACGTAATCTCTTAGGGGTTCACCCTTTCTTTGGCTGAGGGTCACCAATGATGCACTTGTTTTCTCAGCCCGGCGACTGCCCACGAAGTGGGTGAGGAAGAGCTCCTCAAACTGTTCGAATGAGAAGATGGAGGCGGGGGTTAGACGGGAGTACCACTCTCGCGCTAGTCCCCTCAATATTGCTGGGAAGGCCTTGCAGAGGACCGCATCCGAGGCTTGATAAATCATCATGAGAGTTGTAAAACTCTCGATATGGTCGGCCAGGTCCGATTGCCCATTGTCGGATTCAAAGCGAGGCGTCCTAAAGGCTTCGGGGACCGGAGCTTCCATGATGGCCCTAAAGAAGGAGGTCTGCTGGGGTGGAACCTACTGGTCCATTGTTCTTCTTCGGGATTTATCTTGTTAAGGCGCCTGTCACGCCCCGCTTCCCAAAAATTCGGAATACGAGTACGTAACAAAAGCCCAGCGAATGATTTTCATAATGCATAAGTTGTTCAGGAATTCCTTACAACATATCACAATATAATCAGAGTCGGAAGCCAGAAAAGTCAACCACATGCACATATAAACCAAATACCAACAAGAATACTTGAAATAAAATATATTAATCTTAAATAGTCATGATCTGAATAACACAATAATCCTAGGTCACATTGCCCAAATACAAGAAATAAATCCAAGTACATGAATACAATTATTGTTCAAGCAACTACAAGAAATAATAATAGCAAAATTCCAGTATCAAGTACATCATGTCACCAATCCCGTTTGGAACCTGTCCTCCAAAATCTGCAATACAACGAATGCAGGAAAGAGAAAAAGAGAAAACACAAGTACCCGTCAATTGCAAGTCGTGGGTCACAAATAGAGTAGGATACAAGCACATGGAATAGGAAAAAACTAACTAACAATATGGTATACTAACAGGTATAGGTAACATGTATCAAGGGTCAAGTAAACAGGTAAACATGTATCAAGTATCAGGTAAACAGGTAATCAGGTAAATATGTAACAAGTAATCAGGTGACAGGATAATCAGGTAACAGGTATACAGGTAATAGGTAATCATGTATCAGGTATCATGTTTCAAGTCTCAGGTATCATGTACTCAAGTATCAAGCATGCACGTATCATGTCAAGTATCTTATTCAAGTATCATGTTCGAGTATTAAGTTCAAGTCTTGTGTGATTACTATTTAGGTAGCACGACATGTCGCCCACACCACATGGTTGCTACAACAAACAGTTTCACTTTAGATTTCATAGTGGACCATAGAGGATAGTATACTCAGGTACAGGAAACAGGAAACAGGTTCACGAATCAAAACATGTACACGAATCATCCGATTCATGCATCAACGGGTTCATGAATCAACAGGTACACGACCAACATGTACGTGCATCAACAAGTAATAGGTACACAACCAACAGGTACGTGCATCAACAGGTAACAGGTACATGAACCAAAAGGTATCATGCATCAACAGGTTCATGTATCAACATGAATCAAATTGGGAAACACGGGCCCCCTTCCGAGTACACGTTTCTGAATTATCCACTAATAGATCTTTCTCTTAAACCCCGACTTGGTTACATTTATTATTAATGTCCAACAAGCATGAATACATGCAAAATAGTGTCATATAAACATGATATGATCAGGTTTAGGTTCAGGGTAACAAATCAGCATGCACGGATGATATACATTCACATATACGAGCAAAATAGTTTATGTTCATAATCAGGACAGTAAGACCAATCTGGACTAAAATAGTGATTCTAAGAGCTACAGGCATGCAAATTAAGATCCGTAGGTGGATCTGGAAACTAGACATCCACACGCATCCAACGAGTATAATTGAGTCATATACTAGTTCACAACATCTCAGTTCAAAACTGATTTGAATACAGAATTTATGTTCAGCCAGAAAAACAGGGGATCAACTTCAAAAGCATAAAAACAGCATGAAAACATAGCAAATAATTCCACAAAAAATCTGGGGTAATCTCCTATAGGTATAGACTCAAAATAACAAGTTTCATAATATTCCAGTAATTATAGATAAGCCATAAAAAATAAGAAGCAACCAAAAAACATGGTTTGACGAATCTGGAATTTCTCAACACTACTGTACGAAAACAAGGATATCTCGCAATCAGTGAATCAAAATCCAATTCCGCCAAAACAATGTGAAAATAGATAGATTTTTCTAACTTTCATATCTCACAAATAATTTTCATAAAACATAAGAAATTAGGGTGAAAACTGGGTTCTATACTGAACAACACGGATATTACAGCACAAGGTGAGTTTAGAAAAGAACATGAAACACTATATTTTAAGAATCCACAAATACTGTCTGTTTACCCCCACACCAGATTTAGCGGTAACAGATTTGATAGAGGTGGTGAATATATTTTAACAACTTTAGAGAAGTTTGCATTGGGCATAATCTCTATTGCACTCTACTTACAAAAGTCAAACGGTATTGATAAAAGTTAGAATCAAACACTTAGTAAAATGTTGAATTCTATATTATTGACTGTTGTTTGTCTTGTGTAATTATGAGTGATGTTGTACTGTTAATCATATCTCTAATGTGTTACTACACTCTAAATTGAATACACCTTGTAGATCATGGTATGAAAACACAATAATTTTGTTAAAGTGAAAATTTATATTGTGATACATCTGTTAGAGTACATGACTCTAGAAGGCCTAAATAGGACCTACAACAAATATTTGTGTGTGTTTAGAAAGTGCAGAATGTAGTTTCTGTGGACAGATGTTGGATCTATCTAATTTGTGTTAGAAGAATCTAGAATTGCAGAGTTTTTTGAGGATGTCTTCATCAAAGATAAATGTATGAAATAATCTAGTCCTACAGACACGTTCAATGATTCACAGTTGGAATCAAGAACCGGCCTTACTGACACTTAAAAACCTAAATGACAAATGAGCTAAGAAGAGTCTTTAGTAGACAATGAGATGATTTTGTGTCATACAATAATACTTTAATTTAGTTGATCTGCCGACAGGGGCTAAAACTATAGTAAGTAAGGTTTTGTAGAAGAAACTTAATTTTGATTGTTCAGTAGCAATTTTAATGCATTTTAGTAGCTAACAGATTGACTGAGAAAAATGGGGTAGATTTATTTGATGTCTACTCACATGTTTGTCATATTGCTACAATAAGTATTCTTCCTACCCTTACATCTACTGAAAATTTTGTTATCCATAAAGGATATTTAAAAGGCTTTGTACTGAACAGTTTTGTACTGGAAAGTTTTGAACTAATATGTTTAGTGAACAAGATTTACAATTTAGTAAAATCATTGTATGTTCTTAAAACATGTATAGCCAACGAATAAATAATTTGATAAATTTTTGAAAGAGCCTAGTATATGAATCAAGTAATTCAGATTAGTGCCTTCAACTTTGTGGTGTGTCAAATATAGTGGCTTTATTTACTTGTTCTGTTAATATGCATGTTCTTGAAAGTGACCTCTCTATTACAAATGAAGTTAAAATTGTGCTATCCAAAGAATTCAACATGAAAACCTAGGTACTGTGGATACCATAGGTATAAAGGTGAGTTTTCAGTTGGCAAGGGATAACTCTTACTCAAACTCATCAAATCAAAATGTGTTTCAAAAGTGGGGAATAGTGATTGAAAGTGTATTTTGAAACACTTTATGATTATGATAAAAGGTTAACACCTAATGATGGCGCAACTATGAGACAGGTAGATCATTCTAAAGGAATTGACTGTCTCATGTATACAAAGATCTACACTAGAATAGACATAGCCTTTGAGGTAGGTATGATTTGCAGATTCACTAATAATCCCATACACATTTGAGTGCCCTTAAGAGGCTAATGAGATACCTGAGTGGTATTCAAGAGTTTGTTTTGTGCTACTCTAGTCATTCTTCGAATGAATGGCTGATCTGATGCATTATGATGCTCAAAATTTAGTAAAAGTCAATAACTAGTAGATATGTGTTTACACTAGGAGAAACAGAAATGTTATGAAAATAAAAAGCAAATAGGCACTGTGCTATCATCCATGAAATCAGACCTCTATATATAATCCTCTGCAGGGGAAAGAGCTGAGTGGATTGAAGAAATTGTTGCTAGTTATCCATTAAGAAGTTTAAATAACTCTCTAATTCTGTTATGCGACTATCAAGCTACATTGCACTGTAGCTCATAACTCACTCTATAATAGTAAGAGGAGTACATTAAGGCTGAAAGAAACCTAGTTAAACTTTCTTATAGATAAAGTGCAATTGTGATAAGTATGACTAATGCTCTTGCTAAGAGACTTGAAAGTGATCTAATTATCAAAACTGTGGGAAAAATTGAGTTGAAAGCTATTGAGTCAAAGCTTTAACATCCTAATTGTTTTGAAATTTAGAATCCAATTGGAGCCATAGAGAAGTTCAAACTTCAGCATCATTTTTAGACAGTTGACATGTTTTTGATAATTTTGATGATTCCACATAAATTCCACAAATATATAATGTCATTCCAATTTTGATGGTATTATATATCTAGGGAATTTACTTAGAATAATTATATTATTCCAATACGAAACATGAAAACTTGTCGATGTGTTTCCGATGATTAAATTGTCCTAAATATCATTCCAATTTTGATGATATGTCTTTTATGGATACACTTTTCATTCCAATTTTGATGATTCAATGTTAAACCATGATTGAAACGGCAGTCTTTATTTTCCAATATGAAACATAGTATGGTTCTTGTGTAGAAACTATAAAGTTCATGTACTTTACTTATTAAAGATACTTGATTGTGATGCTTGCGTTACATTTTTGCTAAGCTAATTATGAATTGTACTAAGTTCTTTTGTGGAACTAGATACTTTGTGAAATTCATTGGAATTCTTAGAGATGTGTCTCTTGATATTCTTGTTTTCTATAAGCTAGCAAAGATGGAGGAGTTGAATTTGTCAACATGAATTTCAAAATAATGATTTGCTCAAAATGGAGGAGTAAACATAAAGCAGTGTGCAATGATAGAATTTCAGTTTATTTCTTTTGAGAATAAATTAGTCACTTACTTGGTAAAACTTCTGTTGAGTTTAAGACTCTTGTGTTCATGAGCTTAAAACTCATATTTTGTTCTTGAAGTTTATTTGCTTTGTTTGATTTTGAAACAATGGCAGATTATTCCAGTTGGTTTAGTCTATGTGAACTATTCTGAATTGGATATGGTTTGGAACTATTTTATTATATTGGTTTAGTCTTGATTGAACTATTCAGTTATATAATTCTATTGGTTCTTATGAAACTATACCTCTATGATGCTTTTCTTTTATGGACTGCTATTAGCCAGTCAGTTTTATACCGAACTGATGAGATAATCCTGTACTTTATATATTGAAAATATAGGAGGAGATTGTTGAATATATTGATATATTCTCTCTATATAAATATTGCATGTGCATATGAGTAACACGTGTATTGAACGTACAATTGAATGGATATTGAAACGCGGGTTTGTGGGCTTATAACCCGATACCCAAACCAGTATTTAGAGATAAATACTGGCTTGTGATAGCAGTCTATGTATTCCAATCTTGATACCTAGGGTGAATATCTCAAGCAACTTAGATCTAGAGATAAACCCTAATTCCCAATTGTTAATTTCTCACAAAACCTAACAGAAAATAGGGCATTTAGAAATACCCATACACCGGCGTTTTACGACCGCCGGTGTATATTAAAGCAATACCGGTGCTCATTGAAAATGCCGGTGTATACCACTCTTATTCTGCAACGCTCGCTTCGGTGGCATTTACACCGGTGTTTTCATAAACGCCGGTGATATATTCCCCGACGTTTTTAATCGCCGGTGAAAATGAGAATAAATGCCGAGAAATACATTGTGTGTTGTAGAGAGTATTTGGGCCTCAGTGTTAACACTAAATAGGGTGTGAGTTGGGTTCAGTTTGAAACTATTTTTTTAAAAGCAAGGGTTATGCTTTGGATCTAACTTTTAAATTCGATCCTATTTTCTTAATAATTATATTTGTATGCTTATATCTCTGTATTTGGAAACTATATATAACATTTTATGAAACTAGCGAAACTATAAAACCGATTGTCAAAACAAGCGCAACCTACAGAGATGCAACATTTTCTTTTACTTCGAAATGGAAACCGAAGTCGAGTTCTTGAACCTTGTGTAACCGTCATGCGACTGCTTAATTTGAGTGTATGTGGTTTGCTTATGGTTTGTTTATGGTTTGCTTAATGGTTAGGCGGACATATAATTATTTGTTTCTTTTTTTTTCCCTATAGCAGTTTAATTTCTATTTTTATTAATGACATGAGGCAATGCTATTGTTTCTTATGCTTTGCTAGTGAGTTTGTTGTAATTTCAAATCTTTATATGGATAGCAACCCAGATTTCCTAAAGGCAAGCGCCTAGGCTCCTCAACCCCCAGGCGATGCGAAATGCAGGTGAGTACCTCGGGTGATAGGCTACGCCTGTTAAAGGCACCACCACCTCTTTGAACTTTTTAGGTTCATTTTTTTGAAGTTGAGATCTCCACTGTTTTGAAGTTTTGTTAGGTACATGTGAAGACAAAATATTTGAAATTGTGGCTTAAGAATATCAAAGGGATAAAGTTTCAAAGAGATACAGTTTCTCCTCTTGTTTTTTCAGTCTGTTCATTTTCCATGTTTTCTTCCCGTGCATCTAACGTCTATTGTTTTGTTCCTTATGACTTGGTTAGTAATTATGTTTACAAAATGCTTAGCAGTTTGTTTGAGTACAGTTCAGGAACTTTTAATTTGGGACATTATATCTTTTGCTATGTGAGAGGCTGTGTAATTGTGCATTTCTTTTCTACATGATAACTTAGATAGTTTCCAAGTTCATAAATTGTAATATATTAGTAGCACACAATATTTTTTTGTATTACATGTACTTCATACATTCTGGGTGTATTTGTTTTGTTTGCCCTCTAGTTAAAAATTGAGTAGATTACTACATGCTCAAAATAAGACATTTTTTACGTATATATTCATCCCTTGCCCCCTTTTTTCCACTCGGGAAACGCCTTTCTGGGCGCCTCTCACCTTAGGTGATATTGGAGTCTACCACGTTGACTTCTTATTTTGCATTTCAAACTCTGTAGCAACCATACTGGTTAATAGAGTATCATGAATTTAAACTTTTCATTTTTTAGTATCAAATATAAGCCATGTGGTTATATTATTGTGCGTCATTGTGTTAATACATAATAGATTTTTGCTGTACTTTGTCTTATTTGGTAAAATTGTCTACTTGATGATCATCTTTTTCTTTATTATTTTCCTTCACCTCTCCTTTCTTTTTTTCTTATTATCTTTTTATGTCTTTTCTTATTTATTTCTTCTACTTTTCGTGGGTTTTAAAAATTAAAAAAATGCAAAACACATATCATTTCATATGCATCTATGCGATAATGTGGATCTAATTGCATAAGTGCGCATGCTGCATTCTGTGATATTGCTTGCAAGCAGTATAAATGTATATGGCCTTAAGGAGTGAGAGTCCCCCTCATGTCACTTCCTTAATTACTAATTGTACTAACGATACTGAACTGCACCATTCCATACATTCACCAAGTGTGGAAATTGTTGTGGATAAATATTTGTGGCTTTGCGCAGACTTTTACAACCTTACAATCTGGGCAAGATTACATTGTTTTCTGTGCCTATGTGTGGTGGTGGCATCTTATGTTCGTTGTTTTGCTGTGGAGTTTAACTAAGAATAATTCTTTGAAAGTTTATTTCTCACTATTTTGTGCTTTCATACTATTGACTGCAGCAAGAGTTTTTGCCCATACGCGTTCATGTTAAGCAGTTGCTGACACATCTGGGAGCTACTTACAAAGCAATTGAGCTGAATACTGAAAGTCAGCATAAGTTGTTAGAAAATATCGTTAAATTTTTTCCCCTGGAGTTTCCTCTTCAAGGATCTTCTTTGTTACGTTGCTTCCTTAGACAAAAAATGAGCTCATTTTATATACAATTGCGCGATGATATCATACTGAATTTACTTTATTCTCTTTGATGAAGGTGATGGATCTGAAATCCAGGCTGCACTTACAGAATGGACTGGCCAAAGGACCGTCCCAAATGTTTTTATCAGTGGAAATCACTGGGGTGGCTGTGACGGTATGGTCTGTATCTGCGTACTCCACACTCAGGTCCGGCCCCCAGTGAGGCGGCCGCCTCAGGCCCCCGGATTTTTTGCAATTTTAGGGACCCCAAATTTGTATTCCCACACGTATTTTGCACATAAAAAAATTTATATTGTTATTAGGAGCCCCAAAATAATTATTTGGACTTTCACCTCGGACCCCCGGAAACTCAGGGCCGGCCTGTCCACACTGGTCCTTTTTGTAGTTTATTGTGCTATTTAAAGCTAACTCAAATATAATTCACATGGTTTTTAAAACAGATGTTATGGCAAAGCACAGCACAGGCAAATTGGTGCCGGCTCTGACTGAAGCCGGAGCCCTTATTACGGCATAGGAAATTGAATGTCTTTGGTGGCTGCTATTAGTGGATCATAGTCTAAAAAAGACTGGAAATGAAGTAGAATAAGAGTGATCTTGCTTATCAGTACTTGAAAGTTTCTTGTTCTTTTCCTATGCTATCTTGATATATGTATAATTAAAGAGTATATGCAATGCACTTTTTCTTTCCCTAAGTTATGCTGAGCCTCTAATAGCACTGGATTGATCATCTTGCTTTTCTTGAATAGCACGAGTTTATTTTACCAAAATGCAAATTATTCGATAATTTAGTAGGTGTAGGTTGGCTTTGGAGGGTATTGATGTTTTATTGCCTTTGCAAGTAAGTTTGATAATTGGAGAGCAACTGATATGGTTAAAAATAGGATGAAATCGGGATCGTTCAAATCGGACACGAATCTTAAAGCTCTCAGGGGTAAAACAGTAATTTCACCTACAAACGGGTCTGAAATTAGAACTGGGTCTTTCTTCAAAGCCCAATAATCCATAAACGGATCTGTCCTACTGAGTACGGGTCCCAACTAGAGATGCTTTCGAATAAGGATAAATCCGATTCGATCCGCATCCGAATCCGATTCGATCCGCATCCGAATCCGATTTTTTGGCGGATAGAGATATAAAAAATCTGTATCCGGACGGATATGGATTCGGATATTCAAATCCAAAAAAAATCGGATACGGATACAGATACGGATATCCCTAAAAAAAACAGATTCAGATACGGATATCCGCTTAATTTAATATATATTTATTTAATAAATATACTCAATAGTTATTTCTAATTTTCTATTCCTTTCCCACTGTAGCAGGCAAGCCGCCCTAATCCTCAATTCCCCAATTTCCAATTCGAGACTGCAGTCCTAATCCCCAGTCCCCATCCCCAGTTCCCCATCGCGCCGCCAGTGAAGCCCGGCCTCTCCCCTTCCTCTCCCGCAGCCAGAGGCGACGCTGCAGCCCTAATCCCCAGTCCCCATCCCCAATTCCCTATCGCGCCACCAGTGAATCCCGACCTCTCCCCTTCCTCTCCCGTAGCCAGAGGCGACGGCAGCAGTCCCGCAAACCAGTCGCGACGCACCTCTCGTGCCTCCCTCCGTCCAGCACCGTCGTCCCCGTCCTGTCGTGCCGCCCCCTGTCCCCCTGGCAGCAGTACCGCAGACCAGTCGCAATGGCAGACCAGTCGCGATGCACCTCTCGCGCCTCCCGCCGTCCAGCACCGCCGTCCCCGTCCTGTCGTGCCGCCCCCTGTCCCCCTGATTGCCGTCGGTCCCACCGACCATTTGAAAATTTATGCATGGCATGTTTCAAATTGATGGTTTGAAATACTGAGTGTTGGCTGTCATTTAATAGTAATAGTAGACAAGTGAACAGACTTATTGGCAAAATCCCATTCCAATTCACCCGGTGTGGTTCTGTATCAATATTTCAACTATGCTATTTATCTTTCTTTCAGTATGACATTTTATTCTTGCATTTGATACTGCATAGAACACATACAAATACACTGAAGTTTCCCACTGTCAGTGAATCCAGATTTTAGATTTGTGTGCATCACGTCACATGGGTGCATCCAGATTTTATGTGCAACACTAACAGTCTGAACTTTATTCTCTAATTATAAATTTTTTTAAAGACTAGATGAACAGTTTTCATGGAAAATCTGTTAACACTAGCAGACTTCATTGTAGATTTTAGTTATTATATTGTTCAGGTATTGTTGTGCCCTCACGAACAGGTAAATTCTATAAGTTGAAGCAAACATTGCCCATATAATATTGTCACAATATCTTGAATGTATATGCTCTTCAGCTCTTATATAAATGCCCATTTCTTTTTGTCATAGTGGACTGCACTTGTATTCATATTGGACTATTTGATAGTTTCATTGAAACATTTCATTTCCTGTAATTTTAGGCAAGGCAGGTCCATCCAGATAAGAACCCAAATGATCCTCTTGCAGCACAAAATTTTCAGGTAAAATGTCAAAGATTAATACTCTTATTGAGTTTGTAAGGTATTAATCACATTTTTTCTTATTGAATTACCTAAACAAGAAAGATGATTACCAAATGTATTATTTGCATATTCTATTTGACAACCTGTAACCTTACCAGTAATCTGGAAATGTGATTTTTGTTACTTTAGTCCTGTTATGTTGTTTCTTTGCTAATTTTCTTATCTTAAAATCACTGAGATGAGGTTAGAGTAGTGGAGAGGAGCTAACTAGGCAGTGCTAAGTGTAGGATAATGGCTCGATTCTGGTTCAGATTGTTTTGGAGTATCTGCAGCAAAAGAAAGTTACAGCATAAGTCGACTGATAGAAGGATCAGGCGACTGTCCAGAGAGTTTTCGAAGGCTAAAGATACAAGCAGCAGCAGAGGATCAGTCGACTTACCAGTCGACTGCCAGAAGGATTACCAGTCGACTGGTAAGTCAACCAGTCGACTGTCGACGGTATTTTGAACTGGATCAGGCCCAATTCGAAAAGGCCCAATAGTTTCCCTATAAATACACCCGTTAGGGTTTTGTAAATTGTAACACCTAATTCGGATTTTGTAGCCGTCATCTATTGTAAAGGCTTTGTTTGCCCATTGGAGATCATAGTAAAGAAACCCCAACCGCCCCTTGTGGATGTAGGCATCGTTTTGCCGAACCACGTAAATCTTGTGTTCTTGTGTTGTTTGGTTTTCTGTGTTTTCTCTCGCTGGTTCTCTCTTTGTATTCCGCATTGATTCTTGTTGGTTTGATTTGTACTCGCGCACAACAAGTGGTATCAGAGCTGTTGGTTCGACCTAGAGAGAGATGGCGGGTGATGCAGATGCAACCAAGGAAGTTGTGGGATCAAGTTCATCAAGAACAACGATTCACAACGCAAAATTTGAAGTTGAAAAATTTGATGGGACAAACAATTTCGGGATGTGGCAATGTGAGGTGTTGGATGTTCTTGTTCAACAAGAACAGGATGTTGCTTTGGAAGTTGAAAAACCTAAGGATATGTCCGAAGCAGATTGGAAGAAGTTGAATCGAGTTGCGTGTGGGACTATTCGGCTCTTTATTGAGAAGGCTCAGAAGTATGATTTGATGAGGGATACCATTGCTGCGGTGTTGTGGAAGAAGCTCGAAGACAAATACATGAGGAAAAGTTTGGAGAATCGGCTGTATTTGAAGAAGAGACTTTTTCGCTTCACCTATACGGAAGGTATGTCTATGAATGCTCATGTTGAATCATTTAATAAATTGTTGGCTGATTTGTTAAATTTGGATGAGCAAATTAAGGATGAAGATAAAGCCCTAATTCTGTTGAATTCATTACCTGAAAGTTATGATCATTTAGCAACTACTTTACTATATGGAAAAGATACAGTGAAATATGAAGATGTTGCAAATGCTTTGTTAAATAATGAAACTAGAAGAAGGGATAAGATGGTTGATAGAGAAACTTCTGAAGCGTTGATTGTAAGGGGCAGGACTGAGACAAGATCTGAGTCCAAATCTGGGAAAAAGGGAAACAAGTCTCGTTCCAAATCGAGAGGAGTTTCGAAGGACAGGAAAATACCGGCCAAAGATGAATGTGCTTTCTGTCATGAAAGGGGGCATTGGAAAAAGGATTGTCCAAAGCTACGAAATAAGGGAAATTCGACTGCAAATGTGACTGTTGAAAATTTAGAAAGTGGCGAGGATTTTTCTTTTGCACTTGCTTCTAGTCCCTCACTTTATCAAGAAGTATGGTTTCTTGATACAGCAGCCTCCTATCATATGTCTTGGAAAAAGGAGTGGTTTACTTCTTTGGAATATATGGATGGTGGTGTAGTTTTGATGGGAAATGATGCACCTTGTAAGAAGGTAGGAATCGGAAAGATTGAATTGCTAATGCACGATGGTCTTATTAGGGAGCTTTCAGATGTATGGTATGTTCCAGATTTGAAAAAGAATCTGATTTCACTAGGTGCTTTGGAGGCCAGTGGTTTGAAATTTGCTAGTGAAGATGGCATTCTGAAGGTGACTAGCGGATCACTCGTGGTGATGAAAGGGCAAAGAAAGAGGAACTTGTTTTTCTTGCAGGGAAAAACATATTTGGGTCAGGCTGCCAGTGTAACTGAGAAGCCTAAACAGGTTGTTCCCGACTCTACTAGGTTGTGGCATATGCGACTCGGGCATGCAGGAGAAAAGGCCTTGCAAGGGCTTGTGAAGCAAGGGTTGCTTAAAGATGCTAAAGGGTGCAAGTTAGAATTTTGTGAACATTGTGTTTTGGGTAAGCAAACTAGGGTGAAATTTGGTACAGCTGTACATCAGACAAAGGGTATCCTCGATTATGTGCACACAGATGTTTGGGGCCCTACTCAGACACCTTCTATGAGTGGTAGACACTGGTTTGTTACTTTTGTTGATGATTACTCCAGGCGAGTTTGGGTATATACCATGAAGCACAAAGATGAAGTTTTGACATTGTTCACAAGTTGGAAGAAGAAAGTTGAAAATCAGACTGGTAGGAAGATTAAGGTTCTGAGGTCAGATAATGGAGGAGAATACAAGAATGATCCGTTTCTGAAGTTGTGTGAAGATGAAGGGATCCAGAGGCACTTCACAGTTAGGAAGACTCCACAGCAAAATGGGGTTGCAGAAAGGATGAACAGAACCTTATTGGAGAAGGTGAGATGTATGTTAGCACAGTCTGGATTGAAGAAAACATTTTGGGCAGAAGCTGTTATATATGCAAGCCACATCGTCAACCGTTTACCATCAGCAGCACTTGAAGGCAAGACACCTATTGAGGTATGGAGTGGTAAACCTGCATCTGATTATAGTCTTTTGCATATATTTGGTTGTCCTGCTTATTTTCATGTAACTGAAACTAAACTTGATGCAAGAGCCAAGAAGGCTATATTTGTTGGTTTTAGTACTGGTGTCAAAGGTTACAGGTTGTGGTGTCCAGAACAGAAGAAGTTAGTAATCAGCAGAGATGTCACTTTTGATGAGACCAGCATGATCAGCTCGGGACAGTCGACTGATGGTATAGGACAGTCGACTGGTGAGCAGCAGAAGAGTGGGACAGTTCTTGAACAGGTGAGTAGAAGAAGTTCGGGACAGTCGACTGATGAACAGGAGCAGTCGACTGATGGTCCAAAACAGCAGAATTGTGGGAGCTCGGGACAGTCGACTGGTGGCAATAACCAGTCGACTGGTAGGAGAGTGTTCCAACAGGTGGAGTTAGAAAATTTGTCAGTTGAAAATCCTGTTCCTGTCCAAGATGAAGATGATGTGGTTGATACTGAGATTGAAGAAGAAGCTCCTATCCAGCAGGAAGAATCAATTGCAGTAAGAAGGCAAAGAAGAGATATCAAACGACCGTCTCGTTTTACAGACACAGTTGCATTTGCTCTTCCCATCGTGGATGATGAAGTTCCCTCCAACTTCAAAGAAGCCACTAGAAGTTCAGAAAATGCAGATTGGAAAGTTGCTATGGGTGAAGAGATGAACTCTCTTCATAAGAATAAGACTTGGGATCTAGTGCAACTACCAAAGGGGAAGAAAGCAATTGGTTGCAAGTGGGTGTATACGAAGAAAGAGGGTCCAAACGGCAGTGTTCGGTTCAAGGCTAGACTAGTTGCAAAGGGGTATGCTCAAAAGGAAGGAATTGACTACAATGAAGTGTTCTCTCCGGTTGTGAAGCATCCTTCTATTCGGATTTTGTTAGCATTGGTAGCACAGTTTGACCTTGAGTTGACACAGATGGATGTGAAGACTGCGTTCTTACATGGGGAACTAGATGAAGAAATTTATATGTTACAGCCAGATGGGTTCAAGACAGCTGGGAAGGAAAATTGTGTTTGCAGGTTGAAGAAGTCTCTCTATGGGTTGAAGCAATCTCCAAGGCAGTGGTATTTGAGGTTTGATCAGTTTATGAAGGTGCAGAGATATTCCAGAAGTGAGTTTGATCATTGTGTTTACTTCAGGAAGTTGCAGGATGGCTCTTTCATATATCTGTTATTATATGTGGATGATATGTTGATTGCCTCTAAGAATGCTAAGGAGATTCAAAATTTGAAGAATCAGTTGAGTTCTGAATTCGAGATGAAGGATCTTGGTGAAGCCAAGAAGATACTTGGGATGGAGATAGCTAGAGACAGGGCAAAGGGCACAGTGAGTTTGACTCAGAAGCAATATCTTTTGAAGGTGCTGAAACGGTTCGGTATAGATGAGAAGACTAAACCAGTAAGTACACCCTTAGCCAGTCATTTCAGAATTAGTGCTTCTCAGTCTCCAAGTACAGATGAAGAGAGACAGTATATGGCAAATGTACCTTACACTAGTGTGGTTGGCAGTTTGATGTATGCCATGGTTTGTACTCGACCAGACATCTCTCAGGCGGTGAGTATGGTTAGTCGATATATGCATGATCCAGGCAAAGAGCACTGGCAAGCAGCTAAATGGATTCTAAGGTACATAAGTGGCACCACAGATGTGGGTTTGAAATTTGAAAGGGATGACAATATTAGCAGGTTATTAGTTGGATATGTTGATTCAGACTATGCAGGTGATCTAGATAAGAGGCGGTCTACTACAGGCTATTTGTTTACGATGGCTAGAGCACCTATAAGTTGGAGGTCAAATTTGCAGTCCACTGTAGCGTTGTCTACTACTGAGGCTGAATACATGGCTGTTGCTGAGGCCATGAAGGAAGCCATTTGGATACATGGACTTTTGAAGAGCTTGGGGATTCATCGGGAGAAGGTGGAGGTACACTGTGACAGTCAGAGTGCTATTCATTTAGCGAAGAACCAAGTTCATCATTCGAGGACCAAACATATTGATGTCCGTTATCATTTTGTGCGTGATTTGATAAAGGATGGTGATATTCATTTGGTGAAGATTGGAACAGCTGATAATCCTGCTGATATGTTGACCAAAGTTGTTGGAGCAGCCAAGTTCAAGCATTGCATGAACCTGGCTAATATTTTGCATGTTTGATGATTTGGCATGGGTGGTTGGAATGGTGCTTCGCTATTTGTTCGCCTAGTATGTGATATCATACTAAGGTGGAGTTTGGATTTGTTGTTACATTTGATGATGAGCATTTGGAGTATTTGTGGAGATTGCTTGGGCTACTTGGAAGATCTTGCCAAGGTGGAGATTGTTGGTTGGTGGAAGATCTCGCCAAGGTGGAGATTGTAGGATAATGGCTCGATTCTGGTTCAGATTGTTTTGGAGTATCTGCAGCAAAAGAAAGTTACAGCATAAGTCGACTGATAGAAGGATCAGGCGACTGTCCAGAGAGTTTTCGAAGGCTAAAGATACAAGCAGCAGCAGAGGATCAGTCGACTTACCAGTCGACTGCCAGAAGGATTACCAGTCGACTGGTAAGTCAACCAGTCGACTGTCGACGGTATTTTGAACTGGATCAGGCCCAATTCGAAAAGGCCCAATAGTTTCCCTATAAATACACCCGTTAGGGTTTTGTAAATTGTAACACCTAATTCGGATTTTGTAGCCGTCATCTATTGTAAAGGCTTTGTTTGCCCATTGGAGATCATAGTAAAGAAACCCCAACCGCCCCTTGTGGATGTAGGCATCGTTTTGCCGAACCACGTAAATCTTGTGTTCTTGTGTTGTTTGGTTTTCTGTGTTTTCTCTCGCTGGTTCTCTCTTTGTATTCCGCATTGATTCTTGTTGGTTTGATTTGTACTCGCACACAACACTAAGCTCTTCTAATCACTTATAATAACTATGGATATGAATTATATGACATATTCAATTTAAATAGGCTACAAGAGTATCTCCTCAAAAATTTGAGATAAAGTGAAAATTTAGAAAATCCAAATTACTAATCTAATTGATTTAGCTATCATTTGATAGTATGAGGCTACATTTATTAGAATAAACCTAAAATAAAAAAGAATACTTGAAAAATGCAAATGCTAAATTTGATTGATAAAGCCAAAGTGGAATATGGCTTCCTCTCTTGACTTTGTCTTGCTTCAGTTTCCCTCTCTAGTAACCAGCAGCCTCTCGGAAGGAGTGAGAGAACTTATGCACAACATACCAGCCCATTGAATTAAAGAGGCAGGATTTGTGTAGTATGCACAACATACTAGCCCATTACTGTAACTGGCTTCCATGTTATCTCATTCTGACAGTTATTTAGGAACTTCATCTTCTAATTTTCTTTTTTGGTTTTTTTTTGCTCAGTGTATTGCCTAACTTAGAAGTTGGGATAAAGTCCTTAAAGAAAATCTTCAGGGGCATGTTGTTTTCTGGAATCTTAGCTATTTTTTAAAAAAACCTTCTTACTCGTATAATCTCTCTTTTGCAGTACTGAAGTTAAGTGAAGTTGGTACTTTATTATTTGAATCAGATAATCTGAGATTTGTTCTTGATTGTAACAATTCGAATTGCCGGGGGGGGGGGGGGGGGGGGGGGTTCTTGGAGAGGTATAACATATTGAAATCCTTATATATATATATATATATATATATATAATATCTTTGCTTCATGAGTGTACTTTTCTGAATGACTTGGGGTGCCAACATGTAGTCCGGATGAATATCAACTTCGTGCAATCATGGCCCTCTTTCTGTAGTATTATTGTGTGTGTTCTGTCTTTAGCTAGGTTTCTTTCTTCAGAAGTCACGACTGTTCCATAGTATGCAAGTGAAGAACAGCAAGCTGAGATCATTATACATTGTACTGGTTTAATTCTGTCATGCAATCTAAAGGCTATGAAATAGTGGAAATGGAAATATTGAGTAATTCATGATTTTGCAGCAATCAGAGTAAACAAAGAGTACTTCGGCTTTCTATTTTCTTTTGTTGGTTTGAGTTTTTTACTTCACAGTAGTTCAATTTTATAACCACTTTTGGAACAAAAATTGTATTCACATATTTTCATGTAGTTTGGAAAATATGCAACGATATCAAAACGAATTTTTATCCCAAAAATTGGGGCCAGCTATAGAATACTTTTTCTCCAATTTGCTTTGTCTTATACGTTTTTTCCTAAAATGTTTGCAGGGGCTCAAGTCGCCATTCCTCCATTACTATTGTTCTTTCGAAGTACTGTCTTTTTCAATAACGCCACACCGTCCTGGTGAAAAAGGTTAAGAGTCAGATTTAAACCAATGCAAAATAGACAGGTAAGTGCATACTGTATTCATTTTTATAAGAGTTGTATGTATTTGAAATAAATTTTCATTCACCTCTTTTATTCTGTTGATTTTCATTTTGTGATATGAAAATCAATATCCACAATTCAGTGATATACATGTCTTAAGTGCTAGTTAAGAAAAATAAATAGCAAAAACTTTATATTTGATATCCAAATTCGTATCCGTTATCCGGTAAACCGTATCCGATTCACATCCGTATCCAAAAATTGTGGATACGGATATGATTTTTATTTTCTGAGTCATATCCGTATCTGTATCCGAATCCGTCTTTGGAATGCGGATACGGATATTGGCATAGCCAATATCCGATCCGTATCCGATCCAAAAGCATTCCAAGACTCCCAACCCGTTACAAACCAATTCAGAAGGATAAAGAAGAATTCAGATTCATAATTATCCCTAAGAGGTGGTTTTAACCACTTCTATCCATCCACACCAGAAAGTAGAGATTTGTTCTTATCTTGAAATGGATCCCTAAGGCGACTATAAAAACCCCTCCCCCCCATCATAACAAGGTAATCAATATTTTTCTATATAAAGCTCTTTCATAATCTTCCTGATTACTGACAAGAGCGTCGGAGGGTGCGTCGTCGGGATCCATCCCGGTATTTCGCACTTTTTGCAGGTTCGCAGCAGCAGCAAGAAACCAAGTCAACGCGTTGGTGAAGGTCAACAGGTCAACATGTTTGCCTTATTCGTATTCTCAAGAATCCACAAATTTATCTGTTTGCTCCTACACTAAAATCAGCAGCAACAGATGGTGCCGTCTGTGAGAAACGAAAAAATAGTCCAACCTAACTTCATCAGCGAGATTAGTTTCAAGCCATGCATCCAAAAAAGAAGGGGAAGGCAGCGGTCTCCAGCCAAAGAACCAGTCCTTTTTCTCCTCCAGATTAAGGTGTTCTTCCTCAACAGCCTCCTCCTCATCAGACCCTTCCAGGGTCTTGGGGGGCTGCCCAGGGGGGCTCCCGTCGGAGTCGTCCAAAGCATTATCCTCCTCATGACCATGTCGTGGTTCCCAGTCCTCCAGTTGACTCTATGGCTTCTCAAAGCCCTCCTGAGCGGGATCTCCGTCAAGTGATTGTCAACCGCTAAAAGGAGGTCGACCTCCGAACTCGCCTGAATGGATGGCGAACCCTTGGGGAGTCCATCAACCTGAGCACTCAGGGGTCTTAAGAGTCTGGATCCCCCGCAAATCGAGGACCAAAAAATCTCCTCCCCCGAGGAGGCGAAGAGAGTCTCCTCAATGCCATTGGCGAAGTCATACTCCAGTAAACCGAGCCATACATAGGGACCGCCAAGCTGGAGAGGCATCAGTCACAAGGGAGGAGTTCCAAGATTTTCAAGAGGCCATTCTGCGGGTCCTCAACGACGCTCCCAACCACAAGCAACGGGCACCTAGTCCTCAACCTGCACCAAGTCATCACCACCGCACTCCTAGTCTCCTTTCGCATGGAAAAGAGTCTAGGGGCTCGGCAGGATATGACCGAAGGGAAGGCTCGATCTACCGCCGTCTCTACGAGATGGAGATGCGCCTTGGCCAACTTGACAGAGAAGAGGAACAACGGGCGAGGAATTTTCGCCCGAGCAGGCCCCCGTTCTCCCGGGCCATCATAGAAGCCCCGGTCCGGGAAAATTCAGGCCTCCTAACTTTGAGTCATACAACGGGGAGTCAGACCCCGCCGACCAAATCGAAAGTTTTAAAACTCTCATGATGATCCGCCAGGCGTTGGACGCGCTCCTTTGCAAAACCTTCCCTGCCACGCTGAAGGGGCCTGCGAGAGAATGGTACCCTCGACTCGCCCCGGCCTCCATCTTCTCGTTCGATCAGTTCGAATGGCTCTTCCTTATTCATTTCGTGAGTAGCCGCCAGGCCGAGAAAACAAGTGTATCTTTGGTGACCCTCAACCAAAGAAAGGGTGAACGCCTAAGAGACTACGTTCGGCGCTTCACGGCAGAAGCTCGGTCTATTACCTCCCTCAACCAATCAGTAGCCTCTGCGGCATTCGGGCACAACGTCACTAACGCCGACCTCAAGGCGTCCCTTGCTAAGAAGCCAATCTTGACGAACCATCTTCTAGGAACAAACGGAGGAATACGAGCGAAGAAAGGTCCCAGAAATTCCAGAAGGACGACAATGGCCAACGCCGTCTAGCTCCTTGGTTTGGTAAGTTCAGCCCTCTCAATACTAGTATATCAGCAGTTCTTATGGAGGTGGACAAGGAAGGGCTACTCTGCGCTCCCCCTAGAATGAATACCCCTGGCAAGAAAAGAAACAGAGATAAGTGGTGTCGCTTTCACAGGGACCACGGCCACGACATGAATAATTGTCGGGCTCTTAAAGAGGATATCGAAGAACTCATACAGCAGGGACACCTGGCCAAGTTCGTCCAAAGAGACGGGGCCGATCCTCTACCCCGAGGAGCCTACAAGCGAACAGAGAGGTCCGCCGAGTTCCAAGATTCCGAACCTGGGGCCGTCCTCCACCTTATCCATGGAGGTCCAATGGGGGGAGAACCAAACTCCTCCTAAGAGGCCCTCACCCTATCGTAGAAGTAGGTTTTCAGTTTTTAATAAGGCTGATGCTTATAATACGGCCAAGAAGCATGTAATAATGGCTCGCCCAATTGAAGCGGCCATTTAGTTCATTTCATTAAAACCCAACTTTTTTCTATTCAAAATTATTGAACTTGCCTCACTTCTATCTCTCCGAGTCACGTCTACGACTCGTCAAACGGTAAGTTCGGAGCTCAGCTTGTCCTACAGAGCTGCTCCCACAACTCACTAAGCTCAAAAGATGAGTTTGGAGTCTAACACTTGGTTTGATGTTAACTTAGCCACTTGCAAACAAGAAAGTGCGGGGCAGCTTACCATTCGGAATTGCTCCTACAACTCGTTAACTCTCTTAACAACAAGTTCGGAGTCCAACACTTAGTTCGACGTTGCTTTAACCGCTTGCAAACAAGCAAGTGCGGGACGGCTCACCATTCGGAATTGCTCCCACAACTGTTGGACCTTTTCTCCACAAGTTTAGAGCTAAAACTCTACCCTAGAGTTGCTCCTCAAACTTGTCTCCCAAACGGCTCTCTACTAGAGCCTAGCTCTCCGCTACGCTCGCCTCCAGGGCGGACCTCTTCTCCATAAGTTCAGAGCTAAAACTCTCCCCTAGAGTTGCTCCTCAAACTTGTCTCCCAAACGACTCTCTCCTAGAGCCAGGCTCTTCGCTCTGCTCGCCTCCAGGGCGGACCTCTTCTCAACAAGTTTAGAGCTAAAACTCTCCCCTAGAGTTGCTCCTCAAACTTGTCTCCCAAACGGCTCTCTCCTAGAGCCAAGCTCTCCGCTCCGCTCACCTCCAGGGCAGACCTGTTCTCCACAAGTTCAGAACTAAAACTCTTCCATAGAGTTGCTCCTCAAACTTGTCTTAAATGGCTCTCTCCTAGAGCCAAGCTCTCTGCTCCGCTCGCCACCACGGAGGACCTCTTCTCCACAAGTTCAGAGCTAAAACTCTTTCCTAGAGTTGCTCCTCAAACTTGTTTCCCAAACAGCTCTCTCTTAGAGCCAAGCTCTCCGCCCCGCTCGCCTCTAGTGCGGACCTCTTCTCCACAAGTTCAGAGCTAAAACTCTTCCCTATAGTTGCTCCTCAAACTTGTCTCCCAAACGACTCTCTCCTAGAGCCAAGCTCTCTGCTCCGCTCGCCTCCATAGCGGACCTCTTCTCCACAAGTTCAGAGCTAAAACTCTCCCCTAGAGTTGCTCCTCAAACTTGTCTCCCAAATGGCTCTCTCCTAGAGCCAAGCTCTCCGCTTCGCTCGCCTCCAGGGCAGACCTCTTCTCCACAAGTTCAGAGCTAAAACTCTCCCCTAGAGTTGCTCCTCAAACTTCTCTTCCAAACGGCTCTCTCCTAGAGCCAAGCTCTCCGCTCCGCTCGCTTCCAGGGCGGACCTCTTCTCAACAAGTTTAGAGCTAAAACTCTTCCCTAGAGTTGCCTCTCAAACTTGTTTCCCAAACGGCTCTCTCCTAAAGCCAAGCTCTCCGCTCCGTTCGCCTCCAGGACGGACCCTTTCTCAACAATTTTAAAGCTAAAATTCTCCCCTAGAGTTGCTCCCCAAATTTGTCTCCCAAATGGCTCTCTCCTAGAGCCTAGTGATGCTCTTCACTCCGCTCGCCTCCCGAGCGGCCTTCTTCTCAACAGGTTCGGAGCTCAACTCTCCCCTAGAGTTGCTCCTCAAACCCGCCTCCAAGAATAGATCTTCCCGGGAGTCATACAAAGCTCAACTCAACCGTTCACCAGACAGTGCCTATCGTTTGCCACGTTCGCCAGCACGTGCCGAACAGACATGTTTCTAAACGAAAAAAGGAGCACAACACTATTGACCAGTCAACGCCGCCAGTGCCACGTGTCATTTCCCAGTCGTTCGCCACGTTCGACGGTTCGTTCGACACGTTCGCCGCTGGTTGTCGAACAGACGTGATTCCGAATGTAAAATGAGCAAAATGCGTTGACCAGTCAATGCTGCCAGTGCCACGTGTCGCTCTCCAATCGTTCACTGCGTTCGACGGCTCGTCAACGACCCCTGTGACACGTGTCACTCCCCTGTTGTTTGCCATGTTCGACGTCTCGTTCGACGCATTCGCCGCCGCTTGCCAAACAGATGCGGATCCGAACGAAAAATAAGAGAAAAACTCTACCTCAAAATCCGCGTTCAAATCTAGATCAATGGCTCAGATTCGCCCACAACAAAAAACAAAAAAGCAAGTAAGGGGTTAACGGAGCGGGTTCAAACCTGTTAGCAACCCGTTACCCCTACTCCTTCTCCTCCAACTCCCCCGAAAACTCCGATAAAATCCCGTACGCTATTAAAACAGTAAAACTACTCCTCAAAGGCTGTTAAACTCAGTCTTTGGGAGTGGGGGGCTCGTAATATGGCTAAAAATAGGATTAAATCGGGACTATTCAAATCGGGCACGAATCTTAAAGCTCTCAGGGGTAAAACGGTAATTTCACCTACGAACGGGTCTGAAATAGGAACTGGGTCTTTCTTCAGAGCCTAATAACCCATAAACGGATCTGTCCTACTGGGTACGGGTCCTAACCCGTTACAAACCAATTTAGAAGGATAAAGAAGAATTTAGATTCATAATTATTCCTAAGAGGTGGTTTTAATCACCTCTATCCATCCACACCGGGAAGTAGAGATTTGTTCTTATCTCGAAACGGATCCCTAAGGAGACTATAAAAATCCCTCTCCCCCATCATAACAAGATAATTAATATTTTTCAACATAAAGCTCTTTCATAATCTTCCTGATTACTGACAAGAGCGTCGAAGGGTGCGTCGCTGGGATCCATTCCGGTGTTTCGTACTTTTTGCAGGTTCGCAGCAGCAGCAAGAAACCAAGTCAACACATTGGTGAAGGTCAATAGGTCAACATGTTTGCCGTATTCTTTTTCTCAAGAATCCACAAGTTTATCTGTTTGCTCCCACACCAAAATCAGCAGCAACAGCAACTAACTGTACAATTCTCTATGATATATGGAATGCTGACTAATTCTGTGCCTCTTAATGTAGTGTTGGCGTCTTAAATACTGTGGTTATGGAAAAAACCCAAACTGGACTTCTTCCTCCCTTCTTCTCCATCGACGCCCACTTCTTCTCCATCCCGCTGTCACCCTGCTCCATCTCTCCTCTGCACTTCTTCCTCTGCAATTCTCTCATTGAAGATTTGGCGCCAAAATCCAACCGAAACCCATCCCGCTTCTCCTCCTCATCGTCGACTTCGACCGCCACCGCATCCTCGTCGTCTTCAATCAACCGCATATGCTGTTTGCAGAGAATCCGAACAACGAGCTGTTGGGGTTGGCCATACATGATCGGATTCGGGAATTGGAACAAGGACTAAATTATCAAAATTCTAACAAGCTCTACAGTTGGGTTGGGTGTCACAGATTTTACTTTTTTGGGGGAGAAATATGAGCATAGGACAGACTGCAGATTTTTTTTTTCCCTACTTCTGTCCCCGTGCTAAAGATTTGATGCTAGTCTGTTGTCTTTTCACATTCTGCTTATACAATTGATTTTCTGTACAGATATTAGATACAGAGTAACCGGGATAAAAATGAAAAGAAGAGAGCAGATCAATACCAAAAGTATAATGCTTGTTCTCTTCTTTTTCTTTCTTTCCTTCTTTCTCTTTTGTTTCTGATATCAAGTTTTCAATTTTCTGAAACACTTATTCGAACACTGCAACTGAATGAATGAAGTTCTGAAATCATGAAAGAGCTACACTGAGAAAGCGTTAAGCTCAGCATGAAATTATTGTCGTATTTCTTTACGTGTGTTAGTTTAGTCTCAAAACAATGATAAATAGAACAGGTGTTCCCATCGTTAGGTACGGGAGTGTTATTTAAACAATATGACACCATATGACACCGTCATATAAGAGACGAACGGATGAAAAACTACATGGCTTTAAAACCTCACTGTCCAGGTAAAAATTTAACAGTATAACATCCATGAAATGAATTCTTGAAGAAGATGATGACATACCGAAGGATAAAAATTTCAGAAGGAAGTAAATCATCTTTACCAAATAAAGTCTCAAAAATTTGACAATCATGTAACCTTATGCATGTTGATCAGCTTATTACATTGGGCATTATCAATTGATCAATGACATTAGAGTAGCACACATGACATATTTTGATACAATGTAACAGTAAATGAAATCAATTAACCTTTTATTTAAAGGGAATCAATTTTAATAAGAGATCCTGCTGGGTAACAAAACTACAGCTGCTAAGAGATAATAGAGATAAAAAAAGTATAAAGATATATACCTGAGGCATCAAATGTACTAGTTCAAGAAAAACAATCAAATTCAAACACACAAAAAAGGACATGGTTAATTGTTGACATTGTGAAATTTGCTTTGAAATTTTTATGTTTTGCACAAGCTGCCAATGCTACATAAAGATGGTATTGAACAAACAAAAGAAGGAAATACACTAAAAGCATAGGTGCTGCAACTCAAACCTATTATATTTCCAGAAGCCATACCCGAACACTAGATTCCCATGCACAGGATGAAATGCATGCAGGAATTTCTTCAGTTGGCTGATCAGCATCTCGAAAAGATCATGAAACCTAAAGGAAGCAATAAGGGGTATGCGACTGGGCCAGCGGCTTATGCTTTCCTCATTGGCTATTTCATGGTACGTACTAGTAGTTGTGAATTTTTCTCAACACTGCAACAATACATGTCTACATGTGCAAGATACATGTCTGCATGTGCTATAACGATACATGTCTACAATACATGTCTACAATACATGTCTAGTAGTTGTGAGATGTTTTTTTTTTTTTTTGGGTTTTTTTTTGTGTGTAAGATATGAGAACTGATGTTTGGATTTTTTTTTGTGGTTTTTTTATAGATTAGTTAAAATAAACCGGTTTTTTAAATTACTAATCCAAATGAATTAGAGCCATTCATCTCAATCCTCTCATATCCAATGGTTATAATTAATGTTTCCCATTTTCTTATTTTAAGATGTTTCTCGTTGGATCACTTCTCTCTCTCTCTCTCTCTCTCTCTCTCTCTCTCTCTTTCTCTCTCTCTCTCTCTATATATATATATATATTATTCTGACAACCAAAAGATGAGCAACCCTTTGTCAGAGAAATTCAATCTACAAAGCAGTGTTCAAATGTGAGAAAAACTTGTCGTTATGGATTTCAAGCAACTCCCACGGTGGTTGCATTCCTCTGTTTCTACGAAAAGGAGATTAAAAAAAATAACAATGAAAAATAATAAAATAAAAAAACAAAAAAACAAAAAAACAAACAAACAATTTAAATTATATTTTAGAAAGAAAAAAAAAAGAGGGCGGGGGGGGGGGGGGGGGGGGGGGGGGTTCAAGTTATTAAAGACCAGAAGCAGCAACAGTTACTTACATTGGAGATTTGTATCCATGAATCGAGTGTTTGTATGGCTTTCCCGGAAGCATGCGTCTCTTGAGCCATGGCCACACCTTCTGCTAAACTGATGGCTCTCCCGCTCACCAAAAGGGCGGCAGCAGCATTCAACACCTGTTAACGATTATATGATGATGATAAAGTATCGACACAGTATGCTATCCCACTCTTGTAGAAAAAGGCATCATTAGAGGTAATTACAATACTCCAACCTATTTGTTCTTGCAGATTGGTTTCATTTTCACCAGTCAGATTACAGAATAAACTTATATTGCTTATATAAAAAAAAAAAAAAGAAAAGAAAAAAAAGAATAAACTTATCTGTCTTGTTTGAAAACCTACTGTGTGAAGTTGTTACTTCTATTGGTGGTCGGTTAGATTCTACACAAAGTGCAGTTGATTCTTAAACTGTCCGAGTAGTGAGGAAGGCCATCTGGCTCATCTTTTACTGTAATCTCTCTCCCAGTTAAACACCCTTGTAGTTAGAAGAACGCAAACACCACCGACCCCCAAATGCCCATGGAGAAGGGGGTCATGTGACGAGGACCGAGTTCCAGGAGTTTCGGAACGAGGTCTTGCGCGGGGCTCGGAAAGACCATCACACCGGCAACCCCCACACTTGATGAACCGAGAACGAGGAGTCCTATGGGTCTACCCGATCTGAGGGACGAGAAGACGATCTCCTCAAGCATCTACAGGAGATGGAAGACCACCTCGCCCAGATCGGTGAAGACGGGAGGCAGTCTAACCAAAGGTATCAGCCGGTCCGGCTACCTTCCTCATCCTACATCCTTGAGGCCCCGATCCCGAGGAGCTTCAAGCCTCTGGCATCTGAGACGTATGAGAGTCGAATCATATTGATCACATTGAAGGAGTTCAAAACCCTCATGATGATTCACATCGCCTCACATTTCCTTCTCTGTCGTGCTTTCCCTGCCACATTGTGGGGGCTTGCACGAGAATGGTACTCCAAGCTCGCCCTCAACTCGATCTTCTCCTTTGATCATTTCGAGGGGAGTTTCCTCTCTCACTTCGTGACCAGCCTGTAAGGCTGAGAGCGTTTCCCTGCTAGACTACAAGCAGAAGGATGGGGAGTCCCTTTGGGACTTCATCTGGAGATTTACAGTCGAAGCCAGTTCAATTTCCTCCCTCGACCCTGAGGTCGTGGTGGCTGCTTTCCGTCACAATGTTCGGTACGACTCGTTGAAGGCCTCCCTGGCTAAGAATCCCCCCGCCAATTTTCCCGACCTCCCTCCAGAGCGAGAAGTATATCTGGGCTGAAGAGGCCTTGCACCTTGGAGGCCAGAAAAGTCCCCAGCCAAGGGGAAGGGGAAGCTGGAAAATTTCGAGGCTCTGAAGAAGTCAGGCCTCTGGGCAGAGGCGACCCCCTCTTGTTCCTCGCTTCGACAAATTCATTTCGCTTAGTGCAAATGTCTCCGCAATCCTGATGGAAGTGGAGGGTGAGGGGTTGATCCGATACCCCCCTCGGCTCAACAACAATAACAAGAAGATGGATCGAAGGTTCTACTACCGATTCCACCGAGATCACGACCATGAGACAGACCACTGTCGGGATCTCAAAGATGAAATTGAGGCCCTCATCCGGAGATGGTACTTGTCTAAATTCACTCGGGATGGCCAGAGAGCCTTTCCTCCCCGAGGTGCGAATAAGCGTTTGGAGCCGGAGTCTGAACAAAAGGACTCCAAGAGGATGGCTATCCTCCACTGCGTGCATGGAGGGCCCATGGGCGGGGATTCAAACTCCTCCCGTAGGGCTTTCAATCGGGAAGTCAACTCGGTTTACAATTGTCCTCCCCCTTGGGGTCACGGACTGTCGGTCTCGTTCACAGGCGAAGATCTTGAAGGGGTCTGAATTCCATACTGCGATGCCTTGGTTATCATCCTCGGCTTGACAAACCATGAGGTAAGGCGTATTCTCATGGACAATGGAAGCTCGGTCAACATCCGGTTCCTAGATGCTTTGAGGGGTTGAAGCTCTCTCGAGACAAGCTAAAGCCCGCAGGCTACACCCTCCATGGTTTCTCAGGGCCCCGGGCCAAATCGAAGGGCTCATCACCCTGGATGTAACCAAGGGAAAATCTCCGACTTCCCAGACCGAACCCATGAATTTCATGGTTGTAAATATCAATGCCACCTATAATGCAATCCTCGGGCACCCCGGCCTCGCTTCTCTTCATTCAGTACCCTCGGCCTATCACATAAGGATGAATTACCCCACTAAGCAAGGGGTCGGGAGGGCAACCAAGATGCTGCTCGGGCCTGCTACTCGACCACAGTGGGGGGCTCGGTCCTGCCCCTTGAAGCAGTAGAGCTCCAGTCCGATAGGAGCTTGATAGATTCAATACCTGTCGACGAGCTGGAGGAGGTCCCCTTCTCGAAAAACGACAGAGCCAAATGGTTTCAAGTGAGCTCAAGCAAGACGTTATCAATTGTGTTCGCCTGGACCCCCCGGGCATGCCCGGGATCTCTGAGGACCTCATTATGCATAAATTGAGTGTCCATCCGGACTCCAAGCCAGTGCAGTAGAGGCACATTAAGTTCGCCCCCGAGAGGCAAAAAGCGGTGAAGGAGGAGGTCGATAAGCTCCTCCATGCCCATTTCATCCAAGAGGTCAACTATCCGGAGTGGTTGGCCAACATCTTCATGGTAAAGAAATCCAGCGGCTAGTGGAGGATCAACATTGACTTTACAGACCTCAACAAGGCGTGCCCAAAGGACCCATTTTCCCTCCCAAGCATCGATGCCCTTATCGACGTGACGTTCGGGCATGAGCTCCTTAGCTTCATGGAATCGTTCTTGGGATACAATCAGATATGGATGTTCCCTCCGGACATCCCAAAGACGACTTTTGTGACCGACCAGGGGCTTTATTGCTATCGCGTCATGCCCTTCGGGCTGAGAATGTCGATGCCACTGTCACGCCCCGCTTCCCAAAAGAATACGAAATACAAGTACGTGACAAAGCCCAGCGAACGATTTTCACCATTCATAAGCTGTAAGGATCAACTCAACAGTACAACAGAAAGAGACAACCACACATGCATGAAACAAATCTCATAATTAAAAAAATTATTTGAAATTAAATACATAATCCCCAAATAAAAAACAAGATCTGGAAATAATAATAAAATTTCGGGACAACATGCCCAATACAAAGTTTCAAGTAGCAACAAGAGGAGATAATAAACTCAATACAAGAATAAACTAAAGCATAAAAAGATCCCAACCAAAGCTTCAAATACTTGATCACTCGCTCCTGTAGGTAACTCGTCTCCAAAACCTGTACATTTATTATTTGAAAGAAACAGAGAAACAGGAAGACAGTATGCCCGTTAGTGCAAGTTACGACCCGCAAGTAGTACAAGAAAAAGGGGTACAGGAGCGAGGTAAATAGAATGCAGAACAGGAAACAAAGATTAAGTGTACAGAACATAGCATGAAATGGCGGTCCGACCCTGAGGCCATCACAGATTTCTCAGCATACATGGCCCTGTCTTAGTGCCTCATAATGGCATTCCGATCCTAAGACCATTGTGGATTTCTCCGCAAACATGGTCCATCTTACTGCCTCAAAATAACGCTCCTAACCCGAGGCCATCACGGACTTATCCACAAACATGACTCGTCTTAGCTTCTCGAAATGGTGCTCCTACGCTGTAACCCCTGTTCCCACCAATAAGTATTTTCTGTGTATTTTCTATATTTTGATTAATAATAAATTCATTTTGTGCTAAATTTGTTTCGGATATTTTATTAAATTGTTTTCTAATCGACAATTATATTTATTTCGAATGATGATATATTTTAACTTTATTCTCTATTCCTAATTAATCGACTATTTACATTTTAGTCCAAATCAAATATATTATTACCATTTGGATTTTAATAAATTTGTTAAACTTAAATCCTATATATATATATATATATACTAGGTTTGCCCGTTGACACGTGCCTACGGCACGTTTTCGGAACGGTGCACCTTATTTGATCATATAAAATAGTTTTGTAGGTCTAGCAAATTAATTGAAGTAGCAAATATATTATATAAGAAACTTTTGGGGATCCGGCAAAAAACATATTATATGATTTTTTTGATTTTTTTTTGAATTATTTTTGAAGTTTTTAATTTTTTTTTAGGTTTTTAATTTTTATTTTTTAAAAAATTTTTAAAAAAATTTATTTTCTTAATTTTATGAATAGAAGAGGGAAGGAGAAAGGGAGAGAGGAAATATAATAATTAAATGAATATAGGAGTTGTTTTGGGTGGAAATTTTGAATTTGAATTTTGGGGAGAAACTTTTGGGAGGAAAAAATATGTTTTGTGAGGTTAGATCTGAACCTTTAATTTTTGGGAGGTTTGAAGGAGAGCCACTTGATAGCTTTCTTTGTGTTTTATTATATAGATAAAGGTCTAGATCTAACCTCACAAAACATATTCCCCCCCCCCCCCCCCCCCCCCCCTAAAAGTTTTCTCCCAAAACTCAAATTCAAATATCCCACCCAAAACAACTCCCATATTTATTTAAAAATTTTTTCTCTCTCCCTCCCTCCCTTTTCTATTCAAAAAATTAAAAATTTTAAAAATTTTAAAAAATTAAAAAACTATAAAACTATAAAAAAAAATTAAAAACTTTAAAAATAATTCAAAAAATTCAAAAAAAATCATATAATATGTTTTTTGCTGGATCCCCAAAAGTTTCTCATATAATATGTTTGCTGCTTTAATTAATTTGCTGGACATTCAAAACTATTTTATATGGTCAAACAAGGTGCACCACTCCGAAGACGTGCCGTAGGCACGTGTCAACGGGCAAACCTAGTGTGTGTGTGTGTGTGTGTATATATATATATATATATATATATATATATATATATATATATATAGGTGGCCCTTCGGTTGAACTAATTTGGTGAGAACTCCGTGAGAACTCAAAGAGTATACCCCCCATGAAAAATCTGAACCGGCCATCTCGTTCTACATGCCTTAGATAGCATAACATAAAGAAATTACGTAATTTGAAGTTCATTTTTCCATGATTTACATCATCGCAAAATTGTATGGCTGAAAATTCTACTCCATTTGATGGATGAGCAAACGAACTTCAAATTATTCGAATTCTTTATGTTATGCTATCTAAGGCATGTAGAACAGATGGTCAGTTCGGATTTTTCATGGGGGGTCTACTTCGTGAGTTCTCATGGAGTTCTCACCAAAATTAGTTCTCAACCGAAGGGCTCCCTATATATATATATATATATTATTATTATTATTATTATTATTATTGTTATTGTTGTTTTGTTATCTGTTGTTGTTTATTAATTTGTGAAAGCCTATAGATCTCAATCTATATTTTATTAGATAAATATATTTCTACTTATTTTCCTATTGATTCTAAACCCAAACCAGTTGTTGCCGCTAAATTTGGTGTGGGGGCAAACAGATAGAACTTGTGGATTCTTGGGGAAACTGAATAGGAAAACCTGCGTACCTGTTCCGTCGGGCCTCGTTCGTCGTTCCTGCCGTGCACCTGCAAAAAGTGCGAGACACCGGGGGGGATCCCGGCGACGCACCCTCCGACGCTCAAGTCAGTAATCAAAGAGATTATGAAAGAGCGTAAAAACTGGTGAAGAGTTGATTACCTCTTAATGGAGATGGATGGGGGGTATTTATAGGCGTCTTAGGGAACGGATTAGGAATGTAATCCCCGTGATTTGATAAGGAATGTCCTCCATAATCAGATGAGGAAGGTAATCTGACAATATATATATTCCCTGTAATCAGATAAGGAATTTAATCCCTAATCCCCTGTGAAAAGATAGACGTCCATCAGGGCCGTTGATCGTACTTAATCAGGAACCCTGACTCTATCTTGATGGATTGGGTATGCAGCGGGTCGAGACCCGCACCCTCTTGGTGGTGGATCCATTCGCGGATTATTGGGCCCTAGGAGGGCAGATCCAATATCCGTTTTGGTCCTTTTGTGGGTGAAATTACCGTTTTACCCTCAGGTCTCGAGATTCGCGCTCGATTTGGACGGTTCCGATTAAACCCCATTTTTAGCCATATCACGAGCCCCCCACTCCTAAAGGCTGAGCTTGATCGGCCTTTGAGGAGTAGTTTAGCAGTTTTTTAATGACTGGTGGAGTTGTATCGGGGCCCAAACAGAAGGTTTTGAATCTTGAAGGAGGTAGTTGGGTGATTTTTCAAGCGGATTGAACTCTGAGTCGCTCCTGAACTCTGATGGTCATGTGGTATTCTTGCAGGGATATCTTATTAACTTCGCAAAGTGTCAATTCGTCATTCGGTGGTCTTGTATACTTGGAGCACGCTTTAGACCCCCCTAGAGTTCGCTGGCGAAGGGGCCGAGGTCCATATGCGGTTCGGCGAGCTTTTCCAGAGAGGGAAGTGAGTTCGGCAGGACTGCGAGCGTCAGGAGCGAGTTCGGCGGTCCGCCGAACTTGTCTTTCCCCTATAAGAGGGTCGGTGCCGCGAACGCTCGGCAGCGGTGCCGAACCGGTTTTTTCCCTATAAGAGGGTCGGTGCCGCGAACGCTCGGCAGCGGTGCCGAACCGGTTTTTTCCCTATAAGAGGGTCGGTGCCACGAACGCTCGGCAGCGGTGCCGAACCGGTTTTTTCCCTATAAGAGGGTCGGTGCCACGAACGCTCGGCAGCGGTGCCGAACCTGTTTTTTCCATATAACAGGGTCGGCGCCACGAACGCTCGGCAGCGGTGCCGAACCGGTTTTTTCCCTATAAGAGGGTCGGTGCCACGAACGCTCGGCAGCGGTGCCGAACCTGTTTTTTCCATATAACAGGGTCGGCGCCACGAACGCTCGGCAGCGGTGCCGAACCGGTTTTTTCCCTATAAGAGGGTCGGTGCCACGAACGCTCGGCAGCGGTGCCGAACCTGTTTTTTTTTCCATATAACAGGGTCGGTGCCACGAACGCTCGGCAGCGGTGCCGAACGTGACTTTTTCCCTATAACAGGGTCGGTGTCACGAATGCTCGGCAGTGGGTGCCGAGCGTGACTTTTTCCCCTATAACAGGGTCGGTGTCATGAATGCTCGGCAGTGGGTGCCGAGCGTGCCTTTTTCCCCTATAACAGGGTCGGTGTCACGAATGCTCGGCAGTGGGTGCCGAGCGTGCCTTTTTCCCCTATAACAGGGTCGGTGTCACGAATGCTCGGCAGTGGGTGCCGAGCGTGACTTTTTCCCCTATAACAGGGTCGGTGTCACGAATGCTCGGCAGTGGGTGCCGAGCGTGACTTTTTCCCCTATAACAGGGTCGGTGTCACGAATGCTCGGCAGTGGGTGCCGAGCGTGACCTTTTCTCCTATAACAGGGTCGGTGTCACGAATGCTCGGCAGTGGGTGCCGAGCGTGACTTTTTTCCCCTATAACAGGGTCGGTGTCATGAATGCTCGGCAGTGGGTGCCGAGCGTGACTTTTTCCCCTATAACAGGGTCGGTGTCACGAATGCTCGGCAGTGGGTGCCGAGCGTGACCTTTTCCCCTATAACAGGGTCGGTGTCACGAATGCTCGGCAGTGGGTGCCGAGCGTGACTTTTTCCCCTATAACAGGGTCGGTGTCACGAATGCTCGGCAGTGGGTGCCGAGCGTGACTTTTTCCCCTATAACAGGGTCGGTGTCACGAATGCTCGGCAGTGGGTGCCGAGCGTGACTTTTTCCCCTATAACAGGGTCGGTGTCACGAATGCTCGGCAGTGGGTGCCGAGCGTGACCTTTTCCCCTATAACAGGGTCGGTGTCACGAATGCTCGGCAGTGGGTGCCGAGCGTGACCTTTTCCCCTATAACAGGGTCGGTGTCACGAATGCTCGGCAGTGGGTGCCGAGCGTGCAGACTTGTCGTTTATGTGAGTTTGTCTCTTCTGTGCGCCATTTGAACGTCTGACAATTCTGACAATTCTGACAACCCTGACAGATGGGACGCCCATTAAATGCTGTGACCTCTGGGATTCCATCAGATGGGATAGCATTAAATGCATCTCATGATTCGCTGCGGTTAACGAGGTGACGATTGGGATCGCTCCGCCGCTTGGTTTAGATGGGCCAGTCGTACAAGCCCATTAGCCTCGTGGGGCGTGCCCCCCTTCTATAAATCCTCACCCCCCCCTCATTTCTCACTTCTCCTCTCATTTGTTCAGGCGTTCTCTAGTGTTTCAGGCAAGTTTTTCCGGCACCGGCGTTAGCTCAGGCGAAGCTTTTCGGCAGCTCTTTCTCTCGAGGTAATTTATAAACTATGTCTGTAGCTTCTGTCTCAGATGAAGTCTCTGGGTCCGAGTCCTCCCCTATAGGCGCCGATGCCTCGACTCCGACTCCAACCAAGGGCAAGGTGTTCGGCAAGGATTCGATTGTCGAGGATCCGAAGAGGATGGGAGAGTTCGGACAGCTGCCGGGTCCGCTGACAGGACTACACAGGGTCCGGGAGCTCCCGAAGGACCAGGCCGAACGAATCATCCATGGGAGGGAGAGGACCTTCGAGGAGAATGAAGCGAGGGAGACGACGGAGGCGGACGATGCGGCGTCGATCCTGCGCGAGGAGGAGTTGGTGGCGATCCGGGACGCTTTTTTCATCCCGGAGGAGTACGAAATCATGCTGCCGGGCCCCGGGGTTAGGGCCAATTCGCCGCTGCCAGTGACCATGTGTTGCTGGCCGGTTGATGCCTTTATCGCCGGTGCCCGGCTACCTCTCCACGCGTTCGCAATTACCGTGGTGAGCTGGTACGGGGTCTGCCCTATTCAGCTCATGCCGAACGCGTGGCGAGTGATTAATGGCTTCGTTCTCCATTGCCAGGCCGCGGGGATCGAACCGCAGCTGAACGTGCTTCGGACGATATACCGGCTCCACCAAGGGAACAAGTCGGAGTACCGGTATTATCTGACTCCGAGGCACAGCGGCAGGCTCGTGGTTTGCCCGGACTCTATCAAGCACTGGCGAGAGAAGTGGGTCGTCGTGCGGAGTCGAGAGGCCTGGCCGATCCCCACCAATTGGGCAGAAGGGGTGACCAAGAGGGCGACGGCGCTGCCGAGACTCTCAGTAGAAGAAGAAGGGGCGGTTCGGACCCTTCTCGACCGGCCGAAGTACGACTGGAAGGAGTTGACGGAGGACGTCCTTTACAGGGGAGGGCTCGGCCGCGTAGATCCTAGTACGCGGCTTTTCGCCAAGTTTTTTTTTTTCCCGTACTTGCTGCCTTGTTCTTCTTTTGTGCTAATCAAAATTTTTTTCTTTTGATGTAGAATCTATGGACTACGAGGCGGTGTTGGCGCTCAGGGCAGGACTCGCCAGTAAGGCGCCGAGGAAGCGCAAGAGGGTAGCGTCGAAGCTGCCCTCATCCTCAAAGGCGCCGAGGATCGAGGGCCCCGTCCAGGCGGTGGAGATTGCCGACGACCCGGTCGTCGCCGTGGTGTCGACCTCGGCTCCAGCATCTGCGGGCGAGTTCCCCATCGCCGCCGCCCTCGCCATGCCGACCCCGCCGTTGACCGTGGCAGGCGAGGAGCTCCTGACGGAGGAGCACAAACGGATCCACATTCCGGACTGGCAGGTCCGGAGGCACGATGGGTTCCTCAGGAACTCGTTGGCGAGTATGCAGGCCGTCAAGCATCTCGCCACCCCGAAGGACCGCGCCGCCATGGATGCGGGGAGGCAGGGCGACGACGTGATCGAGATCGCTCGTTCGGCGGTATCGGTAAGTTCCGAGTTCCCTTCATTCGTTTCATCTTGAATCACAAAATTTTTCTAACTCTCTGAGTTCTTCCTCTTTCCCTTGCAGATCGTCGTCCACTTCGGTCACCTCACCGAACGGCTGACCGCCCTCGAGAAGGAGCTGAAGCAAGAGTCCGACCAGGCTCGGAACGAGAAGGCTCGGATGTCGAACCAGCTCGACAAGCTCCGAGTCGAGCATGAAGGCCGGTCTGCGAGGATCCAGCACCTCGAGGCCGAAGTGAAGAGGCTGGAGGACGAGCTGCGTCGGGAGAAGGAGGGGTCGGCCAATCAGTTGGCCGAGGCCGAGGCGAAGCAGGCGGCGGCTGTGAAGGAGGTGGAGGACGCCACCTTGAAGAAGGCCCAGGGGTACCTCGCGCAGAACATGGCGAAGGCCTTCGCTACTGCCCTCGACCGGGTACGAGAGGCATACCCCGGGGTGGACGTCTCAGGATGGCGACTCTTCCTCGGACACGTCGAGAGCTTCGACCCCGAGTCCGAAGGGGAAGAGGAGGAGGAGGAGGAGGACGGCGCTGATGCCGATGCCGGGATTACTGGCGAGGTCCCGAGCGCCACGGCCACTCCACTGGCGGCGGCGTCTCCTTCGGCGAAGTCGACCCCTACTCCGCCTCGTCGCCTGGGGAAAGAGGTCGAGCACTGAATCCGCCTCTCGTTTTATTGTTTTTGGCTGTTTCTGCTCTTTTTCTCTTTTTTTTTTTATCGAACTTTGTAATGCCTAATAGAGGACTGGCCACCGCTTCTTTTGACGTAAATGAAATCAAAATTTTTGCAAGTGTTGGTGCTCGGAAATTTCTGTTTTATGCCCCCTCTTTTGCCGAACCGTCAAACTTTGTTTTTAGAGATGAAAATTTTTCCAAGTGCGGTGCTTCGGCCACGCTCAACGTTTTCGCTGATTGCTCCGATTTCTTTGCAGCTTATGGTAATCCCCCAAGACGTCGAGCTTTCCCGCCCGGACGAAGAGGTTAAAGCCGAAGCTAGCCTAGGGGCGACGAGGCTGTGTCTGGCTAGGTGTAGGGAGAAACTTTATGAGGTCGAGCTCGGATTGCGCCGAGCCGAGAGCGAGAGGAAGCATCTCCAGCTCGTCCTTGGCCGGCGTGATATCGAGATTCGTCGTTTGGAAAGCCGAATCGCCGAGCTCATACCCGAAGGTGAACACTTGCCCACTGATTTCAGTAATGAGATTCGTGTTCAGTGCATTCGTCATAATTTGTCCAAAATAACAGCGGAGAAGGACGAGTTGCTTTCCGAGATACAGCATCTGCAGTCCGTAGAGGCGAAGTTCCGGAGTGAGGGCGAGGGGCTGACGGCCGAGGTGGCCAAGTTGACGACTGAACGAGTCGAGTTGACTGCTGAATTCGAAGCGCTCAAGAGGGCGACGGTGGATAAAAGCATCGAAGTCACCCACCTTCGGCGCCTCGTCGCTAGTCGATCTGGAGTGCCGGACTCCGCGATACCCCCACGTTTCGAAGTCGACGTTAAAGACGACTCGTTGCGGGACAGGATCTCAGAGTTGGAGGCGGAAGTGGCTCGTCTGAAGCCACATTCAGGGCCGGTCAACGTTCGAAGCACGTCATGCACTCGTGCTGAGAGTGAGCGGGGCATTACTTTCTATGAGATGGCGACCCGTCAGCGGATCGGCCAACCAAGCCCGGGGGACGTGCAGAGCTCGGTGGCAATCTCCTCGAGCGGGGCGTCTGTCGGCGTAGCTGCCAGGAGCGGTGCCGAGGATACGTCCCAGTTTGCCGGCTTGGGGTCGCGCTCCGGGGACAAGCGTCGTCACTCTCGAGTGTCCTTGAAGCAGAATGCTCCAGCTCCGAAGAAGCGCTGAAGTGGTCGGTTCCGCGCGTTCTTTGCTCTCTTTTTTTTTTTTTGCTTTTCGCTAAGTGTGACGAGTCGGTATTGTAAATATCCTTGTTGAGTCGTGCTCCTGTTTGTGTTTGCCTTTGTATCACATCTGTTTCATTAATAGATGCGTTATTGCCGAACTTGCGTGTTTTATTGCTGTGAATGTTGTCTGTCATGGGGTAACTTCTGAACTGTCGAACTCCGAATGGCAAGCTTCTTTTAGGTCGATCATGAGTGGAGTCGCGAAGTAACGTCGAGCCGAGTTGTGCACTTGCTTGATTAGGTTAACGTCGTCGGAGCGTTTTTTAGGACGGTGAGCTGTCCCTAGCTCGTTTGGCGGACTCCGGAACCATTGTCGGTTTAAGGGGTGTAGGAGCAATTTCGAATGGCGAACTACCCTAGCTTGCTTCGGAGCGAGCTTGCGGAGTAGGTTCGGACCAAGTGTTGGACTCCGTACCATTCAACGGCTGTGGGGGCGTTTTCGAATGGCGAGCTACTTCTAGCTCGCTTAGGAGCGAGCTCGCGAAGTAGAATCGAGCCAAGTGTTGGACTCCGGAACCATTGTCAGTTTAAGGGGTGTAGGAGCAATTTCGAATGGCGAACTACCCCTAGCTCGCTTAGGAGCGAGCTTGCAGAGTAGGGTCGAACCAAGTGTTGGACTCCGTACCATTCAACGGCTGTGGGAGCATTTTCGAATGGCGAGCTACTTCTAGCTCGCTTAGGAGCGAGCTCGCGAAGTAGAATCGAGCCAAGTGTTGGACTCCGGAACCATTGTCAGTTTAAGGGGTGTAGGAGCAATTTCGAATGGCGAACTACCCCTAGCTCGCTTAGGAGCGAGCTTGCGGAGTAGGGTCGAACCAAGTGTTGGACTCCGTACCATTCAACGGCTGTGGGAGCATTTTCGAATGGCGAGCTACTTCTAGCTCGCTTAGGAGCGAGCTCGCGAAGTAGAATCGAGCCAAGTGTTGGACTCCGGAACCATTGTCAGTTTAAGGGGTGTAGGAGCAATTTCGAATGGCGAACTACCCCTAGCTCGCTTAGGAGCGAGCTTGTGGAGTAGGGTCGAACCAAGTGTTGGACTCCGTACCATTCAACGGCTGTGGGAGCATTTTCGAATGGCGAGCTACTTCTAGCTCGCTTAGGAGCGAGCTCGCGAAGTAGAATCGAGCCAAGTGTTGGACTCCGGAACCATTGTCAGTTTAAGGGGTGTAGGAGCAATTTCGAATGGCGAACTACCCCTAGCTCGCTTAGGAGCGAGCTTGCGGAGTAGGGTCGAACCAAGTGTTGGACTCCGTACCATTCAACGGCTGTGGGAGCATTTTCGAATGGCGAGCTACTTCTAGCTCGCTTAGGAGCGAGCTCGCGAAGTAGAATCGAGCCAAGTGTTGGACTCCGGAACTATTGTGACATTAAAGAGTTACAAGCAGAGGGATGTAATAGTAGTGAAAACATGAAGAAACTTCATTTATTAACATCTAATGATCGGCTGCTTCTAAAGTTGCTAGCCGTTATTACAATAATAAAAGAAGGCACAAAAAGGACAAACTATGACTAGAGAAAGGAGGGGAACGGTTCGACATCTCGAGTTACTTGGAGAGACGTAGTTGCCTTCTCTTGGTATTTCAAAAGATGGTCGGCGTTCCAAGTCCGGGGAATTTCTCTGCCTTCGAGATCCTCTAGCTTGTACGTACCGGGGCGGATTACTTTCGAGATCTTGTACGGTCCCTCCCAGTTCGGGGCCAGCTTGCTTTTCTGCCCGGGGAATGATATGGCCAACTTCCGAAGGACTAAATCCCCTTCTTTGAGGTCCGTTGGGCGGACTCTTTTGTTGTATGCCAGCTCGATCCTTCTTCGGTAAGCTTGCTGGCGTATGGCAGCTCTCTCTCGGATTTCGTCTATCAGATCTAGGCTTGTTCTGAGTTCTCTGGCATTCTGCTCTTCTTCATAAGCGATCAGGCGAGGAGAGGGTATCCCGACTTCTAGGGGGATGATGGCTTCGGCCCCATAGGTGAGATTAAATGGGCTCTCGCCTGTTGGGGTCCGCTTGGTGGTGCGGTGATTCCAGAGTACGTTCGGCAGCTGATCGACCCATAGTCCCTTGGAACACTTGTCTAACCTCTTCTTGATTCCTGCAAGAATCTGTCGGTTGGCATTCTCAGCTTGGCCATTCGACTGGGGATGGGAGACGGAGGAGAATCGGTGTTGTATGGAAAGGTCTTCACACAAGGCTCGGAAGGCGGCTCCAGTAAACTGTGTCCCGTTATCTGTGACTATGACTTGGGGAACGCCGAACCGGCAAATCACATTCTTCCAGAAGAACTGAACGACCCTATGTTCGGTGATCGTAGCCAGGGGCTCGGCTTCTATCCACTTAGAGAAATAGTCGACTGCCACGACTAGGAACTTTAGCTATCCGGGGGCTGGAGGAAATGGTCCCAGTAAGTCCATCCCCCACATAGCGAAGGGAACGGGACTGGATAGGGAGGTCAGCGGTGCCTGCGGAAGACGTCGGATGTCTGCATACTTTTGGCAGGAGCTGCACTGCCGAACGTGTCGTTCGGCGTCCCGTAGGAGAGTGGGCCAGTAATATCCATAGTTCAATACCTTGCGCGCCAGAGCCCTGGATCCAGAATGGGCTCCGCCGATCCCCTCATGGAGCTCCTGTAGGGCGTAGTCGGCTTGCTCGGGGGAGAGGCACCTTAGATACGGTCGACCATCCGCTTGGGTGAAGGAGCGTTTGTATAAGATGCCTTCGAGTAAAGTAAAACGCTCGGCTCGGGCCCTAATTCTTCGTGCTTCCCTCGGATCTTCAGGGAGGAGTCCGTTCCTCAGGAATTCGACAATGGGTTTCATCCAGTTGTCTTCGAGGAGGACGGGCAATGCTTTAACGGAGTCTGGCGCTTCGTCCTCTATGCTCGGCTTTAGGAGGACTTCTATCAAAACGGTCTGTTCCAGACCTTGAAGGGAGGAGGAGGCTAACTTGGATAAGGCGTCGGCCTGAGCATTTTCTTCTCGAGGGATCCTTTGGATGAGAGCCTCGTCGAACAGCGCCATGAGGCTCTTTACTTTGGACAAGTATTTAGCCATTCTATCGTCGCGGGCTTCATACTCGCCGAGGACCTGGTTAACAATCAACTGGGAGTCGCTGAAAATCTGTAGCCGATGTGCCCCAGCATTTCGGGCCATTCGAAGCCCGGCTATTAGTGCTTCATATTCGGCCTCGTTGTTCGAGGCTTTGAAATTTATCCGGAGTGAGTATTGGAGGATGAAGCCATCTGGTCCTGCCAGGATGACTCCTGCCCCGCTACCCTCATTACAAGAGGACCCGTCAACATAGACCGACCAGACGGGGGGTCCCTTTGCTGCTTGGCCAGACTCGGGGATTGTAGTCTCAACTATGAATTCGGCCAGTGCCTGTGCCTTGATTGCAGTCCGAGGCTGATAAGTTATATCGTGCTGGCTCAGCTCGATCGACCACTTCATGAGGCGACCAGAAGTCTCGGGTTTGTGAAGAATCTGTTTCAGTGGCTGGTCGGTAAGGACGACCACCGAATGAGACTGAAAGTAGGGTCTAAGTTTTCTCGCGGCCATTACCAGGGCATACGCCATTTTCTCAATTTTCGGGTACCGAAGTTCGGCATCCCGGAGCACCTTGCTGACGTAGTATATGGGCTTCTGAGCCCTTTCTTCTTCTCTGACTAAGACCGCACTGAGCGTCTGTTCGGAAGCCGCGAGGTAGAGGTAGAGCGGTTCGCCGGGTACTGGTTTGCTAAGGAGAGGGGGATTGACGAGGTAGGCTTTAAGCTGGTCAAAGGAGTCTTGTTGCTGCTGCCCCCACTCGAATCCTTTAGCCCCCCTGAGGGCTTTGAAGAACGGGAGGCACTTCTCCCCGGACTTCGACAGGAAGCGCCCTATGGCGGCTAAGCGACCAGTCAGCCTCTGAACTTCTTTGACATTTCTAGGGGGGGCCATGTCCAGTATGGCCTTGATCTTCTCCGGATTCGCCTCTATTCCTCGTTGGCTAACCATAAAGCCGAGGAACTTGCCTGATGAGACACCGAACGCACATTTGTTCGGGTTGAGTCTCATATTGTTCCTTCTTAAAACATCAAATGCTTCTTGGAGGTCGGTCACATGATCAACACCTCGGATGCTTTTCACCAGCATGTCATCGACATACACTTCCATGTTTCTGCCGATCTGAGCCTGAAAAACTTTGTTGACGAGGCGCTGGTATGTTGCCCCTGCGTTCTTTAGGCCGAATGGCATGACCCTGTAGCAATAAAGGCCTTGGTCGGTTACAAAAGACGTCTTTGGGATATCCGGCGGGAACATCCTTATCTGATTGTAACCCGAGAAAGCGTCCATGAAGCTTAGAAGCTCATGTCCCGAGGTTGCGTCAATCAGAGTGTCAATGCTCGGTAGAGGGAAGGGATCTTTGGGACAGGCTTTGTTGAGGTCGGTGAAATCAATGCAAATTCTCCATGTTCCGTTGGACTTCTTCACCATTACTACGTTCGATAACCATTCAGGGTAGTTTACCTCCTGTATGAATCGGGCCTTCAGCAATTTATCTACCTCTTCTTTAATAGCGAGCTGTCGCTCGGGGGCGAACTTACGCCTCTTCTGCTGAACCGGTTTGGACCCCGGATCAACACTCAAGCGGTGGACTAAGAGTTCTTCGGAGATACCGGGCATGTCAGCTGCGGACCATGCGAAGAAGTCTTGATTGTCTCGGATGCATTCCACAATATCTGAGTATAGGACGGACGGGAGGGCCTTGCTTACGAAGAACTTGCGGGTCGGCTCTTGTTCGGAGAAGAGCACCTCCTCCAGTTCGTCCGCTGGCTCGGAGGTCGGTCTTGTGGAATCTTGGGGAATTTCCAGGGTCTCTAAAGAGAGGACGGGCCCAAGGGTCGAAGTCATGTAGCATTTCCGGGCCTGCTCCTGATTTCCCCTTACTTCTCCGACCCCGGATCGGGTGGGAAATTTCATCTTCAGATGATATGCCGAGGGAACTGCTTCCAGAGCCGCGAGGCCGGGCCTGCCCAAAATGACGTTGTAGGCAGCGGGAACATCCACTACCATGAAGTCCATTGGCTCCGTTCTGGTGGTAGGGGTCTGTCCGGCAGTTACATCGAGGGTGATCACCCCTTCTATAGTTACCAGGAACCCCCGTGAACCCATGGAGAGTGTAACCGGCGGGTTTGAGTCTGTCTCTGGAGAGCTTTAGGCCTTTGAAAGCGGAGAGGAATAGGATGTTGACGGAGCTGCCGTTGTCGACTAAGATCCTCTCCACTTTGAAATTTGCCATGTGGAGGCTGATGACGAGAGCGTCACAATGCGGGATACGGACTCCCTCGAGATCTTCGTCGGAGAAGGTAACTGGCACTCCGAGGCCCTTGGGAGGAGGCGTGGTTCGGACTGAATTGACCTCTCTGATAAACGCTCTTCGGGAGGAGTTCGAGGAGCCTCCCATCGGACCCCCATGGATGAGGTGGAGGACTCGCTCTTCCTCGAAGTCTGGCGTCTCTTCTCTTTCCGGACGCTTGTTAGCCCCCCGAGGCGGGAGAGGGAGCTCGGCTCGGTCCTTTTTTACAAACTTCGTCAGCTGTCCCCTCTGGATAAGGGCTTCGATCTCGTTCCTCAGAGCACGGCAGTCGTTGGTGTCATGCCCGTGGTCCCGGTGATAGCGGCACCATTTCTCTTTATCTCTTCTCTTGGCGGGAGTATTCATTTTGGGAGCTGGAGGCAAGACCCCGTCTTTTTCGACCTCCATGAAGATGGCCGAGAGGTTAGCGTTGAGGGGAGTGAACTTCTCAAATCTAGGGGGAGGTCGGCGCTGGCCGGCATTATCCTTCTGGAGCTTCTTGGCTCCTTCTTCTTCTGCCCCCTTCCTTTTAAGCCCGGAGGCGGGCACTTCCCAGTTGGGGGGTTGCTCGGCCTCTTCGGCCCGAATGTACTTTTCGGTGCGAAGAAGAAGGTCGGAAAAGTCATGTGGGGGTTTCTTGGCAAGGGAGGAGCGGAGGTTGGAATTGAGAATGTTGGATTGGAATGCTGCGGTAGCGACCGATTGGTCGAGGGAGGCAATAGTTCTAGCTTCGGCTGTGAATCTCTTCACGTAGTCCCTCAGTTTTTTCCCCTTTTGTTGACGGAGGTGCAATAGTGAGATACTGGTTTTCTCGATCCTTCGGCTGCTGACAAAGTGGGTGATGAAGAGGGTTTCGAACTGTTCAAAGGAGAATATCGATGCCGGGGCGAGACGAGAGTACCATTCTCGAGCCGGACCTTTGAGTGTCGCGGGGAATGTTTTGCAGAGGAGGGCATCGGAAGCTTGGTGGAGGAGCATCAAAGTCTTAAAGCCTTCGATGTGATCAACTGGATCGGTCTCGCCGGTGTAATTTTCGAATTGGGGAGGTTTGAAACCGAACGGTACAGGGGCATCTACTATGGTTCGGGAGAACGGGGGCCGGCTAGGACGTAGGGTCCTCCCCCTGAGTTCCTCTTCTCGGTTTATCTGACCCAGGAGCTTTTCCACTTCGTTGAGACGGCGGTCCATGATGTCATCCCTCCGACGGTAATTCGCCGGACCACGGGACTCGTCTTCGTATGAGGGGGAGCGAGGGCTGCGGCGGCGGTCACTTCGGGAGCGACGAGGACTCAGGGTGCGCCGGGAGTTGGTTGGTGCAGGACGAGGAGAGGGGGACCGTTGGCGAGGGCTTCGGACCGGAGGAGGGGATGGGGCCCTCGGCCCATTGGGATTTTGACGGAGGTTGAGGGCCTGTTGTACCATTGCTTGGAACTGCTGGAACTCGGCACGGGTGATGGGTGCCTCATTGTTTCTAGGCTGCTGCCGACCTGCGGGAGAATGCCTTCTTCGGTGATAATCGGGGGAGTCCTTTCTTCCTCTTCGGATGGGGGACCTCCTGTGCTCTCGGTGACGGGGGGATCGCTCTTGCTGGCGGGAGGCTTCCCCCCGAGCCCGCTTTTCATCCAGATGGCGACGAAGGTCATCATCTTCCGGGCGTTTGGGAGGGGCATTGTGGCGACCAGAGGCCCGGGGGTGATGGGAGGCCATGGAAGCACTGGAGGCATCGTGGATGGAGATGTTCTCTTGGTGAAGGGGCTGTTTCTGGGGGTTAGGCCCCTTTGGATCAGGAGGTGGAGGGTTCCGTTGGAGCGGCTCTTCTATGGTAGGAGGGAGTTGCCCTTGTTGCTGAGCGGGATCAGGAAGGACTTCTTGCTGGTCAGGGTTGGGCGCTCGGTTGGAGCCCCTAGATCTAACTTTGCGAGGCGGCATGGCAGGAGAAAACCTGTTCACCGGAAAGGGGAGAGGTCTCTATTCGTTTGTTTCCCACAGACGGCGCCAATCTGTTGCCGCTAAATTTGGTGTGGGGGCAAACAGATAGAACTTGTGGATTCTTGGGGAAACTGAATAGGAAAACCTGCGTACCTGTTCCGTCGGGCCTCGTTCGTCGTTCCTGCCGTGCACCTGCAAAAAGTGCGAGACACCGGGGGGGATCCCGGCGACGCACCCTCCGACGCTCAAGTCAGTAATCAAAGAGATTATGAAAGAGCGTAAAAACTGGTGAAGAGTTGATTACCTCTTAATGGAGATGGATGGGGGGTATTTATAGGCGTCTTAGGGAACGGATTAGGAATGTAATCCCCGTGATTTGATAAGGAATGTCCTCCATAATCAGATGAGGAAGGTAATCTGACAATATATATATTCCCTGTAATCAGATAAGGAATTTAATCCCTAATCCCCCGTGAAAAGATAGACGTCCATCAGGGCCGTTGATCGTACTTAATCAGGAACCCTGACTCTATCTTGATGGATTGGGTACGCAGCGGGTCGAGACCCGCACCCTCTTGGTGGTGGATCCATTCGCGGATTATTGGGCCCTAGGAGGGCAGATCCAATATCCGTTTTGGTCCTTTTGGGGGTGAAATTACCGTTTTACCCTCAGGTCTCGAGATTCGCGCTCGATTTGGACGGTTCCGATTAAACCCCATTTTTAGCCATATCACCAGTTAACCCTATAGCCCATTCTTATTGGATCTTAACCCAGTAACCCATATACTCTCATTATACCCTATATGTATACTATTCAACCCCTAACCCTAGCCATGTACAACCCAACACCACCACAACCGCCTTCTTCCTTCTTCCTCCTCTATTTCATTTCGAAACCTAATCCCCGTTGCCTCATCGTCGACCACCCTGCGTCTCCGTCAACCACCATCTTCATCGCAATCCTCCACCATCGAAGCCCCTGCATTACCCTGCATTCCGCGACCCCCGTCGAGCCGCCTGATCCTCCGCTCATAGCCCTTATGCCCTGCATCCTCGTGCCTTCAGCAGTCGATCATCTTTGCCTCACCATCTACCATTGTTGCAGTCAACAAACCCCGTCGATCCCTCGCCACCTCTCCTCCATCCTGCCACCATCAACTGTACCCACCACTGCCGTCGCTCCCCTCCGTGGAGGAGCAGGATGGTAGGGCGTTGTCCTGATGGCAAGGATCAGAGCTGGCCTCCTGATCGGACCTCCAGTAGGCCTGACAGCAATAGCAGTGGGGTACTGCACAACCCGCTGAGAAGGGGTCTCTCGAGCATGAGTCTGCTTTGTCGCTCGAGCTGCCTCCAAGGCACCCGCGTAGGTACGGAGACGATGGGCAGCCAAATGCACCTGAATACCCTGATCAAGACCCAAAAGGAACCTCCAAGCATGATCCTCCTCATTCGTTACCAAGGTGGTAGTGAATCGACTAAGCCTGGTTAACTCCGCGGCGTACTCGTCCATTGATTTAGAGCCCTGCTCCAAGAAAAACTTGGTGTTACAATACTACATATATAATATGTAACAAAATTTCAAAACATGGCACTAATAAACCAACCAGACAACCAACCAACCAACCTGCTTCAGGACAAGAAACTGATGCTCCATTTCTACCCGGGTTATACGGAGGAAGAATTTCTCCAGGAAGCTTTGAGCAAAAGTAGCCCAAGCAATAGGCCTCTCTAGTCTCTCGGATTCTGCCCTCTACCAGATGTGCACTAAATCCACCAACTGGACGCATACCACATCCACACGGTCGGCATCGGCGTCCCTAGCTGCCTTTAGTAGACTTTGCATCCGTATCAGTCACTGCTCAGCCTCGAGTGGCTTCTCAGTAACAGCGAACTTATCAGGGTACAACCTCATGAAATCCGCAATGGTACCTGGACGAGGGGGCAAAACTACAGGGGTAGGCACAACCGGGATCGAAACAGCATTCCGGTTAGCAGCCTCCAATGCGGCCTTAACCAGTTCGCTATGCTCCTGTTGCATCTGAGCAATCTGCTGGGGCACCTGAGTTACAGCTGCCAACTCAGGATGGTCTTCTTGCGAGCGAGAAGACGAAGCATTCCCACGGGCCACAGTCTGCAAAAAACCCAAAACAATTAGCATTCAGATCAAGTTGATTAATAATTCTTTGTGCAGTGCATGGCCTGTTGGTAGTTATGTAAATCCTGAACGAGTCAAGCCTGTCTAATGTATTAGCCAAACTAACACATTAGCCAAATCTGAGGCTCTGATACCATTAAAACCTTGTCACGCCTCGTTTCCCAAAAGGATTATGGAATATGGTATGTGACTAACCCCAGCAGATAGTTTTCACCATCTATAAGCTGTACGGATCTACTTGATTCATCACAATAGTAAATATAATAATATACTCAACCAGGTATGCGTAAACAATCATAATTTAACAGTATTTATTCGTGACAATAATGAATATCCCAAACAAATACGAGATCTGAAACAAAATAATATCCTGGGACTACAAGCCCAAATACAAGTCTTAATACAGTTCATGAATAAAATAGTTCAAAACAAAACGTCTAAGAAAATTCTCCAATGCACAACTCAAAATTTTTGCTTACCAACTCCAGTAGGCAAGCGATCACCAAAACCTGCTCATATAGCAATTACAGAAAAATAGGAAGACAGGAAACATTATGCCCGTTATATGCAAGTTTCGGACCGCAAGCAGTAAAAGCAGAAAAAAGGAAAGGAAAAAGTAAAACAAAACAGAAGTACTGACATGGAGATAAGCAACATAGGATGACAGTCTACAGATAATAGAGATAGCATGATAACGGTAAAAAGTGTAGTAATAACAGTAACAGTGAAGTCAACGGTAACAGTGAAGTCAACAGTAACAGTAACAGGATGTGGCAGTGAAAACAGTTGTTCTTATGTCTAATATTCATTACTATCTAGGTAGCACTTCATGCGTCCCAGATTATACCACATGGTTGCTACATCAAATAGTTTCATTTTAAGATTTCGTAATGGAACCTATAGAGCAGTATATTCAGACAAACAGTAACAGTAACAGTAATAACAAACATTATCATGGATCATGCCCTCATGCATCCAGAGATAAACAGTGGGTAGCACAGTAAACAGTGGGGAACGAGTTCCCTTCTGAACGCATTTTTATATTGTCCACTACTAGATCTTTCCCTTAAAAATCCCGGCTTGATTAGTTTTCATTATTATTAAGCAGATGTGAATGAATACAAATAGGGCTAAAGACATGGTAAGAACAAAGGATAAGTCTAAGATGAATAGGAAAACACAAACGGCAACAAAAATAACTTATACAGTCAAAATAACGAAACTTCCAGTTCTGGACAGCAAGACACTACTGTACCAAATCTGAGATTTCCATTGCTACAGAACTGCAAATCTAGATCTGTCAGAAAATATGGAAACTAGACTCTCTTCCGAATCCAGCGCATATATACAAGTCATACATCAGCCACAGAAACAAGGTTGAAAACAGCGTTTAATACAGAAGTTATGTTCATCTAGAAAATGCAAAATCTTGCTTATAAGCATGAAAAGAGTTTTAAAACATCATAATTAAATCTTGGATAAATCTGGGAGATTCCCCACCATATCTACTCTCATCATATAAAATATCATGAAATTATATTGCAGATAGTATAGTCAATAAAATTTGAAAAACAGAGTAATGCAACAAAACTTCGAATCTGAAAGCTCAGACACAACAGTACCAAAACATAGATAATTCGCAAAATACTATTCAAAATCTAGATATGTCAAAAGGGTGATAAAATAGACAAATCAGGCTACATGTCATATTCATAAAGTTTTCTTCAAAAATGAATAGAATCGGCTTGAAAACATAATTCTTTACTGAACAGCATGCAGTTTAGAAATATTTCGATTGGTTTCATAAGCATGAAATGAGATACAAAATTCATTAAATAATTCCACAAAAATTAGAGATTGATCCCAGTCATGTCTAAACATACCCAGCAAATAAAGTTCCAATTCTACTTTTACTATCAGTTTTAAATTAATATTTCATACATAATACATATAGTTCAGAATCAGAAATATACGATATGACTGCAGTAAAACAGTAATAACTCATGCATCGAAAATCGGAATTTAGATCCGTCAAAAGTTCTGAAAACTAGAAAACAAAACCTACAAATCATATTCACAAATTTATTTATTTTAATGATGTTAACATGGTCGAAATTACTGTACAAAAATAGGACAGTAGGAAAACAAAAGTTCTTTTATGCATTTTATCAAATAGTTTAATTACAAACAATCCAATCTAAAATGTAATACAAAGAATGGCACAAGGGTCACTCAAATCAGCATGGCATGTGAATAAATAGTCTATAAAAAGATAATACATCATACAAACATCCACATAGCAATCATCTACAACATACGATATGTCACAACAAGCACATACAACAAGATGTCCATCTAATCTAATTGTTTGCATGCAATGGGTGTCAACTACTGTGAACTACTCATGATCAAGAGATGAAGGAACAGATCAATTAACAAAATATGGTCATCGTGAGGGTACTAACAATTTCATGCGAGACTACTTACGGTATTTAACTTGTATGACAAAAAAATACATACAAGCTACTTTCCTGAAAATGACGACGAAGATGAGGAACAAAATAACGGGAACGGATCTCGAACAACGAACACAACACCGACGGCACGAACAAGGAGCGAGAATTCACACCAATACAAACACCTGCAGCATACGTGCTCTCACACAACCCATGGAAGCAACAACCAAGAGCGGCGGCAGCGACACAGGCGGGGGCACAACGTCGAGGGTAGCTCGACGCTAGGGCACACGACGGCGGGGAGCGGCGTCATATGAAGCACAGGGTGGGGGTCATCTTCGGCAAGGGAGAGAAGACGATGGCACTGAGGAAGATGACAACGGCGAGGGCTTGGGGTCGCTGCAGCAAGGACAGGGAGCACAGGGGTGTGCAGGGGATGAGGGGAAGAAGAGGGGTGGTCGGGGGGATCTGCCGGCGTCGGGGATAGAACGACGACAGCAAAGGAGATGAGATCGGGAGAGAGGGTCAAGAGTCGGGGGCACGGTAGATGACGGCTAGGAAGGAGAAAGAGATAATTAGAGTTTTGTAATTAGAGTTAGGGTGCAATTAGGAGGGTTATATAGAGTCAATCTGGGTTTGGGTGAACTGGGTAGTATCCAATAGGAAGAAAAGAGTCAAATAAGAGACAAATAGGCCATAAAATAGGTTTAAACAATAAACAAGATCAAGAACAAATTTGTAGAACAATCAAATGAGAATATAAGGCTGAATCAAGCAAAAATGAATCACAAAAAGAACAACAACACAATCAAAAGGGACGAAAAGAGATACAATCAGAAATAAAATAAAATGACCAGATTTTTAATTAAATACAAATGAAAATACAAAAATGAGTCACAGGGGTTACACATGCATACTCAAATCACGATCGACGGTCCATACCAGAGCTTTTCTTCTCAAATAAAGAACTCACCATCTGATTGCTCCCACACCGAAAAGTAGCAACAGTAAATACCTTTGATATACATGTGAGACCACATTTCAAATAACCACTTTTGAAATTTTTGAAAAATGATTATTGTTCGGTGATAAACAAAAAGGGAAGGATAAAGATATGTTACTAGGTTATATTCATTATTTTTAAACAATAAATTAATTTTGATGATTATTGTCAATTCTTAACTTTCAATTTTTAAATAATTAGTATAAAAATAAAGGCAAAAGTCATAGCCAAATACACAAGTTTAAGTTCTGAAGACCATTCAAACGAACTTTTCTCATCATATAATATAGCGGAAAAGTCATGAAGCCCCATTGTTTGGGTCTGAAATTAAGAAAATCACCGCCATCAAATTTCACTTACTTAGCACGCCGTCGTTATCTCTCATATTTTGAGCGTCAAATTTTAATTATGTAGTTACCTGATTACCCCTACCTGATATAGAAACACATGTCAACCTATTAATTAGGAATGGGGGAAATAGGTAATTGCATAATTCATATTTAACGCCAAAAATGTGAGAAATAATAGTGGGGCGCTAAGTGAGTGAAATTTGATGGCAGAGGGTTTCTTAATTTCAAACATTGGGAGGTTGGATGACTTTACCCCTTAATATGTAATATGAATTACATAGTATGTGCGGTAGCGAGCAATCAAGCCAATTTTCAATGCTCAAATTATATCCATATATTATACTAATAAGAGAGATCTCTCTCTCCTTCCTCTATTTTGAAATAGAGCAAAGAGAGGAAAAAGATGAATTCCCATCTAAATTGGCATGTGCAGTACGCATGTTTCATTAAAAATAAAATAAAATAAAATAAAAGCCCCAAACCCCTCCAAGCCAGTCATGATCTCTTCCCCTCCCACTTTCAAAATCCAAATCCTCTATTCCTCCCCACACCCCCTCCTCCCATGCCGCACGCCGCCTTCGCACCGTCGCTCTCACAGATCCATCTCACTAGAGGAGGGGAAGGGGTTTTCGAGCCATGACCACATTTGGGAGGGGCATGATTACAGGCGGTGATGGTAAGGCCAAAGGTGCGAGGTGTTGACGATGCCGAGATGACGTGGCAGAATGAGGGGGTATGACGACAAAGTGGCAACGACTTTGATGGAGGCATGATGGTGGAGGGGAATGGCGACGATTTTGCGAGATTGGAGGGTGAAGAAATTTGAGGAAGAGATGAGGGAGTGCCAAGTGAAGGAGGAAAGGAGGAGGGCAGCGGAGGATGCGGTGGCACGGCCGGGGTGGCAGTGGTAGCGGAAGGAGAGGCGGCAGGTGGGGCGGGGGTCAGGGTTAGGGATTGAGATGGTGCAGTGCTGCTTTGAGATTGGTGACGACATGAGAGAATGAAGAATTATTTGACGAGGGTTGAGAGACTAAGAGAGGGAGACTGAAAGGTGTTTGATGATATTCCCTTATGAAATTTGTGTTTCGCGGAGGGTATTTGATGAAATGCGTGATTAAGATGTGGTTTCTTGGGTGCTTTAATTTGATGGGTTTGCAGTTTTAGGCGTAGAGGGCTAATGGATGATGCTTGGAATTTCGTTGAGTTTGTCAAAGTAAAAAGATTGACAGATTATGTAGACTTGAGTGACAATATGGTATTGAATGGTGGCAGTGATTGCTATTAAGGTCTTCAAAATTTTTAGGTAACAATGATACAATTGTTATTCTTTAAATTCGAATAGAACTTTTATACCTATTGTTTGATAAACTACACGCAACAAAATGAAATAGTATGCTCAATTGTTGATGTTAGTAATTATTATATTTACCCTGGATATTTTGTAGTCAACTCTGTTTGTAAGACTACCCAGATGAAAATTGGAATATAATTAGTCAGATATTTTCATTATTTGAGTTAAGAAGATATATAATTCTATATCTATATTAGTCATATTATAGTTAGACTAGTAATTTACACGTGCAATGCACGTCTTTGTAAATATATTTGTCTTAAAAGTAAAAATTCTAACGTTGTCTGACATCGAACCTAAGATCTCATTTATATTAGTTATGCACGTGTTTGTTTGGTTACACAACTTCAACTCTCCCATTAAAATATTAGAGATAATTTAGTTTAGCTATATCAGTAGATATCTATACAATATATATAATTTAGTTTTAGTTATATAATCTGAACAATTTACAGATTTGTTAAATGTTGAAATGCTTGATGTTTTTGGTATTTAAAAATCTTAGAATATTACATGATATATATAGATGGAAAAAAATGTATATGCGAGGTTTTACCGAAATTTTAGAAGAATTGTTGATTACATTTCAACTTTTGGTTACTATTTTTATTTTAAGGATAACTTTCATGCATTATTTTTTGAAAATAAAGTAAGTCAATTAATATGTTTCTAGAGAATGTATCATTTTTCTTAAAAGATGTGTACAATATTGTATAGAGTTATACTAGTGTCAAATGATATAAACAACAAAATTGTTTTCATATCCAAGATTCTAATGTATGCTATAATGTTTGTATTTGGCGCAGACATTGAGTTTGGAGCGGATATAGAATGTGTAATAATTTGTCACTCTCGTCTATTCTCTTTCTACGTATATAATTGTGACTGGTCTACATCGTAAGAATTTATTCCTCCGAGAAATTAAACATCATAATTAGAAACAAAATAATCTTAACTTAAACAGATGTAAAATAAATTATCATCAAATTGAAGTAGATTGCAAATGCCACCCAGAACAACCTTGAGCAGCTATGTCCAATAGAAAATAACCCTCATCAAGATTGACTACAAGTCTACAAATGCCACTGGCATAAAAATGTGGCCCGCCATTTTCAAGAGATCAATATTCATCTCACCACGTGAGGATGGCATTCGGGCCATTCGGGCCGGGCCGGGCTCCTCCGAACGCGGGCCGGGCCGGGCCGGGCCGGGCTCAAGGTAAGAAACCTTGGCCCGGACCTGGCCCCCAGCCACTAGTGCGGGGTCCGGGCCGGGCCGGGCCTGGCCCGTGTATAAAGGTTTTTTTTAGTATTGTTAAAGAGCAAGTATATGGATTTGTAATTGCATAACAATTGCAAAGAATAAAATTTCATAAATAATTGAAATATATGAATAAATAAAGTACATGATTAAATAAATTTGAACTTCTTAAATAAAATTAAGTACATGAATAAAATTCATACAAATTTGTCTATTTAGCTCAAATCATCAAATTACAAATCAAGGGAATTACTTGAATTTAAAGATCGAGATGGCCTCTACTTAGATTGAAGAGAAGGCATTCGACTATTGTCGTGCACTTCAACTTAACCTAAATATAGAATCTCATCACTTTAAATTTCCCAATTAATTACAATTAATTGAACAACATTTTAATGTAAATTAACTAAATGTAATCGTTCATTCATCGCTACTTGTTGATCTACCTCCTGCTTGTGCTTCAAGTAAGTCTTGGGTTCTCTCTTCCGCTTTCATTCAATCTTCGGCGCATACTAGCATCTCCAAATTTTTGACTGTCAATCGGTTCCTGCTCGGGCTCATTATCCTGCCACCAAGAGAAAAAGCACTTTCCGATGCAACAGTTGACACCGGTGTTGTTAGCAGATCTTTAACCATACGAGAAAGAATATTAAAAATTGCTTCATTAGTCTTCCAAAATTGTAACACATCTTCTACATCTTCAACTGCACTTTGTGCATTATACCAATTCAACTCATTAGGTGAATTAGTTCTTGCCTTTTTCGATTTAATAAGATTTAAAACACCAATACTAGCTTAACTCTTTTCTTTTGCTAATATGGAGAAAGAAGAAGAAGAAGATTGAACATTTTGTGTTTGCATTTGAATAGTGTTAGTTGAATAAATCCTATCATAACAATCATATAACCTAGTCAAAACATTCTCAAATTTACGAGTAAAAGCAACATGATCAAAATCTAGTATTGCATCGTGTGGGGCATAAGTATAGGAAATTTCAGTTAAACTTTTTGTACCTTCTAATTTAATCATAGGATTCATTACACTAGCTACACAATATAACATAGGAATTGGATGAAAATATTTCAAAAACTTAACATATACCGCATTAACCATATCTCCAATAAAAGGGTCATTTTGCAAATCTTTAATTATTGTCATCATAGTCACAATTTCAAGTAAAATACCACTAGATGTAGATGTATATGTTTTCGAAAATTGCAAAGTTGCATCGTTAAAAGCTTGTCAAAATTTATATAAACTATCGGCAAAAAACCAAAAATCATCTAACATACAATTTTGCATACCATTGCGACACAAAAATCTCTAAGATTAAAACAATAATGAAGAACAACACCTAATAATTCAAAGGTAGAATTCCAACGATGTCGTACATCTTTAGGAAAACGTCTACATACAATGCCCCTAAGTTTACACCAATCATGAAAAGCTTGATAAATTGGATCACTCAATGTAATATAATGAACACAATCTCTCATAGCTTCTAGTTTATCATTTTCATATTTTAGTGCATCTTACGCACAAAGATTTAAAATGTGACAAGCACACCTAACATGAAAAATTTCGAAAACCACAGGATCTAAAGTAATTTTTAAACTCTCAATTGCCTTAGTGTTATTGGATGCATTATCAAAACCAATAGCAAGCACTTTATCATGAATAAAAAAATTATTGCATGCTTCCATAATATGTGTGGCTATAATTTCACCCTTATGTGGGTACCTAACATATCCAAAAGAAATTATTCTCTTTTGAAGTAACCAATCCGAATCTATCCAATGACATGTTACACACATCATTGGAACCCCGTTTACTCCTACCCACCAATCCGATGTCAATGAAACTCTAGTGTTTAGTGATTTTAGTGTTGCTATCAAAAAATCCTTACTCTCATTGTAAACTAATTTACAATCACCCTTAACAACATTCCTAGCAATTTTTTTAAAATGGGGGTTGAAGGTGGTTTGTACAAAATCCTCTACATATTTTTGTTCACCAAACGAATATGGCAATTCACCCATAATTTCTAATTTAGCGATTCCCTTACGAACGTGATCGTGATCATATGTATGACTATCTACTTGACCGGTTTTAGGATGTATTTTTTGTTGTGTGAGGTTATCTTTCGAAAATTGTGGTTGACATTTGTTTAAGTGACGTTGAAGTGTACCCGTGCCCGATCCTACTTTAAACTTATATGGGGTTTGGCACTTCTTACATATTTTAAGTCCTACACTCTTATCATTTTGTGAAGGGACAAAATTGAAAAAATTGTGTACTTCCGAAGGAGTCCCTCTTGTTTTCTTGAGTTTAGAGAAGGACCTTGTTCCGACGGTTGTGGTTCTACATAATCTTCTATTTCTATAGGATTTGAGTGTGTTTCATTCAAATCGGGAAAACTATCATAATTCATAAATGTTTCTTCACTATCTATATATTGGTTAGGAATGGAAGGAATGTGATGACTAGTAGATTCTTGACTACTATGCCTACCACCACCGCGTGATCGATTAGAGGCCATTTAACTATGAAAAACTAAAAATGAAGTAGTGAGTGAGTAGAGTATGTTTTTTTTACCACTTTACCAAAATTAAAAATAAAATCTAAAAAAAATGAGAGAAAGAAGATCAAGAAAACACAAATTATATGAGAATAATGAAGTAGTATGTTATGTTAATTCTACAAATTAAAATTATACTAAAATACCGTAAGAAAATAGAGACTTCTGTTGTTGTTGTTGAATGTTGATGAGTTGTTGTTGTTGTTGATTTCCTTCCTTCAAAATGTATAAAATTTGATCTTGATCACTTGAAAGAATGTTGATCACCAAATTGGAGAAAGAAATAGTAGAGAGAAAGAGATAGTTGAGTGAATTGGTGAAGAGAAATGAAAGGAATGGTATTGTATTTATAGAAAATGCAATTTTTTTGATTTCCTAAAGTACCCCCCAAAACTAGCCGTTATAAATCCGTTGGGGGGGTAGTTTCGTAATTAAATATTTTTTTTAATTTTCTGGAAAAAAAAGGTAGCCAACGGTCGGCCCGGCCCGGCCCGAGCCCGGGCGGGCCGGTTCAATCGGTCCCGGGCCTCGAGCGGGTCGGGCTAGACCGGGCTTCCCTGGCAAAAATGGGGACCGGACCTGAACTGGGTGGGTGGGGCCGGTTCAGGGGCCAGCCCCGGTTGGAGGGGGGCCGGGCCGGGCCGGTCCCGGGCCAGCCCGGCCCTGATGCCATCCCTAGGGCGGCACCACCATGGTGATGACCTAATACTTGATCCAGTTGAATAAACTCCAATATACAAGAAGATCCTAGAAACTATTCTGACGAGAAAACCGATGAATCCGCTCATCTCTAATCTGTAATTTTTAATATTATAATGGGAGAGTTTGGTTGTCATTTGTCAACATACAAGTAACTCCAACTCTTTCATTAATTACAACAAAAACAAATAAATAAAAAAACATACATATATATTGAACTGAACGTACAACTCAAATTCTACTTGTAAACACATGTATTTTACGTACAAATTGTAGTTTTTCTTTCAAAATATTTTTTCCAATTACGTGCAATGCACGTCCAACTCTAAAACTATTTCTTAACACGTATATCGTACGTGAAAATTCTCAAACTCTTATCAAAATGTGCATCGCACGTGAAAAATACTAGTATAATATAATCAAAGAGAAAGTCTTGAAACATTAACTTATATCCCTTCAACCCGTCATAGGCTCATGGCCAAGTAATATCAAATAGGATCTGATCTCTTAAGATGACTTGGTTGAGACTCCAGTTGTTTTCAATAGTGAAAGGAGTGGATTTTAAAGTAGTTTGCAGCTGTCCACCTCTCTACAGCCAGAAACAAGAGACCACTTCATACAGAATGAATCTTAGGGTTTGATATGATTTCAGAGAGGCTATAAGTAGTGGATTCGGGCTTGATATGATTCCAAAGATGCTAGAGGATTGAGGAGTTTAACAGTGTTGAGATCATGGCGGATGGGCGGTTTAATAATCCACTAAGCAAAACATGAAGATCAGAGGATGTACGGTCTAGAGTTTTTAATATCCCTCACAAATGTTCGAATCTCATTATTACCTTCAAGAAATATATGTGTTTTCGTATTTTTCCCCAACACTGTAGGTCCCACTCCATATTTACTATAGGTCCCACTTCATATTTGCCCCCTTCCAAAAAAACTAATTAGCAAGTTATGGATGGAGAAACACCGTAGAAAGTGTTTAGTTTTCTCCGATATCTTATCTTATTTGAATATTAAAAATAAAAAAGAATAAGAACATGGTTAGGTGAATAGGTGGAAGAATTAGATAAAGCAAATTACAAATTTGCTCTATGAATAATGAAAGAAGCTTAATCATCGTTTTTATACAATGAAAAATGATCTGTGCATAAGATTTTTGCACAAGTTTTTACTTCATAGATGATATAACATAATCTCCAACACCCCATATATAATTCGGTTCGCTAGCTCAAGCTCAACTCTTCAGAATTATGAAAGTAAACCTTCGAATTTTTTCCTTTACAAAATATTCTTTTTATATGGTCAAGATTGGTACTACGTCACTTTATGAAGTCAAACTTATATAAAAAGCTTGATCACATGGCATTACTTTTATATAATATCATACAAATATTGTGTACATAGATCATACACTTTATGTTTTCAAGGTTAGCTTCACATACACTACAGATTTCACACACTGTATAGGTTGGCTTCACCACATGAGTTATGGTTAAACTAGTATTAGTGTATACATATACATTAGTAGTAGTATGTATGTAAGTAGTATAAAGTATAGATAGCTAAAATAATCATATGGAGCCAACAAACAATTAATCCGTGTGAAAAGTATAGATAGCTAAAATAATCATATGGAGCCAACAAACAATTAATCCGTGTGGACTTTACAAGATCCGACATCTTTTATAATTTAGATCTCATCAGTCCTTAGAATCTATGTTAGCTTTACCGAAGCTATAAATGATTGAATAATTTACCGGACTTTCCAGACTTTACAAGATCCGACATCTTTTATAATTTAGATCTCATCAGTCCTTAGAATCTATGTTAGCTTTACCGAAGCTATAAATGATTGAATAATTTACCGGACTTTCCAGCACTGAAAAGAATACAAACCCGCATCAGTATTTCTAGTAGTACAAAACTAGCGTAAAAAGCAGTTTTTATTTGGAGTATAAATACAGATTTATTGGAAAGAAATTGGATGCACAAATAAAGAATAAAAAAAATGATTCTTGAAAAAATCAGAAGAAGAAAAAGTAAGACTTTGACATCAGTATAGTAGCATAGACAAGAAGAAGAATTTTCAATCTTTTAGAGCATCCACAGTCGCGATAGTTAAAAAACGCATAAATGGATAAATGCATATAGAAATTTATCATTTCGCTGCAGTCGTCGAAAGCTATATTTTACCATTTTAATTTTAAATAATATAAATCGAGGAACAGACAGTGCTTCACATTGCGTCAGAGAAGGAAAAAAACAATTTAAAAGGTGGGACGGAACTTCGAGTTCCGTCGGAGAAAATAAAAATAAAAAATAAAAAGGGTTTGACGGCCGTCCAACCAAAATTTTTAATTAAAAAAGGGTCAGAAGCTTGCTATATGTATTTATACTATAAACTAGTTGTTTTTATTTTACTTTTTCAATTAGAAAAATTCAATTTTTTTTGGAGGGATGGCACTTCAAGGGACGATGATTAAAATATTTTTTTTTGTGCAATGGCACTTCGAGTTCCGTCCTTCATATTATGCATAATTCTTATATCGAGTCTCATATATAGCAGTCTACTGTAGCGATATATGCAAAATATGCATATTTAGCCAACGACTGTAGCGTTATTTTTGACAAAATATGCATATTATGCATATTTAGCAAACGACTACAGATGCTCTTACTAACCAGGGATAAGGAAGCATTAAGGCTAAAAGCCAACCCGAAAAACCTTCCAAGTCATTGTCTGATAGCACATAAATAGCACATAAATGGAGGAAAATGGGGAGAATAAAAATCAAAATCGAGAAATTGAGTTTCTTATTGGTAAATAGTATGATCAGCTTTTAGCTGCTTCATTTGAATGCTTCATCAACATGTTTCGCATCAATCTCAGAATGATGAGGGAAATCGTAGGGCATTTCTTCAGCTAGCAGATGAGCATCGCTGAACACTCTCACGACTTCCTTGTGGACGATTGCATTGCCTTCTGCCGTCAAGTGCAAGCCATCACTGAGAAAGAAGGAAAGAAAAGAAAAAATAAACAATTCCTTAAATTGGCTTTAAAATTTGTGTAATGTGTTTCATAAATTTGCTTTCAGATTAGTAAAATGTGTCTGTTTATTTTTTTGCCCATGCAAAAGTGTTAAAATCTACTAAATAATTACGTAAGTGTTAAATCTACTGAATAATTACATGTGTGCTATGTGACACAAGTAATCTGTTAAAACAAAACCATGCCAACCAGAAACATGTTACAAATCAGAACACTAGGTGTTGGTTTTTTTTAATCTGAAACACTCTATGGTGGTTATCCAGAGTGTATCTTTTCCATTTCCCCCCTCTTTTTACATAAACTTCTAAACTAAACCCTACCAATTCTCTTCAACCTACTGCTACTCGTGATGTTTGCCGATGGTTTCTTTTCACCATTGCCAAATCGTCTCTCCATCAGCTCCCCTAGTCATATTTTCATTCCATGGACAATGCAAACCCAAACAACTATAATCAACCATCCATGCATGATGCCTCGCCCAATCACGCCACTTCTACAAGATCATCAACGGTATTGGCCTTAGATTAAATTACGAGATTAATCTTCCCTTGTGCATCACCAGCCAAGCCAGTATTGGCTCCTCTGCAGGCTTCCTCAGCACTGTGGAAAACAATGGCGGGATAACCCCCTTCCCTCAAAATTCTACTCATCCTCCTATACGGCATTAATTCCAGTCACTGACCATGTATATGTGTATGTATCTAGGTTTGGTGGCTGCTCTGTAGTTGGTAGATCCAAATTTGATATTCATCGTTATCATTATTCTAATTGTTGGTTGCAACTAGGCCAAAATGAAACCTAATTGTGATGTTTGGAGCCTGTTCATCATTTTGTTACTTAAAAAGTAACTTGCAATAGGGTTGGAATTGCATAGATTGAATCTTGCAACTGGATTTGCAACAGCAGTATTTACCCAAACACTGTATGTGCAACTGGGTCCAGCCAAAAGCCAATTACAAAACTTACAGCATAGCCGCAACCATCAAACACCAAACATAGTTACATAACAAACAACATACTTATACAAAAAGCCTAAAATTAATGCAGTCCAATATTATACTTTTAACTCACCTCAGGAACTTCTTTTGCCACCCTTCAGTTGCTTGCATTTTAGACCACAAGTCAATGAATGGAATTTTCATTTCTTTGGCCAACTCTATGCACCGATTTGCATAAACACCGGCTGCTTCATTGGTCCTTTCTGGCAACTCCATGACCTTCTCACCATATAAAGTCCTTGACATACAGAGATGGGAAAAGAAAAGAAAAAAAAAAATCTGTCTTAACTCTCATCAACACAGGAAAATAAGCTTTTTTGGTTAAAAATCAAACATTGCCATATTATAACTACACAAAGGGATGTAAACAATTGAGCCCAACCCCAGTCTTAGAGAGCTAATCAGTGAGTCTATTTAGTTTCAGTTCACCAAATATGCCACTCCTGGTTTTAAATTTTAGTCCATGCTGAGACACATTCGCCATTTTGGATCTATATTTTGCCTACTGATACATTCGATATACCCAGGTTGACACCTGACACATTGATACTAAATTTTTGAACCATGAATTTACTACTATTATTATATATCATTGATATAATTAAATTATGTTTGTATTCCAAAATTAAAACTCAAAGCATTTCATTGCGCAATGAGTTATATCTCAAGATGTATGTCTCATGGTATGTCATATGAAACTCCCATTGACAGTGGCAATAAAGACTTTTCAAACCAAAATATTCAAGCACTCTGAAGGACCTGGTACCAATTGCCACCCCCCCAAAAGTATGGGCTGATGCCAAAGAAAAGAGCATCTGACACTCATTTTATGGCTGATTGGAGGGCCAGTCAAGGAAACCCAATTATGCAACTTCGTTTTTAAACCTCTTTCATAGACAACCTAACAGATTATCACTATTGAACTCATCTATCAGCCAATAAAATGTGTCAATTGAGGACTAGTTGATGAGTGTTGTTGTTACAGATTGGGATGCTATGACTTGTGACAAGAGATGAGATCTCAAAGAGCTCATGCAATATAAATTTTAAATTCAAAATTGAACTGTGCAAGATTTGCATTGCATTAGATATTGTCGAGCGAGCAGCGATAAGTGCCACTGCTCTCATAAAGTGTGAGGGTTGGAATGCAAGTAGTCCCCCGAAGTACACTTAATTTCCTCTCTTACACCATAACAGGAAATTGAGGTAATAGAAGGAACAACGATGTGAGGAATTGAGTTTTGTGTGTGTGAGTGTGTGTGTGTGTGTGTTGGAATTAGTCCATGCATACAACAGTTCGTGTATGTGTCTGTTGGAATTCGTCCATTCATCATACATTTTTTATTTATATCAGAATGTGTGTGTGAGAATGTGTGATTTGGTTGGATTAAGTCCCTGCATATGTTGGGATCACATTGGCTGTGTGTGCGTGTCTACAACTTTATCAAATATTAAAATCGATTGAACACAATGGCAGATTTAATGCAGTTAGGAAATAAGGAAACACTTATCACGAATCTCAAAGTCAATTCAAGTATTAAACTGATACAACGTTCTAAATTTACTTTCTAAATATGGGACTTCTATCTCTAAATATTAATGAGATTACGAGATCCCAGTTACCGCACTGCTATTATGCAAGGGAAAGGAGAAAGGTGTGTTTGCATTGAATCTACAGGCCTCAGATGATGGTTCTGCACCTAAAATTCAGTTGCTGTAATTTTATTCACAGAATTTTGTGTATAGTTACAGTTTATCATTGCTAGTTAACTGGGTAATACAGTTAAAAGTTTGCGTGTTTTGGGCTTTTGTTGTTGCTATTTTGAATTTTGGAATTGTCTAAGATAGGTCATGTTGGTTTAGGTTTAGGTTTAGGTTAGTTGCAAGTAGTAGCAATTGCGAGTGAAAATACAAATTTCCCTCCGTTGTTTACTCAATTACCAAAATAACCTTTACCTTGTGAAGTGAAATGATGGTTATAGTACATGTGAATTGCAAAAAGTGTAATACCCCCAAAATTAACAATTCTTTTATGTATTTATTAAGTATTTATTAATAAATTTTTGTCTTGAACAATATCATTGCATATATTATTAAATTGTATTTACCATTGTCATTTTACAAATATACATACTACACACTATATATATATATATATATATATATATATATATATATATTACATACACTACACATACAACCATAGCATACAATCTTTGACTTTGAAGAAGAGACACCTAAGCACTACACTACAATTTTCACGAATAAATAATCCTAGCTTACAATTGTTGACTTAGAAAAGGGTCTATATGTAATTATTAAAAACCTGGGGGTTGAATGTAAAAAATAAGAACACCAAAGCAACACTAGAGAAGTCTACACTCAACCACACTCATCATAACCCTCCTTAGGTGGCCGGCCATCTCTCGATCTCTTTCTATATATACATATGAGTATATGAGAAACTATAGTTCTTTTTTCACACTCCTTTCAAAACCCTAGCCTATTTTCTATCTACCAACCCCTTCTCATTCTCTATATTTTCCATTCCCATGCATCATATATATATATATATATGTATATTTACATATATATAATTACTAGGAGCAAAAGCTAAGTGGTGAGAAGCCAAGGAGCAAGGAGGAGAAGGAAGCAATTTGAAGCATAAATATAGAAGCTTACAAATAAAGTGGGTATTCTTCTTACCTCATATATTATTATTATTATTATTATTATTATTATTATTATTATTATTATATTTATATATACATACATGAAATGAATGATTGAAGCTTGCTAGAAATTGTAGTGGGGTTGAACTCATAATTCATAGCCATGAAGGGATTAAATGGTAGGAATTTCTAATAGATGAAATTGCTAGAATAAGGATGAAAAGTTTTCTTAATTATTTTTATTATTTTTGTGGTTGAGTTATTTGTTTAATATAGTTCATGTATTAGTTAGTGTAGTAGAAGGGTACTTCGTTAATTGATATATGCTTAATATAAAGTAGCATGGGTAGGTGTAATAAAATAGCTTGATACACTTAGTGGATAAATTGTAATGATGTATGTTCATAACCTGACTAATAAACTAGTTATATAATTTGTATGTTATTTTTAGATGGGAATTAAAGTAGAAGAAATTATTAAGAAATAAAACATGTAATTATGTTGTGAGTAATTACCAACCAATAGACGAGAATCTAGGCCTTGAAAATGCAAGATAACCATATAACTATATATATTTGTACGTTAAAGTTTTAGTAGAGTATATATATAATGGAAAGAATTAGTGGAATTGAAGAGACCATAGGAAAGAACGCTAGTCATTAACTTAGGCAATAACATGTGCTTTATACCTATGTGAAATAACCTAGGATGGGAGGTTTTAAGTAGGCATGAATACGGTGATTGATGGAATACCGTATGCATTTGTATGCGGGTATGCATACTTGAATATTTACATATGGTAGTGTTTTGTGCACATTGAGTGCACTAGTGTGGTGCATGTTGGGTCGACCTTTAGCTTGATTAGAAAGCTAAGTTGAACCCAAATTAAATCAATATAAGACTTGTTGAAATTCAACTAGGTTGGATTCATTTAGAACCTAGTTAGTGAATTAAGTTAAATTAGTTACGTAAACTTGCTGAAGGATGAAAGTGGAAACTAGGAACACAGTTCAATTAACTTAGAAAATAGAAGTTGTGATAATAAAGCAATTAGAATCGGGTAAGTTGGTAAATTAATAAATTAATTTAGCATAACTTCAACCACTAGATATAGAGCTTCCTAGAAGATTGAGATGATTGGTAAGGACAGACACTAGTTGAGCATGTACTTACCTGTCAAGGGAACATGTGCAGCGTCAGCTCATCTGGGACACGTGCTGCGTTGTCTCGACTGTTAATTTCTAGAATTTGGTGATAAGAGCGGGATGCAGACGTAAGTCCTAAATCTTGTCGGAGCTTAGGGGATGGACCGTTAAGTTTCCGTCTATGTTCTGGGCTATCAATACGAACAAGGAGCTAGAGTGTAACTCTAAGTCTCTTGGCGGAGTAGGGGCGGCCCTACGATTCGCTTTGTGTTCATGATTACTTTGGGTAGGGACAGGAGTGAAGAAGGACCATGATTCCGGCAGAGCTGATGATCATCAGTCTAACCGGGAATGGAGAGGGATCATGATCCTGCCAGAGTGGAGAAGGACCACGATCTGAACGATTAGAGTGATCACTGCCATTCGGAGTGAAAAAAGACCACGATCCGACTGCAAGAGCGAAAATGGACTGCATGTACTGCATACTCTACTAGGCACTAGATGAATGTCAGAAACAGGAAAGAGTACAAGAATAGGATGCATGGCGAGGGATTGAACCCTATCATCTAGAGATTACGAACTCGATTTGGGGAGTATGTAGTATGGGATGCATACGTTTCCAAATCAAGTTTGCATTAGAGTAGAAGCATCGTGTGCATTTTGAGTTTATGCATTAGAATCTAGATCATAGCATTCACCGACACTTGTGGTTTGACTTTCACATTTTTCTCCTGCATCAAATATTGATTGTTGAGGATTTTGAAGATTGCGGGTTTCATCCGCATTGCTTCACTTGTATGCAACTGACGTGCCCACAGTTCGTTAGTTGTAGAATTGCTGTTCATGCGCCGGGGGGGGGGGGGGACTCGAGCTGCAGAAAGTATCCAAGTAGAGGATATAATTCCTTGTGTAATGTAAGTCTTTAATTTCCTCTGGTTTTTCTGCGTTGTATACTCATTGAAGTAAGATTCTGGGTATGTGTTACGAGTTTCCAGTGTGCAGAACTCGGGACGCTACAAAGTGATCTCAGAGCTAAACTTCAGATTGTACTACCAACACAGCAGGAAATTAGACTTGGATGCCATAGTTAGAGTCATGTTTAGTTTGGATAGTAGGATGGTCATAATTCATATTGTTGTACATCCAGCCTATGTTTATGATCTCCCTATATCCGGAACTAACCCCTATCTATGTTTTCTTATTTTGAAGGATGTTGGGAAGAAACAGAGGTGGCAGTAATGGTAGAACCGAGGGTGAAGGCGGCAGAGTATACCAAAGAAACCGAAGCGACAACAGTAGAAGGACTGCAGGTGGAGGCAGTGGAGTTAATAACACAAATCTCAACGTCGAAGCAGAATTCGCCCGAGTATATCAAATGATGGGAACTTTTATGGAGGCAAGCCGGAACTTTATCCCACAGTCAGAAGCTCAGGGGAGGAACATGGGAAATGTTGTGACTAACCCGGTTAAAATGGTGTAGTCCTTTAAAAGGATGAAACCACCAGTATTTGAAGGCCAAGTAGATCCCACCGCTGCTGACGACTAAATACGACAAGTAGAGATCTTCTTCGAAGTATTGGAGACTCCTGACGAAAGCAAAGTCAAGCTGGCTACTATCTTACTGGAGAAGGATGCAGGGGTATGGTGGCAATCAGTCAAGCGCAGTATGGGTGATGAGCCGATAACATGGGAAGACTTCCTAAAAGAATTCAGGCAGCACTACTTCCCTCTCAATGTCTAAGAGGAGAAGGCCATGAAGTTTATTAACCTGAAGCAGGGCAGCATGTCAGTACGAGAATATGAAACAAAGTTTACGTAGCTATCTCGTTATTTCCCAGAGATGGTGGAGGACGAGGTGAAGAAGGCAAAGAGGTTTGAGCAAGGATATAGGCCTATATTGAGATCGAGAATGGTGCTATTATGCATTCAGGGGTTTGATAAGCTAGTTCGACAGGCAGCAGTAACGGAGATGGATATGAATCAAAACAAGTAGCCGCAATAGAAGAACGGGAATCAGAACGAAGGGAAACAGTCTGTTCCAACCACAAATTTCGTGGAGCAAGGCCCGAATCAAAAGTCTAGAAGCCTAATACCAATACAGAAGCCGTCAAGCCAGTGAAGTGTCTCCTCTGTGGATAGTGAGAACACGTTAAATCCCAATGCCCAAGGAATAAGGTTCAGAATAATGAACAAACGTGTTTCAATTGTGGCAAGGTTGGGCACGTCAGGTCAAAATGCCCACAACTGTAGAAAAGCAACAGTGGTCCAGGGCAGAAGAATAATGATCAAGGGAAGAAGCCCTTCCGTCAGGGACGCATTTTCGCTCTAACTGAAGAGAATGCTGAGAAGGAAGAAGTAGGTCATCACGGGTATGAAGGATGTAATGTAATTTGCTTTGCTTTGCTGCAAGAAATGACATGTTTTGGTTGTGACTAAAAGTATGGAGGTTTCCGTATGTACTTGGATGATAAGTGTTAAATTAAATATGATGTTGTGTTTTAAAATGGGTTATAATATTTTCTGGGTGTCTGATCCTCTCCACAAATATAGTTCCGAGGACGGAACTATTCGAAGGGGGGAGTGATGTAATACCCCCAAAATTAACAATTCTTTTATGTATTTATTAATTATTTATTAATAAATTTTTGTTTTGAACAATATCATTGCATATATTATTAAGTTGTATTTACCATTGTCATTTTATAAATATACACACTACACACTACACACTATATATATATATATATATATATATATATATATATATATATATATATATATATATATATATTATACATACACTACACATACAATCATAGCCTAGCGTAGAATCTTTGACTTTGAAGAAGGGACACCTAAGCACTACACTACAATTTTCATGAATAAATAATCCTAGCTTACAATTGTTGACTTAGAAAAGGGTCTATGTGTAATTATTAAAAACCTAGGGGGTTAAATGTAAAAAATAGGGACACCTAAGCAACACTAGAGAAGTCTACACTCAACCACACTCATCCTAACCCTCCTTAGGTGGCCGGCCATCTCTCCTTCCATTTCTATATATACATGAGTATATGAGAAACTATAGTTCTTTTTTCACACTCCTTTCAAAACCCTAGCCTATTTTCTATCTAACAACCCCTTCTCATTCTCTATATTTTCCATTTCCAAGCATCATATATATGTATGTATATATACATATATATAAGAACTAGGAGCAAAAGCTAAGTGGTGAGAAGCCAAGGAGCAAGGAGGAGAAGGAAGCAATTTGAAGCATAAATATTGAAGCTTGCAAATAAAGTGGGTATTCTTATTACCTCATATATTATTATTATTATTATTATTATTATTATTATTATTATTATTATTATTATTATTATTATTATTTTATATATATATGAAATGAATGATTGAAGCTTGCTAGAAACTGTAGTGGGATTGGACTCATGATTCATAGCTATGAAGGGATTAAATGAAAGGAATTTCTAATAGATGAAATTGCTAGAATTAGGATGAAAAGTTTTCTTAATTATTTCTATTATTTTTGTGGTTGAGTTATTTGTTTAATATAGTTCATGTATTAGTTAGTGTAGTAGAAGGGTACTTGGTTAATTGATATATGCTTAATATAAAGTAGCATGGCTAGGTGTAATAAAATAGTTTGATACACTCAGTGGATAAATTGCAATGATGTATGTTCATAACCTAACTAATAAACTAGTTATATAATTTGTATGTTATTTTTAGATGGGAATTGAAGTAGAAGAAATTATTAAGAAAGAAAACAAGTAATTATGTTGTGAGTAATTACCAACCAATAGATGAGAAGCTAGACCTTGAAAATGCAAGATAACCATATAACTATATATATTTGTACGTTAAGGTTTTTGTAGAGTATATAAGATGAGGACATCAACTCTGTTTTATTTTGTTTTGACAATTATAGCCATATGTAGTAGTTTTCTGATTTGTAATCTTTCTTTTATGCATTAGAATATTTCTGAGATTTTGGAATATTTTGAGATTTATATCAAGATTTGTTTTGAGCATATATATAGGCCTTGAGAATAATGAGAAGTCATGATATTCTTGATTAAAAAAATTATTGTGTTGAGTTTTGCGCTTCATCTCTCTTTTGTGATACAATTAAGATCCAATTATTAGGGTTTTTGATAAATCCTAATAAAATTTTAGGATTTGTGATAAACTCTAAAACTGTCCCCAAATCCCCAAATCCCCAAATCCCCAAATCCACTTTAATTCCCAAACCCTAATCCCCCAAATTAAAATCCTAAACCATATTCCCCAAATAAATTAAGCCCAAACCTAGTGAATCCCACAGCCGTCATTAACCCCCTCATCATCTTCTTCCTTCCTCTAACTTCGTAACCCATCCCGTTGCCTCATCCCGCTCAACCACCGCCCTTGCCCAACGCGCCCCGTTCCCGTGAACCCATCGCCTTCTCTCCTCCCAACGACCTCGCCACCCTCCAACCTTCGCAGAACCAATCAAAGCTACTGCACCCAACACCCGACGCTGCCATTGCCGCCCTCATCTTCATCTTCACCCAGTCATCCCCGACCTCCAATCCTCCTCTTCGAACCCCTACATCCCGCTCTCACCCTAGCCTGCGCCGCCACCTCCCATCGACTCCCCATAGACCCGCTGCCCTTTTCGCCGTCGACAACCCCGAAGTCAACAGCCCCGGAGGTCCCCTCCGTCGAAGCCCCTCATCGCCAGCACCCTCAGCGTCGCCACCGACCACTGCAAGCTTCTTCCTCCACCGCAGATCAACTGTATTTGGGTTGGATCCATATTCAAATCAAACAACATTGTGACAGTGTCTATAAATCCGGTATACTCTTTTCACTTTTCAAATATTTGTGTTATACTGTTTTATCATCTCTATTATATTATCTCATTTATCTGTCGTCCACAAATATTGAGAGTGAGCGTTTCTACTTGCTAATTAGAGTACAAATCAATATTGCATATTTTACTTACTAAGAATGCTTAGGGATATAATTATTGATTGTTAAACCTGAATTGTTAATTGGGCTTATTAAACTTAATTTAATTCTTGAAAATCCATCGAACCGATTAACTGTTTTAATTTCAAACTTGATCCGCCTTACATGTTGGTAAAATTAATCCTTTAAAGTTCTTGGAAATTCTCTATTTAGGATTACGTTTTACATCATTTTGGTATCATAGCGAACATTTTTAAAACCCTAGTTCTTGCATCATTTAGGCATTAATTTTTGCATTCAGTTAGAATCGTTTAGAGTTTTTTTTATTTTATTTTTTCTTTCGTTCTTTTAGATCACTTCAGGTTTAAAAAAAAAATTAATTACATTTAGGACACGTTTTTTTTTTTCCAAATTTCATCATACACACGATCCCTAGTTTTCACTGTTGGTGAATGCGTCTTTGCAACACCATCACAAATCCCAAGGAGCCTTTCTTGTCCCTCCCAGACCACTCAATTAGGAACCCTAGACCTCCCTGAACTGAGATGGACAACTCTGATATTTCCGCTACCCTAGCTTCCATTCAAGCAACTCTTGACAATATCAACCAGAGGCTTGAGAAAGTGGAATTAAATCAAACTGTTACCCCTGAGCTTCATGCTAATCGTCAGATCCCTCAAGAGAATGATCGTGGCCGACGTCAAGATCGTGACCCTGATGAACAATACATGAAGAATGTTAAGGCTGGCGTTCTCCATTTTGAAGGCCACATGGAACCCCAAGCTTATCTCAATTGGATCCGTGCTAGCTTCATGCTAATCGTCAGATCCCTCAAGAGAATGATCGTGGCCGACGTCAAGATCGTGACCCTGATGAACAATACATGAAGAATGTTAAGGCTGACGTTCTCCATTTTGAAGGCCACATGGAACTCCAAGCTTATCTCAATTGGATCCGTGCTATGGACCACTACTTCGTATAGTTTAACATGAGCGAAGCCCTGAAGGTCAAATTTACCACGATGAAATTGACTGGAAAAGCTCAACACTGGACCAATCTTGAACATGCCCGTAGAGGTCGGGCCTGGCACCCATAGCCACTTGGGAAGCCCATGAAAGAGAAGCTTATTGAGAGATATGTGCCGTTATCGTTCCACACCCGATTGCTAGATTCGTGGAACCAACTCTATCAAGGAAGCAAATCCACCCAAGAATATGTTGATAAGTTTGATGACTTCCTTATTCGGTGCAACGCCTTAGGTAAAGAAAGCGAAGAACAAACTCTTTCTAGGTTCAGGACTGGATTACGAGCCGATCTGAGGAACGAGCTAATTCATAGAAATGTGGACTCATTAGCGGCAGCTTATGCCCTTGTCCTCGATATTGATTTCCTTAAAGTAAGTTTCCATTACAAGTCCAGCGATTTGATGGATCATTCTTCTAGAATGAACCCCCCTGACCCCTCTAGACCTGAGCACTCCTCTCCTCAGTACCCTAACAAGTCTTACCCAAGCACGCACACTTCAGATCCCTATTCACTTAGAAATGATAACACAGATAAGAACACTGAAAAAGACTATTCTAAGATTGATCCTCTAACTAAGTGATATAAATGCAAGGGATACGGCCATGTTGCTGGCAACTATCCCAGCCCCAGTAGGATCAACATTGTAAAACGTACCACGGTCATCGCTGATGAACTCGATAATGAGTTTACCTATGAACCTAATGTAAGTGATGACTTTGATGAAAAAGGGGATGACCAGTCTCTCAATTGTATTCAGTCTGTCCGGTCACCTTCATTGAGTGTACCTGAGTCACCCATCCTTTTCCAAGTCACTTGGCAGCCCATAGATTTTACCCCTGTGTTAGAACATCACAGTCACAGAGTCTGCATCCACATTTGCATTCTGTATTCATGATTTGCATAGATTAATTTCTAAGGAAATTAATAAGAATAATTTTAAATACACGTTAATAATAAATACTAGAAGAAAATTTAAAACTCTTGATGTTGGTGACAAAGTGATGGTTCAGATTCGTCCGGAATGGTTTCCAACTGGATTCGTTACGTGCTGCAGGCTCATTTAAGATTTTACATACAATCAATGATAATACCTATGTCATTGACCTTCCTGAAGGCTTTGGCATAAGTAAGACTTTCAATATTGAGGATCTAGTACTCTATGAAGGCTCAAAATTTAACCCTAAAAATTCTTTTATAGATGAGCCTACCTTGCAGCCTAATGGTGAGACTCCCACATTTACCCCTCTACCTGATACTATTTACCCACCGACAGAAGAATTAAATAATATTTTAGATGATCAGATAATCTTTACAAGAGATGGTGGTATTCAGAGGAATTTGGTGAGGGGGAAGAACAAGCCGAAGTCGGATGACACTTGGAGTGATCGTGAGGAGCTCCCGCGCTTGAATCCAGATCTTATGGAGCACATGACAGGATCACTGGTTTTGACTCGACTAGGTCGAGCCCTCTCTCACCCGGAGAGAATGATGAGGACATCAACTATGTTTTATTTTGTTTTGGCAATTATAGCCATATGTAGTAGTTTTACAATTTATAATCTTTCTTTTATGCATTAGAATATTTCTGAGATTTTAGAATATTTTGAGATTTGTATCAAGATTTGTTTTGAGCCTATATATAGGCCTTGAGATTAATGAGAAGTCGTGATATTGTTGATTAAAAAAATTATTGTGTTGAGTTTTGCTCTTCATCTCTCTTTTGTGTGATACAATTGAGATCCAATTATTAGGATTTGTGATAAAACCTAATAAAATTTTAAGGGTTTGTGATAAACTCTAAAACTACCTCCAAATCCCCAAATCCACTTTAATTCCCAAACCCTAATCCCCCAAATTAAAATCCTAAACCTTATTCCCCAAATAAAATTATCCCCAAACCTAATTAATCCTTCATCCGTCATTAACCCCCTCATCATCTTCTTCCTTCCTCTGACTTTGTAACCCATCCCGTCGCCTCATCCCGCTCAACCACGGCCCTCGCCCAACGCCCCCAGTCCCGGTGAACCCATCGCCTTCTTTCCTCCCATCGACCTCGCCACCCTCCAACCTTCGCAGAACCTATCGAAGCTGCAAGCCCCGTCGACTGAAGACGCTCGTTGCACCCAACACCTGACGCTGCCATTGCCGCCCTTATCTTCATCCTCACCCAGTCATCCCCGACCTCCGATCCTCCTCTTCGAACCCCTACATCCCGCTCTCACCCTAGCCCGCACCACCACCTCCCGTCGACTCCCCGTAGTCCCGCTACCCTCTTCGCCGTCGACAACCCCGAAGGCGACAGCCCCGGAGGTCCCCTCCGTTGAAGCCCCTTATCGCCAGCACCTTCAGCGCCGCCACCGATCACTGCAAGCTTCTTCCTCCATCGCAGATCAACTGTATTTGGGTTGGATCCATATTCAAATCAAACAACATTGTGACAGTGTCTACAAATTCGGTATACTCTTTCTACTTTTTAAATATTTATGTTATACTACTTTAACATCTCTATTATATTATCTAATTTATCTGTTGTCCACAAATATTGAGAGTTAGTGTTTCTACTTGCTAATTAGAGTACAAATCAATATTGCATCTTTTACTTGCTAAGAATGCTTAGGGATATAATTATTGATTGTTAGAACTGAATTGCTAATTGGGCTTGTTAAACTTAATTCAATTCTTGAAAATTCATCGAACCGATTAACTGTTTTAATTTCTAAGTTGATCCGCCTTACATGTTGGTAAAATTAATCCTTTAAAATTCTTGAAAATTCTGTATTTAGGATTACGTTTTACATCAATATATATAATGGAAAGCATTAGTGGGAATTGAAGAGACCATGGGAAAGAACACTAGTCATTAACTTATGCAATAACATGTGCTTTATACATATGTGAAATAACCTAGGATGGGAGGTTTTAAGTAGGCATGAATACGGTGATTGATGGAATACCGTATGCATGTGTATGCGGGTATCCATACTTGAATATTTATATATGGTAGTATTTTGTGCACATTGAGTGCACTAGTGTGGTGCATGTTGGGTCGACCTTTAGCTTGATTAGAAAGCTAAGTTGAACCCAAATTAAATTAAGATGAGACTTGTTGAAATTCAACTAGGTTAGATTCACTTAGAACCTAGTTAGGAAATTAAGTTAAATTAGTTACGTAAACTTGCTGACGGATGAAAGTGGATACTAGGAGCACAATTCAATTAACTTAGAAAATAGAAGTTGTGATAATAAAACAATTAGAATCGGGTAAGTTGGTGAATTAAGAAATTAATTTAGCATAACTTCAACCACTAGATATAGAGCTTCGTAGAAGATTGAGATGATTGGTAAGGACAGACACTAGTTGGGCAGGTACTCACCTGTTAAGGGGACACGTGCGGCAGCATCTCGTCTGGGACACGTGCGGTGCTGTCTCGACTGTTAATTTCTGAAATTTGGTGACAAGAGCGAGATGCGGATGCGGACGCAAGTCATAAGTCCTGTCAGAGCTTAGGTGATGGACTCTTAAGTTTTCGTCTATGTTCTGGATTATCAATACGAACAAGGAGCAAGAGTGTAACTCTAAATCTCTTGGCGGAGTAGGGATGACCCTACGATTCGTTTTGTGTTCACGATAACTTTGGATAGGGGCAGGAGTGGAGAAGGACGATGATTCCGGCAGAGCTGATGATCACCAGCCTAACCGGGAATGGAGAGGAACCACGATCCTGTCGGAGTGGAGAATGACCATGATCTGAACGAACAGAGTGATCACTGCTGTTCGGAGTAAAAAAAGACCACGATCCGACTACAGGAGCGGGAATGGACGGCATGTAATGCAGAGTCTAACAGACACTAGATGAATGTCAGAAACAGGAAAGAATACAAGAGTAGAATGCATGGCGATGGATTGAACCTTATCATCTCGAGATTACGAACTCAATTTGGGGAGTATGTAGTATGAGATGCATACGTTTCCAAATCAAGTTTGCATTAGAGTAGGAGCATCGTGTGCATTTTGAGTTTGTGCATTAGAATCTAGATCATCGCATACACCGACACTTGTGGTTTAACTTTCACATTTTTCTTCTGCATCAAATATTGATTGTTGAAGATTTTGGAGATTGCAGGTTTCATCTGCATTGCATCAGTTGTATGCAACTTACGTGTCCACAGTTTGTTAGTTGCAGGTTGCTGTTCATGGAGCGCGCGCGCAGGGGGGGTGGGGGGGAGGCGGGGGGACTCGAGCTGCGGAAAGCATCCAATTAGAGGATATAATTCCTTGTGTAATGTAAGTCTTTAATTTCCTGGGGTTTTTCTGTGTTGTGTACTCATTGAAGTAAAGATTATGGGTATGTATCACGAGTTTCCAGTGCAGAACTCGGGGCACTACAAAAGGGGGGAAACAGAAAGATTATTGTGGTAACTGATGCGGTTTGTTTTTTGGGGGTGGCTGCACCAGGTGTGAGTTCTCTCAATTTATAAAGTGGAAGCTTCGGTACTAGCTATACGCCCGACCCTCAACTGAGGGAACGGCTTGGAAGTAGGCGGGAGTGAGGTAGAGGTTGGATGCTCGACTTGGATCTGGAGCCTCGGATCCGGAAGTCTCGTGTACCAGCACTCTGCCTAGGAACACCGGGGTTGATGCCGGTGGCAAGCCCTCCGACGGTCTAGTTAGTCACTGAAGAGTAACAGTAGCTAGGATTTTTAGAGGGGAAAGATTCATTACTTGTGAAGGTGGGAGAGTGCCTGGCATTTATAGGCGGTGTAAAGCGGGTCTGGACCCGTTTGGGCCGGGTCTGGACCTGATTGCCCGGGGGCCTGACATGGTAGAAGCCCATGGGGGCCTATGGCTGACCTGGCTGATCTGATGATCAGGGGTGAGCGATTTTTGAGGGGATCCTGTGGCCCAGAAGGGGCCACATCATTTGACACATATCAGGAGCCTCCCATTCCTGGAGGGCTGGATAATCCAGCCGTGTATGAGTGATTTTTTGCCTCTGTAGGAAGAGCGGAGTGGTGTGTACGGCGAAGAACATGGTCCGTATCTTCCTGGAGACGCCAGCGGGGTAAGATGAAGGGGATCCCCTCTTGGAGTTTCGAGGGGTGTCGAGTGCCGAAGGGCAGGAGCTCGTCCTGCCGAGTGTCGAGGGTCGGAAGACGAGCCCCCTCACTTGTTGGAAAAGTAAGGGAATGTCGAGATCTGTGGAGTAGGAGCTCCTCTTGCCGAGCGTCGAGGGTCGGGAGATGAGCTCCCTCACTTGTTGGAAAAGCAATGGAACGTCGAGATCTGTGAAGTAGGAGCTCCTCTTGCCAAGCATCGAGGGTCGGGAGACGAGCCCCCTCACTTGTTGGAAACGCAAGGGGACATCGAGATCTGTGGAGTAGGAGCTCCTCTTGCTGAGCATCGAGGGTCGGGAGACGAGCCCCCTCACTTGTTGGAAAAGCGAGGGGACGTCGAGATCTTAGGAGTTGAAGTTCGCTCAGACGAGCGTCGAGGGTTAAGAGACGAGCCCCTTCACTTGTTGGAAAAGCAAGGGGACGTCGAGATCTGTGGAGTAGGAGCTCCTCTTCCCGAGCGTCGAGGGTCGGGAGACGAGCCCACTCACTTGTTGGAAAAGCAAGGGACATCGAGATCTTAGGAGTAGGAGCTCCTCTTGCCGTGCGTCGAGGGTTGGGAGACGAACCACCTCACTTGTTGGGGGATAATTTGTGGCTCACGGTTCCATCCGAGCATCGAGCCCCAAGCTGTTGAGAGAAACTTCTTGTGGCTCGTGGTGACATCCGAGCGTCGAGCCCAAAGCCGTTGAGAGAAACTTCTTGTGGCTCGCGGTGACATCCGAGCGCCCCCCAAACCTTTAAGAGCAACTTTTTGTGGCTCGCGGTGACATCCGAGCGTCGAGCCCAAAGCCGTTGAGAGAAACTTTTTGTGGCTCGCAGTGACATCCGAGCATCGACCCCCAAGCCTTTGAAATAAACTTTTTGTGGCTCGCGGTGACATCCGAGTGTCGAGCCCAAAGCCGTTGAGAGAAACTTTTTGTGGCTCGCGGTGACATCCGAGCGTCGAGCTCTAAGCCGTTGAGAGAAATTTTTTGTGGCTCGTGGTGACATCCGAGCGTCGACCCCCAAGCCTTTGAGAGAAAATTATTGTGGCTCGCGGTGATATCCGAGCAAAGACCCCAAAGCCGTTGAGAGAAACTTCTTGTGGCTCGCGGTGACATTTGTTGGAAAAGTAAGGGGACGTTGAGATATTAGGAGTTGAAGTTCGCTCAGACGAGCGTCGAGGGCCGGGAGACGAGCCCCCTCACTTGTTGGAAAAGCAAAGAGACGTCGAGATCTATGGAGTAAGAGCTCCTCTTGCCGAGCGTCGAGGATCGGGAGACGAGCCCCCTCACTTGTTGGAAAAGCAAGGGGACGTCAAGATCTTAGGAGTAGGATCACCTCTTGCCGTGCGTCGAGGATTGGGAGACGAACCCCCTCACTTGTTGGGGGATAATTTGTGGCTCCCGGTTCCATCCGAGCGTTGACCTCAAGCTGTTGAGAGAAATTTTTTGTGGCTCGCGGTGACATCCGAAGGTCGAGCCCAAAGCCGTTGACAGAAACTTTTTGTGGCTTGCGGTGGCATCCGAGCGTCGAGCCCAAAGCCGTTGAGAGAAACTTTTTGGGGCTCGCAGTGACATCCGAGCGTTGATCCCCAAGCCTTTGAAAGAAACTTTTTGTGGTTCGCGGTGACATCCGAGAGTCGAGCCCAAAGCTGTTGAGAGAAACTTCTTGTGGCTCGCGGTGACATCCGAGCGTCGACCCCCAAGCCTTTGAGAGAAACTTTTTGTGGTTCGCGGTGACATCCGAGCGTCGACCCCAAAGCCGTTGAGAGAAACTTCTTGTGGCTCGCGGTGACATCCGAGCGTCGACCCCAAAGCCTTTGAGAGAAACTTTTTGTGGCTCGCGGTGACATCCGAGCGTCGACCCCAAAGCCGTTGAGAGAAACTTCTTGTGGCTCGCGGTGACATCCGAGCATCGACCCCAAAGCCGTTGAGAGAAACTTCTTGTGGGTCGCGGTGACATCCGAGCGTCGACTCCCAAGCCTTTGAGAGAAACTTTTTGTGGCTCGCGGTGACATCCGAGCGTCGAGCCCAAAGCCATCGAGAGAAACTTTTTGTTGCTCGTGGTGACATCCGAGCATCGACCCCTAAGCCGTTGAGAGAAACTTTTTGTGGCTCGCGGTGACATCCAAGCGTCGAGCCCAAAGCCGCTGAGAGAAACTTTTTGGGGCTCGCGGTGATATCCGAGCGTTGAGCCCCAAGCCTTTGAGATAAACTTGGGTGGTGAAAAAAGGTAAAGTACCCAAGAAGTTAACCCTGCGTACCGAGCCGCCACGTTGGTCGACAGAGCCGAGGGTAAGAAGGTATTTTGCGCTCTAGGCTGACGTCATCAAGATCTTAGTAGCCGTTAGATCTTGATGATCAAGATCAAATGGCCAGATCTCTTTGCGGAAATCGAGTCTCATCTCTGCTTATAAATCCCCCTCCCCTCTCCTCATTTCTTCACTTTGCTCTCATTCTCTTGTCATCAGAAATTTCCTTGCAAGCTGCTGGCGACCACTTTTCGTTGATATCTAAGTTCTCCGATGAAACAGGTTAGTATTTTTGTTTTACAATGTCACGCACTCAGTCCGGCTCCGAAGCAAGCTCTTCAGGTCGCACCGAGGAAGTTCACTCGTCTTCGATATCTTGGTCTCCAGGTGACTTTCCAGTGAAGGAGGTTCTATCGGTTGGAGGGTTGGGAGACGAGGATGTTGTAGTTTATAACGTGGCTCCTTTACGAGTTTGTGGACCAGAAGGGGAGCCTGTTCAGCAGAGCGAGCATGAGGGAGACTCTGAGGAGGAGTTTGTTGATGAGGAGAATGAGCCCGGGGAAGGAGGCCCGAGGGAAGAAAAGCAGGTTGAGGAGGACGATGATCAGGAAGGGTCCGAACAGGGGACTGAAGGAGGTAGCAAACGTGGCGAGGTCGGAGGAACCGCGGAAGAGGTAGAGGAGGAAGAGATAGACCTCCCACCATTGCCCCCCTAGCGACCCCTTCGCCAGATAGGAAGTCTTGCCCCCGAAGGAGGAAAAGGAAGTGGATACGCCCCGACAGTCCGGCCGAGAAGGACAAATATGAATATGGCTTCAGGTTCAAGTACCCCCCCCCCCTTTTCCAGCAAAAATTCAGGGTCGATCGGGATGTACCCTAACGATGTGGAGGATCTTCTTACGTACACTTCACTGCTGCGGGACGAGGGCCGGTCCATGATCAAGATGGACAGCGTGAAGTGCACCTTGCAGAGGGACTACTTGCCTATCTTGAGGGCGACATACTTTATTCCGCAGGAATTCGAGCGACTTGTGCCGAACCCAGGTATCTGCCCGACTACTGAGCTAGAGTCGAGCTTCTGTATGTTCCCTGAGGACGCTTTCATCTCAGGGTTGAGACTTTCGCTGCATCCGTTCATCAAGAGGGTGCTAAGCTGGGGGAGCTGAGCCCCATGCAGTACGGTCCCAACTCGTGGAAACACTTGGTATGTTTTATTTTGAAGTGTCAGGAGAAGGGGATTAAGCCGAGCTCACCTACTTCCGCGCCATCCTGGGGATGAGCTCGCTCGGGAACCAGGAGGGGATTTTCTACCTATCGCCGCGTCCTCATAAGAGAGTGATGCACGGACATCAAGACTCCATAAAGGGGTGGAAGAAGAAGTACTTCCTAGTCCGGAGCGAGAAACCTTGGGAAATTCCAACGGTTTGGAATTTTGGAAGGTCGAACCACAAGCCCCCGAAGTGCAGAGACATGACCGAAAAGGAGTGGGCAAAGGTGGATAAAATCGTGGAGGGGCACAGCATCAGTTGGCCTCGCGTCACGGAGCTGCATCTCGCCCGAGCCGGACTGAGCCCAGCCGACCTTAGTATGTTTTTGTTTCCACTTTGTTTTTCTATCTGCGTGTTAACATTTTTACTTTCTCCCTTTTGTAGAGATGTCTGCCAAGGAGCATGACAACCGGAACGCCTTGGTAGCCTTTGGCTACCAAGAAGAGGGCCGACTTGGCAAAGAAGGCTGCCTCGGGGGCGAGGACCAGCCAGGCAGCGACCCCAAGGCCCGAGGAGTCGGCCTAGAAGAGGGCGAAGAAGCCACCACCATTTGTCGAGGACGACGAGAGATCCGGAGGCAAGCTCCGGTAGTAAAAAGGTGGCCGAGGTCGCGAAGGGGCCCGCCACTTTGCTCGAACACTGAGGAGATGGTGGGTCGGCAGGGCATGAGGCCGTATGCCCCCGACTGGGGGTCAAGGCAGGGGACAGGCTCCTCGAGGGCCCAGTTACGGTGGAGGTGGTGGAGCACCTCGCCACGGAACGGGACCGTATGAACCTGGTGGTGGAGACGGCCGATACGTCTTACATGAGGTTCGCGCAGGCCCACCTCGCGGTAAGTCTTCCTTTTTCGTTTTTGGCTTAGCTTGCGAAGAATTTTTCTAACTTGATTCTCCTAGGCCAGGCGTTGCAGCATGCGCAGCACTTTCATGAGTGCCTCGAGAAGGAGATAGTGGTCGAGAAGAAGAATGCCGAGCGCTATCTTCGGGAAGCCACCCAGCTGAAGGACGAGCTGACGGCGGCGGAGTCTGCCCATGCGGTTGCCCAAGCCCAGCTGGTCTCGACCACGGAGCATCACGCGAATGAACTGGCGCACTTCAAGGCGAAGGCCAAGAAGGAGAGCGAGGAGATAGCAATCACCATGGCGGGCACCCTGATCGCCGCCCAGGACGAGGCCTACAACAAGGCCAAGGAACACATCCTGCAGATCTACCCGGACCTTCGAATAGGTCATCTCCACTACGGGTGGCAGTTCCTCGAGCTTCCACTGACGCCCTGCGGCGGGGACCACGAGGAGAAGAGGGGCCCTCAACTAGAGGCCGGGGGCGATCAGGCAGACGAAGAGGTGTCGCCCCCCTCCTAAACAATAGTCTAGGAATTTCTTTCTTTTTTGCTTGTAATTGCCGAACGCGGACTGACCACTACTTTTTTGTAACAAAAATTTTTGAACTTATAAAAGAAGAATTTTTGGCCGATGCTCTATAACTTGTGCTTTTTCGCCTTTTTTGTGACCTGTTGTTTTTTCCGTCTTTTTGATAGACGCATGAGGTCCTCGGCGCTGACCTTGGTGTGGCCGAAGTCTCCTGGGTCCGAGCTGGGCTGGGGACCACGGAGAGTGTTCTCGCCACCGTAAGCAGGCTTGGGATCGAAAGGCTGCAGTGAACTATTTTATGAACAAGTCTAAGGAGCTCAGCCTAGAGGTCACTCGTCTGAAGAAGGCCATAGCCGACCAGGACTGGTGGATGGTTTAGACGAACTGGTCAATCTCGGAGGCCTCGAGCGGGCGACCGGCTTCGGAGTCCTTTCTTCGTGAAGCGGTTGTGGAGGAGTCGGAGCTTCGTAGGCTGAAGTTCATGCTATGCGCCGGCCCGCTCGAGGAGGCGAGCAACTCTGTGTTGGGACCTTCTCCAACTTTTTACTTGGAGACGGCCCGGCCTGCCGACACGCAGAGCTCCGTTGCGGGGGTGCCCTCGCTGGTCGGACCGACCGAGCATGCGGAGGATCCCGTGGGAAGCACCGAGTTTGAGTTTTAAGCTGAGAGATGAGCAATTTGTAAAATCTTCATTGTATTGTGTGGCCATTTCTGGTGCTCTATGAGTAATAAAACTTCGATTTCTTTACTTCGATAATTTGCTAAGCGAGACCGGTAGAGTCGTAGCTTGAGATTTTTGTCGAGCAGAGCTTCGCTTGAGGTCGCCGCCGAGGTGGGGGCCGCGCTTGGTAGCTGAACAGCTAGACCTTGCAGGTAGCATTTAATAAGGGACGTTTCGTCTTCCAATAAAAATTAATGGAGACGCTTCACCTTCCGCCGTTTAGACTACCCGATGCCATAAATGCACCTCCCCGGGAGCATATAATCTCCACCCCCTCATCATCTGCCACCCGCTCACAATTCGAGGTTTCGGCTCCGAGGGTCGTTTACCCCGACCTGTTAGTGGGTGAGAGGCGGGTCGACCCCGGAGGTGAGATTTGGGTGCCTGCCGAAGGCGGGCGCCCATAAGTGAAATTTTTGGCCGAGAGTTCCGGGCCGGTGCTCCCCTGCCACCCTCGAACAATTCGGGGTTTTGGCTCTGAGGGTCGTAAACCCCGAGTTGTTCGCATGTGAAAGGTGGGTCAACCAACGGTCCAGAGGCTCAGCGAGAGTTCTGGGTCGGTGGCTCCCCTGCCGCCCTCGGACAATTTGGGATTTTAGCTCTGAAGGCCGTAAATCCCGAGTTGTTCGCGGGTGAGAGGTGGGTCAATCAACGGTCCGGGGCTCGGGGCGTTTGCCGAAGGCGAGCGCCCTAAATCTTTAACGAAAACTTTTGGGTTGGGCGTCGCCGAGCGTAAAGGTCGCATGGCTTGAAAAAGCCAATGCCTTGCTCGAGGTCGACGCCGAGCTCCCACACCTTAGAGAAGTTTTTATGAGTGTGGCTGGAGGTCATCGCCGAGCGTAAAGGTCTCATGGCTTGAAGAGGCCAAGGTCTTGCTCGAGGTCAATGCCGAACCCCCATACATGTTCCCGGGTAGATAGTACGAGTGTAGCTGGAGGTCATCGCCGAGCGCATAGGTCGCAGGGCTTGAAAAAGCTCAGGCCATGCTTGAGGTCGATGCCGAGCCCCCATACCTTAGAGAAGCTTTTATGAGTGTAGCTGGAGGTCATCGCCGAGCGTAAAGATCGCATGGCTTGAAGAAGCCAAGGTCTTACTCGAGGTCGATGCTGAGCCCCCATACATGTTCTCGGGTAAATAGTACGAGTGTAGCTGGAGATCATCGCCGAGCGCATAGGTCGCAGGGCTTGAAAAAGCCCAGGCCATGCTCGAGGTCGATGCCGAGCCCCCATAGCTTAGAGAAGCTTTTATGAGTGTGGCTAGAGGTCATCGCCGAGCGTAAAGGTCGCATGGCTTGAAGAAGCCAAGGCCTTGCTCGAGGTCGATGCCGAGCCCCCATACATGTTCTCGGGTAGATAGTACGAGTGTAGCTGGAGGTCATCATCGAGCGCATAGGTCGCAGGGCTTAAAAAAATCCAGGCCATGCTCGAGGTCGATGCCGGATCCCCATACCTTATAGAGTGACTTTTTGCGACTCGCAGTGACATCCGAGTGCCGAGCCCCAAGCTTGTAAGAGAAGCTTTTTGTGGCTCGCGGTTCCATCCGAAGGCCGAGCCCCAAGCTTGTAAGATGAGCTTTTTGTGGCTCGCGGTTCCATCCGAAGGCCGAGCCGTAAGCTTGTAAGAGAAAGTTGGTACAAAGCCGAAGCTTGTTTTAAGAAAGCTGGCATAATTACATCATATTGACTTTACAAAAGAAGGCACAACGTGCCGATTACATTTGATGATTCACATGGGGGGTGTCTGTAGAGGCTAACCCTCCCCTTCAAGGAATTTGATGAGGTGCTCTGCGTTCCAGGGTCTCTTGACAGTCTTGCCTTTCGAGTCGGTGAAGCGGTACGTGCCCAGGCATATAACCTCAGAAACTTTGTACGGGCCTTCCCAGTTTGGGGCCAGCTTCCTCTTTTGGCCGGGGTTAGACACCGCCAGCTTTCGGAGGACGAGGTCCCCTAGCTTGATGTCGGTGGAGCGCACTTGTAGAACCTCTCGATCCTCTGCTGGTATGTGTTCCTTCTGATGGCGGATTTCTCCCTAACCTCGTCTATGAGGTCCAGGTCGACACATAGCTGTGCTGAGTTGCTTGCTTCGTCGAAGGCCATGATCCGGGGCGAAGGAAACCCGATCTCGAAGGGAATTACTGCCTCCGCGCCGTAAGTCGGATTGAATGGCGACTCTCCCGTGGGGATTCTCTTCGTCGTTCGATGGGCCCAGAGAACGCTCGGCAACTCATCGACCCATAACCCCTTGAAAGAGTTATCAAGTCATTTCTTGAGACCGTTAAGGATCTGGCGGTTCGCGTTCTCGGCCTGACCGTTCGACTCATACCGAAGAAAAGCGCTGCTGGATCCTGAGATCCTCGCAGAACTTTCGGAAATTCTTACCCGCGAATTGAGTCCTATTATCTGTAATGAGTATGTGCAGAATTCCGAATCGGCAGATGATGTGCTTCTAGAAGAATTGCTGGGTCTGCTGCTCGGTAATCGTGGCCAGGGGCTCGGCCTCGATCCACTTTGTGAAGTAGTCGATTGCTACTATCAGAAACTTCCTTTGGCCCGTTACCTTCAGAAATGGGCCTACCAGATCCATTCCCCACATAGCAAAGGGAGTCAGACTGGCCAGGGAGTAGAGGTTTGCTTGTGGGGCCCTTCTCACAGAAGAGAACCTTTCACATGGACCACACTTCTTGACCAGTGTCAGGGCGTTTTGCAGCCTCGTGGGCCAGTAGTACCCGTGATTCAGAGCCTTTCGCGCAAGCGACGGGCCTCCCATATGGCATCCGCCGATTCCTTCATGGAGCTCCTTGAGAGCGTACTTTGCCTCGTCGGGAGTTAAGCAGCGGATGTAGGGTCTTCTGTCCGTCGTAGTGTATGAGCATTTAAAGAGGGTTTTGCTGATCATGGCGAACCTCTCCGAGCGCACCCTGATCCGCCTTGCCTCGGCTCGGTCTTCGGGGAGCTCTCCTTTGATTAGAAACTTTCTGATGGGAGTGGTCCAATCGTCAAGCTGAGCTCCATCTTCTATGCAGAGGGTCTCGGGGAGGTCGATACTCGGGTTTTGGAGTACTTCGATCAGAACGGTGCGGTCGAGACCTTCGAAGGACGATGAGGCTAACTTTGACAGAGCATCGGCCTGGGCGTTCTGCTATCTTGGGATCCTTAAGACTGCAGACTCGTCAAAGGACACCAAGAGCCGCTGGACCATGGCCAAGTACTGGATTATCCGATCGTCACGAGCCTCATACTCTCCGATGATCTGATTGTCCACGAGCTGAGTCGCTGAAAGCCCTGATCTGTCTAGCGCCTGCCGGATGTGCCAGGGAAAGCCCGGCGATCACGGCTTCATATTCGGCCTCGTTGTTGGAGGCTGAAAAATTGAGGCGGAGGCAATATTGGAGAAGGAAGTTGTCAGGTCCTCGCAAAATGATGCCCGCACCACTCCTGGCTTCGCAGGAGGATCCGTCGACGTAAACTTCCCACGTCTGGTCGGCCTCCCTACTTTCGGGTTGCTCGGAGATGGTGCATTCTGTGATGAACTCGGCAAGGGCATGTCCCTTGATTGCCGTTCTTGGCTGATAGCTGACGTCGTATTGACTCAGCTCGATCGACCACTTGACTAAGCGACCGGAGCTCTCGGGCTTGTGAAGTATGGCCTTTAGAGGCTGGTCTGTGAGCACCTGAATTGAGTGTGGCTGGAAATAGGGGCAGGAGCTTGAGCGCGGCCATGACCAGGGCGTACACCACCTTTTTCATTTTTGCGTATCTGGTCTCGACCGCGAGCAAAACCTTGCTCACATAGTACAACGGCTTTTAGACTCCGTCTTCTTCCCGAACGAGGACGGCACTGAGCACGCATTTCGAGGTCGAAAGATAAAGCCAGAGGGGCTCGCCCGGTTCGGGCTTGCTGAGGAGAGGAGGATTGGTGAAATACTCTTTCAATTAGGCGAACGCCTACTGCTGCTAAGCGCCCCACTCGAAGCCTCCGGTTCCGCGCAAAGCTTTGAAGAACGGGAAGGACTTCTCTCCGGACTTGGAGAGGAAAACGGCCGATGGCCGCCAGTCTTCTCGTGAGCCGTTGGACCTCTTTGATGTTTCTAGGAGGGGCAATGTCTATTATGGCATGGATCTTCTCGGGGTTCGCCTCGATGCCGCGGTGGCTGACTTTTCAAACCAATTGAGGAGATTCATCTAGACCCTTTTCCAATTCAACTATTAATCAGGTACAACATTTAATCCAATCAAAAAATCACAATCTACTTCACTGCTAATGCAGATCAATCAAGCAACAAAAAGCATGGTGATCGCGCCGCAACAAGACACCGTTTCTATCCTTAGTTTTTAAAATTCATTAAGTTAACCTCTGATACATACCATTAGAGCATCCACAGTCGTGATTGTCAAAAAATGGCTAAATGCATATTTACATATAGCATATTGAATGTTTGTTGCAGTCGTCCAATGCTATTTTATAGCAATTTAATATAGAAAAATATCAGACGGACTTTGTAGATCCGTCGTAGGGCGAAATGTATATAAAATGAATTATATTTTTTTCATCAGACGGATCTTCATCGGATCTTGAAGATCCGTCAGAAGGAAAGAAGAAAAAAAAACAACAAACGGATTTTGAAAATTCGTCCCACGATATTTAAATAATTTTTTCAAATTTTTTAATAATTAAAACGATTCTTTTAGTTGAAAAAAAAATGGGCCCGCCCTCACTTGGAGGGGATTCAGCCTAAAACAAATTTTTTTTATTAAAATAAAGGTCAGACGGACTGTCTAGTTCTGTCTGACGAATAAAAAATTATTTTTTTTAGTGGGACGGATCTTCAAGATCCGTCTTATATAATATGCATTTTTCTTATATCCGCTCTCATATATAGCAATCTACCGTCGCAAAATCGTCAAAATATGCATAAATAGCAAACGACTGCAGCGCTTTTTTAGCTAAAATATGTATATTATGTATAAATAGCAAACGACTGTGGATGCTCTTACAAATTCACAATTGGCTTGAGTTTGTCCTGATCTGTTGATTATTCGTACCCCTCCATTAGGAAGTGTCTTATAATTATGTTTTCCAATCAAATGTTATGGATATCTTTAAATCTAAATTTCGCATAGAATAAACAATCACTAGATACATATCTCATAGACCTAACCGCTTACATAGCGATTGTTTGCATACCCAAATCCCATTACTACAAAATGAGCCAATTAAGTAATCATAAATAATAATAAAATCCACCCCCCCCCCCCAAAAAAAAAAACAAAAAAAAAAAAAAACAAAACAAAACAAAACAAAACAAAAATGTTGTTGATTAAAATTAGGAAGTGGGATACCTTTCTGGAGTAAGTATCGGCGAGGGCGGCACCCCAACCGCCTGGTCGGAAAGATTGCTCGGTGATGGAATCTCCGAAGAGGATGAATTGGGGGCGAGGAGGAGTGGGACCCATTGGACGTCGAAATCACTGTGTCTCTCCACTTCTTCTTCCGCTTCTTTCCCTGTGCCACTCACTCTTATTTATATGCTTGGGCTATTAGCACGTGCACTATTTGTACATATATTTCTTGTAGGAAATAAATAAATTTTGCGTTAAGATTTTGCTATATGTGGTTCCACGAAAATCATGGAATTAGTAATTGTCCGCTAATACTGAGGGAGTAGAGTAATTAAAATGAAAAATCTGTGAATATACAAGGTGCTTAATCTGAACTTGTTGTTGATTCTGTCGAGTTACAAGATGATTAATTTGGTTGGAGAGATCATTAGTGCTGGTATCGGGCCCTCCACTATCCGCACACGGTACCTCATGGGTCTAAAAATTGGACCGGGGCCTGGACTTGTAAGAACCGGGTCCGGGTCCGGGTTAAAAAAAATCTACCTATCAAATCCGGTAGCGGGGTATAAAGATTTGCACTTAAGTATTTTCGTACCCGATACCCTACAAATCCAACAATTTTTGTACTTAAGTACATAAATAAATATTATATTTGCACATCTATCTTCAATAATTACTTTTATATGTATGGATATAATCGTATTATTCAAATTCCATATTTTTTGGAGTATTTTTTAACAGATCCAGGTCGATTCTATTTTTAGCGGATCCGGACCCAAAAGTACATCGAGTCTTATTTAGGACCCAAATCCAGACCTGAATAGATCAGGTCGATTCTGGTCCAATGTCGGATCCGAATCGGGTCCGAGTATCGGATAAATGTGATAGTGCTAGAGTTCATATCGGCTATGTGCAATAAAGGAGAAAGACAAGCCTATTCGGGTGAACAACTTAGTATTGAAAATAAACTTTTCATTAGTATTTCCTACTTCTTCAGGAGACGAAGTGTTCAAGATGTTTTGTGCATCTTGAGCTTTTTGCCTAACTAAAATTATTTATAATTTTTTGCAATTTGCCTAAATAAAATGATCGTTTGAAAAGATGCTTATTTTAGTCAACCTAATCGGCAAAATTTCAATCTAGTTTATTAGTTAAAGTATCTTTATTTATTACAAAAGTGATATTTGGCCCATTAATTAACTATCTTTTTTGGGATAGTCTCAAAGGTCATGGGTAATTCTACTATGAGTAATGCTACATCCACTAGCAAGTTCACTATATTTCTCTTCACTACCTTAGGTGACACACTCCAATAGGTAGGAGAAGATAGAGTAGGTGGGAGAACTCTCCAATAGGAGTATGCCACCTAAGGTAGTGAAGAGAATGGAAGTGAAATTGGTAGTGGCTAAAGCATTACTCCTCTACTATATATACACGCATGCACATTTGACGTGTACACGTATACATGTATGTGTATGCACGCGTGCACGGATTTGGGTAGTAGTGTGTGGACTTTGGTTGCATGTGTGCACATAGCTAGACTGGAATTAATAAATAAAAAATGATTGTTAGTCTTTCTAGCTGTTAGGTTGGTAAAGGTTGTAACGGTTGAGCCCATCAAGATAATTAAAGACTACTAGTAATATACATGTGCGATGCATGTATTGTTTTTTAAATAAAATTAAAGTATAAACTCTGATTTACACGTGCGATGCATGTCTTAATAAATAGGATTATATATTTTTAAAAGTAAATGTGAAGACGATAATGGGAGAGTTGGATTTGCACGTACATAAATATGTAGATTTACAACTCAAACTCTTCCATTATAATAGATAGATGGATAGATAGATAGATAATGATTTATATGTGTGATGCACATTTAATATATTAAAAAAATTAAAGTAAAAAATATGACATAGTGAGGATTCGAACCTGAGACCTCCTTCATATTAATTATGCACGTGCAATACATGCGTTGGTAGATTTACAAATGACACTAAGGCCTTCTCCCATTATAATATTAGAGATTAATGGAGAGACTCGGATCATTAAAGGTCATATTGACTATTGGGCTGATGTAACAGTCAGAAACGATAAACCCATTAATGGGCCTATTGAATGGATGGACTGCTACAGATCCAGCCATCAATTGATGAATTAAATGGGTTAATAATATATTGGGTTGATCTGAACTTCTCTATAATATATAGAGGCAGCCCAAAACTTAGAATGTGCAGAAAGAAAGAAAGAGAGAGAGAGAGAGAGAGAGAGAGAGAGAGAGAGAGAGAGAGAGAGGCCTATTATAACACACCAAAGAAAGAGAAGTTGTTCAGTCCTGCATAACAGCAGTTAGTGCTACCCCAAGTGGTGCATAGCCTCCATGTTCATCAAAAAGGCATTCATTGTCAAGCTAGTGGAGACGTTAATGGTGCATGCCAGTTCTTTTTTTGTTGTTCCTGAAAACAGTTTGGTTGTCATCCTTGCACCAGAGTGGAAGTGATTTCGCTTTAAGGAAGTTGTTCCAAAGGACATATATCAAGCTCTACAAGTATCATTCATCTGTAATAGTTACCTACTTCAGAGAGGTTGACTGGGCTTCTCGATCACGTCGACAAATATACCTCTCTCTTTTTCCTTTCTAGTTTTGGTGGTTTGGCCTTCTCCTTCTCTTAGCTCTTTGCGTGTTGAAAAATTTTAATTCCTCAAATATCATATATTATCCTTGATTTTGTCCTTGTGCTCCAATTACAACCCTTGATATGGCTTTGAAATTAGCTACTGAATCTAGTGATTAACTTAAACATTTTACCCCAATACTTGCTTGGAAGAAGATTTATTTTGTATAGAAAATACCACAAATTGAATCCCCTCAATAGGAAAGAAGACGTCAGTCCAGTTGACTTGAAAAAGTGTAGCAAAAGAGGTACCCATAAAGGCTTCATAGTAAGCGTCTCTTTGGCTAGATAAAACCCAGGATGAAACTGAGAAACCTAGTGAAACCCAAGTTCCATTTGTTAGGTTTTTGTGATTGCTTTCATAAAACTTGGGTTTCACCATGTTGTAAAAGTAGTAGACTACCACATGAAGTTTCATTGAATGAGTGTCATATTTTTTTTTGTGCTACTCAGGAAACCACTTTCTACAAGCCAAAGATGGAGTTTCAAAGCTCCAAATAAAAATTTACAACCCCAAAAAAGCTTCAAGTGGTTTCGTAAAACCTCTTAAAACCAAGATTTTATGTTTGCAAAAGTTTCAGCGAGTTGTCTTACCAAAATCATTTATTTATGTTTATTTAATTATTTATCTACTATTTTAACGGGAGAGTTTGTCACAAAACAAACTTTATTTGTAACCAAACAAATATGTGCATTGTAATCCAATAAACACATGCAATGCGCATGCATAACTAATATAAAGGAAGTTTTAGGTTCGATGTCAGACAACGTCGATTTTTTTTATTAAAAAAATTTATCTACTATTTTAGTGGGAGAGTTTGTCACCAAACAAATTCCATTAGTAACCAAACAAACACGTGCATTGTAACCCAACAAACACGTGCACTGCACATGCATAACTAATATAAAAGAAGTCTTAGGTTCGATGCCAGACAAAGTCGATTTTTTTAATATATATATATATATATATATATATATATATATATATATATATATATATATATATATATATATAAAGACGTGCATCGCACGTGTAAATTAATAGTACTATTTTAATGGGAGAGTTTGTCACAAAACAAACTTCATTTGTAATCAAACAAACACGTGCATTGTAACCTAACAAATACGTGCAATGCACATACATAACTAATGTAAAGAAGGTTATATATATATATATATATATATATATATATATATATAGGGAAAAAGGTGTATGAGCAACTTGCTCATTTAGTAAATAAGCAATTGATGATGTGGCATGCATGTGATTGGAAAATCTTTAAAAGAGTTAAGTTGTCCAATGTATCACATGCATGCTACATAATCACTTGCTCATATCCTTTTACTTATATATATATATATATATATATATATATATATATATATATATATATATATATAAAGACTTGTATATAAAGATATGTATCGCACATATAAATTACTAATAATGAAAAATAAAGGATGGTAAACTATATATATCTAAACGAGACAACTTTGCAAATCAGCTGTGTAAGAGAGATTGAGAAGCATATAACCTTTTTTTGCGTGACTTCTCAAGTCAGAGATTGAGAGGCATATATATGACTATAAAATTAGGTAGTGCTTTCAATCCCTCTTTGAGCCATTTCACTTTTGCCCTTTCGGCTTTCGGCCCGTGTAAAATGTCTGATGTGTAAATGATTTAAGTATTTCTTTTAGTGCAATTATTTTGTTCATATCTTCTGTAGATCAAATAGGTCATCTCTCTTCTAGTATGTCAATGAATTCATTATGTGAAAGGAAGGATTTATGAGCTTTGGAATTACCAAATATTTTTTTTATACAATAATCTAATCTAATATATTATATAATTTCAGAAAACATTATACAAGGTAATGTTACCTAAAACTTGTTGAAATTTATGAGAAATAATTAAAGAGAAAAATAGGGGTAATATCTTAGATCTAAGGTATTTGAGATATTTATCCTAGGTATCAAGATTGGAATACCTAAACTACTATCACAAGCTAGTATTTATAGGATAAACACTTGTTTAAGTACTGAGTTATAAGCCATCTCAACTCGTGGTCCGATATCCAGACAATTTATACATGTAATACACGTGTTATGCATAGAATAATATCACACATATTTCTAATATTATAATGTGAGAGTTGGGGTTGTGTAATTTGTAGACAATCAACCATCCAATCTCAACCGTTTATTTCAAAATGGGAGTTATAGAAAGCTTAATTCAGCATCCATCAATTATCATACACACCTCCCCTTTCCCCTTATCTCCTCCATTGTTTTGGTCCTTCCTCGTCCCTTCCTCCTTCTTCGCCCTAGTTTCGTTTCCTTCTCATCGGCGTCGTCTCTTTGCCCTCCTGGCGTCAGTGGTGTGCTTTTTCTTCATCGGCTGCGTGTTCATTCTTCAGGTGGTTGGCTTCAGACCCTCCTTCGCATTGGATTCCGTTCTTTTTTTTTCTTTTTTTTTTTTGGGGTGGGGGGGAGCGCTTGATCGCTACAGTGTTCGTTTCTTTCCGTTTGGGTTTTTCCTCCTTTTCTGGTTGCGTTTTTTCCTTGCGGCCACTTCTCTTTCTGGGCCTGGGCTTGTATCATGGACTTATCTTGGGTTCAAGTGGTTAAAAAAAAATTCGGGGAAAAAAAAACTCTCCTCTAGTCCATAAGCCTGGGATGTCGAATGTTCTAAGGCGCTCTGCGTCTTCTTATTCCCGCCCTAACTCTTCGTCTTCCTCCCTCTCTTCATTTCCTTCTACTAATCTTCATCCCTTGAGGTGCTACCGTTGTCTTCAAATTGGTCACCTTAAAGCTTTTTGTTCTTTTAGCATGAAGTGTTTGTTCTGTGAGAAGTTGGGGCATTCGCGGAGTAGATGTTTATCTCTCCAATAGCTATTGGGTCTTTCTATGGGGGTACCCATTTCAGAACCTGTTTTGTCTGCGCTTGATTTTCCTGCCCTACGTGCCAAATTATTGGATCTCAATTCCTCTAAAGCCAAGAAAGCGAAGCTTTCGGTGAAGGCACCTATTTTGCCAACTCCGCCTGCGTCGCATCTCCTATCTTCCACTCCACCTATCCCACCTACTTCTAAATCTGTGACTCTCAAACCTCAACTGCCCAAACCTCCCACCACTATGTTCTGTGCTCTCACATCAGAACTTAAAGTCAAAATTGATAAGATGCAGTGCCTTGGCGCCGGCTTTTTCAGCGATCTATATCCCACTATTCCTTCAATTCTTTTCTATCCAACTCCTGCAATATTTCTGACTGGACTTAGGCATTGAACGCTTGTCCTAATGGCAAAGTGGTTATTAATTGCCCTTCTGTTAAGGTTCTGGACGATTTGATTGCCATGAAATCCCTCTCCTTTGGCTCCACATCTTTGCTGGTTCGCAAATGGGCCTGTTTAGGTGTGGATAACGCGGAGCAGCGTACTATCTCTTCTAAAGTTACTATCTTGGGATTACCCTCCTTTTACGATTCCCCTAAGTTGGTGGCAGACATGACTCTTTGTATTGGTGATCTCATTTGCACCTCTTCCACCTCTCTTTTGGTTTCGGGGTGTTTGCAGATTGAGGCCATATTTTTATGCCACCCCCCCCCCCCCCAGTCTCACATTGCCGAGTACTCCCTTAGGGTCGGAGACTGTTCATTCACCATCTCGGTCTGTTACCATGACATCAATCCTTCCTCCTCTGGGGTCCCTTTTGTCACTGACGACATTAAGCTGCAGACTCTCGATTCTGAGCCTAAGAAGGAATCGGCATTCACCAAGGGTTCTTCCTCTGTTCCTTTCCCAGGTTCTAAGTCTGTTTGCTTCATAAAAGTGTTAATAAAGGTAGCAATCGGGGTGTGCGCTTCTTGCACTCCAACCGCAAACCCATGGCTCCTTCTACTCCGTTTGCTCACTCTCCCTCCAAACCACCCAACCTAGTGTGGATCAATCCCGATATTACTGCCAGTACCCCTTCAAATCCTCCGGTGAAGGCAATCTCACAGTCTCTGCCTTCTCATATTCCCATTCATTCTTCTACAGCTACTTTGCCTTCTCCGAAGCCAAAGCCTACTTTACCCAACTCCGATGATGCTAAATGGCCCAACTGGTCGGTCAATCCCCATTATGCCTCAAATTGGGACATGTTCACCGTTGCAGTCCAAGCTCCTACCTTTTCCAAATCCACCTATGTTGGTTGTGACGTTGCTGACAAATGGATAAAGGATGATGATCTTCTTCCTGAAGAAAAGGAGTTACTCAAGAAAACTTCCGACTACAAGGTACTACTTTCCTCTTCCTCTGTTTGTTTTCATTATTTGGCTTTCGGCCCTTATGACGTTTTTTCCTATCGTTCCTTTTTATTGTATCCGTGTAATTTGATGATTTCTTATTCTATGTTCAATTGGATTAATCTTACTTTGCATGCTTTTGTTCCGCTGTCCTTCTCGGCGACTAATTCTGTTATGGATATTTCCTCCAAACCTTCTAAACCCGCTCTTCTAGCCCTGCCTCAAGGTTCTCCTTCTTCTTCTTTTTGTGACCATCAGACTGTTGAGCCGATGGTCACCCTCGATCGCTCCCCTTCCCTGACTGTTGACATCCAGTCACCGACAGCCCTTCTCCACCCCAACCCAATCCTCTTCTTCCTTTCTTCCCGGTGCTGATGTGAAAAAACTAAAAAAGTCTACTTCTCAAGTGAAGTCTCTCTTGAACTCGAAGTTGGTTAGATCCAATGCGCGCATTCGCGCTCAAAACCAGGGGAATTTCTCCTCTTCAAACAGAGCTTCTTTGGCTGCGCAAGTGCGTAATCTGGAAATCCCTCCCCCTTCTATAGGGGTTTCTAATTGCGCCCAAGGTCTCCTTGGATCCGTTTATCAAATTAACTTTGACTCTTTATCGGATCCGAACCTTCTTAATTTAGCCTCTAACTTGGGCCTCGTCATGGACCCGTCCAATTCTAACCTTCTCAACTCTCTTAGATCGCTCGAAATAGCGAGAGCTCGCGAGAACAATTGTCGCCATGATTAGTCTCTCTTGGAATATTCGCGGTCTAGGATCATCCCCTAAACAAGAAGCTATTTATAACCTCATTTCATCTCTCCACTGTGACTTCATTTCTATTCAAGAATCCAAGATTAATACCTTTTTCCCTACTCTTGGTCGTCTACTAGGGGGATCTCTTCTTTCCGATTGGATCGCGTTGGACGCTGTCCATTCTAGAGGCGGTATCCTTTTTGGCTATAAAGCTTCTTCTTTTGATGTGATTGCTATCCAACGCCTTCCCTTTTTCCTTATAGTCACTCTAAATTGGTTTGAGTTTAACTGTACTTTGACGGTTGTTTCTGTTTATGGGCCTGCTACACATGAACGTCGTCCTCTCTTTTCGCAAGAATTTCTTTCCTTCATAGGCTCCATTCAAGGGCTTTGGATTTTTTGTGGGGACTTTAATGTTACCCATTTCTCCTATGAAAGATTGGGGAATGCTTCCAATGCTGCTGACTCTTTCCATTTTAACGACTGCATTCGTTCCCTTCAACTTGATGATCTTCCGATCAACAGTCACTCTTTTACTTGGTACAATATGAGATTATCTCCCTTAATGGCTAAGCTCGACCGCTTCTTAGTCTCCCACCAGTGGGTATCCAAGTTCCATAACTCTTTTGTCCAAGCCCGTCCTAATCCGTGCTCAGACCATGTGCCCATCGCTCTACACTCGGTTTTCAATTCTCCAAACCCCTTAAGTTCTGCTTTGAAAAATTCTGGCTTGAAGACCAGCTTTTCGTGAACTTAGTTAGAGAGTGTCTGTCCGCGGTCACTGGATCCTCTGGTCTGGGAAGGATTCTTCTAAAACTCCATGCTGTCAAATTTGCCTGCAAAATTTGGCATTAGGAAAAAGTCGCGAGTGTACGGTTTATGAAAAACTTTCTTCTCTCAACTATTCAAGAGATTGATCGTGCGGAGGAAATCCATGCTCTCTCTCATGCTGACCGGTAAAAAAGAAGCGAATGTAAAAGAGAATTCGCTTCTCTTCTTCATTTAGACCATATTAAATGGGCTCAGAGAGCCAAAGTTAAGTGGCTTAAAGAGGGTGATGGCAATACGTCCTTCTTTCATAAGTTCGTTTCTCACCATCAAAGATGTAACCATATCTCCTCCATTTTGGAAGATTATGTGGAATTACACTCTAATTCCGGCCTTCATTCTGCCTTTCTTAAATTCTTCAAACTCCTGATGGGTACCTCGTAGCCTCCGTCTTGTCAACTGGATTGGTCCAATCTTTATGGGATTGAGTCTCATGATCTTTCCAGTCTCGAGTTACCCTTTTCTATGGAAGAAATTAAAGAGGCATTTTTTCCATGCGGAGTGATTCTTCTCCTGGACCGGATGGTTTTCCGGCTTTCTTTTTTCAGAAATTTTGGAATTTTCTGAAAGATGACTTTCTTAGCTTGTTCTCAGATCTCTTTTCTGGTCAATTTTCATTCGACCGTATTAATTAGGCGAACATCGTGCTCATTCCAAAGATTATTGGTGCCAATAGGGTCTCTTCTTTCAAACCCATTAGCTTGTTAAACTCGACATTCAAAATCATTATGAAAGTGCTCACTAATCGCTTAAGCTTGGTCATCCCCCCCTCCCTTATTGATCTAGTGCAATCTGGTTTTATTAAAACAGATTTATCCTGGATAATGTGGCTTCTGCTCAGGAAATCATTTCCAATTGTCACCGTTCTAATTCAGAAGGGATCCTTTTGAAATTAGACTTCGAAAAAGCCTATGACAAAGTCGATTGGAATTTTCTCCTTAAAATCTTACTTTATCGCGGCTTTGGTCTCAAATGGATTTCCTGGTTTAAATCCAGTCTCTATTCTGGTATTTCTTCGATTATTATTAATGGTATTGAGGGTCATAAGTTTATGTGTAAACGAGGCTTTCGTCAAGGCGATCCAATTTCGTCCTTATTATTCTCTCTCGTAGCAGATGTTTTTAGTAAACTTCTGTTGCAAACTTGGAACTCCAACCTTATCAAGGGTTTGGGTGGCTTCAATGGTTTTCGTGGTATTCTTAACCTTCAGTATGCCGATGATACTATCCTCTTATTGAAACTGAACGGTATCGCTCTTCGTAATTTGAAACTCCTTCTCTACCTCTTTGAAAAGGCTTCTGGTTTATCCATTAATTTCAGTAAAACTTCGGTTATCTGGCTGGGAGGATCTGAGAACCGTAACATTGAAATTGCACATTTTTTCAACTGTGCTATTGCGTATTTTCCTCTTCCTTACCTCAGCATTCCTTTGAGATGGGGTAAGCTCCACAAATCCGACTGGACTCCGCTTATTGATAAAGTGGAATCCAGACTCAATGTGTGGGCGGGTAAACCTCTCTCGAGGGGAGGACGTCTTATCCTTGTTAACTCAGTCCTCTCCTCCATCCCTCTCTACATGATGTCCTTCTTCTACATCCCTTCTTGGGTTATTGCAAAGATCGACCATATTAGACGCAACTTCTTCTGGTCTGGCACTTCTCTCTTCAGACCGGCCAAACATCTTTGCAAATGGGGCTTTATTTGCAAATCTAAACGTGATGGTGGTCTTGGGGTGATTAACCTTAGAAATTAGAACATTGCGTTATTGGGTAAATGGATTTGGTGAATCCTTAAAATGGGAGACTCTACTTGGGCTCGCCTTATCTGTCATAAATATTTCTCTCGTCATAAAATTTGGGAACTTCATTCTCCTTTACCTTCTGTGACCTCTTCATTCTGGAAAGGTGTGTGGAAATCGGTGACTCCTTTTAAATGCGGCCTTCTTAAGGAGTGAAGTCTCGGGACCTGCATTCTGTTCTGGTCCGATCTATGGTTGGGAAACATCAGTATTGCTTCGTCTTTTCCAGAGATGTTCCAACTTGCTGCTAATCCAAACGCGATTGTGGCCGATTATGTCATTTACAACAACGACTCCCGGTCTTGGTTCATTCCTTTCATTTGCAATCTGCCTCCTCACTTAATCCCCAAACTTTCCAGCCTCTTGGCGTCGCTTCAAGCTTACTCCTGGTACCCCGAGGATGATTACTGCTGGAGATGGAACAGTTCTGGAAATTTCACAGTTAAATCTTTCTATAACTTTCTTAATTTGGGAGGTGTTTCTTCCCCTTTTGCCAAAACTATATGGAAGTCTTTTGCCCCTTTCAAGATCAAAATTTTTGCTTGGCTCGCTATTCAGAATAAATTACTCACTGTGGACATCCTGAACAAAAAACACATCGCCGTAGGCCAAAATTGTGTATTATGCCACGTAGTTCCTGAGAATGCTCTTCATTTATTCATTTCTTGCCCCTTTTGCCAGCCGTTGTGGTGGATTGCTCACCAAGCTTGATGGGTGGTTGGTTTTCCCGAAGCTTTAGACACTTGGTTCACTTCGTGGCGTGCTTCAGCAGTCCCTAACCCTTTCCGTCCTTCTTGGGATATCACTATGATGGCCATCATTGCGATCATTTGGAAGGAAAGAAACTTGCATATCTTTTCTAATTCCCTACGCCCGATTACGGGTCTTATCGATGACCTCCTCTTTTTCCCCAAATACTGGGCCTCTTCCTTGGCCCTGCATAGGCTTAATCCCCTTAAACTTCACAAGATTGACTATGCGGTCCTTTATTCTATCAATTCAACTTCCTACCGCCTTAGATGTTTGTTATATACTTTTCTTCGTCTTCACCTTATCTCTTTTAGCCTATCTTTGCTATGTTTGGTGTATTCTTTTTTGGTTTGCCTTTTAGCTGCTTTGTGTATTGGCTAATTTGGATCTTCACTTTCTTTTTGCAGCGCGGATCTGCTGGGATGTTTCTCTCTTTTCGCTGCACTGTTCTGCTATTTTTTGTGTGAGACTGTTAGGCTCTCTCTCTTATGGCCTTTTTCAGTTCGGCTACTACATGTGTGTAGGTGTTTTTGCTTTGGACCATCTTCAGTGGTCCATAGGATGTTTACTGTTATTGTGGCTCTTTCCCTGTTGCTTTTGGTTGTGTAGCGATGCTGTATTTTGCTCTATGCAGAGGTTTTTTTTGGACCTTATTCTACTGTCCTTTTGAGGTGTCCAGTTGTTATAGTACTTCATCTATTGCTTTTGGTTGGTTGAGGGCCACTGTTATGTTATCCCTCTCCTTTGTTTTGGTGCTTTTTCTGTGTATTGGTTTGAGTGTTATTGGGTTGTTGTCCCTTTGTGACCTAAGTGCCAGAAAAGGAGTGCACCGCTTTGGCCAATTCATTCCTTTTTGTTGGTTGTTATCAGCTCGTTACTGCATTTGTTGTGTGTGTTCTTTTCTAATTGGTTGTTTGGCCAATTCTGCTCCGGCGTTTATTTAGCGGGGCTAGTGACGCTTATTTCTTGCGTCTACTTGTTTTGTTACTCCTTTTTGGGAGGCTTGTCCCTCCTGTTCAGTCGTTCTTGGTGGGTTCCTCAGTCTGCACATTGTGCACTCCGAGTCGAGCTTGCGCATTAATTGAGCATTTGGCAGTTTTTTCATGTTGCTAGTGGATGGTTTTTGTGTTCTTTGCTTTTCCTTCCAGGTGGGGCTCAGGTCATGTCTCTGCCGATGTCGGCTGATGCTTCTTTCGATTGTCCCAGCTAGTTGCGTCTCCACCGGCCTATCCTGCTCTTATCGATTGGTATTTCGGGGTCGTTAGCGTTGTCTATCCTCGTTGGACGGTGTTTCTTTTTGTCTGGTTGTTGATGGTTATTGCGTCTGTTGGTCTCTTTCTCTGATTATTGAGTGTTGTTGTAAATGTCTTATTTACTGGTTCTCTCAGCGTAATTGTTGACATTTTTTTTCAGCATCTTGTACTACTTCTTGTATTACTCTCCTATTTGTTGTACTGTTTTGTTTTTATATATATATGTCTGGGCTAGAGTCGTTCGACTCTATCCTTTTCATCCAAAAAAAATTTGGGAGTTATATTAACTATTCATTACTCAACTATTGTTAGTTATAATAATACCCTCAAAGTTCAAATTTATTTACGACATAATTATTTACAAAAGTGTCACTCATATAAAATAAAAGTTGGTGCCATTAGAAATAATGTGATGAATAAATAGAAGTCTCAGGTTCGAGCTCAGATTACGTCTTAGTATTTACTTTAAATATAAATAAAAAGATTAGAATGTGCATCACACGTGCAGATTACTAATTATTATTTATATATAGAAATATACCTATACGTCAACAAAACTATGCAGTTCTTCGCCATGTATGAGGAATATGAAAGAGTTCCGTTACATATAGGAATTTAGCATAATAATATTTTACAGATTCTTACTCATCCCTCCTATAACAAGGTACTTCTAATATTTACATTTATTTTTACTAATTATCCATTTATCATATTGTAAGAAAACTTATAATTTTAATTGTTTTAATAGATCTTGAATCTATATAATAAAACACAAAGAAAGCTATCAAGTGTCTCTCCTTCAATCCTCCAAAATCAAAGGCCGAGATCTAATCTCACAAACCCCCCCCCCCCCCCCCCCCCCCCCCCCCCCCCCCCCCCCCAAAACAACTCTTTTATTTACAACTAATCTATATAATAAAACACAAAGAAAGCTATCGAATGGCTCTCCTTCAATCCCCCCAAAATCAAAGGCCCAGATCTAATCCACAAAACACATCCCCCTCCCCCCCCCCCCCCCCCCCCCCCAAAAAAAAAAAAAAAAAAAAAAAAAACTCCTTTATTTATTTAATTATTCTCTCTCTCTCTCTCTCTCTCTCTCTCTCTCTCTCTCTCTCTCTCTCTCTCTATATATATATATATATATATATATATATATATATAGGAAATGCTCCATTGAAAACGCAAATGTTGTGGAAAACGTGAAAACAAGCCTATGCATTATAACCTCCAACAACGGCCTAGGTGGTTTTTCACGTTTTCACAGACATTTGCGTTTTCAGCTGAGCATTTCCCTATATATATATATATATATATATATATATATATATATATATATATATAGGGAAATGCTCAGTTGAAAACGCAAATGTCTGTAAAAACGTGAAAACGACCCTAAGCCGTTGTTATATAACCTAGATCGTTGTCTCCAACAACGGCCTTAGTGGTTTTCCACGTTTTCACAGACATTTGTGTTTTCAATGGAACATGGATTTTTATTTACAACTAATTTTTGTTATACTATTCAAACTTGAGCTACATCATTGTTGTTTACTGTTTACAAGACTTTTCATATGCTGTATTGTTCTGAAGACGTGCCGTAGGCACGTGCCCACAGGCAAATCTACTATGACAACAAGATCCAAGTACTTTTAGGGCATTACTTTGGAGATCTTTAAAGCTATATGTAGTTTTCTTTCCCCTTGTTTTAAAGCCATAATGTACATTCTGTTTTAAATTCTAATAAATATCTTTCTATTTGCTACAAGTTTAGTCAATTCTTAATTTTAATCAGTTATCTGAATTAAGCTGCTTGGCTCGTGCATACCTAACTTCAGTAGGTTTGTGGTTAGTGATATAAGTAAAAATCTTTGGCTAATCCCCATTGTTTGATCTCAATGCGGATCACGAGGCAGACAAAGACTGGATAAGCAATTAAAGTCTTTTACAATATGCTAGAAGAAACTCTACCTAAAAAATGTCTGTCATGAATTTGTCAATTGACAGACCATTGTTAAAATTAATTGATTCCCGAATATCCGGATTGATAGTAAATCAAACAGAAACTAGACTATTAAATATCAGTGTCACTTTCAGCCAAAGTAAACAGAACCAACTAACTAGTTCGTCGTTGTAGACACCGACTACAGCAAAAGGCACTCTTGCTGGATTCAACATTGGACCTAGAATGTTAAAGACTGTCTTCACTTTGAGCTTTTTCCTCACGGGACTTACAATTTTCATTGTTGGGTGATACATTAGTGCCATCATAAAACCTATGCCTGCTTCCTTCGCAGTTTTTCATCTCCTGATTACAATTAATCGATACATAAGTATTGGCAACAACAATAAGAAAGCCTTTATCCCCAGTGTTTGGGATTGGCCACGTAAGTACTGAGAATAAGTTACTGTATTCAGTTTAGTATATCCCAATTCCTGCAATTTTTTGTCTGTGAATACGAACATAATTAGAAGTTTGAATATGACGTTTGTGTGTGTGTGTGCGCCGCGGGCGCAAAGAATTATGTTTTTCGTTGATAGAACAACATATGAAGAAAAAGGGAAATGATAAAAAAGAAACCAAGCAGCTTCTCGGAAGACGACAATAAGAATTTGAATAAGAGATAAAGGCATTCAACAGATATGAAGAAGAGTATTACATAGTAATATGTTATTATCCAACCTGCTTTAAGGTAAGAATACCAATAATCTAATGTACTGTCGTCCAAATTTGGTATGACACTGGGAAATTGTACTCATTTTTCTGTTTACGCTTGTGTGGGTATAGTTTAAATATTATCCTTATGAATCATTGTTTTAAAATTCCTGTCCCAATTTTGCACCTGCAATAACAACGTTTTTACCCTGAATATTGAGATTTCCTGTTACGAACACTTGATTGGATCTACTTGTTCACATTAGAGTTGATCTAATAAGGACATCGATTCTGTTTTATTTTTATTTTGAGATTTAAACATATGCAGTTTATTTAAGAGATTTATCTGAGTGATTTGTCTTAGAGATTTGTTTTAGATTTGTTTTGAATTTATTTTGAACCTATATATAGGCCTTGAGAATAATGAGAAGATATGCTATTCTTGATTAAAAAAATTATTGTGTGGAGTTATTGCTTTTCATCCCTCTTTTTGTATGAAACAATTGAGATAATTATTAGGGTTTGTAAGAAATCTTCATAAAATATTAGGGTTTGTGATAAACTCTAAAACTACACCCAAATTACCAAATTAAAAATCTCAAACCCTAATTCCCAAAATCACTTATAACTCTAAACCCTTCTTTTTCATCACCTTCCTCTCCCCCTCCCGATCTTCACCCTCGCCGTCGTCGAACCCCCCACCAGCGCCGCCCTCTCCAACCCCTAACCCCTAACGCCTTTCTGCCTCCCTCAGCCCCACGTGCCACCATCCCCTCCCTCATCGATCGCGACCTCCTCACAGCCCCGACGTCCAACAACCGACCACCCCGCAGCACCCATCGACTTCACTCCTGAGCGTCACCCTCCATACTCCGCCATCGCCCTCACATCCTGCACAACCACCGACTGCCGTCGTCGTTGTCGTCCTCCCTCTTTCCCTGCATCCCTCCCCGACCGCTGTCCTCGCCAACCACCACCTGAAGTCTATTGCAGCACCATCGCCGCTGCCAATATCGTTGTCCACAACCACCGCCGCAGCTTGTAGCCTCGCTATCGACCGCCGAAGTCCCCTTGCTGCCGATGACCCCCATCAGTACACCGACGTCTGTGACCTCTCTCTCTGTGGCGGCGATTGCTTCCCTTGAATCCTGGTAACTTCTTTCCACGTTTTCATTATTTGTGTTACTGCTTATCATCTCTATAATATTATTTGATTTATCTGTCGTCTACAAATATTGAGTGTGAGTGTTTCTACTTGCTAATTAGGGTACGAATCGTTATTAAATATCTTACTTGCTACTCACACTTAGGAGTAATTTTTGATTATTAGGCGTGAACTTTTAATCGGGCTTGTTAAACTATTTTATATTTGAAAATCCATCAAACCAATTAATAGTTATAATTGCTAACTTAATCTGCATTACGTGTTGTTACACTTAATCTTTTATTATTCTTGGAAATTCTCTATTTAGGATTATGTTTACATCATTTTGGTATCAGAGCCAAATTTTTTTAAAACCCTAGTTCTTGCTTCATTCAGTCATAATTTTTGCATTCATTTAGGGTCGTTTTAAAAAAAAATATTTTTCTTTCTTTCTTTTAGAGCATTTCAAATTTATTTATATAAAAAAGATTTATTTATATTTAAAAAAAACTTAGGTGCACTTAGAATACGTTTCCCCAAATTTTAGAAAACACACATGTAACCCCCGTTTTCGTTTATACGGAAATCTTCTGTATTCTTGTATTTTGTTTATAAATTATTTTGTTCCCGATTGTACATATTTTATTCCTTCTTACTCCGTATTCTTGTATTTCAATTTCCTTTTAAATTCTTTCTTTCATTTGAATTCATTTTCTTGTACATTTCCTATTGAAATCCATCCTAATATTTATTTAAAACCCATATTCATATTCCAGAATATAATCTTGTTTTCTCTTCTTTTATTTATTTATTTGGAAGCCCAAACCAAGTCTTATTTTTCTCATCTTATAAATATTACTTTGATTTATTTGAAGCCCAATTTTAATCCATACTATCATATTATTTTATTATAATTTCAAGTGAAGCCCAATTCTTCAGCCCAACAATATTATTATCCTTGTTTATTATGTAAGCCCAACTATTAAACCCAAACCCGTATTGGTGTACCCAAACCCATTAACCCAGACCCAATTCTCCAACTACCTGCCTATTGACCAAACCAAATCCCCTCTCCCACGTTCCCCCTCAAATCTCTCCATAAACTCCCACTAATCCTAACTACCTCATTAATCCCCTGATTCTCTCTCTCTCCTTCTTCTTAATCCCTACAGCAAACCCCTTCACCTTCTCCTTTACTGTGCAACCCCAACTCTTCACCTTCCTCTACTGTACAAACCCTCCAACCACCCATCGCCAGCTCCTCGCGACCACCTCCTCCATGTCCCCGTCGCCAGCTACCCCGAGCGCACCCCCACCCTCGATACCAGCACTCCACCGAGCCCCTCACCTCCACCATCGTCCCCCGCAGCCTTCACCTGAACCCATCGACCACCGGAGCACACCCATCGTCCGCCACCACCACCAACCGACCTCGCCGTTGCCCCTCCTTCTTCTCCTCCATCTCTCCATCACCGAGCCATCGCCAACTCCTCCACAGCCTCCCTCAGGCTCGTTTCCAACCCCTGCCGCTCAAGCCCACCTCGTCACCCTCACCGCCGACCACCACAACAGCCACCACCTACATCCGAAACCCAACTCTTGTCGGTTGTTGTTGGTGTTCTAGCTGTGTTTGATGTTGTATTGGTGTTACCGTTTACTGTGCTTGCTGCATTGGTATTTGCGGTTTGCTGTTCTTGTCGCTGTGTGTTGCACGTGTCGTGGTTCCATGGTGTGCACGTGTGTCACCGTCGGGACACTCGTCTCGTTATTCTCTTATTATTATCGAAATCGTTGCTATCTCTAAGGCAAGTACCTTGTATATCATTATCGTTCTGTACAAGCATTTCATTTGAATTCCTGCATTTAGTAATTTGATCATCGTATTGAAATCCGTCGTTCTTGTATTGTAGCATCCATGCTTCGTGATATTTCATATCTAGTTTAGTCGAATCAAATTGTTTTGCCTGAATGATTCGATGCCATCAAAAGATCGTAGTTTCCATTGTCCCCACATTCATTGCACAACAAAAATTTGAAATTATATGTTTGCAAGTAAGAATCGTTTTAAATGGAACTGACAAGTTGTTGCCCTGTTGTCTGCTATAACATGTAGCCAGGTTTTGACCTAGTTGCAGTTTAAATCGATTAGAACTTTATAAATGAATGTCATAACTCTATGAATCTAGTTTCCATAACATTTGACGGATTTGGATTCGAAGTTATAGACAATGAGATATCATATTTTTCGTACTGCTAGGTCTGCACATTCTAGATTGTCACTTATAGTACATCATCATGTTTCACAATTTAAAATGACATGTTAATAAGTTAATTAAGACTTGATATTTATCAACACACTACTAGACTTGATTAGGAGCCATAATATGATTTTTATGAGATTTTTGAATAGGTTTTTCAGACCATTTTATAGATGTGAACTTGACTCCAGAATACTGTCCATACAGTAGATCAGTAGAGAACCCAAGTTTCGACAAAATATAAGTTAAAACCAGCTAGAGACATCTAAATAGAAGTCATAGACATCTGTGTTAGGAATCCAGAACACTTGACGGGTTTGGAATCCGACTTACGGATTGCAAGTTATCATAATTTCACCACTGTACTATCATAACTTTAAATTCACTACTTGTTTATACATCGTCATGTTCTAATAATTCAGTCCGTAGATTTATTTAAGAATTTGAACCTAGAAACTATAGACACTGTTGTTGAATGGTCGCAGGAGTTGAACATAATTTTTTTGAGAATTTAGAGAAGTTTCTAGTTGAATTTACATAGTGTAATCTCGTGCTGAGTTGCTGCCTGCGCAGTAAACCCAATAAGAACTGTCTGGTTGACCTATCTATTTTATTCATAATGTATTGTGCACACTGAAATCGGCAAGGAGTCTAGTTTCTAGAATCCTTGACGGAACCAGATTTACTTTCCTGTGGTAGCGGAAAAGTTGATCTTTATACAGTGACGTCTGACTGCCCAGACTTGCAACTTCGTGTTTCTTTATACATAAATATGTTGTTGCATTTATGACTCGAAATACATTACATGCATTGCATAGCCTTTGATGTCTTGCTGATCATGTCCCGACACATTTTCCGTTGTTACACTTGCACCATGTTTAATTACTATAAAATAATAACAAGTCGAGGTAATAAGGATAAGACCTGGTAGTGGACAATATAAGAGATTGTACTCGAAAGGAGGCCCGTGTTTCCCGTAATGATGATACATGATTACAAGTTATATGGAACTAAGTACCACGTCAGGGGTTGACAGAGGTTACCTCTAGAGCCTACGTGGGTTACATCTTGAGCCCATTTCATGATTACATAATTACATGATACATGGTTACAAGTTATATGGAACTAAGTGCCACGTAGAATTAAGTGCCACGTCAGGGGTTGACGGGGGTTACCTCTAGTGCCCATTGCTTGACTATATGCTCATGATTCATGCAAGACCCGAGTACATGACCTATATCATTCATCGCTAGAGTCTAAACGTTAACTTGATTGTATGCACCCAAACCTGTGGTATGGGACGCATGATTGCGTACATTATATAGGAATGATTAAATGGATAGACTTAAGTTACATTGAGCACGTGCATTTTTCTTGTTACAAGTTATATGATTCCTGTTACAAGTTATATGATTCCTGTTACAAGTTTCCATGATTCCCATTTACATGTTACAACGTTTCAGTCTACTAGTTACATGATTCCTGCTCATAAGACAAGTTACCTGATTCTCGATTACGTGTTTGTACTCCTCGTTACATGATTTATTTCCTGTACACATGATTCCCTGTTTTTGCTATATTCATGTTTTTGTTACCTACTTGCTTGTACTACTAGTGGCCCGTTACTTGCTCTAACGGGTGTTCTCCTTCCCCAACCCGAGATGATGAATTTACTGGAGTGGGAGAAGAATTGCCAGAAGGATCTAGTGATCAAGTGTTCTAAGGAATGGAGATGGATCCCACCCTGCTTTTACTTACTTTATGTTATATTCTCAGTTCTATTTGTTTTACTGCAAACCTTATATTCCAGGCTTTTTGACCCGAAGTTTATTTCTGTTGGATGTTGGTTATTTCGTGGACTATATTTATGATATTCCTGTTTATGTGATTAAGTTTTGCCTGCGTGGTTGAGATTACTCCATGTTGTTGAGTTGATCATTACAGCTTATGGATGATGTGTCCACATCATTCGCAGGGCCTTAGTTGCGACCTCGTATTTTATTATATTTTGGGAAGCGGGGCATGACAACACATCTCCACAATCCCTAGTTTTCACTGTTGGTGAATGCGTCTTCACAGCACCATCACCAATCCCTAAGAGCTTTCCTTGTCCCTCCCAAACCACCCCATCAGGAATCCTAGAATCCTGCAAGCCCCTCCCCGAACTGAGATGGAAAACTCTGATATTTTCACTACCCTCACTGCCATTCAAGCAACTCTTACCAATATCAATCAGAGGCTTGAGAAAGTGGGATTGAATCAAAATGTTGCCCCTGAGCTTCATCGTCAGATCCCTCATGGAAATGATCGTGACGACTGACATCAAGATCGTGACCCTGACGAACAATATAAGAAGAACATTAAGGCACATTCCCCACTTTGAAGGCAACATGGAATCCCAAACTTATCTCGATTAGATCCGTGCCATGAACCATTACTTTGTGTGGTTTAACATGAGCGAAGCCCTGAAGGTTAAATTTTTCACTATGAAATTGACTGGTAAAGCTCAACAACATTGGACCAATCTTGAACACGCCCGTAGAGGGCGAAGCCTGGCACCCATAGCCACTTGAGAGGCCATGAAATAAAAGCTCACTGAGAGATATGTGCCCTTATCTTTCCACACCCGAATGTTTGATTCATGGAATCAACTCTATCAGGGAAGCAAATCCACCCAAAAGTATGTAGATAAGTTCGATGACTTTCTCATTCGGTGCAATGTCTTAGATAAAGAGATCGAAGAACAAACTCTCTCTAGTTTCATGGCTAGACTACGAGCCGATCTTAAGAACGAGCTAATTTATAGAAATGTGGACTCATTGGCAGCAGCTTATGCTCTTGTCTTCGATATGGATTTTCTTACAGCAAGTTCTCCCTACAAGTCCAGCGATTCGAGAGATCATTCCTCTAGAATGACCTTTACTGAGCCCTATGGACCTGAGTCCTCCTCTTTTCAGCAGCCACAAGTCTTACCCAAGCAAGCCTACTTCAAATCCCTATTCACTTAGAAATGACAACACGGGTAAGAACACTGAAAGAGAATATTCTAAGATTAATCCTCTCACTAAGTGCTATAAATGCAAGGGATACAGCCATATTGCTGGTAACTGTCCCAGCCCCAGTAGGATCAATATTATAGAAGGTACCGTTGTCATTGCTGATGAGCCCGACAATGAGTTTACCTATGAACATCATGTAAGTGATGACTTCGGTGAAGACGAGGATGACCAACCTCTCAACTATATTTGGTCAATTCAATCACCTCCAATGAATGTACCTGAGTCACACATTCCTTCCTAAGTCACTTGACAGCTTATAGATTTTATCCATGTGTTAGAACATCATAGAATTTCAGAGTCTGCATCCACATTTGCATCCCGCATTCATTATTTACATAGAGAAATTTTTAAGAAAACTAATGAGAATAATTTTAACTACAAGTTAATAGCAGATACTAGAAAAAGATTTAAAACTTTTGATGTTGGTGACGAAGTGATGATTCGGATTCGTTCGGAACGGTTTCCAACTGAATCCATTAAGAAATTGAACATACGTGTTGTAGGCCCATTTACAATTATGCATAAAATCAATAATAATGTCAATGTCGTTGACCTTCCTGAAAGTTTTGGCATAAGTAAGACTTTCAATATCGAGGATCTAATACTCTATGAAGGCCCAAAATTTAACTCTAGAAATTTTCTTATAAATGAGCCTACCCTGCAGCCTACTGGTAAGATTCCCACATTTTCCCCTCTACCTGATACTATTTACCCACTAACAGACAAATTGGATAATGTTTTAGATGATCAGATAATCTCTACTAGAAATGGTGGTATTCATAAGTATTGGTTGAGGTGGAAGAACAAGCCGAAGTCGAATGACACTTGGAGTGATCGTGAAGAGCTCCAGCACTTGGATCCAGATATTTTGGAGCAACATTACAGGATCACTATTTTTGACTCGACTGGGTCGAGCCATCTTCCACCTGAAGAGAATGATATGGACATCGGTTCTGTTTTATTTTTATTTTGAGATTTAGCCATATGTAGTTTATTTGAGAGATTTATTTGAGAGATTTGTTTTAGATTTGTGAGATTTGTTTTAGATTTGTTTGAGATTTGTTTTGAATTTGTTTTGAGCTTATATATATGCCTTGAGAATAATGAGAAGATTTGTTATTCTTGATTAAAAAAATTATTGTGGTGAGTTATTGCTCTTCATCCCTCTTTTTTTGCGAGACAATTGAGAAAATTATTTGGGTTTGTGAGAAATCCTAATACAATATTAGGGTTTGTGATAAACTTTAAAACTATACCCAAATCCTTAAATTAAAAATTTCAAACCATAATCTTCAAAATCACTTATAATCCTAAACCCCTTCTTCTTCATCATTACCTTCCTCTCCCCCTCCCGATCTTCACCCTCACCATCGTCGAACCCCCCACCAGTGCCACCCTCTCCAACCCCTAACCCCTAACTGTTGGATCCTGTAGGCTAAGCAACAAACACTAGAGGGGGGGGGGGGGTGAATAGTGTTAATGAAAATAAACTGCGGAATAAAATTATTTTTCTCGGCACAGTCGACTTAGTGGGGAACCAGTCGACTGATATAGCCAAATAAAGAGAAACTTGAACTCTCGATGCAGTCGACTTATAGATAAGGCAGGCGACTGATGAGACAAAGAGAGTAACTAATACGAGACTGATCAGTCGACTGATACAAGGGTGAGTCGACTGGCCAGACAAGTTTTGCAGAGTTTAATTAAGCAAAAAGTAAATGCAACCACAAGATAACCAATCACAGAGTACACAAGATATATCCTGGTTCGGTCCTCCCGACCTACATCCAGTCCCCAAGCAACCCACTTGAGATTTCCACTATTCTTGAAAAAATACAAGAATACCCTACGGCGTTCAAGACAACAACCTTGTCTAACCCGTAGTCCTTTCTCTCAACCAGAGAAAGCAGACCCACTCTTCAAACAAGAGTGAAAAGACACCGACTCTACAACCAAGAGTCAAAAAAACACTCTCCAACCGAGAGCAAGAGTACAAGAGGAATTTTACAATCAACCTATAGCCTTGTTGTTGTATGTGTTGATGCACGTGGCTAAAGAATTAGGTTGACTTCTATACTCAGTCCAAAGCGAATTCAATACTATACTGGACTGAGTGTAGAGAACCAAAGTATGTGAACTTCAAAGCTTTGTTCTTCACAGAAAATCACTTAAATTTTTCTCAAGAGTGCTCGGGTGTTTTTGTAAGAAATCAAGTAAGTTTTTCTGTTTGAGAAGAAACTCTATATAAAGAGTTTTGAACTTCTGAACGTTGGAAAGCAGTTACATAACTGTCAACCAACGGATCAGACCGTTTGAGTTTAAATAAGTTTGTTTTTGAAAATCAGAAAACGGTCAAAAAGCTCTCGATCAGTCGACTGGGTTGCCATATGAGTCGACTGATCAGAGTTTGAATAATTTTAAACAGTTTCGTACTTATCAGTCGACTGGCATAGGCTTAAGTCGACTGGTACTTAAAAGCTAAAATTCTTCAAACTGTTTTGACTTATTTTGAGGGGTTTTTTAGAGACACACATTATGAAATTGTTAAGTGTGTGTGTGTGTGTTGACAAGGCTTTACATCAGACTAAAGACTCAACAGGAAAGTACATTACAATATTTACAAAACACAACAATATAACACATTTGAGCTTGAAGTCTTGAGTCTTGAGTTGAATTGAGTCTTTTGATCCTTGTTTTGAGTAAAGTCTTGATCCTTGTCTTGAGCTGTATCCTTGAGAGCTTGTGCATTTGTTCAGCTAGAATTGTCTTTTGATATGTACACTGTATTGTTAGCTGTATAATATAAACACATGTTGCACTGTGTTGTGATCATCAAAATCAAGAATCAACATTCTCCCCCTTTTTGATGATGACAACACAATAGCTGATAATAACAGATAATATGTATATAGGCACAGTAAGGATATGCTCCCCCTATTAAAAACAGAATGCATTTTCTTAAAACAAGTATCAGTCGACTGTGTCAACTGGCAGGCGACTGATCAGAAGGTTTATAAAGAAACATAGTAAGTACATATACAGTAGCAGAAGTTTAGTAGCAGTCGACTTAAATCGTTGGAGCAGTCGACTGACCAGAGATTTTCAACAGCCAAAAATAAAACAGATAAGAATCACAAAAACGCAGATAATAATCAAGCATAAATAGCATAAATAGAACTCAGATATCTCTGCATTTTCTTAAAACAAGTATCAGTCGACTGTGTCAACTGGCAGGCGACTGATCAGAAGGTTTATAAAGAAACACAGTAAGTACATATACAGTAGCAGAAGTTTAGTAGCAGTCGACTTAAATCGTTGGAGCAGTCGACTGACCAGAGATTTTCAACAGCCAAAAATAAAACAGATAAGAATCACAAAAACGCAGATAATAATCAAGCATAAATAGCATAAATAGAACTCAGATATCTCTCCCCCTTTGTTATCATCAAAAAGCACAAAATAACCATCTGTTTCATAGAAAAGAGACTAATAGAAAGTTGCATACAGAAATGAGTCCATTAAAAAGTACATAAAAAAGAATAAAAATCTTCAATCGTCTTCATCCGAGTCTTCATCGTCACCATGAGAAGGAGGATGAAATTGAGAGGTGAAGAGATTGGTGAGGTTGTCAATCTTGGTATCAATGTGGTGGAGTTGGGAATCAAAGGAATCAAGTCTGGAATCAAGGGTGTGAAGATGTGTATCCACAGTTGCTGAATGTTTCATAAGATAGTTGACACATTCATACATGGTACGTGGATCATCATAGTTGGCGTTGGGAAGAGATGAACTAGATGAGGCAGAAGGTCTAGCAGAAGAACCTAAAGGTGCCTGAGAAGGAGGTGGAGAGCTAGGAGGGTTATCAACAAGCTTCATACGTGCGAGGCTAGCACGATCAAAACAATCAAAACGAGAAACAACATTGGTCTCGGAATCGAGGTCAACTCCAAAAGCAAGAAAGACTCTAGTGAGAAAACCACCAAAAGGTAGAAAGTGAGTGTGATGCTGAAGTTGAGAAAAAATGACATGACCCCAATTGATATCAATTTTACCAAAAATTGCATACACAGCTTTTTGTAGTTCTAGAGAATAGTGGTCATAACTACCCTTTTTGGGAAGGATGTTATAGGCTAATATTCTAGCTACAAGCTTTGCAATTGGATGAATATTTTTGCTTGTCATTGGAGGGCCATGAGGAGGTAAAAAGATTTTAGACAAAATGGAGGCATTATCTAAAACAATGTCATCAAGAAATATACCTCCGTCATCAATTCCTAAAATTTCATTTATCCTAGACGGTGTGAGTGTCATTTTGACATTCTTTACAGACGAACGGATAAGAACATTCCCATTGGGTTTTTGAACAACTATCATATTGGTGTAAAACAAATAGATTAGTTGGGGATAATAATTGGGTTGGTTTGCTAAAGAGAGAAAATCATAAAGACTGCTATTTTGAAATAAAGGAATGAGATTGAAAGGGGCAAGATCATTAAAGTTGACAAATCTTCCAGGGAAGATGGCAATGGTACAAATGAGGTACCATTGGTCAATAAGATCTGGACTCAATAAATATTGAGTGTAGTCTTGAGACGAAGAGCTACCCTCATGAGTCCGCTTAGATCTTTTGGGTGCCATTAGAGAGAGACAGGGATAGAGATTTTACCAAAGAAAAAAACGAAAGACCAGAACAGAGGCGAGCACCAGCAACGAATTTGAGTCGACTTACTCTTTCTTCAAAAACTAGGGTTTTGAAATTGGGGTAAAATAGGAGATCGGTAAGAGTAAGAAAGAGGGGCAGGTAAAGGGGTTTTTAACAGAGAATAGACGGCTCAGATTAAAGGGAAATGAAATCAACGGTCAGATAGGGTTGTCACTGGTGAGATAGAGAAAAGTTTTTATCTCAAAAGTTGTGATGAATAGTCGCTGAAGACAGATTGATCTTGCGATAGTCGACTGGTATGATATATCAGTCGACTGAGTCGAGAAGAAAATAACATTTTATATCTGCTGACCAGTCGACTGGATTGATCATCAGTCGACTTAGTAGAGAGCAAAATACGTATATATAATAATTCAGTACAGTCGACTGATTCAAAACACAGTCGACTTAACAGAGTGATTTTTAACAAATATCAATAAAATCACAAATTCCAAGTTCTCTTCTTAACTTGATAAAAGTATCTTCTTTAAGGGGCTTGGTAAATATATCTGCTACTTGTTGATCAGTAGAGATAAAGTCTAAAGATATATCTCCTTTTAAAACATGATCACGTAGAAAATGATGTCGAATATCAATATGTTTCGTACGTGAATGTTGAATCGGATTTTTAGATAGATTAATTGCACTGGTATTATCACACATAATTGAGGGTTTCTCAAATGAAATACCATAATCTAACAAAGTTTGTTTCATCCATAAAATTTGAGCGCATGCCAAACTTGCAGCAATATATTCAGCTTCTGTGGTTGATAGGGATACAGAATTTTGCTTTTTACTGCACCAAGATACTAGGGAATGTCCCAAAAAGTGACATGTACCACTAGTACTCTTGCGATCAGTTTTGCTTCCAGCAAAATCGGCATCGCTATAAGACAAAAGTTGAAAAATATCGGTGCGTGGATAAAATAAACCATATTCAGATGTGCCTTTAATATATCTTAAAATTCGTTTTACTGCTTTTAAATGAGATTCTTTAGGACTAGATTGATATCTAGCACATAAACATACGCTGAACATAATATCTGGTCTACTTGCAGTAATATATAAGAGTGAACCAATCATACCTCGATAGAGTTTTTGATCAACACTCTTACCTAATAAATCTTTGTCAAGAGTAGTAGTAGTAGCCATAGGTGTGGATTTACTACTAGTACTATCCATGTGAAAACGTTTGAGTAATTCCTTTGCATATTTGCCTTGATTGATAAATATGCCATTTGAAGATTGTTTAATTTGCAATCCAAGGAAATAATTGAGTTCACCCATGTGACTCATCTCAAATTCATTTTTCATGGTATTAGCAAATTCTTGACATAGATTATTATTAGTAGAACCAAAAATTATATCATCAACATATATTTGTATGATTAAGATATCATTCTTAACTCTTTTGATAAACAAAGTAGTGTCTACTTTACCTATTTCAAATCCTGTTTCTAAAAGAAAAGTTTTCAGACGATCATACCAAGCACGAGGTGCTTGTTTAAGACCGTATAAAGCCTTTTTCAATTTATAAACATGATCTGGAAATTGTTCATGTTCAAAACCTGGTGGTTGTTTAACATAAACATTTTCTTTAATAAACCCATTAAGAAAGGCACTTTTCACATCCATTTGATAAAGTATAAAATTCATAAAACAAGCAAAAGATAATAAAATACGAATAGATTCTAGTCTAGCAACAGGAGCATATGTTTCATCAAAATCGATACCTTCTTCTTGATTATATCCTTGGGCAACTAATCTAGCCTTGTTCCTTACAACTTGTCCTGATTCATCTAACTTATTCTTGAATACCCATTTGGTACCAATGATAGTCTGATCAGGAGGTCTAGGAACTAAATCCCATACATCATTCCTTATAAATTGGTTTAGTTCATCTTGCATGGCATTCATCCAATATTCATTCTCACAAGCTTCTTGTATATTTTTCGGTTTAAAATCCGACAAGAATGCTGTATGAGAGATCATATTAATATGTGAACGTGTCTGAATACCATGGGAGATGTCACCAATTATTAAGTCATGAGGATGATTTTTAACTTCAACAAATGACTTTGGTAAAGTTGAAGATATCACAATCGGATCAGTCGACTTGACTTGTTCTTCAGTCGACTGCTTTACGTCAGTCGACTGGGAGACCTTATCAGTCGACTTATCAGATAGATTAGTTTGCTCTATGGATTTAATCACATTATCTAAAGGTGATAAATCAGTTTCATCATCTTTATTTAATGTTGATGAAGGTAGGGATTCATCGAATGTAACATGCATTGATTCTTCAATAGTCATAGTAGACTTATTGAAAATTCTATATGCTTTACTCCTATTTGAGTATCCTAAAAAGATACCCTCATTAGATCTAGGATCAAATTTGTCTAGATTATCTTTTGTGTTTAGAATAAAACACTTACAACCAAATGTTTTAAAGTAAGAGACTTTAGGAATTTTATTAAAAAATAACTCGTAACAAGTCTTCTTTAGTTTAGGTCTTAGAAGAATTCTATTCAAAACATAACAAGCTGTAGCAACAGCTTCAGCCCAAAAATGCTTTGGTAGATTGCTTTCAATAAGCATAGTACGTGCGCATTCTTACAAAGTCCTATTCTTTCTTTCAACCACACCATTTTGTGGTGAAGCTCTAGGAAATGCAAATGCATGTGTTATACCATTCTTGTTGCAATATTCTGTAAATGTTTCATTTTCAAATTCTCCACCATGATCACTTCTAATAGTGACTATGGTTAGAGATCTTTGATTTTGAACACGTTTACAAAAATGTGCAAATTCTTCAAAAGCATCATTTTTATGTTTTAAAAAGAATGTCCAAGTGAATCTTGAAAAATCATCTACTAAAACAAACACATATCTGCTTTTATTTAAAGAAGCAACTCTAGTAGGGCCAAATAAGTCCATATGAATTAATTCAAGTGGTCTACTAGTAGAGATTACGTCTTTTGTTTTAAAAGTGGATTTGATTTGTTTTCCTAGTTGACATGCATCACATAACTTATCCTTTTTAAAGGATAATTTTGGCAGTCCTTTAACTAGGTTATATTTAGATAATTTTGAGAGATTTTTCATGTTCACATGTCCAAATCTTCTATGCCATAACCAAGATTCATTGTTAGAGGCTATCAAACAAAAATCATTTGAAAAATCAATTGCATTCAAACATAATTCATAAATATTGTTTTTGCGACAACCTTGAAAAATAACATTTTCCATAGTAGAATCATAAATTAAGCATGCATCTTTTTCAAAAACTATTTTATAACCTTTATCACACAATTGACTAATACTTAAGAGATTATGCTTTAAACCATTAACTAAAAGCACATTTTCTATAATAGGGTTAGATATTTTACCGACCATGCCAATACCGATGACTTTGCCTTTGTTGTTATCTCCAAAGGTGACGGTTCCTCCATCTATATTCTGAATGGTGGATAGTAAGTTGGCATGCCCTGTCATGTGTTTTGAACATCCGCTGTCTAATATCCAGCGTTCTTTCTTGGGTACCTATAAAACATTTGAGGTAAATATGGTACCCTTTTTATTGGGTCCAAAACATATTAGTTTGGGGGAAACCAAACCCATGAAGAGTTTGATCTTCCTCCATAAGCAGTAATATAATTGGTAGAAGTACATACATTCAGTATATAAGAATTGATATAAGCAATTCTATCATTCTGATTAAGATTGACTGGAACCCATACTAGTTTGTTCTGTCCAGTCGACTTACCAGTGTTCCTCAGTCGACTGTTGGTATGTATCAGTCGACTGGTAGATGCACTAGGTCGACTTATAAGAGATTTTGATCTCGTGGAATAAGATCCACTTTCTCTGGACAGACGACTGGTGGTATGGTTCAGTCGACTTAACCGAACGTTAGTATCACTTTTATCACTGAATTTAACAACCTTTGGTTTTGCAAAGAAATCATATAACTTGTGTGTAACACTAGAAATAGATGCTGACTTAGTCTTACTAGTGTTTAAAACAGGAGATTCTTTTATAGAAGATTTCTTGAAACCAAGTCCAAATTTATGACTAGATGCAACTTGATGATGAAGCATATCGTTTAAATTCTCTTTGCCTTTGTTAAACTTAGATACATTCTTTGAAATCTCTTCATAATTCTTTTTGAGAGTTTCAAGATCAGTATCTAGACTTGCAAGGCGAGAATTTAAGGATTTTACTTCCTTATCAAGGTTAAGATTTTCTTGATTAAGTGTTTGATTCACTTTCTCAAGATTCTTAACTCTAATCTTTTCTTTCTTTAACTCTTGAAATATTTCATTAAATGCATCAAGAAGATCTTCGGAATCATAATCATTACTTACATGCTCTTGTTGTGCAGCCATAAAACACACATTTGCCACTTCGTTATTCTCATCCGTTTCTTCTTCGGAAGATGAATCGCTATCATCCCATGTGGCTTGATACGCCTTTTTGTTCTTGGCAAATTTGTTCTTTGAATATTTGTCTTTCTTAAAGTTGGATGTTTTTCCCTTGTTCTTTGCATTTTCTAAGGGACAGTCCTTCTTCATGTGACCTATTTTATTGCACCTGAAACATGTAGGAGGGTCATTAGAATCTTTACTCTGAGAATGAAACTTACCCTTCTTTAAGAACTTCTTGAATCTCCGAGTGAACATTGCTATTTCTTCTTCATCTTCTTCCTCATCTTCTGAGTCAGTCATGGCTTTAAAAGCCAATGATTTCTTCTTTGCTTGATGTGATTCAGTATCTTTCTTTCGATCTTCAAGTTGGACCTCATATGCCATGAGATTACCAACAAGATTTTCGAGAGTAAGTGTTGACAAGTCATTTGCCTCTTCTATTGCTGTGGTTTTCTTCTCCCATTCTGGAGTGAGTGCTCGTAGAACTTTTCTGACCATCTCTGCTTGGGTATAAATCTTTCCAAGTGCCACAAGAGAGTTTGTGATGTCTGTGAATCTTGTAATCATTTCAGACACAGTCTCATTGTCCTTCATTCGGAACATTTCAAACCTGTGGACAAGAACAGAAATTTTAGATTCTTTTACTTTATTCGTTCCTTCATGTGTTACCTCGAGTGTATGCCAAATTTGATATGCGGTTGTAGCATTGGATACACGGTTGAATTCTTCCTTCGTCAGTGCACAAAATAAAGCATTCATTGCTTTGGCATTGTTCATAGTCTGACTCTTTTGATCATCATTCCATTGTGCATATGGAATGGTAGGGGCAGTGTATTCCGTCTCTGTCATTTGCCATATCTCGTAGTTGATTGATTGGAGATAGATTCGCATTCGGCACTTCCGATAGTTGTAGTTCGTTCCATCAAATAGTGGTGGCCGTTGTGTAGATTGGCCTTCATGGTACTGATTAGTATTTGATGTAGTTGCCATTGCCTGTAACCTTGCTCTGATACCAAGTGTTGGATCCTGTAGGCTAAGCAACAAACACTAGAGGGGGGGGTGAATAGTGTTAATGAAAATAAACTGCGGAATAAAATTATTTTTCTCGGCACAGTCGACTTAGTGGGGAACCAGTCGACTGATATAGCCAAATAAAGAGAAACTTGAACTCTCGATGCAGTCGACTTATAGATAAGGCAGGCGACTGATGAGACAAAGAGAGTAACTAATACGAGACTGATCAGTCGACTGATACAAGGGTGAGTCGACTGGCCAGACAAGTTTTGCAGAGTTTAATTAAGCAAAAAGTAAATGCAACCACAAGATAACCAATCACAGAGTACACAAGATATATCCTGGTTCGGTCCTCCCGACCTACATCCAGTCCCCAAGCAACCCACTTGAGATTTCCACTATTCTTGAAAAAATACAAGAATACCCTACGGCGTTCAAGACAACAACCTTGTCTAACCCGTAGTCCTTTCTCTCAACCAGAGAAAGCAGACCCACTCTTCAAACAAGAGTGAAAAGACACCGACTCTACAACCAAGAGTCAAAAAAACACTCTCCAACCGAGAGCAAGAGTACAAGAGGAATTTTACAATCAACCTATAGCCTTGTTGTTGTATGTGTTGATGCACGTGGCTAAAGAATTAGGTTGACTTCTATACTCAGTCCAAAGCGAATTCAATGCTATACTGGACTGAGTGTAGAGAACCAAAGTATGTGAACTTCAAAGCTTTGTTCTTCACAGAAAATCACTTAAATTTTTCTCAAGAGTGCTCGGGTGTTTTTGTAAGAAATCAAGTAAGTTTTTCTGTTTGAGAAGAAACTCTATATAAAGAGTTTTGAACTTCTGAATGTTGGAAAGCAGTTACATAACTGTCAACCAACGGATCAGACCATTTGAGTTTAAATAAGTTTGTTTTTGAAAATCAGAAAACGGTCAAAAAGCTCTCGATCAGTCGACTGGGTTGCCATATGAGTCGACTGATCAGAGTTTGAATAATTTTAAACAGTTTCGTACTTATCAGTCGACTGGCATAGGCTTAAGTCGACTGGTACTTAAAAGCTAAAATTCTTCAAACTGTTTTGACTTATTTTGAGGGGTTTTTTAGAGACACACATTATAAAATTGTTAAGTGTGTGTGTGTGTGTTGACAAGGCTTTACATCAGACTAAAGACTCAACAGGAAAGTACATTACAATGTTTACAAAACACAACAATATAACACATTTGAGCTTGAAGTCTTGAGTCTTGAGTTGAATTGAGTCTTTTGATCCTTGTTTTGAGTAAAGTCTTGATCCTTGTCTTGAGCTGTATCCTTGAGAGCTTGTGCATTTGTTCAGCTAGAATTGTCTTTTGATATGTACACTGTATTGTTAGCTGTATAATATAAACACATGTTGCACTGTGTTGTGATCATCAAAATCAAGAATCAACACTAACGTCCTTCTGCCTCCCTCAGCCCTGCGCACCACCATCCCCTCTCTCGTCGATCGCGACCTCTTCACAACCCCGACGTCTTACAACCGACCACCCTGCAGCACCCATTGACTTCACTCCCGAGCGCCACCCTCCGCGCTCTGCTATCGCCCTCACATCCTGCACAACCACCGACTGCCGTCGTCGTTGCCGTCCTCCCTCTTTCCCTGCATCCCTCCTCGACCGCTGTCTTCGCCAACCACCACCCGAAGTCTACTGCAGCACCCTCGCCGCTGCCAATATCGTCGTCCACAACCACCACCGCAGCCTGCAAACTCGCCATTGACCGCCGAAGTCCCCTTGCTGCTGCTGACCCCCATCAGTACACTGATGTCTGTGACCTCTCTCTCTATGGTAGCGATCCTTTCCATCGAATCCTAGTAACTTCATTCCACGTTTCCATTATTTGTGATTTATCTTTCGTCTATAAATATTGAGATTGAGTGCTTCTACTTTCTAATTAGGGTACGAATCGTTATTAAATATCTTACTTGCTACTCACACTTAGGTGTAATTGTTAATTATTATGCATGAACTTTTAATTGGGCTTGTTAAACTATTTCATATCTTGAAAATCCATCAAACCAATTGATGGTTATATTTTCTAACTTAATCAGCATTACGTGTTGGTAAACTTAATCTTTTAATATTCTTGGAAATTCTCTATTTAGGGTTAAGTTTACATCATGATCTGTGCATATTTAGTTCTTCAACTATGATTTGTCACTTGTCAATTAATTTTATATTAAATGCTTAATTATAAGTTGAAGAAATAAAAGAAAACCATAGACAAAGTGAGTAACGATGTAGCTCTAGCTAAGACCCTATTTATGTTGGTGTATGCCCTAGAGGCCAATTATATATTGACATTACTAGTTTATATTATATCATGACATTTATTTCATATTTAGGCATTTCATTTATTGTATTATTTATTATGAATTAAATGAACATAATGAAGTCCTTAGAATAGTAAGTTCAATGTCATGGGATATCAAATGCATGACTTGATTATGAGATCCTGTTGGCTGAAATCTGAATACTGTTCTTAAATGTTCCTAGTCAAGTATTATTGCGAATTAGAATAACGATAATACATAGAGACTAGTGTATGCGTAGACTGACAATCATTCTCACAGGTCATGGATATGAGATATCAAGTCTTCACATGGGTACATATTAGAATAATAATGTACTCGACTGACCCACTATGAGAATCCTGCATGGATCGTTACATGAGTGTCATAAGGAGTTCTCACAGTGATCATGGTGTACGTAGTCTTTTGACTTGAAGTCACTACGGTTCCCTACATGAGAAGTTATATATTTTAATGTCGTCAAATATTGCCTGTAATAAGGTTATTATAAAGTCGACTATTGGATATACTACAAATCATGCGGAGGGATGTGACTTAGATATGATTTATCCCTCTTACATAATATGAGCAATATCTACGTGTCCCTTGATTGAATGAGACTGCAAAATGCATGATCATGCTCAAATGAGTCAATATGAGATATTGATCTCATTTGTTTTAGTAAGTCTACTCGGACATCAAGAAACCAAAGATTGAACTATACAAGGGTGACATGCTCTATCCATTGTGGTCAATTAAAATATCTGGACAAAGGACTAGACTACATGGTATTATTGGTCACAGATAGATTATGTCAAATTACTGACATTCTCGCTACTTGAGCAGCAATAATGTATTGTTAGATACTGCTCACTGTTTGTAACACTAAAATAGAATTTTAGTATTACTGTCAACGTAATGGGAATCTACAGGGTCACACACTTAGAATGGATCGAAATTGAGATTTAAATTCATGAGATGAATTTAATTAGGGATCCAAGTTAGACTTAGACTCCTAGCATTGGTTGGACTTTTAATTAGATTAAATGGGTCGACTAAAATTCAAAGGCCCACACACGAATCTAACCCAGGTTAGATTGTGAGCCCAACAACCTCATTATTCTCTTAGGGTTGCTTTTCTGCACCTATATATATGATATGTATCTGTGGAAAAGACACACGTGAAAAAACCTAGCCATCACAGAAAGTAAGAGAGAGATATCCTGAGGAGGAACATCTCCTTCTCACAACTAGCACCGTGGTTTGAGGGAGAGCCGTTTCTCGTTCCGTTCATTGAATACCGTAGAGGCTGTGATCGGCATACTGTAGAGGCAGCAGATCAATCTTTAAGGTATAACTCCTAAACGCGATTTATGGTTTTCGTATGGATCCATGGCTAGATTTCGATAATTTTGTAATTTTTTCGTTGTATATTTAATCTGTGATTGCCTTCGAAACCTAACAGTTTATAACCATAGCAAGGAATCATGTAAGTTATCTATGCATATTTAGTTCATCACAGGTGATTTTTAACTTGTCCCCTTAATTTCAAATTAAGGCATAATCATAGGTTGAAGGATTAAAACTAGACCATAGACAGATTGATTAATGATGTATCCTTTGCAAAGATTCTGTATATAACCATAGCAAGAAATCATGTAAGGGATACTCATGATTTTCCTATGCTGATGAATTTGATATCGTGAAATTTATCTTGATTAAATATTACTTTGTTGCATTTTCAAAATTCTCTTGATCCTTTAAAAGCTTCAGTTGCGCAAGAGATATGAACTTGGCAGCCAGCCAATTTCCTGGCAAGTTCTTGTTTAGGTCCATCTAAAGGGCTACTGTGTTACTACTTACCTCTCATACTAATTAAGTCAATAGAACTTTGCAACCTTCTGGACAGATATGAACTTGGTATCTACTGAAAAAAGAAGTTGCAACAGAAGAAGTTTTCGTGGAATGTTTATTAAAGAGAAATTTTACAGTCGTTTAAAGCTATAATCTGTCATTAGCTATGTACGTCAGGTTAATGTATAACCATTTCAAAGATTATGTTCTGAAGCTTCGGCGATGAAACAGTACTGAAGCCTGAAGAGAATCAGAGATATAAACATCATGCATGATCACCAAAATATTTCAACATGTTTGATTTCTTATCCAACTTTGTTTTATACATAAATGACAAAGCACTTCGGCCAATAATATTGACCAATATAACCTTACTCAGGCCTACCTTGTTAGAAAATCCATTACAGGAGGTATGTTCACCTTGATAGACTAGTGAATAAGCCTGAGATTACGTTGACCCAGTCTAGAGTTTAAACTCAACTCAACTTTATATCCAATCATCTGTGTACTGTATTTAGAGCAAAGGAAATATAATCACACAGTAGGGATAAAGTGGGAGAGAAAACCACACATAATGTTTGAAATTAAGAACTGATTAGGTCACATCAAGCAGACGAAAGTATGAAGTCAAAGCTCTAATACCACTAGTAAGAAATTCAATTAGTACTCGCATCTTCCCACTATACCAGTTTCTTTCTATACACTAAGCATACTATCTACAAATGGGAATCCATTATCATTAGTTCTAAGGATTTTTTTTTAAAAACCCACAAGTGGCATGCAGATTGACTTACTGTATCAATATAATAAATAATAATTGGGCTGTTAGTGATTAAAAGTGAACTATGCATCCAATTCAAAAGAAAATCACCACTAGATAAGAAATAGACCAAGTATTGCTATGCTACCTCAGGATTCAATTCAATGTTGACACCTAAAGCCTCCAACACATCCGCACTTCCACATGCAGAAGAGCTAGAACGGTTCCCTTGCTGCAAGAACCATGAATTTATCATCAATTTTTGACAATCCTATCGTATAATTTCAGCAAACAAATTCACTATCAAAAACAATTCTGTGAAATTTTACCTTTGCAACTCTTTCCCCAGCTGCTGCCGTCAAAATAGCCGCTGCAGTTGAAATGTTTACACTGTTTGCCCCGTCGCCTCCAGTTCCAACAATGTCAACCACATCTGATAAACCCTCAACCTTCCTACAATGCTTGATCATTACCCTTGCCAATCCTACTGTCACGCCCCGCTTCCAAAATACGGGAATACGAATCCATGACTGAGGCCCAGCGAATAATGCGAATACGCCAATCATAAGCTGTACAGGTAACTGAACAACAAAATAACAAAACAAACCACGCATGCATATAAAATCACAATATGATAACAAGAGTACATGACATAGTACTTGACATAACCGACAGCTGGAAAAATACAAAGTAGTCACGGGTCAAAACACGCCCGGAATACAATAAAGAGTACATGAATAAAACATGAACTGAAATAACATGAAAATAAACAAGACTAAAACACTTGATCAGCAACACCTTCTGGTAACTCTCCATCCGGTCCTGCAACTACATTGTTACAAAAAGAAGAAACACGAAGATACCTGTTAATGCAAGTCACGGGCTGCAAGCGGTACAAGCTAAGGGGACAAGTACAAAAACGAAACAAGAAGCAGGAAAAATATCATAGAGTCAAAAATCATATAATAGGAGAAATACAACATGTAAACAGGATCATAAATAAGACATCATGAAACAAGTGGTATGCATGTAAACAAGTAAACAAATCAATAGGAACATGTAACATGTAAACAAGTAAGCAAGTCAACAGGAACATATAACATGTAATTGGATCATGCTAATGCACGTGTTAATTTAATATCTTTTATTAACCTAACTAGTGCAGCAATCATGCGTCCCATACCACATGTTTGATACACGCAATCAAGTGAACGTTTAGACTAGTGGTAAATTCTATAGGTCACGTACTCGGGAAAGCATGTCAATTGTATCTTGTATCGAGATACGTGCAATGTGGAACTGTAGAGTGTGAACTTGTAACGTGAACATGTAAACTTTTAATTCGCAAACTTGCAACTTGTAAACTTGCAACTTGCATTGGGAAACCACGAGCTCCCGTCCAAGTACGCTCTTCTATATTGCCCACTACTAAATCTTTTTCCTTATACCCCGACTTGTTAATTTTTTTTATTATATCAACAATAACAAGATATCATATTAAACTACTATCACGGGTAAAACAATCATGCACATAATCATGTATAATCCTAAGAGTACATATGTGTGTATCAATCGTGTTCATGTAATGCATGTGGCAACAAAGTATTCGCGATCATGGACGAATACGGAATCAACGGATTATGCATAGCAACAGTTTTCAATTCGACCGATGAATACGAATTAGAGTCAAAGAATATACTTGCGATATTTTTCAAAGAAGCTTGTACGAGAACAAACGAGTTGTACAAGATGATACTTTCCTGTTAACTCACGACGATAATACCGAATACAAGAATAACAGGATTAAAATTCCGAACAGCGAAATACGTGCAAGCCACTTGCAAAACCAAAGCACAACAACACTCCAACATCACACAACAACAACACCAAACTCCACTTCTCCACAACAGCAACACACAACCTAAACCTCTTCACAAACACCAAACAGGATCCCCACAGAACACCAAACAGCAACAATCTAATTCAATCCCTGTTCTCCTTCTTCCCAAAATACCAGAGAGAGAAATAGAGAGAGAGAGAGATGGCGGGAGAGAGAGAGCTGCGACTGCGGAGCGATGGTGGGAGGTAGGGAACGGCGACGGGGTCTGGCGACGATGCGACGAGGGCGGTAGGCGATGAAGAGGAGTGGGCGGCATGACTGAAGGCGACGGGGACTCGGCAATGGCTGGCGGTGGTCGGAGATGCGACGATGAGGAAGAGAGGGAAGAGCAGCGATGGGTTCTCGAGGTTCTTCGATGGATGTGGTCGAGCGGCAGGGCAGGGCGGTCGACTGGGGGCATTGAGAGAGTGCAGCGGATGGCGGGGACGATGACAAGGGCTCAATTGTAACCCCTATTTTCGATTGTGCGGATTTTCCTGCATTTTTGTAATGTTCTCTTTCTATTTTAATGCATTTTGGGTCTTGGGCTTGTTGTGGACCTTCTGTTGCAATTTATTATCCTTGTATTATTGTTATTATTATTTTTATCTTTGTTATCTTGTTAGCCCAATTCATTTTCAAGCCCATATTTATATCTACCCAAAACCCCTCCCCTTAATGGATATTAAACCCAATCCTAGTCTACCCAAACCCAGATACTCCTAACAACTAAACCAGATATTCTTCCCACAATCCCCCGTATCCCCTAACCTCCCACATTTCACTCTTCTTATTTTATTATTAAATATCATCTCCTTCTTCCACTCTCCCAAAAAATCAGAACTACCCAAAAACCAACTCCTCATCTTCCAACTCCTCTTCACTGCACAACCCTAAACCTACCCCCCACATTCATTGTTCTACCCCCACAACCTACTGTGCAACCACCCTCCTCCAATTCTCCCGCTCTCACTCCTTCCTTCTCCATTTCGCCTTCACCCAAAAACCGAACCAAATCCAATTGCCCAACCTCCTGTCCACACACTGTCACCCCATCGACCTCTCACCATCATCCCCTCGTTAACCTAGCCCCGTCCTCATCCCCTGTCCCCTTGCCGAAGCCTCGCTCGAACCCATCGCCATCCACCGAAACCCATCAACCCATTTCGACTGCACTTCGAACTCCCACCGTCGCCTCTCCCAACCACCCCAGATCATCTCCTCCACCCTTGCCGAGAAACCCCCATTGCATCACCATCGCCGTCCAAGCCCGAAGATCCGCCATTCTCGCCCCTCAGTTTTTTATGCGAAACAAAGCACCATTGGCGCTCGCGACCAGGTACCACCTTCCACCGTCGCTTTGCCATCGCAGCGACCTTCAGTCGCACCGCCCACGCCACTGTCCCCAGTCGCCGCCCATGCCACTATCCCCAGTCATCGCCACTCACTCTCCCGCGCTCCCTCTCAGTCGAATTGAGGAAGAAGGAGAAGGCTGATTGGTCGAATTTGGTGTTTGGCATTTTGGCACAGTAGATCCCCTGTTTGGTGTTCTGACTTACTGGATCTAGACTTGGTGCTTGCTGTTGTGTCGATCTGGTATGGGGATAATTGCCGAGAGCTGCTGTGTTGTTTGCTTGCTTGGGTTTTCTCTCACGTATTACGCACGTGCTTTTGGGATTGCTCCCCGAGATTCTGATCCCGTTATTTCTTATTCGTATTCGAATCCTCGACAAAAAGGCAAGTCCACTTGAACTTATTTAATTTTCTAGTTCAAGCTTATTCACCTCCCGCAAGTAGTTACTTTCAATTATCTTAAATTTGCCTTATATCCTTTCCGTTGGGAGTATCGAAGGTTTACACGAGCTAACCCAACATACTTTTGGCATTATATTATTATCCATTGACTCAAATCCAAGCCTATATACACACATGACATGAATAAAATGACTAGAAATTGTATATGAGGAAAATATATTGTGATCGAATACATTGATTGATTGAGATCTTGTGACTTGAACTATGACATGATAAATTGACTTGTACACTGTAAAATCCAATCTAATTGCTGTACATTAGTGAAATAAATTTCATGATACAATAACGTATTGATTATCGACTTTGATGAACATGTATGTGATGATTTTTATGAATTCCTGCTGCCTGTACTAATTTGCACAGAGGGTTCGACCCTGTTGCCATGGGAATTAACACACAAAATACAAAAGAGAGTTTTAGCTTACTGAGTCTAGTTTCCAACCCAATTGACGAATCCTGATTTCGAGCTGTGAGAAATCACATTTTTAGTCTCTGCTGGTCTGCACTTTTCAGATCGCAGAATTAATGTAACACCGACACCATTATCAGTAAAACACCATTTTAACAGTATTAGAATGCCATGAAAATCTCCAGAAACTTTATAAACATGCTTAGGGTTCATCTCTAATTTTTGTAGATTTTTATAGTGATTTTATACCATGTTTCCACCCATTAAATGTTGACATTAAGTTGCTGCCAGAACAGCTAAACTGCAAAGAATAAGATTTTGGCCTAGCTACAGTCAAAATTAACAGAAACTTACTGAATATAAATTGTAGCCCTAAGTGTCTAGTTGCTGATAACATCCTGGAACTTCGAATTCCAAACTGTAGCCTATGAGTTATCGCTGTTTTAGTGTTACTGTATCGGCTGTTTAGAGATTCACTACTTCATGTTATTATTGTGCAATGTATCATGTTGCTGCATTCTTATCATTCCCTTGACATCCTTATACAACTTCATAGACATGAATGATTTAATAATAAAATACTAAACAAGCCAGGATTTATAAGGGTTGACTTAGTAGTGGATAGTCTCAGAAAATGTACTCAGTAAGGTCTTATCGTGATATCGTACTGACATGGAAGGAGGAGTATATATTGTGAATTATTGAATTTTAATTGTAAATGATTGTTATTGACACCGAGTACACGCTCTGTAGATCCCACCACTAGGTCTAAAACGAACACTGTTTTGCGTGCACCGAACCTGCGGTATGGGACGCAGTAGTACGTGCACTAGATAGAAGGAACAACATGCTAATAGACCAAGGTTGACACGAATATATTTGATTATGACCGTGGTTTATTAATACCGTTATTTCTTTTGTAAATTGATCTTGATCATATTCCTTCATATACCTTATTCCTTACTCTCTGCTTTCACTACTTGCTGTCCATACTTGCTCTAAGGACATTCTTTTTTCTCCATTCTAGTTAATCCAGCTACAGGTGAACCAGAAGATTTGCCAGAAGGTATTGGCGAGCAGTATTTCTAGGTTAGAGCAGGAGCAGCCTTAGAATAAATTATCTCTTTCTATGTTTTCTTTATCGCATTGTTATCCATTTGATTAAACTTGTATTTCGGGCTTTTTGACCGGTAATTGCTGTTGTTTTCTCAGTATTGGTTATTATGTTGAACTGTTGAATGCTTAATTTCAGTTATTGTTTATGTGATGATATTATCTGCGTGGTTGTGATTATTCTCTTTGCATATTGTTGAGTTGAGACTGGTACAACTTATGAATGATGTTAATATCATTCGCCGGGCCTTCGTCACGGGCTCGTATTCCTGTATTTTGGAAAGCGGGGGGTGATAGGTTTTAGTGGTATCAGAGCCAAGTTTTGGCTAATGTATTAGTCATGATTGGCTAATGTGTTAGTCAGGTTTGGTTCTAGCCAGGTTTAACTCAACAATATGTACACCACACTGATCACATGAACATGTAATAACCAACATAATCTAGATACTCCTCTTACTTGATTCCTATTTGATTCCTTCATATTCAGTTCCTTCATTTCCTAATTGTTTTTTCCCTTCCATTCATTCATATTCATGCAATCTGGATACTAATTATATTTTTCTATGATGCAGACCATGGTTAGGAAGAATATTTCATCTTCCCATTATGGAGATGATCTGCTAGAGAGCCCACTATTGCCAGATAGTGCAGATGCTTAGGGATAGCTCTTCTACCTCCCGGCAGAGGGATGATCGGTCTGAGGACTGAGCTGTGCTTCAAGCACTGCAGCAGATGATGGCACTGCAGCAAGAGCATAACGAGTTGATGAGGGCCAGTTTGGAGACCGTGAACCGGGTTGCTGCGGGACCCGCTCCAGGACAACTGCCATCCCGGCCTGGTACGGCAGCTGATTTCATGAGATTGCACCCAGACAAGTTCTCGGGTATGGAGACTCCACTGGAGACCGAACAGTAGCTGATTTGCACAGAACAGTTACTACAAGCAGCGCGAGTCTCTGACGTAGACCGTGTGGATGTGGTAAGCATCCAGCTGACCGACCTTGCCTGCATTTGGTGGCTGGCAGAAACTGAGAGGTTGGAGAGATCCATTGCATGGACCACCTTTACTGGGAGCTTCATGGTCAAATTCTGCCCCAGTGTTACCAGAGTCGAGATGGAGCAGCAATTCGTTTCGTTGACTCAGGTTCGATAATGTTATTTAATGTTATTTATTGTTACCTACTGTATATGTGACAATATTAATTAAACATTACCTTGGATCAGGGGAATCGATTGGTGGACGAGTATGCCACAGAGTTTGCTTGGCTCAGCCGCTTTGCGCCTGCCATGGTTGCAAATGAGGAAGACTGAGCTTGCAGGTTCTTGTTGGGGTTGCGTTCAGATATTCAGAACCAGTTGGTGGCCCACCGCCGTCGCACTTATGCAAATGTTCTTGATGCTGCAAGGATCCAAGAGCAGGCTCACAAGAGGACCAATGCCATTCAATGGGTGGGACAGTACCCCACCATCGCTCGCTCTGCTGTGGGGCCTACTCGGAGGCCAGTTCCGACCCCACCTGTGAAAGCACTGCTGTATCCACCCGTTGCTCCGACTTGTACCTTCTGCAATAAGGTTGGACACTTGCACAAGGATTGCCACCGATCCAACCGTCTGTGCCTTGTTTGTGGGGGTGTTGACCATATTATGCGGGACTGTCCCAGGAACAGGTCCGTTGCACTAGCTGGAGGCCCAGCTCAGTTTGGGGCACTAATCTGACCTCAGGGGACACCACCTCTTCCACCACAGAGGCATGCCTTCGATCAGCAGAGGATGGCCCCTAGAGGAGGTCAGATGGGAGGCCGTGGTCAGGCCTTTAACCTGACTGCAGCAGAAGCTAAAACGGCTACTAGAGTGGTTGCAGTTATGTTGTTGTAATTGTGTTATTTTATATTCAATTCTTGCATATTTTCTTTCTCCCTTCTGTTTAATTTTTTTGTGCACCCTGCATGCATCTTTTTTTCTTCTTCTTTCTTATTAATTGGATCTTTCTGTTAGGCATCATTCTTGTGCATTCTCTCCCTGCCCATGTGTTGTTCGATTCCGGTGTAACCCATTCATTTATGTCTTCCCGCTTCGTCGATCGTCATCGATTAGCAAGCGATGTCATGCCAGCAGCTTGGGATATCACCACTGGTGGAGGCACTATTGTTTGTTCTAAGGTGTGCAAGCAGAGTCTTCTACTGATTTGTGGCAAGGAATTCGAAGTTGATCTGATTGTGATTAAAAACTCTGGCTTCGACTTTATTCTGGAAATGGATTGACTGGGAGTCACCCATGCAGTGATTGACTGTCGGAAGAAGAAGGTGACCTTCAAGCTTCTTGGGCAACCAGAGTTCGAATTTCATGTGGGTGAGACACCGTCCGGACGTGTCGAGCGCCCAATATCCCCGAAGGCTGGTGCACTTGAGTCATTGTGCACTGATGGTGAAGTTGCACCCGTATTCGTGCGGGACTTTCTTGATGTCTTCCCTGAAATTTGCCCGGAATTCCACCAGATCGAGATGTGGAGTTCAGCATTGAGGTTCAGCCGGGTACGACACCAATCTCGAAGAGCCCGTACTGCATGGTGCCAATTGAATTAGCTGACCTGAAAGTACACATCCAAGAGTTGTCGGACAAGGGCTTTATTAGACCAAGTGTTTCACCTTGGGGAACTCTAGTGTTGTTCACCAACAGGAAGGACGGTAGTCGCAGGCTCTGCATCGACTACCTGGAGCTGAACAATGTCTCGGTGAAGAACAGGTACCCACTGCCAAGAATTGATGATCTGTTCGATCAGCTGGGAGGTGCATCTGTGTTCTCAAAGTTGGACCTTCACTCTGGTTATCATCAGGTCAAGGTAAAGACTGAGGATATTCCGAAGATGGCGTTCCGCACGAGATATGGGCACTACGATTTTTTGGTGATGCCCTTCGGCGTTACCAATGCACCGACAGTATTCATGAGCCTGATGAACATGGTATTTTCACCGTTCTTGGATCAGTTTGTCGTTGTGTTCATAGACGACATCCTAGTGTATTCGCAGAACAAGGAAGATTATGTTGAGCACTTGAGAATTGTCTTCCAGACTCTGAGAGAGAATCAGTTGTACGGGAAGCTCAGCAAGTGTGAATTCTGGCTGAACCGTGTTGCCTTCTTGGGCCACGTTATCTCTGGTGAAGGTGTATCAGTAGATCCGTCGAAGATTTCTGATGTCAAGGATTGGCCAGTGCCGAAGTCAGTCCCAAAAGTACGGAGTTTCCTTGGATTGGCAGGATATTATAGAAATTCGTTTAAGACTTCTCAAAGATTGCAGGACCCTTGACCAACTTGACGAAGGAGCAGAAATTTTTCTGGGATAGTGCCTATGAGGAAGCTTTTGTGGAATTAAAGAACCGGTTGACATCAGCACCTGTGCTGACGATACCGGACAGTTCTTGAGGATTTGTGATTCACTGCGATGCTTTAGGTAGAGGTTTGGGCACAGTTCTGATGCAGAAAGGTAGAGTTGTGGCTTATGCTTCAAGGCAGTTGAGGCCGCATGAAAAGAATTACCCTACCCACGATCTAGAACTTGCAGCCATGATCTTTGCTATAAAATTATATATGCACTATTTACTTGGGGATATCTTTACAGACCACAAGAGTCTCAAATATGTGTTAATGCAGAAGGAGTTGAACATGAGACAAAGAAGATGGTTAGAACTTTGGCGGATTTCGACATCGATTTGCAGTACCACCCGGACAAGGTAAATCTGGTACCCGATGCTCTGAGCAGGAGACCTGCTGCAATGTTTCTGACTAAGCAGAAGGAAGTGTTAGAAGATATGAGGAGGCTGGAATTGGAAGTGATTCTTCCTGGTGCAGTGTCGCAGTGTATGATGTTGCAGTTGCAGTCTTCATTAGTGGAGCAGATCAAGGCAGCTCAGGCAGACGATCGGCAATTGCAGGAATTCTGCAGTGAAGTGGAAGCAGGTCTGAGGTCCGATTTGGTCATTCATTTGGACGGATCGCTCCGTTTTGGCTCCAGGTTGTGTGTTCCCAGAGGTGAAGTCAGGCAGAGACTACTTAAGGAAGCCCATCGGTCTCCGTACTCTATTCACCCAGGAGGTACCAAGATGTACAGGGATTTGAAGCAGCATTTTTGGTGGCATAGCATGAAAAGGGATGTGGCAAGGTTTGTGTCACAATATCTGATCTGCCAGCAAGTGAAGGCGGAACACCAGAGAACCGCTGGACTGTTGCAACCTCTTCCGATTTCGGAATGGAAATGGGAGAATATCACTATGGATTTCGTGACAGAGTTGCCCAGGAGTCCCAAAGGTCATAATGCCATTAGGGTGATAGTTGACCGATTGACGAAGAGTGCTCACTTCATCCCATTTAGAGTGGGTCAGTCTATTTAGAGTCTGGTAGAACGGTATATTCAGGAGGTAGTGAGACTGCATGGTGTTCCCATCAGCATCGTATCCGACCGGGATACGAGATTCAGGTCCCAGTTCTGGGAGAGCCTTCAGAAGAGTTTGGGGAGCAAGTGTTGTGCAATCTAGTCACCTAAATAAATAGACAAACTAGACACAAATTAAAAACCTCGCAAGTGCACGAATCGTTTATAGAAGCGTAGCAATAGCAAGGGTCGATCCCACAGAGATTGTAGACTTTAACTTACTAATCAATAAAAAGAATAAGAATCATAAAGGGTTGGTCTAAAGATCTAAAAGAGATAAAAATATTAAAACTAAATTAGGAAGTGTTGAATCACAAATATTTATGAAGTAGTTGGGTTTAGATTTTCACCAACAGTCAGTAATGCTAAGTCACCTTCTGAACTTCTTCTTATTACTCATGTTTGTTCCCTTCAAGGGCATGGTATCTACTCCTTAAAGTACTGTTTCCCTAAGCCAAGAATTAGGCATGGTATCTACTCTAATCCGTTTCTTTCATTAAGTGTTTAGCATGATATCTACTAAATTGTACTTAAAGAAAACATAAGATCAGTGGAAACGAACAAACACTCAAGGTTCTAGAAATTGGTATCAGATCTAGATCCCTTAAGTTGATTGAACCAGGAACCCCTAAAGATTCCCTTGTTACAAGTTATGAACACGAGATACGGGTCGTCTCAATATGCTCATCTAACAGATTCAGATGGATGATAATGCAAACTTGATATTCTTAAGTTCTGTTCGTCAGTCGACTGGCTCTCACCTCAGTCGACTGCTCTCAGAGCTTTGAGAACAAGTCTGATTACCATCAATCTATACCAATACAATCGGGTTCAATCAATAAGTAAAATAGAAGAATTCAGAAGACTATAGCACTACATAACTACGGCTTCAATCTACCCAACTATGAAGTTTAGTTCCACATAATAATACTTTTATTAATCAACAAGTTCGAATACATGATCAACGTAAAAGAATAGAAGGAAAAGAAATAAACTAATGAAATCCGGCAATGAGGTCGACTGGCTGTCACACAGTCGACTGCCTTCGAATACTTGATCTCTTCTCTCCTTCCTCGATGCTGATAGAATAATGCCCCTGTTGATGACTTGAACGCTCAGAAACTCTTGTGATTCGGTGGTGGGTGTTTTGGAAGATGATGATCAGAAGCTCGGATCCAATAAATAATGCTTTCTTTCTGATATTTATAGAATACGGCCAGAGAATTAGGGTTTTCACTTTTTTTCAGCAAAATCCCTCTTTAATTGATTTGATGACTTATTTCTTTCTTGTTTCTTCTTTCCTTCCTTATCTGTTAACCACGCCTTTTGCTAATTCCCAGTCTCTAGATTTGGTTTGTTGGAAAATTCGCATAAAATCTGGATTCAAATAGATTTGGAATTAGATGCAGGTGTATCTTTGAATATCTTATCTGTTAACTCCGCCGCATACCAGTCGACTGCCTTGGGTGTAAGTCGACTGGTACTCAGACATCTGTAGCTTCACGATTTCTCGGTCAAGTCGACAGGTGTTTGGGGAAGTCGACTGTGCCGAGGCTTAGCAAACTCTCTGTCCAGTCGACTGGCTGAGACGTTAGTCGACTGATCTCTGCTGTAGTCTGTATTGGTTTGGAATCTGCTTTGTTTTGCTGTTATTGGCTGTTTCCTATGGAAAAGAGAAAATAAGAGTTAAATACCACATATAGAGCTTTTAAATGTGCATTTACAATAAGATTATTGCTTCTAAATGTGGATAATAATGTGTTCATCAGCAAGTTGAACTATAGCACAACATTTCACCCCCAGATGGATGGACAGTCCGAAAGGACGATTCAGACACTGGAGGACATGTTGCAATCCTGTGTTCTTCAATTTGGTGGTTCTTGGGAGGATCATTTGCACCTGGTCGAGTTCTCGTATAACAACAGTTATCAGGCGAGTCTCAATGCAGCTCCATTCGGTACTCTACGGTCGCAAATGTAGGTCCCCAGTCTGTTGGGACGACATTGGCAAGAGAAAACTCTTGGGACCAGAGTTGATTATGAAGACAGTTGATGCGGTAGCATAGATCGGAAGTACCTGCAAGCTGCCCAGGATCGGCAGAGGAAATGGGCTGACTGTTGTCGCTGTCCTTTAGAGTTTGAGGCAAGTGACCATGTATTTCTGAAGGTATCACCATGGAAGGGCATCATCTGGTTTGGTGGTGAGGGTAAACTGAGTCCCAGATTCATTGGCCCTTTCGATATCGTGGAGCGTGTGGGCAAGGTAGCTTACAGACTTGCACTATTGCCAGCCTTGTCTGGAGTCCATGACGTATTCCACGTCTCTCAGCTCAGGAAGTATGTCAGGGATGACAGTCATGTGATTGACTACTCAGAGTTGTCCACGAGACCAGAATTATCTTGCGAAGTCCAATCAGTTGCTATTCTGGACAGACATGAGAAAGTGTTAAAGAATGAAGTTATCAAACTTGTTCGTGTCTCCTGGAATCCTCCCTCGCCCGGTGAGTCGACTTCGGAATTGGAGGAGGAAGTCCAGAAGAAGTTCCGTCATCTCTTTGAGTAGTTGTATGTTGTTTTGTTTGTTTTTCTTTTCTCGGGGTGCCTACGATCCACTAGTGTGAATTTCGAGGACGAAATTCTTCTTGTAAGGTGGGTAGGATTTGTAACCCTTATTTTCGATTGGACGGATTTTCCTATATTTTTGTAATGTTCTCTTTCTATTTTAATGCATTTTGGGTCTTGGGCTTGTAGTGGACCTTCTGTTGCAATTTATTATTCATGTATTATTGTTATTATTATTTTTAATCCTTGTTATCTTGTTAGCCCAATTCATTTTAAAGCCCATATTTATATCTACCCAAAACCCATCCCCTTATTGGATATTAAACCTAATCCTAGTCTACCCAAAACCAGATTCTCCTAACAACTAAACCAGATATTCTTCCCACAATCCCCCGAATCCCCTAACCTCCCACATTTCACTCGTCTTATTTTATTATTAAATATCATCTCCTTCTCCCACTCTCCCAAAAAATCAGAACTACCCAAAAACCAACTCCTCATCTTCCAACTCATCTTCACTGCACAACCCTAACCCTACCCCCAATATTCACTGTTCTACCCCCACAGCCTACTGTGCAACCACCCTCCTCCAATTCTCACGCTCTCACTCCTTCCTTCTCCATTTCGCCTTCACCCAAAAACCGAACCAAATCCAATCGCCCAACCTCCTGTCCACACACCGTTACCCCATCGACCTCTCACCGTCAACCCCTCGTCAACCTAGCCCCGTCCTCATCCCCTGTCCCCTTTCTGAAGCCTCGCTCGAACCCATCGCCATCCACCGAAACCCATCAACCCATTTTGACTGCACTTCGAACTCCCACCGTCGCCTCTCCCAACCACCCCCGATCATCTCCTCCATCCTTGCCGAGAGACCCCCATTGCATCATCGTTGTCGTCCAAGCCCGAAGATCCGCCATTCTCGCCCCTCTATTTTTGATGCAAAACAGAGCACCATTGGCGCTCGTGACCAGGTGCCACCTTCCATCGTCGCTCCGCCATCGCAGCGACCTTCAGTCGTGCCACCCACGCAACTATCCCCATTCGCTACCCACACCACTGTCCCCAGTCATCGCCACTCACTCTCCCGCGCTCTTTCTCTCAGTCGAATTGAGGAAGAAAGAGAAGGCTGATTGGTCGGATTTGGAGTTTGGCATTTTGGCACAACGGATCCCCTGTTTGGTGTTCTGACTTACTGGATCTAGACTTGGTGCTTGCTGTTGTGTTGATCTGGTGTGGGGATAATTGCCAGAGCTGCTGTGTTGTTTGCTTACTTGGGTTTTCTCGCACGTATTACACACATGATTTTGGGATCGCTCCTCGGGATTCTGATCCCGTTATTCCTTATTCGTATTCGAATCCTCAACAAAAAGGCAAGTCCACTTGAACTCATTTAATTTTCTAGTTCAAGCTTATTGACCTCCCGCAAGTAGTTCCTTTCAATTATCTTAAATTTGTCTTGTATCCTTTCCATTGGGAGTATCAAAGGTTTACACGAGCTAACCCGATGTACTCTGGGCATCAGATTATTATCCATTGACTCAAACCCAAACCTATATACACACATGACATGAATAAAATGACTAGAACTTGCATATGAGGAAAATATATTGTGATCGAATACATTGATTGATTGAGATCTTGTGACTTGAACTATGACATGATAAATTGACTTGTACACTGTAAAATCCAATCTAATTGCTGTACATTAGTGAAATAAATTTCATGATACAATAACGTATTGATTATTGACTTTGATGAACATGTATGTGATGGTTTTTATGAATTCCTGCTGCCTGTACTGTTTTGCACAGAGATTTTGACCATGTTTCCATAGGAATTAACACACAATACAAAAGAGAGTTTTAGCTTACTGAGTCTAGTTTCCAACCCAATTGACGGATCCTGTTTCCGAGTTACGAGCTGTGAGATATCATATTTTTAGTCTCTGCCGGTCTGCACTTTTCAGATCACAGAATTAATGTAACACCGACACCATTATCAATAAAACACCATGTTAACAGTATTAGAATGCCATTAAAATCTCCATAAACTTTATAGAAATGCTTAGGGTTCATCTCTAATTTTTGTAGATTTTTATAGTGATTTTATACCATGTTTCCACCCATTAAATGTTGACATTAAGTTGCTGCCAGAACAGCTAAACTGCAAAGAATAGGATGTTTGGCCTAGCTACAGTCAAAATTAACAGAAACTTACTGAATATAAATTGTATCCCTAAGTGTCTAGTTGTTGATAACATCCTGGAACTTCGAATTCCGAACTATAGCCTATGAGTTATTGCTATTTTAGTGTTACTGTATCGGCTGTTTACAGATTCACTACTTCATGTTATTATTGTGCAATGCATCATGTTGCTGCATTCTTATCATTCCCTTGAGATCCTTATACACACTTCATGGACATGAATGATTTAATTATAAAATACTAAACAAGCTGGGGTTTATAAGGGTTGACTTAGTAGTGGATAGTCTCAGAAAATGTATTCGGTAAGGCTTTATCGTGATATCGTATTGACACGGAAGGAGGAGTATTGATTGTGAATTATTGAATGTTAATTGTAAATGATTGTTATTGACACCGAGTACATGCTCTATAGATCCCACCACTAGGTCTAAAACAAACACTGTTTTGCATGCACCGAACCTGTGCTATAGGATGCAGTAGTACGTGCACTAGATAGAAGGAACAACATGCTAATAGACCAAGGTTGACACCAATGTTGAAAAAATCGCGCTACGTTAAGCGCTATAGCGCGCTATGTAGCTTAACCCTCCTCCCTGCACTACATAGCGCACGCGTTTAACGCACTACTTGCATAGCGGTGCGCTATACATGTCGCACGCTATAGCACAGCACTATGTAGCATTCCCGCTACGTGCGCTACACGTGATGTTTTTTTTTCTTTCACAGCCCGATGGCCCCTCCCCTCCCAACTTACTTTTTTTTAGGGTTTCAAAACCAAATCAAGTTGTTGGAGCAGAGATCGACAACTGGAGCGGCGAGCGGCTTTGTCAAGTGACTCCGGCGACTAGACCGGCGAAGGCGACGGGTTCAGGTGACGGCTATAGCGACGACCGAAAAGGTATTCATCTTCTGTTGAGTTTCTTTTTCCTCTCATTTGTGCTTTTATTTTATTTCTTTGATTTCGATTTTCTTCTTCTAGACTTTCTTCTTCTCCTGATTTTGCTGATTTGGGTTTTGATTTTGATTTTTGCTGGTTTGGGTTTGCTGATTTGAGTTTTTGAAGAGGAGAGTAGTGTGTTACACAAATAAATTGTGAAGAGGGGAGTAGTTATCAAAACCATGAATTATCATAGTTCAATCTTTGTATCAAAGCGGCAAAACCATGATTTGGGTTTGCTGATTAATCATTTAAAACCATGAATTATTGTTTACCAAGTTGCAGAACTTCATAAGCAAAATACAGCGAAAACATTGAATCATTGTTTTTAAAATATAGAGATAGTAATAAAAACATCGAATCATTGTTTTTAAAAACAAGTTAAAAACATTTCTTGGTCCTCTTGTATTAAATCCGATAGAGTATATGATTTTGATCCCTTTATAAGCAATGTTGCAGAACTTTTTGAGTTTGATTTGAACCTGCAAAAAAAGAAAAATTAGAGAAGCAATGAAGTCATTTAAGTACTATAAAATTATTTTGTTTATTGTATGTTGTGTATGTGGAGAATCATAAAAGATGGCATAAGCTCTTGATCCGGTAAGAGAATGGGCATATAAGAAGAAAGGAGAACATCCAAATTACTTCTACTGTAAATTTTGTGACCATCATATCACGTCCGGGGTAACAAGATTGAAACATCATTTAGCGAGTACTAGCAAGGGTGTGCGTAAATGTGATAAAGTACTTCCACAAGTGAAGGAAGCATGCAAGGATAGTCTTCAATAGTTGGAGATTAGCCGGAATTGATGGGATTGAGGAGGATGTTAGCCAAGAATTGGAGAGTGGTCATGCAAGCAATAATGAAGGGAGAACATTTGGTCCTCTTGATAGATTCGTTAATGCGAAAGCTCCATCGATGACTCAAACTACAATAGAGAATAAATATAAGAAAGAACAAAGGGCAATGGTAGTTCAAAAGTTTGGTCGCTTTATCTATGCAAAGGGTTTGTCATTTAATCTCGCAAATTGTCCATATTTCAAGGAGATGCTTGAGGAGGTTGGGAGTTATGGGAGAGGCTTGAAACCACCATCGGCGCATGAGTTAAGAACGTCGATTCTTAAGAATGAGGTTGATGGAATTGAAGCAATAAAAGCAACTCATAGGAAAGTTTGGGAGGAATATGGGTGCACATTGATGTTGGACGGATGGCCGGACAAGAAAAATCGAAGCTTGATAAATTTTCTTGTAAACTTGCCCGAAGGAACTTTCTTTTACAAGTCTATTGATGCATCAGCTCATATTAAAACGAGAGATTTTCTTTTTGGGTGCATTGATGAGATAATTGATGAGATTGGGAAAAAGAATGTAATTCAAGTTATCACCGACAATCATGCTTCATATGTGAATGTCGGAAAGAAGCTTATGGAGAAGAGAAAATCATTGTATTGGACACCGTGTGCGGCTCATTGTATCGATCTCATGCTTGAAGATATTGGGGAAATGAAGATACACAAAGAGACACCTGAGTTGGCAAAGGAGGTTATACAATTTATTTATAACCATGGTTGGGTGCTTAGAAAAATGAGAGCTCACACAAAGGGTAAGGAACTATTAAGGCCGGCCGTAACCCGTTTCGCTACATCTTTTTTGACTTTGCAATGGTTGTACAACTTGAAGCAACCTTTAAGAAACTTGTTTTCTTCCGATGAGTTTTTTAGGAGTTCATGGGCAAAGAAGCCAAAGGGATTGAAGGCAAAAGATACGGTTCTTTATCGTAAGGGCTTTTGGGGTCGTGTGTATTTTTGTTTTGCAACCACTCTTCCTTTGGTTAGTGTTCTTCGTGAGGTTGATTCGGATGTAAGGTCTTCTATGCCTTATTTATATGAAATGATGGATAGTGCAAAAGAGAATATTGCGGAAGCTTGTAATGGAATTGAAAGGAAATATAAACCTTATTGGAGGTTGATTGATAGTAGGTGGACGGGTATGTTGCATAGATTTCTACATGCTGCGGCTTACTTTCTTAATCCAAAGTTTTTCTATGGAAGTAAATTTAGCAAGCATCCACAGGTGAGAAACGGTCTTCATGAGTGCATGGCTCGCTTGATTCCCGATATTGAAGAAAGGGCGACTGCAGATGTCGAGTTGGATACTTATAAAGAGAGATGGAGAGTTTGGAACAGAGTTAGCCGTAAGAACTATTAGTGCACGTACTCCAGGTATTATTTTTATAAATTCATATATTGTTATATTACTAGTTTGATTTCATATTATTTTAAATCACCTTAATAATGTAATGAAAATATTTTAGCTAATTGGTGGGAAAGATTTGGAAGCGAGACTCCGACACTGCAAAAGTTTGCGATACGGGTTCGTTCGCTTACTACTAGTGCCTCCGGTTGTGAACGCAATTGGAGCACATTTGAGCAAGTAAGGAATTCTTTTACAAATGATACTTTATATAAATATTAATCATAATATTATACAATATATTAATTGAATATACATATCCAATTTTCTGTTATAGGTTCACTCAAAGAAGAGATGCCGCTTAGAGCAAGAGCGAATGAACTCTCTTGTCTGTGTGATGTATAGTATTAAGTTACGTGAGAGAAACATGAGGAGAAAGCAATGCAAGTTAGACCCTATTGTTCTAGATGAGGTTCCTTCCGATGATGAGTGGATTGTGGAAAGAGAAGAACCATGTCTTCCTACCAATGATGCATGGTTAGATGAGTTTGTCCCCGAGGATGTAGAGATTATGGATGATGAAGGGTATTTAGATATTACGTCAATTGCAATTGTAGATGATACTGAAGCTTCTGCTCCACCTCCAAAGCGAGCAAGAGTTGATGGTTCTTCATGTAAGTCAACATTGATTTAATTCATGCATACTAAGATGATACTTGATAATTGATATTATAAAAGTTTTAGAGTATAGATAATTCAACAAAATAAATGTTTATGTGTAGCATCATCCGCTCAACAAGGCGAGGGAAGAGCAAGTGAAGACAATGAGGGTGGGGCAAGTAGAGATATGCTCGATCCGGAGGATGATATAATTCTAGAGGAGGATGATCTAGAGATAGAGTGATCGTATATTTGAATTTTGCACTTTTCTATTTGAATTTGTAGTTTTCACTTGACTGTGTTTGCTTTATTGTTCTTTAAACTTTGTGTTCATTTCTATGTGAGTTGAATATGAATTATAAAGGCTAAATATAAAAAAAGTACACCAAGTTTTGGGCCAGTTTAAAAAAGTACACAAAAGTTTTTTTTTAAAAAAAAAGGACACAATGTTTAAATAAACTCCACTGGGTTAGTTAGGGTTAGGGTTAGTTCGGGAGGGTTTATTTAAACATCTGATTAGTTAAGTGATGTTTTTTTAAACACAAATAAAAGATGAATGTGGTTTTTTTAAACACAAATGAAAGATAAAAGTGGTTTTTTTAAACCCTACCCTAACCCTACCCTAACCCTACCCTAACCCTAACCTTAACCCTAGCTAACCCAGTGGAGTTTATTTAAACATTGTGTCCTTTTTTTAAAAAAAAAAACTTTTGTGTACTTTTTTTAAACTTGCCCAAAACTTTGTGTACCTTTTTTATATTTAGCCAATTATAAACTATGAAGTTCTCAACTTCTCATTTTTGGTGAAATATTCAATATTTGTCATTATTTGGCTTCAATTTTTTCCCCTATATTCTATTGAATTATTTAGAATTTATTATTATTTTTATATAATTAATTTTTATTTTTTAAAAAAAAAGTCAACAATTTTCATAGCTTACTGTCACGCCCCGCTTCCCAAAAACATGGAATACGAGCACGTGACGAAGCCCAGCGAATGATTTTAACATCATCCATAAGCTGTAGGATCGACTCAGCATCACAACAAGAATATAACGAGATATATATATCACCAAGCATGCATGAATAATTTATTAAATAACAGAAAACAATTGAAAACAAATAATAATATCCAAATAGTTTTCAAGTCTAGATCAAGTTACCACTCGGGAACATCAGCCCGTTACAAGTCTTAAGCAACAACAAATGAAATAACTCAATTACAAAATGAAATGATTAAAGAAAGCTTTTCCCAAGTAAGGCCTAGAACGTCTGCTTACCGATTCCAGCAGGCAACTCGTCTCCAATGTCTGCTTCATAATTATAAAAAGAAAAAAATAGAGAAAATAAGAGAAAATGTCCTTAGTGCAAGTTAGGGCCACAAATAGTAAAAACGAGTACAAGTAATGTGGAACAAGATTTGGAATCAAGAATATCATAGGGTTACAACAAGTAGTGAAAATCCAAGAACTAACTAGCAAGAAGGACAGCTCAAGTAAACAAGCTGGATAACAAATACTAATAGTGGAGCAAGTGACAAGTGAACATGTAGGGGTATCTAACCTCAAGTGACAGGCATCAAGTACAAGTGTCAGGTAATAAGTCTCAAGTCTAGTGTCAAGTTGTCAAACAAGAGTATCAAGTTGCAAGTGACAAGTATTACATTCAGGTATAAAGTCTCATGTAATATGTCATCAAGTATCAGGTAAACATGTATCAAGTTCAAGTTTCATGTTTCAAGTCTCGTGTTATTACTATCTAGGTAGCACTTCATGCATCCATCTTTTTACTACAAGGTTGCTACAGTCAATGCAATTTCGTTTAGACCTAGTAATGGAGTCTATAGGGCGGCGCACTCAGGTATTAAGTATCAAGCAAGCCATGGTTCATGAATCGGAAAATAAATAACAAGTTCACGAAGCAAGTTCGCGAATCCACTAACAAGTTCAAGAACCGCACAATGGGTTCATGAATCAAACAAGTTCATGAGCCAAATAACTGACTCCATGAATCGATCAAGATACAACAAGTTCATGAACCAAGTATTTGGGAAACACGGGTCCCCTTCTGAGTACACTTACCTATATTGTCTACTACTATAGTCTTTCCCTTAAACCCCGGCTTGTTACATTTATTAATTTTTATCAAGTAAGCATGCAAATGTGTGAAACAATTCAAGGAATCGTAATCATGGACATGGGACAAGTTTGAGGTATTTATATAGCATATTCGAGGGTCAACACGAAAAAAAATATCACGAACAATGAAAATCTCAAATCTGGACAGCACGACGTTGTTGTACCAAAACTGTGATTCCCGTTGCTACGAGATAGCAAAAGTGGATCCGTTAGAAGATCTAGAAACTAGACTCCTGCCTGGTTCCAACGCATATAATTAAGGTACATGAAAGTGGCGGGAACATATGTCAAAACAGCGAACTATACAGCTAATGTGTTCAGGCAGAATTTGTGAATCTAAGTTTATACATGTGAAACAGGGTTGAAATATTGTTAATTCTAAGAAAATTTGAAAAAGTTCTCTAGGGTGTCCAGCAACAGCATGTAAAATTTCAAGTCAAACGCTTACTGTTAACATAGTTAATTAATTCGTAAACTAAAGGTGTGCAGTAGTTTTGCGAATCTGCGTCTATCGATATAGCTGCAGTAAAACTGCGATAACTCCTAGACCGCAACTCAGAATTCAAAAATTTCGGAGGCTATCGACATCTAGACATCTAGATATACATTTACTGTTCAGGGCTCGGGTTCAGATTCTGATGTTAAAGGGGTCAAAACAGCATAGTAAAATCCAGGACAGCAACATGTGGAAATGTCTTACGTGTATAGGTTGCATAAAAATTGGTTATATGGCGTCTAGATAAATGTGTGATATAAATACGGGGTAATGGTTATCAAAATAGCAAGTAATATTTATTTCTCAACTCAAAAGAGTGCAAATTCATCACATACAAGATATAACACACATCCACAAATCTAGGGTTCCTTAATTTCATGTGTTCATGTGTCTAGGGGATAAAATGAGTCCAAGTAGTTGTAATATGATACAATGAAATTGCTGTGACTCTTAAGATTATGAATTTGATGAAGATTAATATTTGGTCAACAACGACGAGTCAAAGAGGAGTCACAATTCTAACTATTTGCGGTATTTTCAAATTAACGCTTGTACTAGAACAAAAATATGTACAAGAGGAATACTTGCCTTGATTTGACGATGATAAGATCTGCTAACTGAGGAAAACGGGGTTGAAAAAATTCCGAGCAAAATCTCCCAAAAGCATGTGCGAAGACCGTGCAAAAATCAACAGTAAGAATGAATCCCCCTACACCGGATCCTGCCCGAACAGCGAACAGCGGTTCGGGATCTGCTGCGCCAAAACACAGGACACCAAAACCCACTAGTGGGGGATCTCCCTCACACCAGAACTGGCCGAACAGCGAACAGCGGTTCGGATTCGCTGTGGTCGAACACAGAACAGCGTCCTCGACCAACTGGATTTCGTCTTCTTCCCCACGACGATAGCGAACGGGAGAGAGAGCGGGACTGCGGCGACTGTGGCGCGATGACGGCGCGTGGTCGGGGTTCGACTTGGAAGCAGTCGAAGGCGTTGACGATGGCGATGGGGTGGGGCGCGTCGAGTTCAGCGGCGGCTCTGTTCGTGGGTCGAAACAGGGGAGGAGGAAACGAAAAATGGGTCGGTGGTGTGTGGCGATGCGACGGAGGATGAGAGGAGGAGGCAATTGGGTAGGCGAATGGCGAAGACGACGAGCGGTGCAATGGCGGAGTGTTGAGTGGGGCAATGGCGATGGTAGTGGAGTTAATGGGTTTCGGAGTTTGGGGACGATGGCGGGGGGGATGGTTCGGAGGTGTGGCGGCTGGCTGAGGTCGAGGGGATCGGGGGGCGATGGTGAGGCGATGGGTGATGGATAATGGCGTCGAGGTGGAGTAATGGTCGAGAGTTGAGTTCGGGAGTTGGTTTCGATGGGAGACGACGGTGGATGCTGGCGGTGGTGGAGATGTGGGGTTGACGAGGAGCGGGAGTCGAGTAGGTGGTGGTCGGAGGTCGAGGATGATCGGAGATGGAGAGGAGAGGAGACAATGCGAGGAAGGAGGCGACGGGGATCTGGGTCTGGACGATGGAGCGGAGGAAGAAGGGAGCGGCAGGATTAGTTAGGTTAGAACAGTAATAGGGTTTAGGGTTAGGGTTAGGAGGTTAGGGTTTAAATAGCATGGGGTTTGGGTAATTTGATATTAGGATACCGGGTTTGAGAGGGATCCAACTAGGGAATTAGTCAAAATTCACTAATAATGGGGATAATTAGATAGATGAGAAGAAACAGTCCATTCTTCATGAAGAACGACACAAAAGAGCACATACAATTGGATTAGACAATGGCACTAAAAATTGAGTCGAAAACAAATTAATGATTTTATTTGAATGGAAACAAAATACAGGATCTCAATTTGATAAAAGAGTACAATAGGGCAAAATACAGTATAAAAATACAAATACGGGAAATAGGAGTTACACTTACACTATTGCGTTACGCTATTTTTCGCTAAACGCTAACGGAACCTAACGCTACGCTATATGCTATCGCTATTTACAACATTGGTTGACACGTATATACTTGATTATGACTGTTGTTTATTAATACCGTTATTGCTTTTGTAAATTGATCTTGATCATATTCCTTCATGTACCTTATTCCTTACTCTCTGCTTTCACTACTTGCTGTCCATACTTGCTCTAAGGACATTTTCTTTTTTTCATTCTAGTTAATCCAGTTATAGGTGAACCAGGAGATTTGCCAGAAGGCATTGGCGAGCAGTATTTCTAGGTTGGAGCAGGAGCAGCCTTAGAATAAATTATCTCTTTCTATGTTTTCTTTATCGCATTGTTATCCATTTGATTAAACTTGTATTCCGGGCTTTTTGACCCGTAACTGCTGTTATTTTCTCAGTATTGGTTATTATGTTAAACTGTTGAATGCTTAATTACAGTTATTGTTTATGTGATGATATTATCTGCGTGGTTGTGATTATTCTCTTTGCATATTTTTGAGTTGAGACTGGTACAACTTATGAATGATGTTAATATCATTCGCTGTGCCTTCGTCACGGGCTCGTATTCCCATTTTTTGGGAAGCGGGGCGTGACATCGACTGTGGTTGCGGAGCGGAGTTTGTCAATGGCGAGGACTGGGGATCTCCGGTGGGCGACGAGGAGAGGGGAGCGACGGGTGGATGGGTTCAATTTCGGTTGAAGGCGCGAGGGAGGAGAAGCTTGACAGGGTTCGGAGGTGCGGCAATAGAGGCAAAGCTTCTGACTTCGGCAATGGTTCAAGCGGAGGGAGAGCGGTGCTGTGTGACGCGGTCGGGAAGCGACAGCGATGCAAGGCGGAGGTCGAAGATGAGGGTTCGGCTGGCAATGGTGGTCGTGACGGGGTGATGACATTGCTGCGAGGCACGGTGGTGGAGTCGAAAGGGTATGCGAGGAGGTTGGGGATGGAAATGGCGGGGGTCGACTGGAGGGAGGAGGAGGATGGCGGTGCGAGCGGGAAGGATTCGGTTGCAGGTGGTGACTGAGTGCGAGCGGGAGATTAGGGGTGAAGTGAGATGAAGGAGAAGGGTGGTAAGTATTGGTTTTTGGAATAGAGGATGAAGAGAGAGTACGGGGAGGGTGCTATGTTTTAAACAGAGGGGAGAGAGAGGGGGGAACGGGGTGAGAGAGTGGGTGTAGTTACGAGGTGGTGGGGGAACGTGTAGGTACGGGAACTGAAAAGTGGGGGAGTGTAGATATTGTATACGGGTAGGTGTGTATAATTAGTCTGTACAATTATAGAGATGGGTACTGGGTTAGTGGATTTGGGCTAAACTTTGGGCTTCAAAACATTTGGGTATTGGGCTTATAATAATAATTGGACTCAGATTAGATATATAAATAAATAATGCAGAATGAATAAAAATTGGACTTTAAGAATAAATAGTTAAACAATTGGGCTTATAATAAATAGTTAAACAATTGAATAATTGTATATTGGGCTTCATAAAATAGTTTGAATAATGTAACCAATTAAGAAAAAATAGTTATAAGTACTAAGGATTTAGAATAAGAAAAAATACTTGAAAAATACGTATTAATGGAAACAGAGGTTACACCTACAATCTGAAGCAGTTTAAAAGATAATACTTGTCTCATCATTGTAAGAAAACTGTTTTATCTCTGTTTCAGCCTATACTCTAGATTAAGCTCTTAACAGTAAACACGGTATTCAAAACTTGAGTTTTAGTTTGATAAGGTACTTTTCCAGTTAACACAATGCTAGTCTATAAACTCTCATTTTAACTTCCATCTCAATCCATAATAATTGTTACCCATTTCCATGCTTAAAATACGACGTTCATAGATGAAAAGTACTTGCTAACCGTGCAATACACATCTGTGAGGCCACAAAACCCCAACTCTGAAGTTATAACAAAAATAGAAAGTAAGCAATCTTCCAAGTTTTTCCATCACTAAGGCTCAGTTTGGCATTGCTTTTGAAGGGTGATTTTGGGTCTAAAAGCACTTTTAGGCTTAAAATAGGTGTTTGGAAAACTTAATGAAAAGTGTGTTTAATCAGTAGTTTTTTTTCTTTCTAAAACTACTATTTTTAGCATTTTCCTCAAAGCACCTAATATGGTGCGTTTAGCTTTCCAAAAAGTGTTTTTACTTACTAGAAAAATTTTGAAGTTAAACATATATATTTTTTCTAACAGCGAGAGCACTTTTCGTTCATAGCAACCAAAGAGAGACTAAATTATAGCCTTGTCTTCCTACCTTGAGTCGCGCACCACAAAAATTGAACATAATAAATGAATTAAAGTAACATATGCACGCATAATATAAAAAGTGCATAATTAGCGCAAAAACATAAGAATGTGGATTACCTCCTCATAGGTTTCTCCTTTAGCACTCAAGAGAACAAGAAACGCACTAATCAACGCCTCACTCGCCTCACCCAGGAGAAGATCAAGCGAAGTCTCAGCCTCCTCCACTGACAAATCTACCCCATGTATCAAACTCTCAATCAACTACACAAACAACCATTCAATCCACACAATCAACACAAAACAGAACACACACCACACACACACACATAATATATACTAGTAATTTACACGTGTGATGCACGTTTTAATAAATATATAATTTTTTTAAAGTAAAAACTTGGGCAAGGCGAAGAAAGGGTACATGGGTTTTGAGAAAGAGGAAGAGGAACAATCGTCTTGTTTTTTGTGAGAGAGAGAGGGAGAGAGAGTTTGTATGGGTAGTTTACGTGTTTGATGGGTTTATATAAAGGATATTGGTTGTACGTGCATTCAATGGGTTGGTAGATTGAAAAATTACACTAAGGCCTTCTCCCATTATAATAGAAGATATAAGAAGATACATATATACAAAAAAAACAAGAAGCTAAAAACACCCACCCAAATGAATTCAGTTACCGTACCTTCTTAAAAGAAGAGGTGGGTGAGTCAGAATTCGAAGATAAAGCAACAAACCCACCTCCCCTACTTCTCCTTGTGCCATTAATTCCAACAACAAATTCACATCTTCTTCTTGTTCTTGTTGGCCTGAGTAGTAATGAGGTTTGATATGGGTCAGATGATGTGGCCCCTCCTGGGCCACCAGATCCCCTCAAAACCTGCTCTCCCCTGATCATCAGATCAACCCAGAGCCCCATGGGCTTCTACCATGTCAGGCCCACGAGCAAACGGGTCCAAACCCAGCCCAGCAGGATCTCAGACCCGTTTGCTCTGCTTATAAATACCAGACCCCCTCCTTTATTTCACAGGTAATCAATCTTTTCCCTCTAAAACCCTAACTCTTGTTACTTTCCAGTAGCTGACTAGATCGTCGAAGGGCCTGTCACCGGGATCTCTCCTGGTGTTTCAAGGCAGTGCAGGTACATGAGACCGAGCTGAGCCCCCAGATCCGAGCCGAGCATCCGTCTTCCACCTTGCTCCTGCTACTCCCGAGCTGCTCCCTCAGTCGAGGGTCGGACATATAGCCAGTATCGCGACTTCCACTATACAAATTGAGAGAACTCACACCTGTTGCAGCCATACCCCAAAAACAAACCGCATCAGGTTGGCGTCGTCTGTGGGAAACCTCGGTATTGACCTCAGTCTGACCCCGGCCAGGAACGTCATCCCCTCAGTCCGAGTTCACATGGCACCCAAGGCCAGAAGAGCTGTCACCTCTGCACGTCGTCCGGATGCTCCTCTCGAGGACATCCCTGCTGACACTCACGGATCCAACCATCCGAGGGTCAATGGTGAACCCAGACCGGGCGCTTCTCGCTCGGTCACAACCAACTTACGTCGGGTCATCGAGAACCGACAAGCCAGTCGAACTAGGGGAGGGGCCGCTTCCAACTCGGCCCCGAACCATCCCAGGCACCCATCCCGAGAGCGGGAGCCGGAGTTCAGTCGCGCGGACCGAAGGCCGCCACCCCAACGCGACCCGACCAGACAAGCTCCGATCACGCGTCGTGAGTTCCAAGACTTTCGGACCGAGATCTTGGAGGCCATCTTAGGGACCCCCGTCAACGAGACACTCCACCGCTCTCACTCGCGGTCGGATGCCGGAGCCAGCGAGTCTCGCGGCCTAACCCGCTCGCTAGAACGTGACGAGGACGTCCTACGACACCTATAGGAAATGGAGAACCGCCTCAACCACTTTAGCGAGGGCGGCCCAAGGCCAACTCAGGGTCATAGGCCAACCCGACCTCCTTTCTCCACCGCAATCCTACAAGCAGAAATACCCCAGAATTTTCGGCCTCCTTAGTTCGAGACCTATGATGGCGAGGGTGATCCTGCTGATCACATGGATGAGTTCAAGACCCTCATGACGATTCACAGCGCTTCGGATCCCCTCCTGTGTCGTGCCTTCCACGCCACCCTCCGGGGTCTGGCTCGGGAATGGTTCTCTAAGCTCGTCCCCGGCTCGATCTACTCGTTTGATCAGCTAGAGGACAACTTTCTTGCGCACTTCGTGACCAGCAGGAAGGCCGAGAAGACAAGCGCGTCCCTACTGGACCTTCGACAGAAGGAAGGGGAGTCACTCCGTCAGTTTGTCCGGAGGTCCACCACAGAGGCGAGGTCCGTCTCCTCCCTCGATGCTGGGGTCGCCTCGGCAGCATTCCGACACAACGTCCGATACGGCCAGCTGAGGGCGTCCTGGGCCAAGAGGCCTCCCCTCAATTTCCCGGACCTGCTCAATCGGGTCTAGAAGTACATTCGGGCGGATGAGGCCCTAAATTCCGAGGACACCAAGGAGGTCCCGAGGAAGGGGAAGCACAAGGCCGATGAGGCAGAGCCAGCCAAGAAGGTTCCGAAAGACAGAACCGGCATGAAGAGGGTCCCTCCGATCCCGCATTTTGAGAGGTACACTCCACTGATGGATGGACTTGGTAGGCCTTTTTCCGAAAGCAACAGGCCAAAGGAAGTTCCTGATAGTAGCGATCGACTACTACACAAAGTGGATCGAGGCCGAGCCCCTGGCCACGATTACTGAGCAGCAAACCCAACAATTTTTCTGGAAACACATCATCTGCCGGTTCGGAATTCCGCACATACTCATCACGAATAGTGGGACCCAATTTGTGGGTAAGAATTTTAGAAAGTTCTGCGAGGATCCCGGAATCCAGCAACGCTTCTCCTCGGTGTGCCACTCGCAGTCGAACGATCAGGCCGAGAACGCGAACCGCCAAATCCTTGACGGCCTAAAGAAATGGCTTGATAATTCTTCCAAGGAATTATGGTTGACGAGTTGCCGAGCGTTCTCTGGGCCCATCGAACGACGAAGAGAATCCCCACGGGGGAGTGCCATTTAATCTGACTTACGGTGCGGAGACAGTAATTCCTCTCGAGATTGGGCTCCCTTTGCTCCGAATCATGGCATTTGATGAAGAAAGCAACTCGACGCAACTGCGCGCCAATCTGGACCTCATAAATGAGGTCAGGAAAAAATCCGCCATCAGGAAGAACACATACCAGAAGAGAATCGAGAAGTTCTGCAACAAAAGGGTACGTCCCACCAACATCAAGTTAGGGGACCTCGTCCTCCGAAAGCTGGCGATATCTAACCCAAAAGAGGAAGCTGACTCAGAACTGGGAAGGTCCATACAAAGTTTTTGAAGTTGTACGTCCCGGCACTTACCGCCTTACTGACTCGGAGGGCAAGGTTGTGAAGAGACCCTGGAATGCGGAGCACCTTATCAAATTCCTCGAAGGGGAGGATTAGCCCTTGTAGATACCCTTATGTATATTATAAGATATGATTGGCACCTCGTGCCATGTAGATTATAAGATGCCGTTGTTCAAGATAACGGCATCAGTTTAGGATACCGTTATATTGGATAACGACTGTGAAGACAGAAACATTGGCAGCCATCTCCAACTTTGCTAATTTTTTCTCTATGCTGATGCCGTTATTCGCAATAACGTTACAGGATTAAGATGCCGTTATTTGCAATAACGACATCTTTTGATCATGTTTTTCACAGCAAAACATGCACATACCACATCTTTCCTGTCAAATTTTCAAAACATGCACAGACCACATCTTTCAAAACATGCACATACTTAGGTAATTGCACAAACCACATCAATGCCTCATACAATTTTCAATCTCATAAACTCATCAACTCAACAACGAAAATTTTCCGTATAATATAATTGCACATTAAATATCAAAAATTCAATTCACTTCATCAAATACATAAACATAATAAACACTTCATCATTTGCAACATAATAAAGACTTCATCAAATACATAAACATCAACATAAAAGTCTAATATTACATAAACACATCATCAAAAGCTTGATAAGCTAAACATAAAATTCGCAAATTGTAAAATTTAACTCGGCGTATACTGTTAGGGTGATCTCCTCTTTCGAACCGGGACTTTCCTCATACGTTCCCGGGTCTCTTGAGTTGCAGGTGCACTTGGACCAACTCCTTCTTCATCACCTCCTCCTACTTCAATCTCGGGATTTGCCAATTCAGTTTGCGTAGGAGGGAAGCGAACTGTCTTACCCCTTCGTGGATGATGTGACGGAGTTTGTGATTGAGTTTGAGGTGCGGGGGGGGGGGGGGGGTCTCCTGCTTTCACTGCTTGTTGTGGTGGAGGTGGAGCTTGGCTAACGCTAGGTCGGACCTGTTGAGTTGGTACTTCGGTCGACCGCATAAGGTCATTGAAACGTGAACCATCTCCAACCTCTTCAAGAGAAGTACGACAAGTGCATAGGAGATCTCGGGCCAAATCCTTGCATACCTTATTGGCGTTGCTCTTCAAGACACTCTGTAACGCCCCGATCTCCCCGTTGCTGGAAAACCGTGACACATGCCAAGATCTTTCCTTCAATTAGTCTCGAGACACAGAAAAACTGGAAAATTTAAAAACTTTTCTTCAACACAAAGTTACTATGCAGTAATTACAAATATAAGTTTGTAATACCGACTGTAGCGCCTGCCTTTTTTCTTTTTGACTCCAAACTCAATTCTTCCAATTTCTATATCACTTTAAACATAAACTAAAATGGTTATGTTTCAAAGAAAAATTGGGCAGAGTCTCCTTTGTATTTTTTGCCCAAAACACAGAAAAGCTTACGGAATTTTGCTCTAAATTCCGTAGCTTACATCACAGGCAATAAAAATACAGGCTCCCCAGGCCAAAATGAGCATCATCACACAGGCAATACATATATATGCTCTGGGGGCCAAACTCATAACAGTATAACAATTATCAAATAAAAACCATAAATTCCTTATGAAAACGTAGTAAGTTTTTAGAATTTTACCTGTAAAAACCTACCACGACGCCTGGCACTCCACACGAAATGGTTACGGGTCAAAACCATATCCTGCTGCCTCACACTATACTTTTCATCATCATGCTCATACTTATACATCGAAAATACAATTTAAAGCATAAATCTTTACTATTTACAAATAAAACATAACAACAAATTATAACTGGAGCTCCACTCCACAGAACCTGTACCTACACCTCACCTCTGCACTGCTGAAGACCTGTAACAGTAGGGACCTAGGGCAGTCCGGGGACTCCCTAACCCCCAAACACTAAGGGGTTAGCCATTTCTGGTGTGAGTATAATTTATTAAAAGTAAATAAATTAAACTTTCAAGTAAAAACATAACGAACTCACAATTTCCAAGATAAACAAATCTTACTTGACATTTGAACATGTAAACATCATAAATGAGATTTTACATCAAATACTCTCTGAGTCATCACCTGTATGTATATCTATACCCGCTCATAACATACTTATATTTAGTAACCATTTGAATAACCACTCATAATACAATATTGATTTTGTTTCCTTATCTCACGTATCACATCATAAACATATGCCTTCATCCTCATACTACCACATTCATTCATGTCCAACCTAACATCTCATTCACCTTACCATTTACTTGCATTTTATCACAATACACCCCATATCCCAACATAGTTTGGTAGTAACACAATCACATCCCAAGCCCATAGCTTGGTTATTAATCTACTCCAACTATCACACTCGCAATTTATCTCGAATGGAAAGGACACGTGTACATATGATTTGTGCCTGTGTACCTTATGACTTAAACTCTAATGCAAAACTACCAATACAATGATGCTCTTATTCTAATGCAAGATTACTAATGCGATGATGCTCTTATTCTAATGCCAGCAAGTCTCCGAAGCAACATGCAGCCCATAAATACATGCGCCCCATCTCAAGCCGTTTCTCCAAATATAGGGATTTGAACCCGCGTTATGAATTTCTAATTGTACACAACCTGTTCCTGACAGATACTACATGACTGATGAGGTTGCAGATGTGGTCAAGTCCCACCAATGCAGTACGCTCATGGTGTCTATGTTTGCCACTACTACCCGGTACACCGGACCTCACTCAAAAACCAGACGAACACGGGGTCTCTCCGAGCGCAGTATAGCATACAAAGCCTATCCTGTGTCGCCCCTAACTCATAGACCGTGATCTATGGCCTGTTCGCTCTCTCCTGGCCAAGGACCCGACGAAGTTCCGGGGTCCATTCCCCTAGCTCCGCCGCCTTATCATGGCACTTCAGGAATTAACAGTGTGCGATACGCATCCCATGCTCCCAACTCGTGAGAAGGCATCGTACGTATCCCTTTGACAGGAAGGTACAACCCAATAACACCACCTAAGGCCTGCTTCGAGGGACAAGTTGGTCGTAAGGCGCTACCTACAACCAACTCCTCTCTTTTCGGCAAAGGGTCGCAGTAAAATGATCTTTATAAGTCACTACCTTAATGATGTTCCTAACCCTGAACAATCCAAGGAATGACAACATTACACAACATGCTAGGTCTTAAATTAGACTTCGCAAGATAACTCTATTAGGCTGCTCAACCTAAACTCACCAGAATCCCTCAGGATCTGGTTCATGGCCTATCGATCCAAGACCCCGGCAATACGAACGTATTCGCATGCTACTATCCTGAACTTGGATTTCGTCACACTCCGGTCCGCAATCAACCAACGGTTAAGATCTGACGGCACCCGCGAAGTGACTCGTCCACAGTCCCTTAGGAGTAAGCTAAACACACGTCTTAATGGTCGATAGCCCTAGGGCAATGATATCACCCTAGATGAGCACAACAAACTGCGTATTAGCCAAGAAGCTACATACGAGTAACCAAAAACACATACGAGCTAAACAGCTACGTATGGGACCAACAGCTACATACGGGCCAGTCGAGCCGCGTATGAGACAACAACATGCATACGAGCCAAATAAGCTCCGTATGAGACCCACAGCTACATACGGGCCAGTCGAGCCACGTACGCGCAAAACCACATACAAACAATCATACAGGTAATCAAACCTAGAAACAACCAACTGTGCTTACTAGCAAACTTGATCTTCTATAATTAGAAGCAACAAAAGAATCTACTATAATCAACTTAGCATGGGTTTCTTCTAAAATCAACTCATCATGGCATACCTACTATAATCGACTCAAACATGAGTTTCTTTCTAAAATCGACCCAAACATGATATTCTACTACAACTTAACCATGGGTTTCTTTCTACAACAATTCAAGCATGGATTCTTACTATAGCACAAGTGTGGGTTCTTTCTCTCCAACAATCCAAATCCATAGGATGGGTTCTTTTTACTCACTACTACTAACAACTAAAATGGTTTCTTTTGAGACTCTTAGCTAAAACCATTACTATACTCACTTAAGCATGGTTTCTTTGAACCTTAGAACAACTACTCATCTTAGCATGGGTTCTTCTCTTAGAATCATTAACTACAACAAATCTTTAAGCATGGTAGTTCTATTTTTGACGTAGCACACCAACTCAAGCATGATATTCTACTATAACTCAAGCATGATCTTCTTCATGGTTCACGAGCATGAATGGGTTCCTTTTTGACATAGACAACAACTCATCTTTATGTTATTTTCTCAAGTCCTACCATTCATACTTTTTATAGGGTCCCTTTATCCATAAATTTATAACAATACTTTAGTTTATTCGAACTTCTTCAAAACATCAAAATACGTATATAAACCATACACCCATATTTTGATATCATCATCTAAATATAACTCATCCATTATATAGGTTTTTATATACTCAAGAATGGTTAGAATTCACCATATTTTTACAATCACAAAAATATGTAAAATAAATCAATACTCACATATTCTTTAACCCACAAAATATATTAATATACTAACTCACATATATTTTTAAACCACAAAAATATATAAATAATATAACTCACATATTCATCAAACTACAAAAATATATAATAAACCAACTCACTTATTTCTTTAAACCATAAAATACACAAATATATAAACAACTAACTCTCTTATTTCTTTAACACACCAAAAATACATAATAAATTAACTCACATCTTTCTTAGCACACAAAAACACATAATAAGTCATACTCACAGAATTTTAACACACCAAAAACACATAATAAATTAACTCACATCTTTCTTAGCACACAAAAACACATAATAAGTCATACTCACAGAATTTTAACACACCAAAAACACATAATAAATTAACTCACCATTTTCCGCGAAGATCCGAAGCGCCATGCCACTTCGCCTCCAAAGTCGCAATATATCCTATCATCAATTTCAAAGCCATTAAACTCAAATAATTCAAACCAATCATAAAAGCTAATAACACTATCCCCAAATATCACACAAGCGTTTACTGAACGCTTGGAATATACACGTGTGATGCATGTGATTCTAATGCCTATGGTATTTTCATCCCCAAATAATTACCAAATCGCCTCTAAAATATTCTAGTAGCTCAACTATGATTTCTACTACTATCCGAAAATTAATCCATAACCATATAATTCTCTTTTACAAATCCAAAACCCTATTTCATCAACAACTTGAAATCTCTCTAAAAAAACCGCTAATTTCTCACATCCACAATTTCCAACATCTCAACATCTCTCTACCACAACATTCCTACTCAATAAAGATTAACCCGACTAAATTCTATATAATAAAATAGTTCGGGTTATACCTTCGCGAAGTCCAATCGAAAATCCGACGCTACTACGATGTCGGGAATCCCTCCATTAGTCTACTCCTAATTTTAATTTGGATTGGATGAAGAATCGGAGGGGATTGAGGTGGGGAAAATAATCAGCGATGGGTTCTATCTGGGTTCGTTTTGATCGGGATGAAGAAGCTGAACGAAGGAGGAAGGGGGAACGGGTGTGGGGTTCCCTTCGGTTGCTGGCGTGGACGAACGGGGGGGAGAAGAGAGGTGGTCGGGATTCTTTTGGGTTCGACATCGAACAAGACGGAGAAGAAGGGAAGGGGAAGGAAGAAGATGGAGGTGGCGGAGGTGTGGGTTTCTTCGTTGGGAGCGAACGGGAGGAGGGAAGGGTTGGGGCTTTTCTTTTGGGTTCGGTATGGGAACGAACGGAAGAAGAGAAGGAGATGGGAGAAGAAGAAAGAAGGAGAGTTGGGGGTTCTCTTTTGGTTGGGAGTGAACGGGGAGAGGGAGAAGTAGGGGAAGGAGATGGAGTGCGGGATCGGGGGAGGTGGGTTCTGGGTAGGGGGGGAACCAGACGGGGAGAAGAAAAAGAAGGAAGAAGAAGAAGGAAGAGAATGTGGGGGGGGGGTCTTTTTGTAAAAAAATGTAATTAAATAATAATAGATGGATAAATATCTAAGGGAATGCTTCGTATAAGTCCCCTAGCCTTAATACATTTCAAATAAAGCCCAACTCTCTACTTTAATATTATAAACAGTACAAAAATACAATAAAATTGCTTTGTAGATAATCCGTATAAAAATAATTTAAATTCGAAAATAATAATAAAATAAAGTAAACAATAACGGATATTTCTTAATTAAAATAATAGTCATTAGAAAAACCCTAATCGCGCGAAATTCTCAATTGCGCACACTTTATGATGCAAAATAGCCATATGCTATTTTCCGGGTCGTTACATCACTCCCTCCTTAGAATCGTTCTGTCCTCAGAACGCTGCTAGTGGAGAGGAAGACAACCACAAACATCAATGGTTCACGAGATATTTTCCCGAACCATCTCTAGTTCCTCGAGTGATATTCTCGGAAATTGGTCTTCTACCAAGTTGAACTGTTGTCCTCCAGTCCTCTGGACAGACCTACTATGAATTTGATACTGACATTCTACTGCTCCTGCTCTGGAGTAGACAGTGGCTGCATTGCCTTGCTCTATTCTTGTCTACAAGTGATGTTGATTTACTCCTTGATTACGACTTCTATTGGCTGGTGACCACTCCCTCCTTAGAAGGGATGAAGTCACACATTGCCGCTTCAGCGCTTCAATCCCTGCATTTCCTGCCTAAGCCTTCTGACTTGCTCACTTGGACTCGATTATAGCTTCCATCGTGCCAAAATTGAGCTCTAAACTTGAGTAATCACTCTTATACTGGCTTACTTGATCTTATCATCTATCTCCTTGCTTCTTTCACGATCTTTGGCTGAGGTCAATTCTTCACTGATCTCGATCTTTTGCATTTCAGTAGCCACTCCCTCCTTAGAACAGGGCATGGCCTATGATCATTACTTCAAACTTCCAGGATTCTCTCCTGTAATTTGCTCGAAGCTGATGCTCCAGATGGTGTATTCAACCAAATCAAATCTAGAGTTGCCTCCTTCACACAACTCAACTCTTGAAAAATAGTTCGGACAAAAGAATATGATGAACCACAATTGAACAAAACAGTTGTATGGATTCCATATATATATAAATCCAACTGGTTACGAAAGTGTTTCATCATACGTTACTTCTTAGTTCAAAATAACTTCCAGAAATACAACTTTTAAACTTAGTTGCAGTTCTATAGGCACATACCGGTACTAGCACTCCTGCCTTCTATAGCTTGCTGGTAGCAGTTGCGAACTCTACCCTTGGTGAACAGGCTCCTTTCCTTTATTGTTCATCTTCGAGGTTGATCTGTCGTTCCTCCGGTGAAGCTGGGGAAATCTGGTCGGATACGACCAATCCTTCCACACTTGTAACATGTATGGGTATCTATCTGAGTGTCCTTCCACGAACACTGGTTCTTGAGATGACCATGCTCACCATATAAAAATAACTTCCTGTCCTGGTGCCTCCAAGGTTGCCCTCCGTTTTCTGAATCTTCTGCTTCTGACCTTGGTCCTTAAACCCTGATGCTGGTACAGATCTTGTCCCTTGTAGTCGTGGACAGACTGATTTCTTGTGCCTGACTCTCTCACAAGGTTGCATAGTACAACCTTGGGGGTTTTTGGAATTTGCTCCCATTCACGTTGTAGTCCTTGTGGTGGTGAAGTCTCCTTGGCTCCTCGCTCAAGGTTATCGGATCATCCATCGATGTCGGTTCACTCTCTTCCATCAACACCTCCTTGGTTAGGACATCCTCGAACATCCTTCATGTGCTTAAAGGATGGTAACACATATACTGGTCTAGATATAGAAAAATTATAAAACATAAGTTGAAAGAGACAACAATATGAATTATAACTATCTACAACTAGCTAAAACCCGACTCCTAAAGGCATTCCAAGTTTAATTTTCCTACTGTGTTGGACTGTAAATTGAAGTCGGCTCTGATACCATCTGTAACGCCCCGATCTCCCCGTTGCTGGAAAACCGTGACACATGCCAAGATCTTTCCTTCAATTAGTCTCGAGACACAGAAAAACTGGAAAATTTAAAAACTTTTCTTCAACACAAAGTTACTATGCAGTAATTACAAATATAAGTTTGTAATACCGACTGTAGCGCCTGCCCTTTTTTTCTTTTTGACTCCAAACTCAATTCTTCCAATTTCTATATCACTTTAAACATAAACTAAAATGGTTATGTTTCAAAGAAAAATTGGGCAGAGTCTCCTTTGTATTTTTTGCCTAAAACACAGAAAAGCTGACGGAATTTTGCTCTAAATTCCGTAGCTTACATCACAGGCAATAAAAATACGGGCTCCCCAGGCCAAAATGAGCATCATCACACAGGCAATACATATATATGCTCTGGGGGCCAAACTCATAACGGTATAACAATTATCAAATAAAAACCATAAATTCCTTATGAAAACGTAGTAAGTTTTTAGAATTTTACCTGTAAAAACCTACCACGACGCCTGGCACTCCACACGAAATGGTTACGGGTCAAAACCATATCCTGCTGCCTCACACTATACTTTTCATCATCATGCTCATACTTATACATCGAAAATACAATTTAAAGCATAAATCTTTACTATTTACAAATAAAACATAACAACAAATTATAACTGGAGCTCCACTCCACAGAACCTGTACCTACACCTCACCTCTGCACTGCTGAAGACCTGTAACAGTAGGGACCTAGGGCAGTCCGGGGACTCCCTAACCCCCAAACACTAAGGGGTTAGCCATTTCTGGTGTGAGTATAATTTATTAAAAGTAAATAAATTAAACTTTCAAGTAAAAACATAACGAACTCACAATTTCCAAGATAAACAAATCTTACTTGACATTTGAACATGTAAACATCATAAATGAGATTTTACATCAAATACTCTCTGAGTCATCACCTGTATGTATATCTATACCCGCTCATAACATACTTATATTTAGTAACCATTTGAATAACCACTCATAATACAATATTGATTTTGTTTCCTTATCTCACGTATCACATCATAAACATATGCCTTCATCCTCATACTACCACATTCATTCATGTCCAACCTAACATCTCATTCACCTTACCATTTACTTGCATTTTATCACAATACACCCCATATCCCAACATAGTTTGGTAGTAACACAATCACATCCCAAGCCCATAGCTTGGTTATTAATCTACTCCAACTATCACACTCGCAATTTATCTCGAATGGAAAGGACACGTGTACATATGATTTGTGCCTGTGTACCTTATGACTTAAACTCTAATGCAAAACTACCAATACAATGATGCTCTTATTCTAATGCAAGATTACTAATGCGATGATGCTCTTATTCTAATGCCAGCAAGTCTCCGAAGCAACATGCAGCCCATAAATACATGCGCCCCATCTCAAGCCGTTTCTCCAAATATAGGGATTTGAACCCGCGTTATGAATTTCTAATTGTACACAACCTGTTCCTGACAGATACTACATGACTGATGAGGTTGCAGATGTGGTCAAGTCCCACCAATGCAGTACGCTCATGGTGTCTATGTTTGCCACTACTACCCGGTACACCGGACCTCACTCAAAAACCAGACGAACACGGGGTCTCTCCGAGCGCAGTATAGCATACAAAGCCTATCCTGTGTCGCCCCTAACTCATAGACCGTGATCTATGGCCTGTTCGCTCTCTCCTGGCCAAGGACCCGACGAAGTTCCGGGGTCCATTCCCCTAGCTCCGCCGCCTTATCATGGCACTTCAGGAATTAACAGTGTGCGATACGCATCCCATGCTCCCAACTCGTGAGAAGGCACCGTACGTATCCCTTTGACAGGAAGGTACAACCCAATAACACCACCTAAGGCCTGCTTCGAGGGACAAGTTGGTCGTAAGGCGCTACCTACAACCAACTCCTCTCTTTTCGGCAAAGGGTCGCAGTAAAATGATCTTTATAAGTCACTACCTTAATGATGTTCCTAACCCTGAACAATCCAAGGAATGACAACATTACACAACATGCTAGGTCTTAAATTAGACTTCGCAAGATAACTCTATTAGGCTGCTCAACCTAAACTCACCAGAATCCCTCAGGATCTGGTTCATGGCCTATCGATCCAAGACCCCGGCAATACGAACGTATTCGCATGCTACTATCCTGAACTTGGATTTCGTCACATTCCGGTCCGCAATCAACCAACGGTTAAGATCTGACGGCACCCGCGAAGTGACTCGTCCACAGTCCCTTAGGAGTAAGCTAAACACACGTCTTAATGGTCGATAGCCCTAGGGCAATGATATCACCCTAGATGAGCACAACAAACTGCGTATTAGCCAAGAAGCTACATACGAGTAACCAAAAACACATACGAGCTAAACAGCTACGTATGGGACCAACAGCTACATACGGGCCAGTCGAGCCGCGTATGAGACAACAACATGCATACGAGCCAAATAAGCTCCGTATGAGACCCACAGCTACATACGGGCCAGTCGAGCCACGTACGCGCAAAACCACATACAAACAATCATACAGGTAATCAAACCTAGAAACAACCAACTGTGCTTACTAGCAAACTTGATCTTCTATAATTAGAAGCAACAAAAGAATCTACTATAATCAACTTAGCATGGGTTTCTTCTAAAATCAACTCATCATGGCATACCTACTATAATCGACTCAAACATGAGTTTCTTTCTAAAATCGACCCAAACATGATATTCTACTACAACTTAACCATGGGTTTCTTTCTACAACAATTCAAGCATGGATTCTTACTATAGCACAAGTGTGGGTTCTTTCTCTCCAACAATCCAAATCCATAGGATGGGTTCTTTTTACTCACTACTACTAACAACTAAAATGGTTTCTTTTGAGACTCTTAGCTAAAACCATTACTATACTCACTTAAGCATGGTTTCTTTGAACCTTAGAACAACTACTCATCTTAGCATGGGTTCTTCTCTTAGAATCATTAACTACAACAAATCTTTAAGCATGGTAGTTCTATTTTTGACGTAGCACACCAACTCAAGCATGATATTCTACTATAACTCAAGCATGATCTTCTTCATGGTTCACGAGCATGAATGGGTTCCTTTTTGACATAGACAACAACTCATCTTTATGTTATTTTCTCAAGTCCTACCATTCATACTTTTTATAGGGTCCCTTTATCCATAAATTTATAACAATACTTTAGTTTATTCGAACTTCTTCAAAACATCAAAATACGTATATAAACCATACACCCATATTTTGATATCATCATCTAAATATAACTCATCCATTATATAGGTTTTTATATACTCAAGAATGGTTAGAATTCACCATATTTTTACAATCACAAAAATATGTAAAATAAATCAATACTCACATATTCTTTAACCCACAAAATATATTAATATACTAACTCACATATATTTTTAAACCACAAAAATATATAAATAATATAACTCACATATTCATCAAACTACAAAAATATATAATAAACCAACTCACTTATTTCTTTAAACCATAAAATACACAAATATATAAACAACTAACTCTCTTATTTCTTTAACACACCAAAAATACATAATAAATTAACTCACATCTTTCTTAGCACACAAAAACACATAATAAGTCATACTCACAGAATTTTAACACACCAAAAACACATAATAAATTAACTCACATCTTTCTTAGCACACAAAAACACATAATAAGTCATACTCACAGAATTTTAACACACCAAAAACACATAATAAATTAACTCACCATTTTCCGCGAAGATCCGAAGCGCCATGCCACTTCGCCTCCAAAGTCGCAATATATCCTATCATCAATTTCAAAGCCATTAAACTCAAATAATTCAAACCAATCATAAAAGCTAATAACACTATCCCCAAATATCACACAAGCGTTTACTGAACGCTTGGAATATACACGTGTGATGCATGTGATTCTAATGCCTATGGTATTTTCATCCCCAAATAATTACCAAATCGCCTCTAAAATATTCTAGTAGCTCAACTATGATTTCTACTACTATCCAAAAATTAATCCATAACCATATAATTCTCTTTTACAAATCCAAAACCCTATTTCATCAACAACTTGAAATCTCTCTAAAAAAACCGCTAATTTCTCACATCCACAATTTCCAACATCTCAACATCTCTCTACCACAACATTCCTACTCAATAAAGATTAACCCGACTAAATTCTATATAATAAAATAGTTCGGGTTATACCTTCGCGAAGTCCAATCGAAAATCCGACGCTACTACGATGTCGGGAATCCCTCCATTAGTCTACTCCTAATTTTAATTTGGATTGGATGAAGAATCGGAGGGGATTGAGGTGGGGAAAATAATCAGCGATGGGTTCTATCTGGGTTCGTTTTGATCGGGATGAAGAAGCTGAACGAAGGAGGAAGGGGGAACGGGTGTGGGGTTCCCTTCGGTTGCTGGCGTGGACGAACGGGGGGGAGAAGAGAGGTGGTCAGGATTCTTTTGGGTTCGACATCGAACAAGACGGAGAAGAAGGGAAGGGGAAGGAAGAAGATGGAGGTGGCGGAGGTGTGGGTTTCTTCGTTGGGAGCGAACGGGAGGAGGGAAGGGTTGGGGCTTTTCTTTTGGGTTCGGTATGGGAACGAACGGAAGAAGAGAAGGAGATGGGAGAAGAAGAAAGAAGGAGAGTTGGGGGTTCTCTTTTGGTTGGGAGTGAACGGGGAGAGGGAGAAGTAGGGGAAGGAGATGGAGTGCGGGATCGGGGGAGGTGGGTTCTGGGTAGGGGGGGAACCAGACGGGGAGAAGAAAAAGAAGGAAGAAGAAGAAGGAAGAGAATGTGGGGGGGGGGGGTCTTTTTGTAAAAAAATGTAATTAAATAATAATAGATGGATAAATATCTAAGGGAATGCTTCGTATAAGTCCCCTAGCCTTAATACATTTCAAATAAAGCCCAACTCTCTACTTTAATATTATAAACAGTACAAAAATACAATAAAACTGCTTTGTAGATAATCCGTATAAAAATAATTTAAATTCGAAAATAATAATAAAATAAAGTAAACAATAACGGATATTTCTTAATTAAAATAATAGTCATTAGAAAAACCCTAATCGCGCGAAATTCTCAATTGCGCACACTTTATGATGCAAAATAGCCATATGCTATTTTCCGGGTCGTTACACACTCGCACATTTCCTCGCCATGTCCCATGTGTTATCGATCTATATTAGGAATATAAATTATTAGTAGTAAACCAAACTTTACCACTAAACAAACATAAGTAAAATCCATTGAAATAAATTTAATTGACCAAAAAAATTAATTTACCATTAAACGGTATGAGGAAGCTTTCAGTTGATACATGGGTTGCGATGATGAATGTGCGGGTGGTGGTTCAACTTGGTGCGCGGGTATCGGTTGTTGGATACCCGCGAGAAGATCCGTTTTCGGTGCAACATACAACCTTGTGATGCGACAGTACCATGCCATATATGCGGTTTGCATTGATCCGTCATACGGCACAATACCCTCTACGACCAACTCGAACCTCCGCTCATTCCAACATCCTACATGAGCACGGTGGTAATCGGCCCAATCCATATTTGGTAAACGACCTTGACCCGTGATGTTGTGAAGTCTACGGTCGAACATTGAGTTTATGGGGACTGGCTGTTGTGCATTGAATTGGCGGAGAACGCGACCGGGGTAATATAACTCCACAACTGAGAAGTTTACAAGTGGAGCTAATGTCAACCACAACTGATTATTGGCAGTGCAAATGGGTGGTAGACGTTGTAGCCTATCATCTGTGTACGGGGTCCAATGGATGAACTCTTCCCTCAACTGATCGAGTTTGTCCCTATAATAGGTGAGGACACCACGTGGGTTATCCCTCCATGTAAGCCTCCCCATCCAGTAGGCACCAAGAGGAGCTCTCAGCACAGGATTTTCCTGTTGTACTCTCCAACTTTCTGATAGTACCGTGACACGGGGTCGGCCGAGGTGTATTCGTTCCCAACACTATATTTGCAATATAGACATCGGCCCGGTCATTTGGATCGACCCCATCGAACAGTTACAGAGAGCACGGTAGAGGGAGGCCAGAGCCGCACTTCCCCAACTATATCGGCCGGCTGTTTGTAGGTCAGCAATGAGTGGAAGGTACATGAGGTGCACTACATCACCTGAAGAGTTAGGGAATAGAATCCCTCCAATCATCGACAACAGATAAGCGCGGGTATAATTCTGGAGTTGGATGTCCGTCGGTACGTCTGGCATTCGATTTGTGAACTTCCCATCAAGCCAAGAACGTCTACTTATGTGTACAAAGCGGTAGAGGACAACCATGGAACGGAAAAACCAAAACTCTCTCTTTGTGACAAAGGCTGGTGTTGTTTGCTCTCTGTTATTTTTTTATTATTTTTTAGTACATGCATTAAAGGTGGGTGTTTTACTTTTTAAGTCTAAGACAAGAAAGAAAGGAAAGGGGCAGTTGGGAGTGTGAGCTTTGCTTTTGTCAGATTGTAGAGAGGCTACGGAAAAGTTTGGAAAAAAGGGAGAGACAGAGAGATTAAAGATGTGACAGGGCTTAAAAACCAACTCTTTTGAATTGATGTTTTTCCACTCTCTGTCCTCTCTCTCTCTCTCTCTCACATTTGTGCGTTTTAACTAGATTAGGTTTAGTCAGAACAAATTCGGTTTTTTAAAAACTGAATTTTTGCTTTTTGAAAAAACGAGCATATTTTAATTACATTCGGTTTTTCGAAAATCGAGTCTTAAAGCTGATCGAAAAAAAAAGTAAAGAATAAAGTGAAGCAATATCGAAATCAGATCTGCACTAAAATCTCCCCCAATTGACATTCGATTTTCGAAAAATCGAGTTTGGTTAAAACCAACTCGGTTTTTCGAAAAGCGAGTATTACTCTTCGACTTTCCAAAGTGCACACTCGCTTTTCGAAAAAATAAGATGGTTTTAACCAAACTCTGTTTTTCGAAAACCGAGTGAGGCAGTTTGAGAATTTTTTTAAAAAAACTAGGACAGTTTCGGAAAAACTTTCAAAAAATGGGACAGTTTGGGAAAAAATTCTAATATAGAACACTACAGTTCAATCAAGGAAAATGTAATCAATATGCCTCATCTCTACTACTATAATGGGAGAAGGCCTTAGTGTAATTTGTCCATATCCCAATCCTTGTAACACACGTTTAATTAAACTCTACAATATAAATCAATGAAATACGTACAGTACACGTTCAAATTTATTACCCTCTCTATATCTCTCAAAAAAACCAAAAAATCTACCCTCTTCATCTCCCTGTCTCTCTGCACCTGCTCCGTGAGAGAAGAATCATGAACAGTGAATGTCAGTCTATTATTTTACATATTCCCCACGTCCATTACAATATAGATAAATAGAATATAAAAAAATATTGTTCAGACGTGCATTTCACGTGTATTTACTAGTTGTTAAAGATTTAACAAACTTTGATATGCGTAGAGTATTCGAAGTGGTTTGACTATCTTGTTGCTAATGCACAGATAGGTGTCGTCTTATCTTCAAATCACTAATTGTACCACAATGCCCTCATTGTTAAAGATTTAACAAACTTTGATATGTGTAGAGTATTCAAAGTGGTTTGACTATCTAGTTGCTAATGCACAGATAAGATAAGTGTCGTTTAATCTTCCAAATCACCAATGGGGAATGGGAAATGCTACACCTACATCAAATATTATCCCAAGCTGTAGAATCCATTTTTGTTAAAAGACAAATCTAAATTAATGGGTAAAGGTATCTCTTTGAAGAGACCCGATTTGATTTTAAACCCGTAATTCATTTTGGATTACACAATACAAACTTGCCTCTAGCTAGTGCATTTTAAATTACTAGTAATTTCCACGTGCAATGCACGTCTTAATAAATATATTTTTATTAATCGTAAAAACTTCAATATAGTCTAGCCTTAAATCTAATACTTCCTTTATATTAGATTAGATATGCACGGGCAACACACGGATTTGTTTGTCTACAAATGTTTCTATTAATTGAATTTAATTTGGACGTATATTACACGGGTTTGCTCAGTTACAAAATTAGGGCTTGTTTGTTTCCAACCCCAACTCTCCCATTAAAATAGTAGAGATTTTGAAGGTGAATATTTAAAAAAAAAAAGAAAAAATACTAGTAAAAGAAGAGAAAAAGCAGATATCCTTAGTTGCTAGGGTTTGAAGTGGAGCTCCTTCAAGTCCAAATCAGGGTCTTGAAGGGGCGTATCAAGTTGATAAGTCATGGATTGTATCGAGTTGCTTAGTCATGGATTCTATTGCCCAATTCCCATTATTTTGAACTTGATACATCATGATAGAGAGAGTTGGAGAAAATTAGAGAGAAATTTGTCATGGGATAGGTTTGTGGTGTGTCATGGGAGAGAATTAGAGAGAAATTTATCATGGGATAAAATTCTACTAGAATTTACAGATTTCTTTTCTTCTAAAAAAGATGAAACTTCGGAAGAAGAAAGAATGAAAGCACGAGAAAGGTCAGGAAGGAGGAAGGTTGTTCTTATAGAAGAGATATCTGCTTTTTCTCTTCTTTTACTAGTATTTTTCTTTTTTTTAAAAATATTCACCTTCAAAATAATTGAAAATGCACTAGCTAGAAGTAAGTTTGTATTGAGTAATCCAAAATGAATTATGGGTTTAAAACCAAATTGGGTCTCTTCGTAGAGATACCCTTACCCATTAAGTTAGATTTGTCTTTTAACAAAAATGGATCCCATAGTATTAAATGGTGTAAGTTTGAAATAATATTTGATGTAGGCGTAGCATTTCACATGCGGAATACATTCCAAATTTCCAATTCTTGAATTACAAGGGGTTATGTTTTCTAAGACAATTGCTAGTGACCAATCCTCTACAGAAAAGGAAGAAAATCACTTATATATTACCTGTATCGCATGTAGAAGTGGAATTAAGACCACCTGGGCAAATGCACAGATCACTTCCAGAGCCTGTTTCTCGATCATAACCACACACTCCACCTGTAGCCTCACAAGCCTGGCATTCCCCTTCGTGATCAGAAGGTATTGAATATGCAACTCGTATGCCATAGGACCACTCTCCTGGCCCCTCCCCCTTAATGGAGCCAGACTATAAGCACTCCTGTAACCCTCGCATTGCAAGTGTGTCAGATTAATCGCCCGGATCGCTCCAAACTCCAAAGAGCAGCATTGGGTGGGCTAACTGATCCATATGCCGAAGAGTCGGCAGCTTTCCTTGGGGTGAACTTGCTGAATCCCCAAGCAAGACATTGGTAATGTTGGTATTAATTTTTGCAGTTTTCCGGGCCGGATTTCGGCAGGCTCCGGCCACCGGCGGCGCCGGAAAATGAGTGGATTGCGATCCTCTCGTCGAGTTTATTCCGTAGTATACTCACTTGCCAAAAACGAATTCCGTATGAATGAGAAATGTTGATCCAAAGTTGGGTACTTGAAAGGTACTAACTTAACAAATGGATAGTCCCATATCGGAAATTGGAAAAGATTTTTACTAGTATATATACTAGAAAACTGGACTAGAGGGCGTGGCCCGGGGGTTACCACTAACGTGTAGTGGAGAGATGACTTAGCCAAAATGACAAACTCGGCTCGGCTCGGCTCGTTTAATTTTGCCCAGACAAACTCTTCCCCTACTGAACTGAAAAGGTTTTTCAGATTCAGTAACTGGTGCCCATTACTCTGTAACAGCAGAGTAATGGCTCACCAGTTATGAATCTTAAGAGTCCCCATTACTCTGCTGTTACAGAGTAATGGCAGCTGCTGAACAGTCTCCAGTCCAACTTTCCTCTATAAAACCAGACAGAGTCTTACATACAGATAGAGAATTTTGACATTTCTTTTCTTCTTCTTCTCCTCAGTGTCAGATTTCTTTTCTTCTTCTTCTCCTCTGTGTCAGAGTCAAGTGTTAACTGAGAGTACAACACAGACAACAGTTCGTTGTCTCTGAAGCAAGGGTGCTGCATTCTTCAGAGAAGGTACAGTTGTATCCTGGAAAGCAATTCGCCGGTAACCGTCACACTACGGGGCGAATTCTGCTTTAAGGACAGAGATTTCAAATCTCGACTCTGTGCAAATCCTTTACTTACTGTTTTCTTCAATTGTTTTTTGATTCCTTCACAAATTCTGTTGGATTTTTTATTATTTTATATTCAGGTTCTAACAATCTTAAAGCAGAATTTTTTCCTCACAGATTCTAACATATTTGTGAAGTCTGTTTACAGGTGCTGTTCGGAAAAAAACCAACTAATAATTTCTGTTTCGAACATTTTCAGAACAAAATCAGAACATGGAGAACACACCAACTGAAGTTGCTACTGGGCTTCTCAGTACCCAAACACCGGTGACCCTAAAATGTGACTGCACAATCGGTTGCGCCACATTCGGTCGTTCTGCCCACGCACATAACCGTGAGAGAAAAACCGGAGAAGTTCAATGGAACTGGGTTCAAAAAGTGGCAGGGGAAGATGCAGTTCTACCTGACCACATTGAAGCTGGACAGATTCCTCAATGAATCTGCCCCGATACTGGCGCCAATGGATGCACACTCCGTTGCTGCAGTTGATGCGTGGACTCAGGGCGACTACCTCTGCAGGAACTACATCCTGAATGGCTTGGTAGACTCCCTGTACAACGTCTACTGTGTCTTCATGACGTCCAAACTCCTGTGGGGGTCCCCTAGAAAAGAAGTACAAAACAGAAGACGCCGGGTCCAAGAAATTTGTTGTCGGCAAATTTCTGGACTACAAAATGATTGACTCCAAAACTGTGGTGAGTCAAGTCCAAGAACTGCAGGTTATAATGCACGACATTGCTGCAAAGAATATGCCGTTGTGCGAACCATTCCAGGTTGCAGCGTTCATTGAAAAACTTTCACCTGGGTGGAAAGACTTCAAGAACTACCTCAAACACAAACGAAAGGAGATGTCTCTTGAAGATCTAATTGTCAGGTTGCGGATCGAAGAAGAGAATCGCAAGGCTGACAGGTCCTATGGAAATCAGTCCATAGAAAATGCCAATGTGGTGGAGCACGAACAGAAGGGCAAGAAGAGGAAGTTTCTGCCACAGGCCTCAAACAAAAAACCTCTTGCAAAGAGGTTTGCTGGAAAATGCCACAAATATGGTAAGCTGGGGCACAAAATTTCTGAGTGCCGCAAAAGGACAGTAATTATTCAAAAACAGGACATGTAAAAGGGAATGAAAAACCCCACGCACACATAGCTGAGAACTTGTCCACTGGTCTCTCTGACCTGGACCTCTGTGCTGTAGTATTAGAGGTCAATCTTGTAGGGAGCAATCCTCGTGAATGGTGGTACGATACTGGGGCCACCAAGCATATCTGCTCGGACAAGGAAATGTTCACCTCCTACCAGAAGTGCAACAAAGATGAACAGCTGTTCATGGGAAACTCTTCCACCTCCAAAATTGAAGGAACGGGAAAGATAGTGCTGAAAATGACTTCAGGCAAAGAGCTAACACTCACAAATATGCTGCATGTCCCAGACATTAGAAAGAACTTGATATCAGGTTCTTTGCTAAGCAAGAATGGGTTTAAAGTTGTACTTGTTTCTGATAATTTTGTACTGTCCAAGAATGGGGTATACTTAGGGAAAGGATATGTAAAGGATGGACTGTTCAAGTTTAATGTAATGACAGTCATCCCTAAAACTATTATTCCTGCTGTTCCTAAAGTTAATGAAATAACTCCTATTGCCAATGTTGTTGAGTCTTCCTCTGTTTGGCATGAAAGACTAGGCCATGTTAATATAAATTCTATGCGTAGATTAGTTAACATGAATTTGTTACCAAAATTTAAGGTAGATAACTTAGAAAAATGTGAAGTTTGCACGGAGGCCAAACTCACTAAAACTCCATCACGTTCTATAGAAAGAAACACAGAAACTCTAGGTCTTATTCACACAGATCTGTGTGACTTAAAATATGTGCAGACCAGAGGTTGCAAAAAGTACTTTGTGACTTTCATAGACGATTGCACAAAATTCTGTTATGTATATTTGTTACATAGCAAAAATGAGGCTTTGGATAAATTCAAAGAATATAAACTTGAGGTTGAGAATCAACTTGGGAAAACGATTAAAATCGTTAGAAGTGATAGAGGAGGAAAATATGATGCACCATTTAACATGTTCTGTTCGGAACATGGAATAGTTCATCAGACAACTGCTCCCTACTCACCCTGAATCAAACGGTACTGCCGAGCGCAAAAACCAAACTCTAAAGGAGATGATGAATGCCTTGTTGAATTTTGGCTTACCCCAAAATATGTGGGGGGAAGCATTGCTGACTGCCAACTACATTCTCAACAAAATACCTCACAAGAAAACCGGCAAGACACCATATGAACTGTGGAAAGGTAATTTACCTTCGTATAAATACCTCAAAGTGTGGGGGTGTCTAGCAAAAGTGGCAGTACCTAACCCAAAACAGGTCACCATCGGACCTAAGACGATCGATTGCATATTCATAGGCTATGCACACAACAGTAGTGCATATCGATTCTTGGTATACAAATCGGATATACCAGATATCCATGTAAATACAATAATAGAATCAAGGAATGCTTCATTCTTTGAATACGTGTTTCCGTACAAGGATACTACGTACCCCAAACGTACACGTGAACAAGATAATGCAAACACTTCAGTTGATGAACCAGAAAATGATACTGATGAGCCTAGACGAAGTAAACGGGCTAGAACATCAAAATCATTTGGTCCTGACTTTGTGACGGCCTTTCTGTTAGGGAATGAGCCCAGAACTTTCAAGGAAGCCATGTCTATGCCTGATGCTCCTATGTGGAAGGAAGCAATCAAAAGTGAAATAGACTCCATTATGCAAAATCATACATGGGAGTTAGTCGACTTGCCTTCTGGATGTAAAGCTCTAGGATGCAAATGGATTTTCAAACAAAAATTGAAACCAGGTGGTTCAATAGAGAAACATAAGGCTAGACTTGTGGTACAAGGATTTAGGCAAAAAGAAGGCCTAGATTTCTTCGATACATATTCTCCAGTTACAAGAATAACATCCATAAGAATGTTGATAGCTATTGCAGCTCTACGTAATCTGGAAATACATCAAATGGATGTTAAAACTGCATTTCTAAATGGGAACTTAGAAGAAGAAATATACATGAAACAACCTGATGGTTACATAGTTCCTGGACATGAAAATAAGGTGTGCAGGCTTGTAAAATCACTGTACGACCTGAAACAAGCTCCAAAGCAGTGGCATGCAAAATTTGACAATGTAATGATGTCCAATGGTTTCAAAATAAATGAATGTGATAAATGTATCTACATCAAAGATACTCCAAATGGATACATTCTGGTCTGTCTATATGTAGACGACATGCTCATTATTGGAAGCAATAACGACATCAAACAAACCAAGAGCATGCTTAGTGGCAAGTTTGACATGAAAGACTTGGGAGTTGCAGATGTCATACTAGGAATCAAAGTTTCCAGGACATCTGAGGGGATTACTTTGTCTCAAGCTCATTATGCTGAGAAAGTACTTGAAAGATTCAAGAATTACTCCAATGGGACAGCAAAAAGTCCAGTCGATCCAAGTCTTCACCTGTTCAAAAATACAGGCGAAAGCATATCACAACTGGAATATGCACGTGTAATTGGTAGTCTGATGTACCTAACAAATTGTACAAGACCGGACCTAGCACATTCGGTAAACGTACTGAGCCGATACACGAGTAATCCAGGACGAAGTCACTGGAAAGGAATAACTAGAGTATTGAACTACTTGCGACATACTCAGAATTATGCGCTGCATTACACCAGATATCCAACAGTACTGGAAGGCTACAGTGATGCCAACTGGATATCGGACTCCAAGAACTCAAAATCCACAAGTGGATATGTCTTTACACTTAGTGGTGCAGCTGTGTCATGGAAATCCTCTAAACAAACTCTATTGGCCAGATCAACCATGGAATCTGAGTTTATTGCTTTAGACAAAGCGGTAGAGGAAGCAGAATGGCTTCGCAACTTTTTAGAGGATATTCCTATGTGGAAAAAACCAGTGCTTGCCTTATGTGTACACTGTGACAGCCAATCGGCTATAGCACGGGCACTGAGTTGCATGTATAATGGTAAGTCTCGTCATATCAGAAGGCGACACAAAACCATTAGACAACTGCTCTCAAATGGAGTTATCTCTATAGAATATATAAAATCGGCCGACAACCTAGCGGATCCATTTACTAAAGGTCTGTCGCGAGAGCAGGTTATGAGATCATCAAGAGGAATGGGTTTAAAGCCTATGACGAAAGAGGATACTTGATGGAAACCCTACCTAGAAATTGGAGATCCCAAAATCTAGGTTCAAAGGGACAACTAAATCTTGTTGAATCGACGAAAGTACTGAGAGATTTACATCTCATACCCATTCTTAGGATGATAAAACAAGTGCTGCTTGCAAATAGTTAGGATAAGCTTGGCTTTTAATGATTCCCATAGCTTTGAAATAAAAGTGGGGTATAGCAGGATACTCTTTATGGGCAATCACCTTGTGAGTGTGAAATGGGGCCGTTTCTAGGAGAATGAAGAGAGGCTACATTCTCCAAGTTTACTCACGATTAACCAGGGATGTTCAAGGCCAAAATGAACACAACAAGAGAACTTAGTTCTGTGAGGAGATAAAACTGTGTGATAGTTATTGTCTAGGTTCACATCAACGCCCGGGTAGTTCAAGACATCATGATCACTACCTGGTCAAGTAAATCCGATAGCAAATTACTAAGGGTGGTTCAAAGTTGAAAAATTACTACCATTCCTGATGCAGTGATTTTCCGAATGTACTCTCAGAGTCTTTCTGTCATATTTTTTTTTGTTTTTCTGTCGTGTCTGGATTACTTGGTCTGGTAATTTCCATTCATGTGGGGGATTGTTGGAATTAATTTTTGCAGTTTTCCGGGCCGGATTCCGGCAGGCTCCGACCACCGGCGGCGCCGGAAAATGAGTGGATTGCAATCCTCTCGTCGAGTACTATTCCGTAGTATACTCACTTGCCAAAAACGAATTCCGTATGAATGAGAAATGTTGATCCAAAGTTGGGTACTTGAAAGGTACTAACTTAACAAATGGATAGTCCCATATCGGAAATTGGAAAAGATTTTTACTAGTATATATACTAGAAAACTGGACTAGAGGGCGTGGCCCGGGGGTTACCACTAACGTGTAGTGGAGAGAGGACTTAGCCAAAATGACAAACACACACGCGCGCGCGCCCGGCCCGGCTCCGGCCCCGGCCCCGGCCCCGGCCGCTCGGCTCGGCTCGGTTCGGTTCGGTTCGGTTCGGCTCGGCTCGGCTCGGCTCGGCTCGGCTCGGCTCGGCTCGGCTTGGTCTGGCTTAAATTTTTATTTTTGCCCAGACAAACTCTTTCCCTACCGAACTGAAAAGGCTTTTCAGATTCAGTACCTGGTGCCCATTACTCTGTAACAGCAGAGTAATGGCTCACCAGTTATGAATCTGAAGAGTCCCCATTACTCTGCTGTTACAGAGTAATGGCAGTTGCTGAACAGTCTCCAGTCCAACTTTCCTCTATAAAACCAGACAGAGTCTTACATACAGATAGAGAATTTTGACATTTCTTTTCTTCTTCTTCTCCTCTGTGTCAGAGTCAAGTGTTAACTGAGAGTACGACACAGACAACAGTTCGTTGTCTCTTAAGCAAGGGTGCTGCATTCTTCAGAGAAGGTACAGTTGTATCCTGGAAAGCAATTCGCCGGTAACCGTCACACTACGGGGCGAATTCTGCTTTAAGGACAGAGATTTCAAATCTCGACTCTGTGCAAATCCTTTACTTACTGTTTTCTTCAATTGTTTTTTGATTCCTTCACAAATTCTGTTGGATTTTTTATTATTTTATATTCAGGTTCTAACAGGTAATACTCATCACATCCCATACCAGAAACATTACGGCAGGGGAGGTGTTTCCCAGGGAATCCTTGTTAGAAAAAAACAATAGAAAAGAACAATGAAATTATAGAACCATGAGCTGATTACAACCATGACTCAGAAACGCTAGCAAAGAATGGTTAAATCATATCTTTGTTTGTATATGCACATAGCATTGGTATCGGGTCGGGTCAGGTCCTTCACTATCCGAATCCGGATCCGGTCCCCTACGGGTCCAAAAATTAGACCCGGATCCGGATTCATGAGGATCAGATCCGGTTCCGGGTCCTATTAAAATATTCTTACCCATTCGGGTAGGAGCGGGAGTGTGAGCGGCGAGCGAAGACGGCGAGTGGAGGATTTAGCATAGAGGAGAGAAGAAAAAGACATGAGTTTTGAGTACGGAAGAAGAAGATTTAGAATTGAGGAGGGAGGAAGGGAGGGTTGAGGGTAGAATATTTATTTTTATGTTAATTTTTTGATTTTTTTTAACGGGTCCGGGTCGGTTCCAGTCCAATGCCGGATCCGAGTCGGATCCGGATTTTGGGTATTTATACCGATGCTATATGCACACATATATAAATCAATTTAGAACCAATGTTGGAAACACAAAACTACACAGCTAGAGCTCCACCACTCATTGGTGCAAATTATAAGCTTGATAAATTTTGACTTTTTTTTTACTTCATATTATGATATTATCCGAATTAGATATAGGGAATAATACATTTTAACATATATCAACAATGGTTTTATTTCAAAAAAAATATTTGTATAATTAATGCAAATTATATTATAACAAGACAAAATACATAAAAATATGTTCTCCATATAATAACATCATAACTTGATAAAATCCATTTTACAGTTTGCTAGTTAAATCACATACAATATATAATATAAAAGGTATGCACAGCATAAAATAGCATTAAAAGCATATATGTTATACTAAAATTATATAATACTACGGGAAACTTTGCTATTTTAAAACTAATTGAAGCGGAACTCTGTGTCACACCATGTAGAGTACTTTTTAAGCTGTGTAGTGTGCTTTTTGCAACTATGTCCAAAGTCCAAACTATTTAAGTGAAGAATGGTACGAAATGGGCAAATGACCCAGTGTAGAGGATTTTCTGACCAAACCTTCATGCAAATAATTATAGGTAAGTACCTTGAAAGAGTGGTGATTCAGCACGGCAACCAAGGAGCATGAAGACATTATCAGGAGCGGGGGACAGGTAAGGCGCCCGCCATGGCTCGAGAACAAAACCATTGGAAATGGTGGAAGTAGTGGAGGAGAGAGTGAGGGAGTAGCAATCTGAAATGGAAGAATCATGGAGGGTGAGAGAATTGTAGGCATAGTCGATATCAAGGACACGAGGAGTTCCAGAAGGGATATGAAGCATAAGCATGCCATTCATGCAGTAGAGAAGGTCACAGAAGACACAGTGACCACAACCAGAGTGCAGGCCGAATGGATAATCTATCGTGATATTGCTGCAGTAGGTGCGACATGTGTTAGTCACAAATGGAATAGTAATATATATTATCATCACCACCATTGCTAGAAATTACTACTTCAGTGGAGATGAGAAGAGAGGGTGAATAGGAGTAATACTAGTTGAAGGATGTGGTTCATTGTGAAACCAGGACTGCAGAATGGATCTTGGAGGATGGATTTGGAGAGAGAAAAGAGAAACTTGCATTTGAAGGAAAGTAAAAGAGGATTACGAAAGTGTTTTAAAGGACGGGGGGAGATTGGGAACCTATTCTTTACATGGTTAGTTTAAGAAACAAAGCAGTGAGTATACCTTTTGCTGTATTTTCTCTCTATCAATCTTTTGTTGGGCTTCCCTTGCTTTTGACATGTGAGGTTGGCTGCTTTAAGAGCTTCCTTCGGATACTTTAAGTTGCTCTGATCATTGCATCTGGCAAGCCGAAAACATCAAAGGCAACTGTTCAGCTTCACATCAATAGCACTGTAAAATATAGATAGGATATAGTTAGCATTGGGCATAAATATAAATAGAGAGGGATGAAAATAAACTAAAGGGTGCATTAACTAGAACCAGAGCTGTTTCCAGGAGGTGTAAAACAAACTGCGTAAACGTTTCTCTTGCTGAGAAGTCCAACGATCAAATAACTTTGGAAAATAGTGTGTACCTCAGAATAAAAATGTCTTTCCCAAGATCAACAAAAGGACTCGCCAATCAACTAGTGGAGATCTAACAAATGCAGTTTTATTTATTAAAAAGAACAGTTTTTAGCAGCACAGTATACTAATACAATCATGGTACAAAGTTCATCTGACACTGAACATCCGGCCTCTGGTTGGGATAATATCAAAACTTTAAAGAAAAAATTTATAGATTACATTATAGAAGTATCCAACCAGAAAAGAGGAACAAATATAAAAAACTGAGGGGCGTGCCTCATTTTGATCCTTCATCAACACCCCAAAGCTACTCATATCATCAACCATACAATGGCCTTACAGAGAACACGAAAATGTATTAAGTAAAAATTTAACAAGAGCTCGTATTTATTATTATGGCTTGCTAATATATTATTCCATCTGAAATGAGAATCTTGCTTCCACATTTGCACCCATCAAAAGTTCTTCCTTTTCATCATTTTGAATGACACAATCCTCCATCAACTATTGACCTTTCTGTATATTTGCTTCAAGCTTCTCAATGGCAGTGCTAACACAATTAGTGCTCATATCCTTCCTTTCATCTGACTCAGATGAAAGTTTAGAACTTGCAATATCTTCGCTGGCCTTCTCTAGAAGCTTCAACTGTACCCAACCTGATAGAAATAATCTAGTTAGCAAGGGTAGGTGCCAGAAGCTCATCAGCAATTTGAAAATGATTGATCATTTAAAGATCAACGAACATCAACTTGCTAAACAAAATAATGATAGGTGCATAGGTGTAACCACCAATGAAAAGTATTAATGTAAATACTTAGCTACATGATATTTATTTCCCTGCCTCCACTCAGCTCCATTAAGGCCCATCCCCTTGTTGAATAAGCAGCTAAAAAATCAGGTTAGCTGATTGAGTAAAGCAAAATTGACATCCTCCATTAAACTCCCATTGTATTCGACATTTGTGTAATACTTTAGAAGAGCTTCTTTAACCATCTTGCTTAGTTTAACGAAAAGTGTTCATCGCACCATCATGATGTTAAAAGGTAGCAAAATTTCACTCTAAAGGTATTTCTTCTTTATCAATGTCCACGATTCCCTAATTATTTCTTCAAATTTTCTATACATCTCAAGATATTCTCTTTTTTAACTTTAGATGCTGTTGATTCAAAACTCTTTAAGATTTTTAAAGATCTCTTCATCAATATGACCTATCCTCTACCATATTAATGTAAATATAACACCATCAAGTTTATGCAGTACACCAGTTTGAAGAAAATTTTCAAGTTTGGTTGATCACGTGTGGCAAAATGCTCAAGGCATAGATTTATCAATCAAATTCAATTCTGCAACATCCACATCCCAATTAAAGTGCAGGATTGATATTCGAAGAGCACATTAAGCACACATACCAACAGGAAAACAAATTCCAGCTCCTAGGGCTGAACCAAGCAAGACATTTCTAGCTCTCCACATTATGGAACCTGGCACTGCAAATGTAAAAAAATAAAATAAGTATGAGAAAGTCAAAGATTCTAGATTATCCCTGCACATGGAACAGAATAAAATTAATGGAACCCTCCCAACCAGCACTTGGCCTTCTAAGAAGTTTAGGACCTATATTGATTTAAAGACACTGCTAACTGTTGAGCATCTCAATCAACAATAATATGAAGAAAGGCAACACACGTTTTTTTTTTGGACCATCTTGAAGGGGTTGCATTGACCAGCCCAGTTCTTAATCTTTGATTTATCACACCATTTGGGGTATATAGCTCACAAAAGATAAACTTGGGAAGTGTATCAACAAATCAGACCAGATACTAGGAAATTAGGGTTCCCTCCTCATACTCTTTCTTGGATACTACTAGAAAAAGGTAAAGACAAGCAGTGATAAGGTTAGATTTCTCACATATAAGGCCAAACATTGCAGCAGTGGCAGATCCAGCTCCTGCGACATTGAATACGTCATGCACACCCCTCTTATCAGCAAGAAGGTTCTGTACACCATAGAATACTGCAGTAAACATGCCAAGGCGAACACCACCCACTATTGACCCACGTGCCACCCGGATGAACCTTTTCTCCATAGCATCCCTCATTAATCTGTACTGCTCACGCTTATCAGGTGTGCCCCCAAGCTTTAACATCACCTCAGCATCATTGCTCTGCATTCAATTAGTATATTCTTACTAATTACTGTATAAGACAGAAATGGTGCCACACAACTAACTGGCTGCAACCCAGTTTAATTTGCACTGAGTAGTTAATATTCAGACAATCCATGTCAAAGCAACCTCCCGGCTTGAGAAGAAGGAAACTTACAACAGATGCAGCAGCCTCCTTGCTTCCTCCATACAGCAGCCCAGCAAACACCCCAAGGAGTGTTGGTGTGCCCCAACTTACTGTTCCTGCCACTCTTCGAGTTTCCTGTATTAGAAATTTAGAACACTAGTGCATTAGGGAATAGAATTCTGTGCCAACAACAAATTCTGAGCAATGGTCATTAAAGATGTCAAAAATTACAATTTATGACATCAATGTAAATCTAAAGGGTAGAGATGAAGCAGTTTATAACTGTGTAGATAATCATCAAACTGGAAATGTAACAACAGTTTTCATTTTACACCAGGCGACTGGTGAGTCATGAAGTGTAATCAAAATTTGTATTAGCTGGAAGTAACATATGAGTTCAATAAGATACCTCATCCCCCTACCCAACCCCTTGATTAAATCTAGCGGAATATAAATATAAAAGTGTTGCAAAAGAGAAAGAGAGAGATAGATGTAGCCAAAAATCCAAGTCGTATGGCTCTTTATTCATAACATATATATATGGAGGAAGTTAGGATTAGGGTTTGGTAGTGTGGTTGGGCCGCCTAAGTAGGTGGACTTGGGCCGTCACCTTAATAGATGAACATCCACTAGGGATGGCATTCGGGTCTAACGGGCCGGGCCGGGTCGAACCCGCCCAGGTTGGACCTTGACTTGGGCGGGTTCGGGCCGGTTTGGCGACTTAGCCGGGCCGGGCCGGGCCGGACCTAAAGTTGTTTTTGGCAACCCGCCCAACCCGTGAACCCTTTAGGGTCCAACCCGGGTCGGGTCGGGTCGACCCGCAGATTGGCCCGCTTAGATAGTTAGATTTTTTTATATTAATATTTTCAACTTAAAATATTAATAATAATAATACTAATAATAGTATAATACTAATAAACATTAAAAATCGTAATAATAAGAATAAGAATGAAAGAGTGAAATTGGCAAAAAATATTGAAATATTATTCATATGAATTTAAGTTATACAATTTTCACAATTTCTAATGAAATGAAGAATTCAATTCACAAATATGTTTTATACACTAACATATTTATTATATACAATTTTAATTGACTCCAATTTTTCTAATTTAACATAACAAGCAAAGATATAATACAATTTCTAACGTGTCGGTCGAGTTGCTATTACAAGCAAAGCTATTGTTGTTGTTGTTCTTCCGGCGAGTTGCTCCCACTTGTGGACGTTGATAGTACTTTCCCTTGTGTCCTATCTTCAGCCTCCAGCCAATCTTCTGTGCAAACGAGCATCTTTAACGTGTCAGGCTTCAAGCGATTCCTGTAATCAGTTAGAACTCTGCCACTTGAAGAAAATGCACTTTCAGAAGCAACTGTAGAGACAGGAGGAGTTAGTAAATCTTTAGTCATAATTGACAGAATACTAAAAGTGTGTTCATGGTCTTTCCACCATTGTAAAATATCTAGTGGAGAAGAAGAAGGCTCAGAATCTTGTTGGTTATACCAATTTAATTCATTTGGTTGATTAGTCCTAGGTTTTTTTGATTGAATTTGTTCAAGTAAATTAAATGTTCTATCATCAAATTTATTCTTACCCTTACCTTTAGAAGTACCAGAAGAAGAACTAACTACAGAAGTTGTACTACTAGAAGCAAAACGTTTATCATAATAATCATACAAGTTATTTAATGTAGATTCAAACTGACTTAAAAAAGTAGCGCAATCAATTACTAATTCTACATTTTCCTCAAGTAATGCAAAAAATATTTCAATCAAACTCTTCGTACCTTCTAATTTGATACGAGGATCCATAACGGTAGCAACACAAATCAACATAGGAGGAGGAAAATAATACTTCAAAAAAAATTTGTATGCAGGTTTTACAATCTCACCAATATTGTTATCATTTAACATTTCGTTAAATGTTTGCATCATGCTAACTAATGAAATAAAAATGCTACTAGAAGTAGATTCATATATTTTTGAAAATTTTAAAGTTGCGGTTTTAAACGGTTCTAAAAATTTCAACAAAGCTTCGGCATAATACCAATCGATGGGAGTCATTTCAAAATTTGGCATATGAAATGCGATACAAAAATTATTTACAACTGCTTTATATTCGGTAACAACATGTAGTAAATCAAAAGTAGAATTCCATCGGTGTCTAACATCCTTTGGAAATTTTCTAAAAGGTACATTTTTAAGCCTACACCAAGCTTTTCATTTTTGTAATACGCTTGGACTTAATGCAATGAAATGTACACAATTTCTAATTTTAACTGTATATGGATTGGCTATTTTTAATGCATCTTTAACACATAAATTTATAATATGACATGCACACCTAACATGAAAAATATTGTCAGATGGAGGGTTTAATACGGATTTTAAAGTAGTAATTACTACATTGTTGTTAGATGCATTATCAAAACTAATACACATAATTTTATCGCGAATATGAAAAACATCACAAATTTCTAAAATATGGTTTGCTATTTCAGCGCTACTATGGGGATACGGCAACGCCGCAAGTGATATGATTCTTTTTTGAAGAATCCAATCATTGTCGATCCAATGACATGTTATTCCCATCATTGGAATATTGTTGACACCCGTCCAACAATCTGAAGTTAAACTAACTCTACAAGTTAAACTCCATAAAATTGCAATCAAAGCGTCCTTCATTTCGATGTACATTTTAAAACAATCCGATTTGTAAGTATTTCTCGGAATTCTTCTAAAATGAGGTTTAAGGCCGTTTGGTTAAAATTTTCCAAGTCCCTACTCTCGGGATAAGAAAATGGTAACTCTTCCTTTATGACTAATCGGGCCATCTCCCGACGAACAAGATCGGGATCATAAGGGTGGCTATCAACTAGACCGGTCCTAGGGTTGATGTTTTGTTGGCCGAGTAGGTTAGCAAGAAGTTCTTTATGGTTATGTTGGATGTGTCTACTAATTGTATCGGTGCCATCATGTTTTACAAACTTTCAAACCTATACCCGAAGTTTGTTCGTCCGGGATATAATCGTAAAACTTATGTCAATCACTACTTTCTCCTCTACTTTTCCTACTACTACAGGATTGTGTGGTTTCGGTTGGTTGTTGTTGTTCTTCTTCTTTTACTTGTATGTCACCTACAAACTCGTCGTGTGCACCCCATTGTTGGGTAGTAGGATCATGGTACTCTTGGACAGGCTCACTAATTAGGACAATTGGTGGCCTACGGGAAGAGGAGGAATCTTGCCCGCTACGACCGCTACCGCGTGATCTAGACATAATGTAGTAATGTACTAATGTATGTGAAAAAAATTACACAATGTAGGAACGGTGAATTATAAAAAAATCTAAAAAACATGAGTTGAGATAGAGAAGATCAAAAAACCAACAATAATTATAACTACAACACAAATAAAATAACGAGAGAAGTATGAAATTTTGATACCGTTCACCGTGAATACGCGTATATAAAATAAACCGTGAAAATAAGAATAGAAGTAGAACTAGAAATAAGCGATTCGGGAATTGAAGAGTTGAGGAGAGCTTGAAGGAGAATTGACGACTTGATCACTTGGAGTTGGACGAGAGTTGAAGAGTTGAAGAATTGATTTCGATACGATCGGAAATTGATCGTGTATATGCGGTGCCTTGAAGACTTGCTTGTTGAATACTTGAATTTTTGAAAAAATCCTTAGAAATGAGTTATAATAGTAGAGAGAGTAAGATAGTAAGGTGTGAAATTTTTGATGGGATTTTGGGGGGTATTTATAGGCTCAAAATCAACAAAAAACCAAAAAAAACCAACAAATCCAAAAAAAAGGCTATAATGCCGTTTTTTTTTGTCTCTGTTGTACAGTGCCGCACCCCTCCAACGGCTTGGTTGACCCGCGGGACAACGGTCGACCCGTGACGGGTCGCGGGCGGGTCGCCGGTTGACCCGGCCCACTTGCCATCCCAAACATCCACCTAATTTGTGGTCACGGTTTCACAATACTCCTCCTTGGATGCCCACTTTTAAAATATTGCCTCGTTAAAAAATTTCCTAAAGACAAACCCACATTCAGGAAAAATCCTTAGCGAAAGAAAAGAGTACAACTAATTCTTCAGAAATCTAAGTGGGTGCGACTTACATTGCCTCATTAAAACCCTTTCGAAAGAAAAACCCAGTGGAAAAAAAACTCATCGAAGGAAAAGAGTATAATGCGCAAAGACATTCTTCAGGATGTCTCCATCAGCATCTTCACGATGCTTGAATCTGCAGGATGCTCCCCCTCAAAACATTAAAAACTATTACATGTAGTTCTTACATCAACTTGAATAAAAAATCACCCCCCCCCCAAAAAAAATACATTTGATCATTACATCCCCAACCCAAAAATTTATCAGCCTATACATTTATATGCCTATCTGCTGAAATCTTATTAAGTCAATCTGTTGTACTAACTTTTTGTTAAAATAGTCTTAGTTTTAGTCTCACATCTGAAATAATCTTAGAATTAATCCTCATACTCTTATATATATAAGAGGCAGTGTATTTAGTTATTATCATCCAATAAAACTATTTTCGGTCTCTATACTTTATCATGGTATTAGAGCCTACAAAAAATTAGGGCTTTCCCTCTCTAAAAAAAATAAAAAAATAAAAAATTACTGTACCCCCTCCTTCCTCTGAAACTCTATCCTCTTCCTTCGCCGCCACCGAAACCCTAGCCTCCTCCCGCTACGCCGTCGACCTCTCTCGATCCCGAAGCACTCCTCCCCGCCACCATCGAAGCCTCCTCTCCTCCCGATCCCGGCGCTCCACTCCACGCGTTGCCCCCCTCCTTCGTCGGCGTCCCCCACCTCCCGTACTCCTCTCCTCCCCGTGCAGCAATCCCCCCCTCCTCCGCTGAGCCACCGCCTCTACTCGTCGCTCCCCTCCTCTGCCGGCGTCAACCCCTCTCCCCTTCTCCTGCAAAAAAAAAAGAAAAGAAAAAAAATCGAAAGAAACAAAACTGCTTACCTCATGCTGCACGATGTTCTGTAATGCGTGCCAACTTTTGATACCCTCTTCACTCATCATCCTCACTCGTTTATTCCTTCAGATCTGATCTAGATCTGCTCCTATGACTATTTTCACTACTTCAACGACGATCTCTCCTCCTCCAACGGTGAACCCATATTCTTCCATTGTTGCTCCTATGGATGAGTCAACCTCCTTCCAATCTATTATTTATGCTGAAGCATACCGACCACTCTGCAACATGCTGTCCCCTCCATTTGGTAACTCTGTTCACTCAGGTAATGATTGTCATGTTTCCTCACATCAATGGATAATTGATTCAGGTGCTTCTGAATATATAACTCCGTTATCACTTTCTTCATATTCTTTGCGTCCAAATTATCATGTGCGTATTGCTGATGGCTCACTTGTCCCTGTTGAAGAGGTGGGTGATATCTCTCTTACTTCGGACATTCATCTTACTTCAGTTTTGCGTATTCCAAACTTTTCTAATAGCTTATTATCCGTTCCTCAACCTTGCAAAGAATTGAACTGTTCAGTGACATTTTTTTCCTTCTCATTGTGTGTTTCAGAATACTACGTCGAGGAAGGTGATTGACACCGGTCGTGAAAAACATGGGTTATATATATTGATTCTCCAGTCTCAGCATTATTCTGCTAATCCTGAATTGTGGCACCGCCGACTGGGACATCCTTCTTCTACAACCCTCAAGCACTTAGTTTCAGGTTTTGAGCCTTCATTTGAGGTATCCTGTGAGTCATGTGAATAAGGTAAATATCATAGAGTTTCCTACCCAGAACGTATCAATAAACGTAGTGAATATTTTTTTGATTTAGTACATTCTGATTCTTGGGGTCCTATTGGTTTTCCCACATTTAATAACTATTGCTATTTTATTACGTTTATTGATGATTTTTCTCGTATGACGTGGTTGTTGTTTTGAGAGAGTTCTGAAGTATTTAAAGTTTTTCTAGAATTTTTATTTGAGATACAAACACAGTTAGACATAACTCTCAAATGTTTTCGTTCTGATAATGGTAAAGAATACATGAGTTCACATTTTCAGCAATTTTTTTCTCAACATGGCATAATTCACCAAACTTCTTGCGCTTACACTCCTCAACAGAATAGTGTGGCAAAACGCAAAAATCAACATTTACTTAGCACTGCTCGATCTTTGATGTTTGAAATAAACGTCCCCAAGTTTTATTGGAGTTTTTCAGTTCTCATAGCATGTTTTCTTATTAATAGAATGTCTACTCCTATTCTTCAAAATCAATCCCCATTCAACCTGGTATTTCCATCTAAAAATCCATTTTCAATACCACCTCGTGTTTTTGGTTGCACTAGTTTTCTTCGAAATCTCCAAACCGGTGCTGGTAAACTTGACCTGTGCACTACTAAATGTGTATTTTTTGGATATTCTCGTTTTTCAAAAGGCTATCTTTGTTACTGCCCTTCACAGAAGAAAAAAAAATGTTTACCTCTGCGAATATTTCTTTTTTTGAACATAAACCTTTTTTTGAACATATTTCTCCACACAATCCTGAGTTACCAAAAGCTGTTGTAGAAAGTCTTGATTCTCCACCCCCACCCCCACCCCCACCCCACTCACCGTAAGGCTAAACATTCTTGTGCTCACTATTCTATTGCCCAGTTTGTTTCTTTTTCAAACCTGAATAGATCTTTTCGAGCCCTTACTTCTTCATTGGATTCCGTCTCTATTCCTAACAATGTTCATGAAGCACTCAAGCACCCTAATTGGACAACAACCATAAATGAGGAAATGCATGCTCTTCAGCAGAATGGTACTTGGCAGTTAGTTCGTCTCCCTGTGGGTGGTAAAACAATTGGTTGTAAATAGGTATTTACTGTCAAACATAATCCTGATGGCACAGTTGACCGCCTCAAAGCTCGCCTTGTTGCTAAAGGTTATTCACAGGAATTTGGGGTTGACTATGCAGAGACTTTTTCACCGGTTGCAAAACTCACATCTGTCCATGTCCTTATCTCTCTTGTATCAAATTGTTCTTAGTCCCTTCATCAGCTTGATGTCAAGAATGCATTTCTTAATGGCGACTTAAAAGAGGTGATGTATATGCAGCAACCTCCTGGTTTTAAGCGACAGGGGAGAATCTTGTATGTTCGCTCAAAAAGTCTCTTTATGAACTCAAACAGTCTCCACGAGCTTGGTTTGAGAAGTTCGGCAAAACTGTGTACTCTTATGAGTTCTCAAGGAGTAAGGCAGACCATTCTCTTCATAAAGAAATGAAGCGAAGGCATTATTATTCTGTTAGTCTATGATGACGATATCATTATCACAGGCAGTAATTCCCAAGGTATTGCAGACATCAAGCAGCGATTAGCTCAAACCTTTCAAACAAAGGATCCGGGTCCTCTTGGATATTTTCTACGCACTGAGGTTGCACGCACAAAGATTGATATCTTTCTTTCCCAAAGAAAGTATGTCCTTGATATTCTTACCGAGATAGGAATGTTGGGATGTCGTCCCAGTGACACACCTATGGATCCCAATATTAAGCTATCCTCCTTCTCCAATGATACATTGTTCTCTGATCCAGGACGATATCGCAGGTTGGTTGGCAAACTCATATATCTTTCAGTGACTAGGCCAGATATTACCTTTGCAGTTAGTCGAGTCAGTCAATTTATGCATGCACCGACTTTCGCTCATTGGGAAGCAGTGGTTCGCATTCTTTGTATCTTAAGAAAGCACCAGGGGAAGGACTTCTCTTCAGGCCAAGTGCATCTCTTTCTTTACAAGGATATTCTGATGCTAATTGGACAGGGTCGATTGATGACAGACGATCTACTAGCGGATACTTTGTGTTCTTTGGAGAAAATCTGGTATCTTGAAAGAGCAAGAAGAAACCTGTTGTAGCTAAATCAAGTGCAAAAGCTGAATACCGAGCCATTGGGCATTTGGTTTTTGAAGTTTTATGGCTCAAATCTCTCCTTCGAGACTTGACAATTCCAGTATATTCTCTAGTTCCACTGTATTGTGATAACCAAGCTGCTATGCCTGAAAATCCAGTGTTTCATGAGCGCACAAAACATATCGAGATCGACTGTCATTTCATTCGTGATGAGTTGGAGAAGAAAGTGATCTCATTTTTATATGTCCGGTCTGGTGACCAACTTGCTGACATCTTCACTAAAATATTACCTCCTAAGCTCTTTCAAACTTTCTTGAACAAGCTTGGCTTCGACAATATCTATGCATCAGCTTGAGAGGGAGTGTTAAAATAGTCTTAGTTTTAGTCCCACATCTGAAATAATCTTAGAATTAATCCTTGTACTCTTATATATAGGAGGCAGTGTATTCAGTTATTATCATCTAATAAAATACTATTTTCGGTCTCTATACTTTAACACTTGAAATCTGGACTTTGGGGGAGATTTTGTGAAGAGATTTGCAAGGTTCTCTGAAGACTTGATTTGCTTTACATCAATCATCTTTTGTGACTTGAAGCTGGTGGGTGAAGAAAAATTTTGGTGAAATGTGCTTCATCCTGTCTCCTTTGATGAAGCATTTTTAAATTGTTTTATACATGCTGCATTATCCTCATAAATGATTGTAGGCTTGTTTGTGACTTATAAAAGTTTACAACTGACCTTGACCATACACATTCTGTACTTGCTTCATGAAGTGCCATTATCTCAAAATGATTGGCCGATGTTGTTGCAATTGTTTATTTGCACATTCATATGAATAATATAAACCAAGATCTAGTATACTGTGCTAAATAAAGGAGTGCGCCTATTGCACTCAAATAGAGTACTTCAAGACACATAATATATTCATTTTCTTCTTTCGGACGATATGGATCCTGGTTAACTTCTAGTGATCTTATCACCATAGGTGTATTAAGTAGATGACAATCAATCATATTTGACTTGATGTCGTAAATTTCAGTTTTACTATGCTCGATCTGCAAGCCGAGACAATTTTGTTTCACAAGTCTTTCATCTCAAATTCTTCCTTAAGATAGCTAGTAGCCTATTCAACCTCTTCAGGAGATCCGATCAAGTTTATATCCTTTCCTAGACAGATATTCACTGAGCCTATTGTACCACATTCCTCCGGATTGTTTTAGTCCATATAGGGCTCGTTTTAATCTAATACATTGTATATTTCTAGACTTGGTTTAAATCCTTCGAGAAATTTCATATATATTTTACTGTCGGGTTACCGTATAGGTATGCTGTCATCACATCCATGAGTCTCATGTCGAGTTTTTAGAAACATCGAGACTTATCTAAATGTGATGATGTTCATGACCGGGGAATATGTTTCTTCATAATCTATTCCTGGTCTTTGTGGGAATCCTTGAGCAACTAACCGTGCTTTATACCTTTGGATCTCTTTCTTTTCATTTCTTACAAACACCCGTTTAAAACCTACAGGTTTATTCCTTTTTGGGGTTTGTACTATAGGACCAAACACTCCATGTTTTGCGAGGAAACCTAGTTCTGCTTGAATCGCATCCTTCCATTTTGGTCAATCTTGTCTCTTTCGACATTCAAGGATTGTTCATGGTTCAGTGTTATCCTCATTTTCATCACCCTTTTTAATCTCATATGCTACTGCATATGAGAAAATGTCATCCATGACAAATTTATTTCGATTCCAAGTTTCTCCTGAGTATGTGTAAAATACAGATTTCTCATTATTGTTAGGTACAGGTACCTCTTTCTCAGTCTCTTCTGTGATTTGAGGCATATCCTCAACCGAAGCGATATGCTTTGTTTTGATAAATTAAATCTTTGGTTCAAGACATCTTTCAGACCGTCATTAACTCTCTCGAGATGATACTTCAAGATTTGCTTCGTCAGGAGCATCATGAACTCTCTCTACAAGAGATGCTATTTTAAGAGTTGCTTCTTCAGGAGCATCATGAACTCTCTCTACAGGAGATGCTACTTCAGGAGCTGCTTCTTCATCAGCATTAGGGTGTGATGTTATTCAATCTTCTCTTCGGGGGAGCTGGATCTTTAGAACCTCTAGGTCTTCCACGTTTTTTGATGTGGAATTGTTTCATTTGATGCTTTATTTGGTTCTTTGTGTATTTCGATAATTCACAACATTTTTCTGGAACAAGGCATTTATCTTCCTTTTTATCTCCCTCTAACGGCAAGAATATTGTCTCAACGAAATACGATGCTCAATCTCTATTCCTAAGGTTGTTCAAAAATTATTGAAGGTATGTGAGGTAAATTCAGCTGCATTGTCTAGTCTTATTGATTTGATAGTTTATTCAAAAAAAATGATGATTTAGGTCAACAGACTAGAAAAATGAGCTCTAATTGAAGCATCAAGTAATACTATAAAGTATCTACAAATACAATATTTAATTAGTAGAGGCAAATAAAAAGTATTCATCAATAAATTCTAAAGAAATATTATTCTCTAATCGCAAGTGCTAAAAGCATAGTTCCAAAGATACCAACATAAGCCATAAAGTCTCAATGGAATGTTAAATAAATAAGCCTAAGCTACTGATAATTGCAAAAAAAAATGCAGATGTCAAGTTTGTGTTTTCTTGTTCCTCAAGATCCTCTCCAAGAGGTCATCATTATCTATGTTAAAAGTAGCATTTGCTTCAATCTTCTGGATTTTCTGATATTTGGCCACCACTTCCTTTGATGCACGACAGGTGCGAGACCAATGACCTTCACGCCCACACTTGAGACATGTATCATTTGATCCTTTATTACTTGAAAGGAGCTGCTGCAGTCCTTGATTTCCAGGATGCTGCTTCTGTTTCTTCTGCTTGCCCATTCTGTCTACCACTGTTGGGTGACCGCGCTTCCTTCTTCCTTTGCAGCCACCTCTGCTAGAGTGACTACATCGACCACCTCCCCTTCCTCTTCTAGAATGTCCTCTGCCTCCGTCTTTACCTCTGAAATATCCATCACTAGCATTCGCTTCAGGGAGTGCTAGTGTTCCAGTAAGCATAGTGTTATGATTTTTCATTGTAGTCCCAAGATGGCCTATGCAGGACATGCCACAGTTTAAAAATGAGGGGATCCTTTTGGTGTCTGGCTAATAATAGGTTCTTGAATAGTTGAATTGGAGTGAGCTCCTGGCTCATAGTGTTATGTGACTCGACTATCCCGATGTGAGTGGAGTATATTCCTAATGATAAGCTGAAGAATTTCTCTAGAATGAACTTCTGATTCTCTATACTAGAAGTTACACAAATGTACTCTTTATATTCCTCGCTCAAGATTTCAATATGATACCTGTTTGTCCTTATGTCCTTAAAACTCAGTAGATTTCTTCTGGAATTTCGAGAGTATAAGGCATTCTGAAAAAGAAGATGGGTTCCATTGGGTAAAATTAAATGTGCTCTACCGGAGCCTTCAATAATGTGAGCAGGACTAGCTATCGTGGATACTACGTTCGAACTATAATTAATGTTGGAGACAAAAATATTTTTAAGAAAGGTGTGAGTAATAGCACTGTCAACACGAGCTGTCTCTATCTAGTTTTCTCATGCGTTCCATCTCCTAAAGATGCAATATTCGATCAATTTATTCAGGAATTCTAGACATTTATAGAAAGAATGAAAATTTTCTCTTAAATATTCACACACTTTAGCATAAATGTATCCTTAAAACATGTTTAACAAATAATCAAGGTTTTATGCAATATGTTAAATATTTTGGACTCTATTGCAAATTATACCACTTTGTGAAAACATGAATGAATAAAACAAAGCAAAATTATATATAACAAGGTCTTAATTGCATGTCGGATTACGGGTTGGGTCGGTCGGTCATGCCCACGAGTACTGTACCCTTATCCTTTTATATGATAGATGTTATACATTTAATATAGTAAACCTAACCAATACATCTATACCCAATCCCATTAACCCAATACAAATCAAATTGTTGCTGTCACCAAATACAATACCTATACTGGTATATAAAGTTTTAATACTTAAACCCATTAACCCACAACCCAAATTCAACTTTAACAAAACTAAGATTAAGAACAGAGAAACTGTAGATCTAGGATTGTGTTTCCCATGAGCGGATGGTGGGAGCCAAGGTTATGTATTGACGACTGTGACGATGCCAACACCAAAAGGGTTCTGTCTATCTATCAATCTCTTAACTTTACCTTTCTTCCTTAATCTTTGATAGTCAAGAAATTAGTCTTGCTCCTTTTTGCCCAAATTTGGAGAAAGGGAGAAAGAAACCTTATTTGGGTTCCTAATTTTCTTGTTGACCATTGCTAATGTACTGGTGTTTGGGAGAGGTAAAATGGGGACGATGAAGATTTTTCTTTTAATAAAAGAAACCTAAAAAATATTTGGAATAAATTGTTTAGTTTGTTGTAGACATAAATGCACAAACAAAGCAAACTTTCTCCTTCAGTGAGTTGAATCACAATACAAACAACGAATGCTTAAAATTTATGTTATAGACTATCAAAAAATTAAATAAGAAGTGTCAAATTATGCCAAGTATGGTAAAGGGCATGCACTAGTGCTGCTAAACAGGTTCCCACCGGGTAATCATTATCATAACACTTTGTATAACATGCAAATTTTTTATTGAAGATAAAAAATGCAACAAATATATTAAAAACAAATTCTATACGTATCAACAAGGCCCAGAGCAAGAATATCCACCTTTATAAGGCCCCTCTGGCCTCAGACTATTTCATTCTATTTTATTTAGACCTTTGGGGTTAAAATTAAAGTAGCTTTTAAGCTTGTTGAGTTTGAAAATAGCTGAAGCAAAATTTCAAAATAGTTCATGTAAATAAGAACATTCAACATAAATTTGATTTGTCATTTCTATTTTTTCAGCTTAGGGCGGATGGGATAGAACATAATTTTGTAATCAGTTTTCAGAATCTTGTGACTTCATAGATTTATATTTTGTATCCATTCTCTCAATTGACAAATTAAATTAAAAAGAAAGGAGAGAGTGACCAGTGTTCACAATATAGTCCCAATCTCAACCATTGTACATCAAACCTTGAGTCAAAACTCAAACATACTTAAGCAAACTATCAAGTTATCTACAACATTCAAGTCGATTAAGTGAAAGCATGGATAACCAAGGTGTTACCAAAAATGTGTAAGTAGATTATACTTTAGTTATTAGCATGCCCTTCACTTTGAGATAATTTGATTAATATTATGATCATTGATTACTGGACCATATCTATAGAGTCAAATTCAAAACAACAAAATGTCTAAGTAAAATGCAAACACTCACAAAAAGAAAGTTAGGGCAATCATAAATCAAAGTTAACAACTAAATTAGACCAGCATGCACAATTAAGAACATAAGTTGTATGTGTCATATCAATTGGGAAAAGGCAAAAATCTTCGAGTGGTTAAATTAAAGAGCATAATCGAGTAGCAAAAGCAGTGTAATTGAAGGCTTGCCTCAGGCTAAAGGCTCAGGCTTAACAATAGTTTGAGCCTCAAGCCTCACTTAAGGCTTCCCCTTTGTTTGAAGCTTCACTCAGGCTTGCGTCTGGACGCGCCTTAGCAAAGGCTCGAGGCTTGCGCCTCAAGCAAAAAGCGCGCCTGAACATAATAGACCCGACTCGACCCGACCCTACCTGGTCTTCACAACCCGACTCATCTTCAACCCTTCTCATATCCCGTAACTCCCCCAATTCTCTTTCATCCACAATTTCAAACTCTAATCCCAATGTCCACCTCCATAATTCCTCAATCTGCACTCATCCTCATCAATCTCCTCCCCCCTCTCAACAACATTGGCGACGACAGCGAAGCATCTCGACATGACAATATACAGCAGATCAGCGGCTACAGCGGAAGTAGATCGGCTGCACCGTCGGCCTTTTTACTTAGTCTCCAGACTCTCCAGTCCTATTCTGGTTTCTTTCCTTTCTGATTTTACACTTCTGTGGTTTCTTTCTTGGGTTTTCGACTTTTTGCTTATGATGTTTTTGCAAGTTACTTCAAAGCAAAATTGTGAAGCCAGTTCATTCCATAATTTACTATAATCATGAAATCATGCCTTATTCAAAAAGTTGCATCATATTTCATTGTAGAGCATGACCAAATTTTATGGTTGACTAACTTTATGTTATTGCTGTGATATTTTAAAATACCTTACTATTTACTAAGACTGTATTACTGTAATATTGTATGTTCATTACAATAATATTTAATTTGATACTAGTGTAATTTTACTGTATGCCCATTACTGTAATACTGTAATATTGTATGCTGTATGGTAAGTATCTTCAAAACTGTAATACTGTAATACCGTATGTTCATTACTATATAAAACTATGAATTCAAGGTTAACATAATATTATTGTAGTTTTGCAGAGGGACACATTGTATCACTTCGTCTTTGAGACAAGAAACACATTGTAGATATACATTACAGAGCAACACATTGTAGTTTTACAAAAATGATAACTTACACAGTCATCTTAGCCATTGTATGATATATTTTGTTGCTATGATGTTATCTTGTTTATATAATCTTATTTGTAAATTTATAAAACCTCCAAAAGTAATGATGAGCCTCGGTTAAGTGAGACTTACACCTCAATTTGCGCCTTGCGCCTCAGGCTTTTATGGGGGTAGTGAAATTGCGTTACGCCTTACGCCTTCGACTACAATGAGCAAAAGTCGACAAATACATACTGTAGAACTGATTTCTACATAAGCTGAACAAACAATAACAATCCTCAGTTTTCTTCGCTATATTTACACATATATACGAGAATGATTCTTAATCAAACATGGTAGAAACATCAGATCTTGATACAATAATAAACACTGGATAACAAAAATGAGATTTTTATTGAAAGATTAAGATGATTATTTCTTGAAAGATAAAAGAGAAAAGGCTTGCATACATTTCTTCGAAGCACGAAGCATCGTGCTGATAACGTGTTGCAAAAGAGAAAGAGAAAGAGAGAGAGAGAGATGTAGCCGAAAATCCAAGTTGTAAGACCCTTTATTCATAACATACATATAGGAAGGAAGTTAGGGTTAGGGTTTGGTAGTATGGTTGGGCCGCCATCTAAGTAGGTGGGCTTGAGCCATCCACCTTATAGGTGGTCACGGTTTCACAACAAAAAGCAATTAAAAGCAAGATCCATAATTTATAGTTCAATCTTCCTACAAAGCTAAAGCCGTGACTGAACCATAAAATTCGAGGTGACGAAGTTTGATTCTAAAGAAAGGAATATAGTGTTAAATAAGACTATAGAGAAAAAATAGATGAACAGCAATGACGGAGGATTGAAACCATTGAAATTTGTCTGCATTGGCGTGTCGTTTCAATTTGTTTGCCATGATTAAAAAAAAGAGAGAGAAGAGGGAAGGAGAGGAGTTGGGGAGGGGTCAGAGGAGGTCTGTTCACGTTAATGATATCATTCTCCCTTTCGTTTATTCCAAACCAACACACCATCAACTCATCACAAGAAAATGGGTAACCGCATCCTTTGAGACCTATAATTATTTCACCAGCGTACATGATTGGATTTGGATAGTTTTTTCTTCATTTTGCTCTGGAATGCCATCCACATGCTACAGTAATTGAATCTGGACTCCCCAATTCCTTGTGATAGGTCTAAGACAATTTGGTTTGATAATATTGCAGACTAATCCTTAGGAGCTCTGCAAGCATAAGGATTTGGTGGGCCAACTTATAGTATAAAGTTCTCTCTCAAATAAAAACCAGATTTAACCCTCATGTAGAAATTGTCACACATAAATAATCAGAATAGAACAGTGGCAAAGGTTCTTATATTGAGGCAAATGAGCCAAGCTCAGGCACTGTAAAGTAAAAAAACTTACCTACTTTTATATGCACTGAGTCACTGACATAAGAAATTTCCTCATAAAAGTACCACTGCATGATAATTTATGTTCATGATACTTACAAGCATACGGTAGCACTTGAAGGCTCATTCTCTTCTAGAAATTCAAAAACTAATTTCAACTTGAGAATGTGAAACCCTAACTATATGAAAATTGGATTTTATCCAAATTGTATTCCACATTGGAGGTGATTGCAAAACGAACCATTTATTTTAATTACAGATTTAAATTATATAAATACTTCTTGGTAATTGCTTATTTGCTTCTTATTAATAATTTCATAATAAGACCTTTCCCTCTTTGATTTTTTTGGATTGCTAAATGTATCAAGGAGAATGTTCCATATGTTAAGATGTGTCAAGTTTAAGGGAAGTAAAGGAAAGAAAATATAAGAAACTACAAACCATATTATAATAATATTGTGATATGGAGAAAATTTATAGAGAATGAGAAGGGAAGAAAATTTTGAATATACTTTATGAATATTTCTCTCATTCTATCTCTAAATAGTTAAATCAAGGGGAAATTATGAAAAAGAAAAAAGAAATGGAATCCTTCTCCTCTTCCCCAACTTGAGCACCCAAAGTCATGCGTCTCTAGATCGTCATTGCCCTCTTAACTTACACAACTACTTAACTCCAAGTATCCAACTTTTGTGCGAGTTCACAAACCGGCTTCCCACAACATAACTAGGTTGACCAATCGTAGTACTATTATAACAACAACGTCGATGGCAACAATAATGACAAACAAGGATAAAGAGTTCTACAACGAGTCAACGACAACTATAGATGGAGTAAGTTTCTTGAGGAAATCTCTCTTATTTCTTCTTAAGATAAGGATGGTGATTCTAGTTACCTTCTTGTTTAGTGCAATGATTGTTGTCGATTGGACAGTCCACTAGACTGAACGATGGAGTGCAAAATGGGAGGTATATGGATCAAACTGTGGCAGACCAGAGAGCAAGGAGAGTGGAGCTCGAAGCAAAAGATGGTGAAACTTAAAATTACCCTCAATCATTGATCATGAATTTTTTTCTCTTATTACCTCTTACAGATATATTTTGTAATCTATATAATAAATCACAAGGCAATTTGGAAAAAAGCTATCAAGAGGCTCTCCTTCAATTAAAACAAAATCAACGGCTCACATTCACCCTCCTAAAAGACAATTTTCCCCCAAAAGTTTTTCCCCCAAAACTAAATCCCTTCCCCCCCCCAAAAAAAAAAACAAAAATCATCCTCACTTTATTACTATCTCTCTCCTCGCTTCACTTTTTCAGATTTCTTCACATGGGTAAATTTCAACCTTTATGATGTAAACTTAACCCTAAGTAGAGAATTTACAAAAAATTTAAATGATTAAGTTTACCAATATGTAATGCAGATTAAGTCAGAAATTAAAATTAATAATTGATTTGATGGATTTTCAAGATATGAAATAATTTAACAAACCCAATTAAAGTTCGAACCTAACCATCAATAAATATACCTAAGTGTGATTAGCAGGTAAGATATTCAATAACGATTTATACACTAATTGGCAAGTAGAAGCACACACACTCAATATTTGTGGATGACAGAAAATTCAGATAATAAACTAGAGGCAATAAAGCAATATCACAAATAATTGAGAGGTGAAAAGAGTTTACCGAGGTTCGAAGTATGTGTAGCAACGGATGAAGGAAGAAGATGCCAATCGTCACAATCAATAGCACTGTATTCTTCCAAAGTTCCTTTCCTTGATGTGAGAATTATGGTTTAGGATTTGAAGTGGATTTGAGAATTAGGATTTTGGATTAGAAAATAATTTGGGGATTAGGGTTTCGAATTTGGGGGATCGGGGTGGAAGAGGGAGGTGGTGGAGGTGTTCGGTGAAGTGTGACGGCGGAGGGGTGTGGTGGAGTTGTCGTTGGTGTTTGAAGGTGTTGCTGGCCGAAGATGTGGTGGCAGGCGGTAAGGCTTCGGGGTTTGGGCGACGAGGGAGGAGCAAAGCCGTCGGGTTGTTGGGTTCAGGTAGAGGGGGCGGGGTGGAGGAGGACAGTGGCAGTTCGGGAGGTGGAGGCAACGGGGAGGTGAAAGGAGGAGGTCGACGGTGCTGGTGGTTGGGGGAGGCACTTGATTTTCGATCGGGAATCAGGTGAGAGGAAGAAGGAGAGAGAGATAGGGGTTAGTTTGGGGATTGGATTTGGATGTAGTTTAGATGGAGATGGAAATGGGATCTAGGATTTCTCACAAACCCCAAGTTTTTAGAATTTCTCACAAATCCTAATAATTTCTTATGGTATCACACACACAAGAAAATAATGCAGAACAATAACTCAACACAGTAATTTTTTTAATTAATAATAGCATACATTCTCATTATTCTCAAGGCTTATGCCTATATAGGCTCAAAATAAAATCTTAATACAAATCTTCAAAATATTCTAATGCAGAAAATAAAGGGTGCAAATTGCAAAACTACTACATATGACTAAATCTCAAAATAAAACAAAACAGAACCGATGTCCTCATCACTCTAAAGTTACACTGAAAGTAGCAAATATCTCCTCAAAAGTTAAATTTTATCATTTTGCACCTTCAAAGTTCTAAGAAGTTGGATTTTAGACCCCATTTATAATTATTTTTTAACATATGCTGATGGAAATATGGACTTTTATTTACAATTAATTGTTGTCTTACTATTCAAACTTGAGCTACATAAACTCCATGATGGAAGTTTTAGATTCATGCATCCGAAATACTGGAAAGTAAATGTATTCCCTACTCTTTAAAATTGTCAAGAATTGTATGGTATATTTTACTATTCATATGTTGCATCGTTCCGAAGACGTATCGTAGGCACGCGCTCACGGGCAAACCTAGTTCTTATACAAAATCAAAAATAAAATAATGAAAAAAATACGGTACAGTTTAATTGTTGATTCCCTCTATAATGTTGTTGTTTCATATTTTTTCACCTAGACATGGGAAGGATAAAATAGTGGATTATGAATAGAATTTTTTTTAATTGTTGTCATTTGTTACCCTTATCTTAAAATACATACATTGTATTCTCCTCTTAATTTTTCAGTCAAACAAACAAGAAAAATTGTTTGCATTACCATTTTCTTTGTAATTCTCGTCTTAATTTAGTTTTCAACCAAAAGAATACAGGTGATTTATTTTATTTCCTTCTCTTCCCTTAAACCAAACACTGCTTTCGGGTGTAGAAAACACCAAAAATAAGGCACGTGCTTTCATAGTTTTTAAAAGCTCAAGACATCATGCATACGAAATAAGCGGCAAGCCAATGCCTAATTTAGGGGGGGGAGCTGTTTGGAAGGTGGTTGAGATTGATTTTGCCATATGCAGTTCAAAAAAGTGCTCGAAAGTATGCTTAAGCTGCTCAAAGATGCTTTAGTGTCATGTTAGAATTTTAATTAAATTGTTTGTGGATTTATGTCTTACTCATTTCTTCCCCACCCATACCCAAGACTCAAATACACCTTAAATTTTCCTAATCATCTTTCAATTGCCTTGATCTCTTCGAAAAAACTCTATCTTCAATCGCGGTTTAAATGGGACTTATTCTCCTTGTCTGCTTAACTTCGACGACTTCGACTTTGTCCTTTTAAATATTCTTTTATTTTAAAAAAATTTGCTTAAGAAAAATCCAAGGCCAACCGCTTTTTTCCGCTTAGCGTTCTTCAAAACCTTAATTCTTTCAAGAAATACGATAGTTCCATAAAAATGTAGATAGTAACAAGTTTGACTTAGGTTGATGGGGTTTCAAAAGATCTGCTTCTAATCATATTGAAATGATAGACTCTACTTTCGCACTCTATTAAGAGACCAACATGTTACAGGCACATCCAATAATTACACCTATCAATCAACAGCCAATAATCATTCGAAAAAGAACAAATAAATAATTAAATTAAAATTATGCAAACATCTGGACCAACTACTTAAGACAGACTAACTAAAGGAGTGTAATTTAATCAAACAAAAAACTCACATTAGTTTGCGAACAAGTGGAGACAGAGCTATCGGGTTGAGCCATCATCAAGCGGCGTAAACTGGAGAATCCTCACCTAACAATTTCCCGAGATTGCTGACGGCTGCCGACGATGGAGACGTGTACGTCTGAGAACCGGCGGAGGGCACCGGATAATTTCCGCCGTCGAGAGGGTGGGGGGGGCTAGGGTTTCTGTGGAGATCGGAGTGAGGAGGAGGGAGCGGTTTGAGAAGAGAAGTCGAATGAAGAAATGAAAATTATTGCAGGGTAATTTATGGGAGGCGAAATTTCAGAAAACCCCTGGCTTTTTCGCGAAAATCAGATAATTTGCATAATTTGCAATTGCTAATGTGGTACGACAGAAAAGTCTCCTAATGAAGGACAGCTTTCAAAGCGTGAGAACCCTCTTACTCAGAGCATCTCCAATCCTTCCTTCATTTTAAAGGTTTTCAAAAGAAACTATCTTTGGAATATTCTTTTTTGAAGGCTCATTAATTCCAACCATCTTCCATCAAAATAGGTTTTTTCAAATTTTATTCAATTTTTTAAATTAAACTATACGTTAATTGTAATTCTAATAAAATATAAAACTACTTTAATATCCGGATAAATATTTTTAATTATAAGATTATTAGATTTATTTTTAATTAATAATCTTGACTATAAATATTGTATCAATTATTTTTTTCAAAAAATAAAAAAATATTCAAAATTGATCTTATTTTAAAGGTATCATCGAGATATTTCCAACAGTACCAAAATAATAAAATTTGGCTTAATATTTTATAAGATACATTCACGAAATATATAGTTATGCATTTTAATTAAAGGATATGGAAGGAATTCTTAAAAAGATATTAAGGTAAAAAAGGATAAAATGAAAAATTTGTATTGTGAATAATGATTTGAAGAAGCTCAAAAAAATCTCCAAATTTGGAGAGTATTTTGAAGCTCCTTCATTTAGAAGATGAATTTGAAGCCCAGTTGGAGCAACCCGGGAAATGAAGCCCGGTGGAGATGCTCTTAGATCTGGCTATGTCATATTCTCTAACTCACAGTTTCATTTTGTCGTCAATCGGTTCTCGTGATTCTTTATTGTGTATCTTATGATCTATATCTTTCGTTTATCTTTAGAATAAGTATGTCATATGGCAAAATTTGAAAAGATAAAAAAAGCCTCAACTATCTACATTTCTGAAAAAATACTTCTCAACTATCACATTCTAAAACAGCACCCTTTCTGATTGGTGTTTTTTTAAAAGTCACCCCCTAACTTTTTGGAGTAATTTCTTGTCCAAAATCACTTCGGTCCATTCAATGCAAAAAAAGCTGCATTTTTTCTTTTTTCGTGTAAAACTGGCCATAGCCGAATTTTATTAAAACATACATACGCCGCTCCTACCATTCCCATCAGATAATGCATCTAGGATAGGATGGGGAAGGGAACTTACATTCCATTTACCAAACAGTTGAAGATTAATACAAGTTTTAACTAATCTATGAGCAGCTACATTAGCATGATGCTTCTTATGAATAATCCTCACATGGGACCCTCAACATCCATAGACAACTTTTCACAATATATTATATTCTCCATGGGGGTTTCGTCATGGGCTTAGTAATCTATTGTCAAACCCTAACTAGCTTGCTCGTATTGGGGGTAGTAGAATAGCTGAATGGCTTTCCAAACCCTCCAACGGAGCCTCTGGAGGTGTGGCCATTAATTTCAACCCTAACGTGTTTGACTGCATGGACGTGCTACATGGCGAATATTCGTTGTCTCTCTTATCAAACGCAAAAGAGATAATTGGAGCCAAGTAGTCACAGACATCTACAAGCCAAACAATCCCTCAGATAGACCCACTCTTTGGAGGGAGCTCCACTCAATCCAAGATCATTGACATGCACCCTGGCTGATCGGGGGGAGAATTTAACATCACCAGATTTTCTTATGATCATAGAGGTCGTGGAAGCAGTGATGCGGAATGAGAAGAGTTCAACAGAGTGATTGCTGAGCTTAGCCTCATTGATATCCCAATATCTGATAGGCTCTTCACATGGTCAAACATGCAAAACCCCTTATCATGGCAAAGCTAAACCGAGTCTTGGACTATATGGAATGGAAATCAACATTTCCACTCCTAAACGCCCATTCAATTTTGAGAGCAACATCATACCATATACCAGCACTATTATCCACGGGTGAAACTCCCCAGAGATGCCCAAGGAGATTCCACTTCGGAAAAGCATGGTTGGAAGTTAAAGGCTTCCACCATATGGTACAAGAGACTTGGGACCTCCCGACCAGAGGTACCCAAGATACGACAATTTGGACTGAGAAAATCAGGCATCTTCATGCCAAACTTAGGAAATGGAACCGCCAAGCGAAAGAGGAACTTCTTGAGTGAATTGACTGGCTGAAGAAACTAGAGGAGACTAGAGACCTAACTCAGTATGAGCGTGCTAGCTTGCTAACCCTTAGAGATGAGGTTGCTAGAATCTACAAGCTCAAAGAAATTAAATGGAGATGGAGATCGAGGATTTCCTGGATGAAAGAAGGTGATGCTAACACGACTTTCTTTCACCGGATTGCTAGTGCAAATTGAAGAGTGAACCTCATTTATTCCATCGATACGAAAGCAGGTAGTGTGCAAGATCCAAGCATGGTTAGGGAGGCATTCCAGGATCATATCAGAAACTACTTGGCCAGAAAAGCAATTTTAGGATCCCTCTTCATGATGAATTCTAGCAAGTAGCCGACTTTGGAATGAGAACCCACCTCTAGGCATGGTAGAACCATTCCAAATGAAGGAAGTTAAGGAAGTAATCTTACAGCTAGGGAGCGATAAGGCTCCTAGGTCCGATGGTTTTCTAATCCGCTTTTACTAGACCTTTTGTTAAGACATCAAGGAAGATCTCATTGTCTTCGTAGTGGAGTTCTATGATCTTTATATCAAGTTAGGTAGAATGAATTTTGCCGACGTGGTCCCCATCTCCAAGAAAGAGGACTCATGCACGGTGGACAATTTCTAACTGATTAGCCTACTAAATTGCTCAATAAAGATCATCACTAGAATGCTAGCAACAAGGTTGGGTAAAACTACCCATAGAATAGTGGGCAACGAGAAGACGTGATTCATCAAAGGACGATGCATCCTTGATTGTGTGGCTACGACCGAAGAAACAATCCATAGATACCACATGTCCAACTCAAAAAGTTATCTCTTGATAATTGATTTTGAGAAGGCCTACGATTTAGTAGAGTAAGACTGTGTCATAAAAGCGCTTAAGAGCTTCATATTCGGGTATAGATAGATTGAGTGGATATGTCAATGCTTTGCGACCAGACACACCTCAATTATTCTCAACGGGACAGTTGGAACCCAATTCTTGTGCAAAAGAGGACTCCGAGAAGGTGACCCCCTTTCCCTATTGCTCTTTACTTTGGTGGTGGAAGTCCACAAGGGAATGACCAGATTTTGTTCAGAGGAGGGATGTATTTCACTGGTAGGATGTGGAAGGCACACAAACAATTGTTCCATACTCCAATATGCAGATGACACCCTTCTATTTGGAAATAGCAAGGTCAAGGAGACTATTGCCTTCAAAGACACGCTCTATTGTTTTGAAGCTTGGTTTGATCTGAGGGTTAACTTTCACAAAAGTAGCCTAATCCCTATTGTGCTCTTAAACGAGGAAGCATCAGCCCAAGCTAAAGTCCTCAACTGTAAGCTAGAATCTTTCCCTATAAAGTACATGGGACTCCCACTAAGCCTGGGGAAACTTAAGAAAATAGTATGGCTGCCAATAGTGGAAAGGGTTGAAGCTAGATTATCCGGATGGAAAGGCAAGTCTCCATCACTGGGGAGAAGAGTGATCTTGATCTATTCAGTCCTCTCCAACTTACCTACCCACTATATATCCTTCTACCTATATGAGAAAGCTACACAACCTCATATTTCGGTGGCAAAGGTTTGGAAACGTGGAAGTTGGAGCCCAATGTGGCAATTAGAGCCTGATCCCCAGATTGCGACTTTTACAACAACTATTGGCTAGGTTAGAGGAATTACGCCAGCATCAGACTTGTAGGTGTCAGATGTAGCTTGGGACTGGACAATCACTACTAGGTATTGGAGAAAAGAGAAGCATTCTCAGTAAGGTCGCTCTACTCCAAGATCCACTTTCATGGATGTACCCCACCCGAAGGTCCCCCTCAAAGTCAGAGTATTCCTCTGGCTAGTCCACAACGACGCTACCCTAACACGAGAAAAGCTTGCCAAACAACATCCGTATATCTACATCAACTGTTGTTTTTGCACAGGGAGACAAAAATTAGAGATCTCCTCTTGATTGGTTGCGCTAGAAGTAAGGCAGTTTGGACTGAAATGCATCACACACTCAACACTACACTCTACCCGACTACCTATGACGAGCTTTGGGTTGGCCCAAAGTTTGCTACACATAGGAAAGCCTTGAAATTGGCTTGTCCCATTGTGATCACAACCCCTACTTGGGTTCTCTGGCTGGACATAAATAATTTTAATTTTCGTAATTCTAATACTTCTTTTCATGGAAAGGTCACTCAAATAATGCATTTGATTTCCTTTTGGGTAGAGGGAGCAGCAGCAGGGGCAAGGGACCGCATCTAGGGTACTTTCAGGAGCTAGTAGTACGATGATGACGAGATTCATATCGGCCCTCCTGAGGGTTGTTGGGTTCTTTTCTTGTCTTGTAATATCTTTTGATTTTTCTAGATAGGTATTTGAACCTGACCTCCAAGGTTTTTGGAGGTATTTCCTTTTATTTAGTTTTTTTTTAGGGAAAAGGTGGAATAAGGCCACTCTGTTTCATTAATAAGAAATTAACAAAACAACCCCAGCATGCTGGGGCAAGTTACAACCTACAGACAAAAAAAAAATGAAGCGACATGACCAGTACATATAATCAGCTCTCACTCTAACCTACGAGGACCAACTAATTATATGTCCGTCAAGCAAGCTTCGAGCACCCACCTCCACGGCACGCGCCCACCCACTTGAAGCGAATCCTGTGGGATTTGAAAATTTGCCGCTCCCCTCCTTCTACCTTACCAACGCAACTTCACACTTGGCCCAATCGGAGTCGCACCCAACAGGAGAGCCATCGCAACTTCACCTCTCACACGCTATAGCTCTCACAAGCGATTTCTCACTAAGCAAAACTCTCACTCACCCTAATCACGGACAGTCTAAGAGAGCAATGAAGATGGTACTTATACTCTCTCAGATGATTTCTCACAAACACAAACAGCCACCTGCATAGAGTAGTGAGAAGCAACGTCTTCACTCTCTCTCTCTCACTCTCCCTCTCACGTAAAAACCCACCAAATCACAACCAATTTGCAGAATCACCTTCACCTCTTGCCCCTGCGGATGGTGGACGTTGTAGATTTCAGGGTCAATGATGAGGGCGTAGTGGCGGTACTGTTGCAAAGTCTGTGACAGTGGATTAAGGAAGGTCGAGTTCAGTGTGTGACTTCTACTGCCGTCCAAGAACACACACATCTCCCCTCTGTGCACCTTATGGGGGGGCCCCTTCTGCGGGCCCAAACCCCACCCTGTGCAGTAACGATCATGGGGGGACCCCATCTTCGGGCCCTGCCCTAGCCCCACAACAATACTTTAATACCCTGATTTTCCAAATATATGAAAGATTACTTATTTTATATATGTTATGCTTGTATAGCATGTTGACTATTATTTTCAACAAGATGGATAAGAACATTGTTTTTTTTATAAAGTATTTTTCCCTAAAGCCCAAATGTTAATTTATTTTATTTATTTTTTCTTCTACAAAATAACTATTTTGGCCCAATTGATTTTTAGCCCATGAAATTAATCTTTTATTATTTTCTACAACTTGTATGTGTAACATTTTCTTCTAAAAAAGACTTATTATTTTGTATGCACAAGTTTTGTAGAGGGGGGATTGGTGTACACACGTGCATGTTGCATACACGTGTGGAGCACACTCTAGCTTGGCCGGATTATGGTGTAGTGGGTAGGAGACCATGGGTGGTTTCTTAAGGTATGGGTAGTTTTCTTAACTCCCTTATCAATCTCAGCCCTTGATTTTCCAACTTCCTAATGCATCTCAACCCTCCATCTCACTCTAGTTTATGTATAAATACCCCTTCTCTTTCCCTATCTCTTTTACACTAAGACTATTATTATAAGAGAGTTATTTGTGAGTTTGTGTGTGGGAGCTTTTCTGTGGAGACGAACAGCAGTTCTGAGGAGTTCGGTGTGGAACAAAGGAGCAAGGAGTGCAGCACCGTATCGAAGAGCTTTTGCGGGATTTCGTTTATTTCTTCATATAAGGTGGGTGTTTCTCAGGACTTCTAATGTAGGAATTATACCATGATTATTATGATTGCTACCATGTTATAAAAAGTAAATTGGATGTATTAGAAATTGCTTGAACATGCTGTGGATAATGAGAACGGAAGTGTCGGTACAGTCGACTGTCACATGCACCAGTCGACTGGTACGAGACAATTTATTTATGATGTGGTGATAAACATGTATGCAAATAGACATAATGGTGTGAATTATTAGTTTGTATTTCCCTATGACACATATGATGGAGGGAAGGTAAATGAATGAAAAGAGCTAGCGATGATTAATAACTTAAGAATTGTCGGAACAGTCGACTGACACGGTGTTCAGACGACTGGTACCGTACTTCAAGAATGACTATTTGGCAATTCCAGGAAACAAGATATTTTGTTATGTTGACCCAGTATAATGACTTGAAATTTATATCTTCATCATCGTAAGAAGTTATGAGCAATGTGAATGCATGTTTAAGTATCGTTTCTAAAGAAAAGAACATATTAGTAACTTGAAATTTCATGCTTCGTCGTTACTGAACAAGTAAGAAGTGTGGAGTTTATAAAATATGGAATGTGTGTATACTGTAAGGAAAATGCATGTGAGAACGGTTAAAAGAATAATGTTTATTTTGAATTATGGAACTGATCAGTCGACCGAATGCGTGTAGCAAGTCGACTGAGCTGAACTTAGAATTGTGCTGTTGAAAATCTCAGGACAGACGACTGATGGATGAACAGTCGACTGTCATGTGGTTGACACTGTGAATATGAAAAGTTGCGGAACAGGCGACTGACTGTGTGCAGCAGTCGACTATCCCGAGTAATTATGATGAACCTGTATTTGACTGTATAAGTCGACTGGTGTTCTTCCAGGTCGACTGTACAGAGTGAACTTTGATGTGTATGAATTTCATTTTATTTTGCTGTTGGAAGTTGTAAACCTTATGATTGGAGTCTGTGGATTTTCTTTATGACTGTGCGGATTATGTAAAATGAATCATAAATGGGAATTGAGAATCAAATGAATATAAAAGGCTAAGATCATGATGAGAAAGTCTGTGGGACTCTAATTGAATTATGAGCTGATGATGCTCAATTGGAAATTGTGAATTTGAAATTGAACGAAAGAGTAGCTAAGTCTCCCCCGACAGTGAAATGAAATGATATTGAAAAGAAGGCCAAGGTTGGTCATGTGTAAATGAAATGGTAAGTCCGGTTTGGTGGAGAGGCTAACTCTAGAGCTTGATTTTTATTCATGATTCTAATAAAATTTAATACATAGTGTGGAGGTGATGAAGGTGAGAGAAAAACATGAGTATGAGAACTAGGGTTACGGTGCGGGTGTGTGAGCCGCAGAATGCATGCTTGATGAGTCAAGACATGGCGCGGGCACAACTCAGTAATGATCGGACTTTAGTCACGCTTGTGGGATGTTTTGGTGACTGCAAGAGGATTGTGTTCAGGGAGGAGGCTGAATTGTCGCAGAATGCATGCTTGACGAGTCAAGACATGGCGCGAAATTCTACTCCAGGGGCCAGGATACATGCTTGTACTCATAGAATCGTCTAGGATACTCACTGAAATTACAGAGGTAGAGTAAGTCATGGCGAGGGATTTAACCCTACAAAAATGAAGAACGATTAAGAGGCTTGCCCTCGAACCTATGTAGTATGGGATGCATAGAATTCGAACAAGTGCGCATTAGTGTCATGTAAATTAATTAAATAATTGTATTAAGGATTAAGTGCACAATCACGACACGACATCATTAAGAGTTCCCTTTTGATTTGCATGCTTTTATTGAACAAGTTTGTGATTTGTTAAGAAATGAGATTCATTATACTGTTTCTGGCATAGAGAGGATGGCCATGTATAATTATCGTCGGTTGAATAAACTGACGTACCCACAGTTTGTATGCAGGTAAATTGCATGTTAAAGAGAAATGGATGCATAAAGATCTTATCATGTTGTTATTAATTTATGTAAATGTTGTATATTTTGCTTCCGCTGTGTAATTGTAAATGTAATATGATGTAAACTCTGATGTATGATGAAAAATTTTATTTCCTTGTAAAATTGTACTCAAAGAAAGTGAAAAGATCCTGTAGAACATCTCGAATTCAGTGATTTGGGATTCGGGGCGTTACAAATACACCTCATTCATCTCACCGAATCAAATTTTCCTCCACCTCCTTCTTCACATCCCGGACGCTCCGCGACAGTTGAGACAAACACACCAGAAGCTGCGACAAGTGAGCACCCATCACGAAGGGACCCCGTCTTGGGCCCAAGCTCCACAATCGGTCTCATGGTGGTAAAATACTAGTATGTAATAAGCGGTCTCATAGGGGGACCCCGTCTTCGGGCCCCAGTCCCACAACCGAACTACAACTAGACATACCAACCCGGTAGCAGTTCAGCAACCCATACATCCCTCAGAGCCTGATGATCTCGGTTTACTTTCTGCTTGACCCGTTTTCATTGTTCCTAAGAACTTGTTGTCATCCTCGTGAGTCTGAGAGTTTATCACAATTGAAGGGAGGGCTCGAATGTTGCCGCCGCCCAACTCACACTCTCAGAAACAAACAACCCAAAACATAATTAAGTCCCCAACACACAAGCAAGTCACACAGCAAATCCCAACTTGGATCTGAAAATAATGTCGGTCGGGACGGTGCAGGTGAAGGGGTCAATCGTCGCCATTCTCTCTCTCTCACTCACTCTCTAAAATGCCCGAATCAAGCTCACTTTCTCAACAATAAATTCCTCACTCTCCCCCCCCTCTCTCTCTCCCACTAAAATGCCCAAATCGACAAAGCAGTGGCCAAGCAAAGTCACCAACGGTGATGCGGCGGGAGTCAGGCAATACCACAACAGCAGTGGAGGAGAGGGAATTGGAGAGGCATCAGCACAGCGAGGGAGACGCTTTGGCGATGGTGCTTCGGCGCGAGGGACAGTCAGGAGGAGCCGTCGCAGTCGAAGAGGGTAGGCGACGAACGACCGGCTTCGACGAACGGCCGCGACGAACGGCTTCGACGAACGGCCTCTGTCTTCGACGAACCGCCACCCAACAAAACGCGACTGGAGACCTAGGGTTTTGAGATCGGGGATGACCAACGGCTGGCTTCGACGAACGGTCGCGACGAACAGCTTTGATGATCGGCCTCCGTCTTTGACATACCGCCACCCAACAGAACGCGAATGTAGATCTAGGGTTTTGAGGTCAGGGAAGGGGGAAAGGTTTTGAGATCAGGGAAGGGGGAGGAGATGGCCGGGAAGGGACGACGGGTGGGGCGGCGGCGTGGAGGGTGGCCGCTGCCGCCCCTAGGGTTTTTTCGATTTATTTCCTTTTATTTTGTTGCTCTTTCTTCTCAGAATTCTGGGTTAGTTTTGTTACCTTATCATTAATGAAATATGATAGCTATACTTCACCTTTTACTTTAAAAAATAGAGTCATATGCGTGGAGGATAAGTTGTTGCTGTAATTGAACAGCTAATATCAAATGCAATCGTAGAGCATATGCCTCGGCCATTACCACATCAGCTTCGTTGTATTTGGCATAAAGAGCGAATTGAATCTCACCATGGTGGTCTCTAGCGAGTCCAGCCCCTGCCACTTCATTACTCCCAACATCACCATCAACATTAATAGTAATGGATCCTTCAACCGGGCATCCAATCACTTCTTATATCCCATGGACCTTGCTGAGCATTTCGTCGAATAGGTTGAGGGCAGAACTATTGTGAAGTGCAGATCCCAATTACTTCATTCATATCAAAAGATTTCCTTGAAAATACAAGGTCACGCCTACTTTTCAAAATTTTCCACATAACCTTTACCCAAAATTAAAGTCCGCAAAGTCATTATCTTTCACATCAAGCAATCTTAGAACAACATCCCTCAGAGTATGACCGTCTCTAACAAAAGAATCAAACCGAGCAAGGGTCCATACTACTCTAGCCATCTCACAATGCAACAATAAATGAGGAGTTTTTTATTCATTCTGGCATAATGGGCATAAATAAGAAATATCAACATTAGCTCTAGCACCTATTGAATTTGTCATCAACGAATTTGTCAATGCTCTCCATATAAAGTGAAATATTCTCGTTTGAAACCTTATCTGTCCCCACAAAATCTTGAACATAGGGTCTGCATTATGATCTCCTCCACCTCCCTCAAGACTCAGATAAGCTGATTTACTGTAAACTTCCCTCAACATTCAGGCATCTAATTGGGACAATCTTCGTCTTCTTAATTATAGCTTGAAAAGAGCAAATTACCCTACTGAAACTGAATCGAATAATCCACATGCTAACTCCTCATTCCAGTCCCTTTGTTCTAGATTAACTAACTGCAACAACTTGGTTAACTCAACCAGCCAATTTTTTGGTCTTGCCAAGAGCTCCTGCTAGTCCACAACCCATCTATCTTCACATATATCTACTGGCTTGCCGTTACCCAATGACCCATCTACAACGATCTAAGATGTCACCCTTGCATTGAATTATATTACACCATGGCGGAGAACACCCTGACTCGATAGTAACATTATTGAAACTACTCTTTGGATAATATTTTGATTTCGACGGGTCTACCAATATTCGCCAGCCTAATTTCACAAAGGTGTTGTGATTCACTCCTTCTAGATCTTGAAAACCAAGGCCACCTTCACACTTACACTTTTGTAACTGCTTTCATGAAGTACGAAATAAGTGACTTCCACCTGTCTTGTAAACACAGTAGAAATTCCTAGACATTGATTCAATTTCTCTGAGAATTTGTTTAGGAAGTAGACACAAACTCATTGTGTAAGCCGGTACCACTCGTAACGATGACTTGCTGAGAACTTCTCTACTGCATGTGAAAGATAATCAAATTTCCAACCACATAATTTACTATAAAGTTTCTCCATGATGAATCGATTTGATTCAATCGATCTCCGTGTCATAAATAATGGCACTTCCAAATACCTTTCACCTCTCCTCATTTGATTAACACCAAATATCTTTGCAAGGTTGATTTTAGCAAGAGTCGACAAATTGTTACTAAAATATATAGAAGATTTAGAGAAATTAATAACATGGCCAGACCATTCTGCATATAGACTCAAAATTTCTTTAACCTGTTCCAAATTTCTCATAGTGGCCTCACAAAAAATTAGCAAATTATCGGCAAATATGAGATGACTGATCAAGGGAGCTTGGTGATGTAATACCTCAGATTTTTAAATAATGCTTTTAAGGTTAATAAGTGAATTAAAATAATTTTTGATGATTTAATAAATATTTTTCTGAAATTTACCTTATTACACGTGTAAAACACGTGCAAATATTTTCTGGGGAAGTTCAAAGTCAGAAATTATTTTGGGGAAACCATTATTTATTATTAAATATTATTTGTGAATTTTTTAAACTTTTCTAATAATTATTTGACTTATTTGCAAATATTACAAAAAGAGAGACTTTTGTGCAAAATTACCACTTGGAGTGAAAACTCCAGATTTTCGGATTTTTGGACAGAGCATGATGCCTAGTCAACTCAGAAGTAAAGAGTTTTTTTTTTTTTTTTTTAAAATTTGGTTTATTTTACAAGTTTTGATAAAGAAGGGTCTTTTATAAAATTGCCACTTAAAGGGCAAAAAGTACAATTTCTTATTCTGGGTTTTTATAACAGTGCTGGCCAGATTTGGAGGGTTGGTTTTGTTTTTAAATACAAATTGAATTGGTATTATCTAATTTCCAAGTATAAGGATTTATATATGTAAAGATATATTTAAAAGAGATATTTTGCAAATCTACTTACAAACCCTAGATACCCTATTTCTGGCCTATTAAAGGTGAGGTGCAGCCGTCGCTTTGCTGCACAACACAAAGGAGTTTTTTTTTATATTATTTTTTGGAGTTTCAAAGTGAGGATCTTGGTTTTCTTGTGAAATGAGGAATTTTCTTCTTTCTTTATTATCTTCGGTTGATTCTTCAATAAGGTGAGTGATATATGTTTGTTTTGTATTGTTCTATGCATGTTGTATGTGAAGATTTATCTATTAGAAAGCATGTTAGGAATTGTATGAAGATATATGAAATTTTGATGAGTAGATGAACTAAAAATTGAATCTTTTCATGAAACTATACCATTAATGAATTAAAACCCTAATAGATGATTTGTGATTGTTAAAGAACCTAATAGAACTCATGAGTAGGATGTTTTCCTTCATATACTTGCTGTTTTGATTCATTATAAAGAGTTGTATGATGTGAATATTCATAAAATTGAGTAAAAGTGGACTTTGCTGTGTATATGTATGGATATGCTCTGTTTGGATTTTAGAAGAATAAGAACTTGATTAAAAACATGTTATAATTGCTTATATTCATGAGCAAACTATTGTGAGTGATTGTATACAAGTTAAATGAATTACAAGAAGAGATTATGAATTAAAAAGATCAAACTTTGAAGTAAAAGAGGATTTTTGAGTTATCGGGTCTGATTATATGCAGAGCGAAAATTGGACTTTTGGTGTTTTGATGTTTTCGATTAGATTTGAGTTGTTTTGGGTACTGAGGTGGTTTTCAACTTCATACTACATATATACAATGGGTTTCTTTATGTTACTGATGCAAACATGTACTATTTGAAGAATTGTCAAAAGTTGATGTTTTGTGAAGTTTCTCAATTAGATCTTGATTGTTTTGGTACCGAGATAGTTTTGAACAATATATTACCTATATATTATTTTGATGCATAACTGATGCTTGAAACACTCATATGAACATATACATACATACATTGCTGTTTTCGAAGAATTTTGATGGAAATTGCTATTTGTAAATTTGATGTGGTTTTGACGTGTTTTATAAACTCCTATATGTTCTACAAGTTGTATTAGCTCATCTCAGGATTTTTTTTTTAAAATTTGTGATTTTACAAAGTGGAATAGAAGTATCAGTCGAAACATGCACAAGAATTTAACCTGGTTGCATAGCAGCCAGCGGTCGGCCGCACGGTCGACCGACATGCTATTTTTTTGAGAATTTCCAAAGGGGCAGCCGACCGCCATTATTTTGCACTGTTTAGACAGTCGAACGCACCTGCTGTTTTGAGTTTTTTTATTGAGTTTTTCTTCATTTCTTTAAATGGTTATTTCTTCGATATTATGCATCATTGATCTACTGTTGTAGATGACGATTTTGCTACAGATTACAGTATTTTATAGATTGTTAGATTTTGTTTATAATGGAATTCAAATCATATTCCTATAACCTTATAAAGAGAGTTATATGTTTTTTTCAAAAGAATTGACGTTTTGTGATATTTGACGACTTCAAAATATGATTTTCTGTTATTTGATGGGTTCAATATTTTATTTAAATTCTGGAATTTCATGAGTACATTAAATGGATATGGATTTTGTCGTTTCTTATTATAAACGTTTTGATGATGGATATATGAGTTTTATTGAAAGTTTTGGTATTGATGGTTGAGTTATGAGTCTTTAGCAATTAAGTGGGGCCCTAACTACCGGCGGTTGAAATTTTGGTTGTTGTTCAGTTGAGTTAAGCTCGGTAGGTGTTGCTGCTAATTTCGGTGTGGGGGCAAACAGATAGAATTTGTGAGTTCGTGGAAAACCTGAATAGCAAACACCTAACCTGTTCCGCCGGAGCTTGACCGTTGACTCCCGCCGTTCACCTGCAAGGAAGTGCGAGACACCGGGATTGATCCCGGCGACGCACCCTCCGACGCTCAAGTCAGTAACCAGAAATGATTATGAAAGAGCGTTTAACTAGTAAAAGATTGATTACCTCTTAATGGAGATGGGTGGGGGGTATTTATAGTCGCCGTTGGGATCATATAAGGAATGTGATTCCTGTGATCTGATAAGGCATAAAATCCTCGTAATCAGATTAGGAATGTAATCCCTTAATTCCCGGTGAAAAGATAGATGTGAATCAGAGCCGTTGATTAGGATTAATCAGAAACCCTAATTCTATCTTTTCTGGACTGGGTGTGTTTCGGGTTGGGACCCGTACCCAGATGAGGTGGATCCGTTCACGGGTTATTGGATCTGTGAGAAGGAGACCCAGTACCTGCTTCGGACCCATTTGCATGTGAAATTACCGTTTTACCCCCGAGCTTTAAGATTCGTGTCCGATGTGAACGGTCCCGATTTAATCCTATTTTTAGCCATATCACGAGCCCCCCACTCCCGAAGACTGAGTTTGATCAGTCTTTGAGGAGTAGTTTTACTGTTTTAATGGCGTACGAGATTTTATCGGTGTTCTTAAGGGAGTTTGGAATCTTGCTCGGGGTGTAACAGTGTTATTATGGGCTTGTAAAATGCCCAAAAATATTCTCAGAATTTTCTGGATTTTTTGTGATTTTTCCAGATTTTTTCTGAATTTTTTCTCATTTTTCGAATTTTTTATTCATTTTTCGAATTAAATAATTAATTATCAAAAATATTAATTAATTATTCTAATTTAATAATTATTTTTTCAGAATTTAAAAATAATTTTTTCTGAATTAATAATTATTTTTAGAATTTTTAATTAATTTTTTTCGATTTTTAAATATTTTTTTCGGATTTTTTAAATAAAAAAACAATTAAATAAATAAATAAATAATTTAAATATTACCTGGACACGTGGCAGATTTCTGTCCGTCCATCATGACCAGATGAGCATGCATCGTGAGGCAGATCACGATCTGGACACGTGGCGCGTTTCTGGCCGTCCATCATGATCAGATCTGCGCGCATCGTGAGGCAGATCACGATCAGGACACGTGGCGCGTTCCTGAGCATCGATCGTGTCGCGACGCGAATTTTGAGACGATCGGACGGATCGTGTTGGTCGGTCACTTTTTTCTCAATTTACAGCCTCGGTACCTCGGTCCCTCGGTTCGGCGCGCCCGACCCTTGAGATGATGCCACGTGGCTCTTTTTTTTTTTTTTTCTTTTCCTCTTTCGCTGCTTCTTCTCTTCTTCTCTCCTTCTTCATTTCTTCTCTCCACCGAACTCGCCCCACGCCCTCCTTCTTCTTCGTTTCTTTCTTCATTGAACTCGCCTTCGTGCCGACTCGACCCCGCCACTCCTCCAGCATCATCTTGGCAGTGCTTCGGCAAGTTTAATGGAGCTCCGATGGTGAGCTCGGCAGGGTGGAGGAGCTCGGCGAAGTGGGTCGGTGCTTCGGTGCTGGACGAAGAGAAGGGGCGAGCTCGGAGTTGAAGGAGCTGTCGGTGCTGTGGGGCACTTCGATGGCGAGCTCGGCGAAGTGGGTCGGTGCTTCGGTGCTCGACGAAGGGAAGAGGCGTGCTCGGAGAAGAAGGAGCTGTCAGTGCTGTGGGGAGCTTCAATGGCGAGCTCGGCGAAGTGGGTCGGTGCTTCGGTGCTCGACGAAGGGAAGAGGCGTGGTCGAGCTTGCGACGAAGCGGAGTTCGAAGCTTCGAAAGTTAGCTCGAGTTCGATAGAGGAAGGGTGGAGTTGTGAGCTCGGTAATGGAGCTCGGCATCGGAATGGAGCTTGGAGAGGTGATGGGTTCGGCACCATTGGGAGCTTCGCTCGAGGGAGTCGAGCTCGGCTATAGTGGGAGCTCGAAGGTGGTTGACGAGGGAGTCGGAGTCCGCGACGTAGAGGTGGACGATGAGCTCGCTGTCGTGGAGCTCGGCTAGGTCGGCGAGTCAGCGAGGAGAAAGCTCGCCAGTGGTGGAGTTTTGGGCGATCGCTTGGTGACGAAGGAGAGAGTGCTCGATGAAGAAGAGGAGCTCGTTCGTGGAGCTTGGAGGAGGAGTTGAGCGATGAGGAGGACGCGGCGAGGAGTTGGAGCTTCGGGCTAGGAGCTCGACCCGGAGAGAGAGCTTCGACAGCTGACGATGGGTTCGGAGTTCAAAGTTCGATGAGGGATGATGGGTTCGGTTGCAGCCTGAGCTCGACGAGGGGGAGGCAAGCTCGGCGACGTGGGGAGCTCGGCGAGGGAGGAGAGCGGCGTGGAGCCCCGAGCTCCTCGACTACGGCAGAGAGCTCGTCGAATAGAAGGGGGTTAGGTTCGGCACCATTGGAGCTCGGAGCTCGTTCGTGGAGCTTGGAGGAGGAGAAGATGATGGGAGCTCGGAGCTCGGCGTTTCTCGGAGAGAGGGAGAGCTCGGCAGTGACCGAGTTGATGGGTTCGGCTCGGCATTGCACTCGGAGGCGGAGCTCGGAGCTTCGACGGCGGTATTGGAGCTCGGCACGAATGAAGCTCGCGAAGGTGAGGCTCGGGGCTTGTTCGTGGAGCTTGGAGGAGATGTTGGAGCGTTGGATTTTTCTTCACTGATTGTTTTGGCGGGAGAGTGGAGAAGAAGAGGAGGGGGACGAACGGGTTTGGGTTTAGGACCTTAATGGGTCCGACCCGACCCTTGTGCTCCACCCCCCCCCCCCCCTTTTTTTTTTTCGCTCGCTACTGTTCATGCTCTTGTTCTCTCTCTTCGGCTTTTTCTCTTCGTCTCTTCTGCTTTGTGTTCGGCAGATCCGAGCACGAATTCTGAGGAGATTTTTTGCCATTTTGCGGTTCGGTAGTTCGGTAGCTCGGATTTAAGATCCGAGCTACGTGGCTCAATCTGAACGGTTGATCACGATCATGGCGCGAATCACGAGACAAGAGGCACAAGTTTCGAGAAAACGTTATCTTGTCGTTTTGTGGAGACGTGGCGAGATCTGAGCCGTTCATCATGTTTTAGCACGAATTTTGAGACGATCCAACGGTGAGATGAGATCGGTCGAATTTTTCTCCATATACGAGGGTCGGTACCCCGGCACCTCGGCTCGGATCGGCACCTCGGATCGGATCGGCACCTCGGATCGTTGGGGTCGGCAGCACTTCTGAGAAGAAAGAGGAAGGGGAGGAGAGGCATTTGGGTTCTCTCCTCTGCCTTGTTCTTTCGCATAGTGGAGAAGAGGAGAAGAGGAAGGGTAGGAGAGGCATTTGGGGTTCTCTCCTCTGCCTTGTTCTTCCGCACGGTGGAGAAGAGGAGAAGAGGAAGGGGAGGAGAGGCAATTGGGTTCTCTCCTCTGCCTCGTTCTTCCGCACAGTGGAGAAGAGGAGAAGAGGAAGGGGAGGAGGAGAAGAATGAATAAGCTAAGAAGGGTATGGGTCGGACCGTGGGTATCTGGTCCGACCCCGATCGTTAGCCTCTTGTTCTTTCTCCCTCTTCATCTGCTTGCTTCGTTCGGTAGATACACCTTGTTCGGCAGATCCGAGCACGGATTTTGGGGCACATTTTCTGCCACTTTGCTGTTCGGTAGGTCGGTAGCTCGGATTTGAGATCCGAGCTACGTGGCTCAATCTGGACGGTCGATCACGATCGTGGCGCGAATCACGAGACAAGATGCACGAGTTTCGAGAAAACGTTATCTTGTCGTTTTGTGGTGATGTGGCGCAATCTGAACCGTCCATCAGATTCTGTCGCGAATTTTGGGGAGATCCGACAGTGACTTCGCCTCGGGATGATTTTTCTCCATATACGAGGGTCGGTACCTCGACTCTGATCGGCACCTCGGATCCCTGAGATTTTTCCTCTCTCTTTCCTCTGGTTCTTGTTCGGAAAATCTGAGCTCCTCGGATCTGCTTCTTGTTCGGCCAATCCGAGCACGGATTTTGAGGAGCATTTTTCTCCACTTTGTTGTTCGGTTGGTCGGTACCTCGGTACCTCGGCTCGGCACATCAGGGCTGTTTGGCCAAGGTGCTGAGTTGGCTATTTTGAGAGGAATGTTTCTTGGGGGTTCCATCCTTCCGTGCCTAGTAGATCGGAGAAGAGGAGAAGAGGAAGGGGAGGAGAGGCACTTAGGTTCTCTCCTCTGCCTTGTTCTCTCGCATAGTGGAGAAGCGGTGCTGGGAAGATCCTCGTAAGAGCCATGGGAAGACCCATTCTTTGAAGTGAGTGCAGGGAGCAACTCTAGGGGAGAGTTGTGCTCCGATCTCGTCGAGAAGAGCTATTTGAGAGACAAGTTTGAGGAGGAACTCTAGGAGAGTTGCTCTCCGAACTTGTGGAGAAGAGCTCCGCTTTGGAGGTGAGCGGAGTGAAGAGCTCGGCTCTCGGAGAGCCATCTGGACGAGGAGTTTGAGGAGCAACTCTAGGAGAGAGTTTTAGCTCCGAACTCGTTTGAGAAGAGCTCCGCTTTGGAGGCGAGCAGAGCGGGGAGCTCGATTTGTAGAAGAGCCATCTGGAAGAGGAGTTTGAGGAGCAACTCTAGGAGAGTTTTAGCTCCGAATTCGTTGGGAAGAGCTCCGCTTTGGAGGCGAGCGGAGTGGGGAGCTCGATTTGTAGAAGAGCCATCTGGACGGTTGATCACGATCGTGGCGCGAATCACGAGACAAGAGGCACGAGTTTCGAGAAAACGTTATCTTGTCATTTTGTGGTGACGTAGCGCGATCTAATCCGTCCATCACGCTTGGGTGCGAATTTTGAGATGATCTAACGGCGAAATCGGATCGGCAGAATTTTTGCCATATACGAGGGTCGGTACCCCGGCACCTCGGCTCGGAGGGTCAGTGCCGTTGGCCGAGGTGCAGAGTTGTCTGTTTTGAAGGAAGTGTTCTCTGAAGGTAGCTCCCTTCCGAGCCCAGTGGCTCGGCTGTTCGGCTGAGCTGTTCGGTAGCTCGCCTGAACAGGCCGATGGCAGACAGCTCGGAAGAGACGCGTGGCTGGATCTAGGCCGTTGATCATGGCGCGCGTCACGAAGATGGGGTTCAGATCACGAGAAAATGTTATCTTGTCGTTTTGTGGGCGTGGCACGATCTGAACCGTCCGTCAGATTGTGTCGCGAATTTTGGAGAGATCCGACGGTGACTTCGCCTCGGGGCGATTTTCTCCATATACGAGGGTCGGTACCTCGGCACCTCGGCTCGGAGACTCAGTGCTGTTGGCCGAGGCGCTGAGGCGTTTGTGAGGAAGTGTTCCTTGAAGATTCCGCCCCTCCGTGCTCAGTGGCTCGGCCGTTCGGCTGAGCTGTTCAGTAGCTCGGCTGTTCGGATGGCTCGAGCGTGAGGAGAAGCTCAGTGAGTTGATGAAGGGGATGGGTCGATGAAGCTCTGCTCCTCGGCTCGGGAGGATGGGTCAGCATATGGGAGAGGTGAGGGGCTCTGAAGTTGTCTCTATTCTGTTTGGTTTTGGAGATTTTTGAAGAGGAGCTCAACCCCTAGGAGAAGAGGTGCTTGGGAGAGGTGCTGGGAAGACCCATTCTCTGAAGTGAGTGCAAGGAGCAACTATAGGAGAGAGTTGTGAGCTCCGAACTCGTGATTTAAGTGAGGGAATCAACGGTTGTGGGAGCAATTCCGAATGGCGAACCACTTCTAGCTCGCTTAATAGCGAACTTGCGAAGTGGAATCGAGCCAAGTGTTGGACTCCGGAACCATCGTTAGAAAAGTTCAACGGCTGTGGGAGCAATTCCGAATGGCGAACCACTTCTAACCTGCTTAAGAGCAAGTTATTCGAAGCAGAATCGAACCAAGTGTTGGACTCCGGAACCATCGTTAGAAAAGTTCAACGGCTGTGGGAGCAATTCCGAATGGCGAACCACTTCTAACCTGCTTAAGAGCAAGTTATTCGAAGCAGAATCGAACCAAGTGTTGGACTCCATAACCATCGTTAGAATTATTCAACGGTTGTGGGAGCAATTCGAATGGTGAACCACTTCTAACCCGCTTAAGAGCAAGTTATTCGAAGCAGAATCGAACCAAGTGTTGGACTCCGGAACCATCGTTAGAGTTTAGTGAGTTACGGGAGGAGCCATGTAGAAGAAGCTGGACTCCGAACCCACCATTTAAGAGAGTCGTGACTCGGAGGGATAGAGAAGCAAGAGCAATAATTTTCAATGAAAAGATGTAAAATTTTATTGAAATAAACTAAGTGGCTGCTCCAATAGGGCGAGCCATTATTACATGTTGTTGGCCGAGTTACAGGCATCGGCCTTATTGAAAATCAGAATCCTACTTCTACAATAAGGTGAGGACCTCTTGGGAGGAGCTGAGTCTTGAAGCTCGGCGGGCCTTTCTGTTCGTTTGGAAGAGGTGATGGTCAGGGGAGGAGCTCGGCCCCCTCTTTTTGGACGAACTTGATCAGGTGCCCCCGTTGTATGAGTTCTTCGATCTCCTCCTTGAGAGCCCGACAATCATCCGTGTCGTGGCCGTGGTCCCTGTGAAAGCGGCACCACTTATCCTTGTTCCTCTTCTTGCCAGGTGTATTCATTCTCGGAGGAGCACGGAGTGGCCCTTCCTTGTCCACCTCCATGAGAACTTCTGATATATTGGCAATGAGGGGGGTAAACTTCTCAAACCGGGGAGTCGGGCGGCGCTGGCCATTGCCGTCCTTCTGAAGCTTCGGTCAACTTTCGTTTCGTCCCTGAGGTAGTCCCTCCGAAGCTTGGAAGGTAGGCGGTCTCTTCGGCACGAATGTACTTGTCACACCTGAGAAGGAGGTCGGCAAAGTTCTGTGGAAGCTTCTTAGCAAGAGAGGAGCGGAGGCTGGAATTGAAGACATTGGATTGGAAGGCGGCCGTTGCGACAGATTGGTCGAGGGAAGCTATAGACCTGGCTTCAGCTGTGAACCTCTTCACATAGTCTCTTAACTTCTCACCTTTCTCTTGCCTGAGCTGGAGGAGTGAGATGCTGGTCTTCTCCGTGCGCCTGCTACTCACGAAGTGGGTGATGAAGAGTGTTTCGAACTGTTCGAAGGAGAATATGGAAGACGGGGCGAGGCGGGAGTACCATTCCCGAGCCGAGCCCTTGAGAGTAGCATGGAATGTCTTGCACAGCAGGGCATCAGAAGCTTGGTGGATGAGCATGAGAGTCTTGAAGCTCTCAATGTGGTCAACGGGGTCAGTCTCCCCGGTGTAAGTCTCAAATTGGGGAGGTTTGAAGCCGAACGGCACAGGTGCATCCACAATGGTTCGGGAGAAAGGGGGTCGAGTAGGACGTAGGGTCCTCCCCCTAAGCTCTTCTTCTCGACCTATCTGACCCAGGCGCCTCTCTACCTCATGAAGACGGCGATACATGGCGTCGTCCCTCCGACGGTAATCAGCCGAGCCTCTAGACTCGTCTTCGTAGGAGGGAGAGCGAGGGCTGCGGCAATGGTAACTTCGGGAGCGACGAGGACTTGGGGTACGTCGGGAGTTGGTAGGAGCGGGACGAGGGGATGGGGACCATCGGCGAGGGCTTCGGACTGGAGGAGGGGACGGGGCCTTCGGCTCATTAGGATTTTGACGGAGGTTGAGTGCTTGTTGTACCATTGCTTGGAACTGCTGGAACTCGGCACGGGTGATTGGTGCCTCATTGTTCCTGGGCTGTTGCCGATCTGCGGGAGAGTGCCTCCTTCTGTAATGCTCGGGGGACTCCCTCCTTCCCCTTCGGACAGGGGATCTTCTGTAGTCTCGGCGGTGAGGGGATCGCTCACCCGGACATTGTTGGCGGGAGGCTCCCTCTCGGGCCCGCTTCTCGTCCAGACGGTGGCGTAAGTCCTCCACCTTCTGCCGGTTTTGAGGATTATGAGAGGCCATGGAATCCGTAGAGGCTTTGTGTATGGAGACGCGGTCTTGATGGAGAGGTTGCTTCATGCGGGAGCCCCCCGCACCGGCATTCTGAGGATCGGTGGGACCCTTGGGGGGTTCCTGATTCTGAAGAGGGAGCTGATCTTGTTGAAGAGGGTCCTCCACTTGAGGCGGGGGTTGTCCCTGCTGCGGAGCGGGTTGAACGGGGACTACCTCTTGCTGATCGGCGGGGTTGGGCCCGCGGTTGGACCCTCTGGACCTAACTTTTCTCGGAGGCATGGCTGGAGAAGGTCGGACCAACGGGAAGAGGCGCTGCTATTCGTTTGGTTTTCCCACAGACGGCACCAATCTGTTGCCGCTAATTTCGGTGTGGGGGCAAACAGATAGAATTTGTGAGTTCGTGGGAAACCTGAATAGCAAACACCTAACCTGTTCCGCCGGAGCTTGACCGTTGACTCCCGCCGTTCACCTGCAAGGAAGTGCGAGACACCGGGGTTGATCCCGGTGATGCACCCTCCGACGCTCAAGTCAGTAACCAAAAATGATTATGAAAGAGCGTTTAACTAGTAAAAGATTGATTACCTCTTAATGGAGATGGGTGGGGGGTATTTATAGTCACCGTTGGGATCAGATAAGGAATGTGATTCCTGTGATCTGATAAGGCATAAAATCCTCGTAATCAGATTAGGAATGTAATCCCTTAATTCCCGGTGAAAAGATAGATGTGAATCAGAGCCGTTGATTAGGATTAATCAGAAACCCTAATTCTATCTTTTCTGGACTGGGTGTGTTTCGGGTTGGGACCCGTACCCAGTTGAGGTGGATCCGTTCACGGGTTATTGGATCTGTGAGAAGGAGACCCAATACCCGCTTCGGACCCATTTGCATGTGAAATTACCGTTTTACCCCCGAGCTTTAAGATTCGTGTCCGATGTGAACGGTCCCGATTTAATCCTATTTTTAGCCATATCAGTAGGGTACACCAACTCTAAGAGATTCGCAATCTATTAACCAATTAATTAACTTAACAAGTTAAGGACATGCACTAGATGATGATATGATGAAATGAGAACATGGGTTATAGATCTCAGTATGGCCTGCGGTGTGAGATAATCCCCAAAATTATCAAGGTGTGAGTGAAATAGTCTCCGGAATTACCTGTGGTGTGGGATTGATCTCCGAAATTGTCGGGGTCGAGGCGACACTCATGGGGTATTCGTGTGATGAGGAACCATAGCTTGCGGTGTGGGGTATTCTCGAAGATTCCCAGGTGTGAGTAAATAGTCTTCGGAATTATCTGTGGATAGAGATTGACCTCCGGAATTATCGAGGCATAGGCTAATACTCACAGTTTATCTAGATATCATAGTAGTCATTGTAGTAGGATTAGTCGCATAATGGGAGATTAAACCCTATCAAGTGGAGAACGATAAGGGCTTGCACCGGACCTATGTAGAGTGGGATGCATAGAATCCGACAAGTATGCATTAGAGAGTCAGCATATAGCATTGGTGTTTTCTTGACTTGGTTTTCTGCATGTTGTTTTCTGGTTTCCTACACTCGACACTTAGTCTAGTTTTACTCGATGTTTTCATGTTTTATTTATGTTATTTCTTATTCCATTCGTTACTACTGTTTATACATGTTGTTTATGACTCTATACCTTGTATTTTATTTATGTTGCATTTTTTATGTCACTCACACCATTATGGCTGACCCCTGTAGTTTTGGGAGTTGGAGTTATCTCTAGCCTCATGTTTTACAGGTAGATACCTATAGCTTGGGATTGGATGCATGAGATAGAATGATGTTATGACTTATGTAAATTGTAAAAGAATGCGTTGTAAAAGAAAAAAATTTGAAATTCAAGGTGTTTAATTTCTGCTGTTCTTTGTAAAAAATTAATGTAATAAAAGTTGAAAAATTTTCTCTGTATTTGGCTATGTTTACTATTACAATTGAGGTTGATGCTGGGAATTGTGCCACGTATTTCTGAGATATCATATTGAAAATTCGGGGAGATATAAAGATTGGTATCAGAGCATACTTCAATAGTAATAATAAATATGGTATAAAAATAAACCTAGGTGTGGACATTAGAGTGTGAGTATCACATACAGTTAGAACATGATGTTTTGGTTTGGGGTATGACTGAGGTTTTGCCATGGGGTATTGATGTGAATATGAATTGTGTTGTGATGCTCTAACTTTACCGTCATTTTGTAGTATTCAGTAATGGCAGGACCCAGGACCTGGAATGGTAATGGTGATGGGGCTGGAAGTTCCCATGGGGCTGGACTTGATCTTGAAACTGAGATTGCCTGGGTGTATCAGACCTTGAATGCATTCATGGCAGCTAATATGGCACAGAATCAGAATCAGAATAAGGGGGCCGGACCAGTGTTAGTTAATGCTAATCCTATCAAGCAGTTTGAGTCCTTGAAGCAGATGAAGCCGCCTATGTTTGAGGGGCAGTCTGATCCAAATGAGGCTGATGATTGGATTAGACAGATGGAGTGGTCTTCGAAGTCTTGGAAACCCCAGCAGTTAATAAGGTAAAAATGGCTATTATGCAGTTAGAGAAGGATGCTAGCGTCTGGTGGCAGTCAGTAAAGAGGACTTTTGGATATCAGCAAATGACTTGGGAAGCTTTTATGGATGAGTTCAGGGATCATTTCTTTCCTATGGATATTTAGGAGAAGAAGGCAACATAATTCTTGAATCTGCAGCAACGCAATATGACAGTGCGTGAATATGAGACTAAGTTCGCTCAGCTGTCAAGGTATGTACCAGAGTTGATTGTTGATGAAGTTAAGAAGCAGATTGAGGAATTGCTGAGTAAGGGTTTCATCAGGCCGAGTTCTTCACCGTGGGGTGCACCAGTGTTGTTGGTCAAGAAGAAGGATGGGTTAATGAGGATGTGCATTGACTATCGAGAATTGAATAGGGTGACTATTCAGAACAAGTATTCGCTTCCACGGATTGATGATCTGTTCGATAGGTTTCGGGGAACAGCTGTGTTTTCGAAGATTGATTTGAGATTAGGGTATCATCAAGTTCGAGTCAAGGAGGAAGATGTGAGTAAAACAACTTTCAGGACTCATGATGGACTCTATGAGTTTTTGGTAATGCCATTCAGAGTGATGAATGCGCCGACAGTATTCATGGATATGATGAATTGGATATTGCAGCCATTTATTGATTCCTGCGTGGTGGTTTTCATTGATGATATTTTGGTGTATTTGAAGTCGGGTGAAGAGCATTCTATGCACTTGGCAGAGGTATTAAAGAAGTTATTGGAGCATGACTTGTATGCCAAGCTATCGAAGTGTGAGTTTTGGAAGTTCGAGGTAGCTTTCCTTGGTCATATCCTTTATAAGGAGGGAGTGGCCACTGATCCTCAGAAGGTTGAAGCCATGAAGGATTGGCCCAGGGCAATGTCAGTGAAGGAAGTCAGAAGTTTCTTGGGTTTGACTGGGTACTACAGGAGATTCGTTCAGGGCTATACACAAATTACAGTTCCTTTGACAGGGTTGACTCGGAAGAATGTGGCATTCACATGGACTGATAAGTGTGAGGCGAGTTTCCTTGAGCTAAAGGAGAGGTTGACGACTGCGCCTATTTTAGCTTTGCCACAAGCTGAGAAGGATTATGATATCTTCAGCGATGCATCTCTCAGAGGTTTGGGGTGTGTTTTGATGCAAGAAGGCAAGGTTATTGCCTATGGTTCGAGGCAGTTGCGTCCGCATGAGAAGAATTATCCGATGCATGATTTGGAGTTGGCAGCCATTATCTTTGCCTTGAAGTAATGGAGGCATTATGTATATGGTGAGAAGGTCAATATGTATACCGTCCACAAGAGCCTGAAGTACATTTATCAGCAGAAGGATCTAAATCTTCGGCAGAGAAGGTGGTTGGAAGTATTGGAAGACATTCGTCCTGAGATCAAGTATCATCCGGGCAAGGAGAATGTGGTGGCCGATGGGCTTAGTCGGAAGAGCAGTTTGTCGAATTTGATCACTACTCAGAGTGAGTTGGCAGCATAGTTTGATCTGGTAGGTATCGAGGTGGTACTATAGGGTTTGGGAGCATCTTTGGCTCATTTGAGGCTGCAGCCTTCTTTGAGAGAGCAGATTGTGGAAGGTCAGAAATCAGATGTAGAGATTCAGAAGATGTTGCAGTAGGTTTCCGATGGCAAGTTGTCAGAGTTCCATGTCCAAGATGGAGTTCTATGGATGGATGAAAGGTTGTGTGTTCCGGAGAATCCAGATTTGAGAGAGAGTATCTTGTAGGAGGCACACAGTACTTTATTTCAGTACATCTTGGAGGCACAAAGATGTACAAGGACATCAAACAACACTCTTGGTGGTCCGGTATGAAGAAGGATGTGGCAGATTTTGTGGCAAGGTGTCTGACTTGTCAACAGATTAAAGCAGAAAATCAAAGACCTGGAGGTTTGTTGCAGCCTTTGCCCATTCCAGAATGGAAGTGGGAGAATATCAGCATGGGTTTCATCACAGGGTTGTCGAGGATTCCGAAGGGCAATGACTCGATTTGGGTTATTATTGACCGTTTGACCAAGTCAACTCACATTCTGTCTATAAAGATTACTTGGTCGTTGGAGAAATTGGTAGAGCTGTACATTGATGAGATTGTGAGGCTTCATGGAGTTCCTGAGTAGATTGTGTTCAACAGGAATGCAAGGTTCACTTTGAGGTTTTGCAAGAGTTTGCAAGCAGCTTTGGGTACCAGAACCGATTTCAGTACTGCTTTTCATCCACAGACTGATGGTCAGACTGAAAGGGTGAATCGGGTATTGGAGGATATGCTGAGGGCTTGTGTTATGAATTTCGGTGGTGGTTGGGAGAGATACTTGGCATTGGTTGAGTTTGCTTATAACAACAGTTACCAAGCAAGTATCGGGATGGCTCCGTATGAAGCTCTGTACGGGAGGAAGTGCATGACACCTGTTTGTTGGTATGAGATTAGCGAGAGGCAGATGTTTGGGCCCGAGATTGTGCAACAAACATCAGAGAAGATTGAGTTGATTCACAAGAGGTTGGTTAAGGCTTAGAGTCGGCAGAAGAGTTATGTAGACACTCGAAGAAGGGACTTGGGGTTTGAGGTTGGGGATGCAGTTTTCCTCAAGGTATCTCCGACCAAAGGTGTAATGCCCTGATTTTTCATTAATGAAAAATTATTTTATTTTGCACGTAGTGTGCATGTGCAATATTTTGGTTGAGTTAAATCTTATAATTATTTTCATTGTGATGGGTATAAATATTTAAATTTGTGCTTTCAAATTATTTTATACAAAAGCCTTCTTTTAAATGGATGAAAAGCTTCTTTTTTAAAGCCTTTTCTTTTAAAAGCCCAAAATTTAATTAATTTATTTCATTTTAAAATAATTATTTTGGCCCATAAACTAAAGCCCATGAGTCAATTTATTTTTAAATGCAACTTGTAATGTACAATACAAACTAGAGTTTATTTTTATATAAAATAAAATGTACAAATTTTGGACCTAGTTGCATGCACGTGCACTACGCGTACACGTGCAAAATGCACTCTTCCTTGTTGGCCGGTTGCAATCCTTGGAGGGAAAATCAAATTTTGGAGTGGAGATCATGCTTGGTGGTTACTAGGTTGTGGGTAGTTAATGTAACTCCTACTTTCATCCTAGCCCTCCATCTTACAACCAACTACTTGATCCTAGCCCTCCATTCCCTTTGATTTTTAGTATAAATACCCCCCCCCCCCCCAATGGCTAGTTATCCTTGTGCCTATTAATCCTTCCAAACCTATATTCTAAATTATATTATCTAGTAGTGATTGTGTGAGTTAAAAGATTGAGTGTGTGTGGGATTGTTCTTGCAACACCAAGGAGAAGAAGGGCCGGTTTTTGGAAGTGCTCGGTGGGCTTGTGTGGTGCTCGGGTTTGGTACTTTTGGAGGCTTGGGTGCACGTGTTCAAGGAGGAGCAATTCGTCGCAAGGACATTCGTCTAGGAGTTGCTAATTGTGTTTGTCTCTCCATTTGAGGTGGGTAGATTCTCCATATTTCTAAATTAGAAATGCATGTTAGATATGAATGAATGAAGCATGAAAGAAATTAAGAAGAGTACACTTTAATTAGGAAAAAATAACCCATTGAATGATTGAATGTGGTTATGCAATTTATATGTGGTTCTATTATTTAAGTTGTATGTGAATTGATTAGAATCATGGATTGATTGATGAAAACACATTTATTACCATCAAGAATTACACACAAAAGTTAGTAGATTGATAATACCATTTCATGTGTTAAATAGATCTTTTGTGTTAATATGGGCATGAATAATTTAAAATATGTGTTGTATGTTGGGTAAATGGTTAAAGATAGAGAATTAAGGTGAAAATTTATTGATAAAGAGATTAGAATGCTAAATGCGAAGAAATGTCGAAAAGAGAAGAAATGTGGTAATTATAATGTAGAATTTGAATTAGTTGTATGAAAATATGTTTTAATTGTTACAAAAATTATTTTGCTTATACTGGTATGTAAATTATGTGAGGAAGAACTAATCTGGAGTTGTACAGTAAATTTTTATGAAAACAAATGAAATGAAGACTTGTTGAATATCGAACATTTTTGAATAACAGAGAGAATGGTTTTAAAAAGAACTTTGAACTATACTCGACAACCTGAGCACGTAGCTCAAGTGGTCGGAGCGCGCGGCCTGTTTCTCAGAGGTCTGCGGTTCGAATCCCGTGGGCAACATTATTTCGTTCGTTTTTTTTTAAAACAAAATTAACTGCGGACCGAGAGCATTTAATGCTCTCAGCCATACTTATGCCGCTTAGCACATACGGCCTAGTGGCTTGTGCTGTCGGCTGTGTTCTCTAGGGTGCTGGGTTCGAATCTTACCCTCGGCAAGATTGAAAAACAAAATTTTTGGGGGTTTTAATTGTCAAAAAATTATGAGGAAAATATGGTTATTCTTCTAAAATTATATGGGACTTTATAAAAATAATTTGGGAATTATTTGCATGAAATAAACTATGATTTGGGAATAAAATGCATAAATAGAACTATGGCTCTATATGTATATTTTTGTGAAAGTTATATCTTGCAAAAAGAACATGGAATGAATGATTGGAAGATTAATATAATCCAAAAAGAAATTTTATTTTGTGATGGTTATGAATAATTCTCATATGTGAATGGTGCGAAAAATATTAAATGCAAATATTCGTAGTGATGTGAAATTTTGATGTGAAGTTGATAATTGATGAAGCATATGAATTCATGTATAGTTATGGACCATGTGAACGAATTAGAAATCATGATTTGAAAAGAAAAATACTTCTGAGTATGATGATTCAACAATGAATTTATGAGTTGGAAATACTCAAATTGGAAATTGTGAATTGAAAATTGAAACAAAAAGAGTAGCTAAGTCTCCCCCGGCATTTGGAAATAAATGAAATGAAAATTGAAAAGAAAGACCAGGGTTGGTCATGTTTGAATGAATGAGTAAGTCCAGTTTAGTGGAGAGGCTAACTCTAGAGCTTTGATTTTTGTTCATGATTTTGATGAAAAACTAAGGATTAGTACATAGTGGAGACGTGATGAAAGTAGGAGAAAAACACGAGTATGAGGGCCATCGGATTAGCGGTGTGAGAGTGATCTACAGGCTGCCTGCTTGATGCGTCAAGACATGGCGTGGGCACTACTCCAGAATTATCGTCCCGGTGGCGACGCTTGTGGGATGTTTGGTGACTGCAAGAGGATCGTGTGCCATGAAGTGATGCTGAATTGCCACAGGCTGTCTTCACGATGCGTCGTGACATGACGTGGGATTCCCCTCCAGAATTTTCTGTACACGAGCTTGTACTCATAGATCATCTAAGATACCTACCGTAATTACAGTAGTAGATTTAGTCATAACGAGGGATTGAACCCTACAAAGATGAAGAACGATTAAGGGCTTGCCCTCGGACCTATGTAGTATGGGATGCATAAAATCCGAACAAGTGCGCATTAGTGTCATCTAACATAATTAACTGCATTAAGGATTAAGTGCACATTCACAACACGACATCAATAGGGTAGTCCCTTTAGTTTGATATGTGACAAGTTTGTGTTTGCTAAATATGGAAAATAAGTTATACTATTTTCGACATAGAGAGGATGGCCGTGTATAATGATCGTCGGTTGAATAAACTGACGTACCCACAGTCTTATATGCAGGTAAATGGCTTGATAAAGATTAAAGAGGAACAAACGCTTAAAGATTACTCAATGCTGTTGTATATTTATTTTCATTGTTGTAAAATTTTACTTCCGCTGTGCAATGTAAAGTGTAATATTGATGTAAACTCTGATATAAAGAGAAAAGTTTAAATTTCCTTGTAAAATTGTACTAAAGGAAGTGAAAAGATCCTGTAGAATATCTCGAATTCAGTGTATTTGGGATTCGGGGCGTTACAAAAGGAGTGACCAAGTTTGGAGAGGGAGGCAAGTTGGTGCCAAGGTATATTGGGCCATACAGGATTTTGGGGCAGATTGGTAAGACGACATATAGATTGGAGCTACCGGAGGAGTTGGTTCAGGTGCATGATGTGTTCCATGTGTCGTTGTTGAGGAAGTATGTGCCAGATCAGAGTCATCAGTTGGTAGAAGAGTCTGAAGGTCTATATGTGAACTTGAGTTTCAAGGAGCAGCATGTAGAGATTGTTAATCGTAGGGAGAAGGTTTTGAGGAGCAAGGTGATACCTATGGTCAAGGTGTTGTGGAGGAACCAGCAGTTCGAGGAGGATACTTGGGAGCCGGAGGATCGCATGCAGAAGGATTTTCCTGAGCTTTTTGTATGATTGTATTCTTTCGTATGATTTTACTCTTTGAGTTAGGTTGTATTTCTGTCACGCCCCGCTTCCCAAAAATATGGAATACGAGCGCGTGACGAAGCCCAGCGAATGATTTTAACATCATCCATAAGCTGTAGGATCGACTCAACATCACAACAAGAATATAACAAGATTTATATATGACCAAGCATGCATGAATAATTTATTAAGCAACAAAAAACAATTTAAACAAATAATAATATTCAAATAGTTCTCGTGTCTGGATCAAGTTAAAACTCGGGAACATCAGCCCGTTACAAGTTTTTAAGTAGCAAGAATAAATAATTCAATAAAAACAATAGTCTAATCAAGTCCTTTCTCCACTTGAAAGCTAAAACCTATGCTCACCAATTCCAGTAGGTAGCTCGTTTCCAAAGTCTGCTTAATAAATACAAAAAGGAAAAATAGAGAAAACAAGAGAAAATGCCCTTAGTACAAGTTAGGGCCACAAATAGTAAAAACGAGTACAAGTAATGGGGAACAAGAATTGGAATCAAGAATGTAACAGGGATACAACAAGTAGTGGAAATCTAAGAACTAGCTAGCAGGAGGGACAACTCAAGTAAACAGGCTGGATAGCAAATACTAATGGTGAAGCAAGTGACAAGTGAACATGTAAGGGTATCTAACCTCAAGTGATAGACATCAAGTACAAGTGTCAGGTAATAAGTCTCAAGTCTAGTGTCAAGTAACAAGTCTCAAGTCTAGTGTCAAGTTGTCAAATATCAAGTGAACAAGTATCAAGTTCAAGTTTCATGTAACAAGTTATCAAGTAGTCAGGTATCGAGGTAGCAGGTATCATGTTCAAGTCTTGTAGTTATTACTATCTAGGTAGCACTTCATGCATCCATCTTTTTACTACATGGTTGCTACAGACAATACAATTTCGTTTAGGCCTAGTAATGGAGTCTATAGGGCGGTGTACTCAGGTATCAAGTATCAAGGAAGTGATCAAACCATGGACTCTAGAGGTGGCCCCCGTCACCATGACGTGGCACTTAGTTCTACGTGGCACTTAGTTCCATGTGATCTCAAATATATATCATGCAATCATATAATGGGCTCTAGAGGTGGCCCCCGTCACCATGACGTGGCACTTAGTTCTACCTGGCACTTAGTTCCATGTGATCTCAAATATATATCATGTAATCATATAATGGGCTCTAGAGGTGGCCCCCGTAGGCTCTAGAGGTGGCTCATGTCACCATGACGTGGCACTTAGTTCTACGTGGCACTTAGTTCCATGTGATCTCAAGTATATATCATGTAGTCATATAATGGGCTCTAGAGGTGGCCCCAGTAGACTCTAGAGGTGGCCCCCGTCACCCATGACGTGGCACTTAGTTCTACGTGGCACTTAGTTCCATTTAACATAAAATTATGGAAAACACGGGCCCCCTTCCGAGTACACTTTCCTATATTGCCCACTACTATGGTCTTTCCCTTAAACCCCGGCTTATTACATTTTATTATTCTATCAAGCAAGCATACATGTGTACGAAACAAGTCATGAAATCAATGTCATGGACATGGGACAAGTTTAAGATATTTATATAGCATATTCAAGGATCAACGCGAATAAAAATATCACGTACAACCAAAATATCAAATCTGGACAGCACGACGTTACTGTACCAAAAGTGTGATTTCCGTTGCTATGAGATAGCAAAAGTGGATCCGTCAGGAGGTCTAGAAACTAGACTCCTGCCCGGTTCCAACGCATATAATTAAGGTACAAGAAAGTGGTGAGAACATGTGTCAAAACAGCGAATCACACAGCTAAAGTGTTCAGGCAGAAATTGTGTATTTGAGTTTGTACAAGCAAAACAGTGTTGAAATAATGTTAATTAATTCTAAAAAAAATTTGGGAATGTCCTATAGGGTGTCCAACAATAGCATATAAAATTTCGAGTCAAACTCTTACTGCTAACATGGTTAAATTAATTCGCAAAGTAGAGGTGTGAAGCAGTTTTGTGAATCTGCATATACCAACACAGCTGCAGTAAAACTACAATAACTCCTAGACCGCAACACCGAATTCGAAAATTCCGGAGACTATCGACATCTAGACATCCAGAGCTACACTTACTGTTCAGGGCTCGGGTTCAGATTCTGATGTTAAAGGGTTCAAAACAGCATAATAAGATTCAGGACAGCAACATGTGGAAATGTCTTACGAGTTTAGGTTACATGAAAATTGGTTATTAAGCGTTTAGGTCAATGTGTGATATAAATACAGGGTAATGGTGTCAAAACAGCAAGTAATATCTATTTCTCGACTCTAGTGGTTGCAAGTTCATCACATACAAGATATATCATACGTCTACAAATCTAAGGTTCCTTAATTTCATGTGTTCATGTGTTCAGGGGATAGAATGAGTCCAAGTAGTTGTAGTATAATACAATGAAATTATTGTGACTCTTAAGATTATGAAATTGATGAGGATTAATATTGATCAACAACGACAGTCAAGGAGGAGTCACAATTTCTAACTATTTGTAGTATTTTCAATGAATGCTTGTACTAGAACAAAAATATGTACAAGAGGAATACTTACCTTGATTGAAGACGATTAGATCCATTTGTTGAAGAAAATGGGATCGAAAAACCCCAGGCGAAGTCTCCCAAAAGTAAGTGTGAAGCACGTGCGAAAATCCAACAGTAGATCGAATTTCCCCACACGGCCAAAATAGCGGACAGCAAACTTGGATCTGGTGCGGCAAAATAGAAAAACACCGAAACTAGCGAATCAGATCGCTCCAATGCAGCGGAACTGGCCAAACACGGAACAACGTCTTCGGATCTGCGGTGGGTGAACAGGGAACAGCGATCAGATCAGGCTGAGTGGCACGAATCTTGGTACGATCCAAGGGCTGAGATTCGATCCCGCCCAACCTGCTTCCTTCTTCTTCGTCGAAACAAAGAGCGAGAGAGAGAGAAGGTGTAGCAACGGCGATCGGTAGCGGCGAGCGGCGTCCGGTGTGCGACGCGAGGCTCGTGACGACGAGGAGGACGACGGTGGCGGAATCAGCGGCGCGACGTCGAGAAGCGATGCAGCGTTGAAGATTGGCGCTGCTCTGTTTTTTGGGTTCGAACAGAGGAGCGAGCGGAGGAGTGGTTTGGGGGGTGTTAGCGGTGAAGGTGGTCGCGAGGTGAGGAGGATGAGAGGGTGAGGGGATGGTGCAGGGCAATGGGGACGATCGGAGGGCGAGGAGGTGACTGGCGATGGTTAATGGCGATGGGGTGGATTGGGTTCGGGAGTTTTGGTGATGGCGAATGGTGGTTCTGTAGGGACGGTGATGGCGAGACAGATTTTGAGGGGATGACGAAGGTGATGAAGGGTGGTTGAAGGCGAAGGTGATGGAGGTTGATTGTGATCGAAGTGGGTTTGGTCGAGGACGTGTTCACGGTGGAGTTGGGTCGATGGGTGAAGTCGACGGTGGATTGGTGCTGCGGTGGTGGTGGTTGACGAGGGTGAAGGTCGTGGGGATGAGAAGATGGCGGCGAGGCGATGGGTCTGGTTGTGGACGAGCGATCGAAGGGGTTGAGAAAGAAACGGAGGAAGAAGGAGAAGAGCGGCGGAAGGTTTGATTTGGGTAGGTTTACACAGTAACGGGGTCTAGGGTTAGGGTGTTAAGGGTTTATATAGTTAGGGTTTGGGTTTATCGGTTTTAGGGTATCCTTTTTGAGAGGGATCCAACTAGAGAATTAGTCAAAATGTATTAAAATGGAGAATAAAGAGATGAATGAGATAGAACAGCTCATTCTTCATGAAGAACAACACAAAGAGTACATACAATTGAATTAGATAAAAGGACCGAAAATTGAGTCGAAACAAAATAGTGATTTTATTCGAACGGAAACAAAATACAGGATCACCATTTGAATACGAGAATACAAGGAATGAAAAATACAGTAGAAAAATGCAGATACGGGAAACAGGAGTTATAAATCCTACCCACCTTACACAAAAATTTCGTCCTCGAAATTTGCTTAGGCGGTACAGGACAACAGAGGGAAGGGTAACAAAATGAAGGTCAAATTGGTGGCAATACCAAGATAAGAAAGAGATTGATAACAATGATGTCAGGCGGAATGCATGGAAGAAGATAAACAGTAACAAAATGAAAGGAACAACACTAGACTTGCAAGATAACAAAGCAAGGAGACGAAGGAATAGGTAGGGCTGGAATCGAAGAAGGGAGCGACAAGGGAAAGATGAACCAAGCAATGAGTCTGCGGACGAGAATAATGCAAGGAAGGAGAAGCAACAGTAGGGTCCTGGGACCTGTGGGTTATGGGCCCACCACGCCTCCGCTGCGACACTCTGATGGTGACGCTCCAAGCTTCGGACATGTCGTTGTAGACCACGCGACAACCAGCGACGTTCCGAGCAGGAAGAAAAAGATGAGACACTAGGTTCAAAGAGAGTATGGGCTCCAAATAGAGATAAGCAATAATGCAAATGGATATAGAGCTTGAGCTTCAATCTAAATAGTTAAAAGATATGATACAGATCAAAACTAATGATTTTAACAGAGATAATGGCAACAACAAATATCAATGATAATAATATCAATAGTAATAGAATAATAATAACAATAATAAAAACTAATAATAACAATGATAATAATAAAATTAGTAATAATAATAATAATAACAATAATCAAAATTATCAAAATCATCCAGGTAATAATAATAGCATAATAAAATAAAAATATCAACAACACTGATAATAATGACAATACATACACGACAGTGTTGGACTTAACATATTCATGAAAATAATGCACTAATAATAGAAATAGTAATAACATTCAAAATAATAACAATAATAATAAAAATAATAGCAATAATAGTGACAATATCAACAATAATAATAGCAAAAGTAATAACAACAATAATAATAATAGCAAAAGTAATAACAATAATAATAACACCACCAATAATAATAATAATGAACACAATAACAATAAAAATAATAATAGTATCAGTAATAATAAAATGACAGTAACAGTAATAGAAGTAATAATAGTAAAGATAATGAACACAATAATAATAACAGCAATAGAAAATAATAACGATAACAACACCAAAATAATAACGAAAACAATAGCAATGATAATAATAATAGCAATAATAATCTTATATACAAAATAGAGTAAAATCAACTATACGAGTTCAAATTGTATCGAAACATAAAATGTAACTGTACAAACAAAATGTCATAAAGAAAATATTTCTTTACCTTTAGGTTCATTACATAAGGAAAGAGTCTTGAAATATCAGTTAGCAAATAGGCAGAAAATCTTGCATCCTTAACATCAAGTTGCATGTTTGCCTTCACGACATCAGGTTGCAGGTTGCCGTCTGGATATTCGGTTGCACATTTTGCCTCCCCGATATCCAATTGCAAATTGCCTCCATTGATATCGAGTTGCATATTTGCTATCTCGACATTAGGTTGCACCGAAATGGTGAAATGTATATAAAATTGAGCATGCTCAGGCTCAAAACAAATTAATAATAATAATAGTAATGATAAAAATAATTATACCAATAACAAAATAATAACAAAATATCAATGATAATAACAATGATCATAATAGTAATATTAACAGTAGTCGCAAAAAGAATGATAATAATAATAATAATAATAACAATAATATTAAAATATTAACAACACTAGTAAAAGTAATAATGCAAGACAAGATATAGTTCGGGCCCAACATTTTTGTGGAAGTAATTCATCATTAATCAACAATAATAAAATAATGAAAACAACAATAAGAATATCAATAGTAGTAAAAATAATAATAATACTAGTAATGATAATGAAAATAATAGCAATAATAATAACGGTAGTAATAATAGCATTATACAACAAAATAAGAATTTGTCTTATCAAAATAATCCATTAGAAATTTGTAGTCGATCAAAAATGAAAAGTGAAGTTAAAATATACCATTGTTCGAAATAACAAAATCTTTGTTGAGAAACATTTTTATAGAAGATCGAAATAAATATAACAATTAATAATCGAAATTGTTGCCGCTAAATCTGGTGTGGGGGCAAAAAGATAGTATTTGTGGATTCTTGGAAAACTTTGAATAGCAAACCTGTTACCTGTTCCGCCGGAGTTAGACCTGTTGACTCCCACCGTTCACCTGCAAGAAGTGCGAGACACCGGGGTTGTTCCCGGCGACGCACCATCCAACGCTCAAGTCAGTAATCAGAAGTGATTATGAATGAACGCAAAAACTGGCAAAAGATTGATTACCTCTTAATGGAGATGGATGGGGGTATTTATAGGCGCTGCTGGGATCAGATTAGGAATGTAATTCCCCTGTGGTTAGATAAGGAATGTAATCCCTAATCCCCAGTGAAGGGATAGATATGAATCAGGACCGTTGATTAGGATTTAATCAGCAAACCCTAATTCTATCCCTTCTGGACCGGGTTTGCTGCGGGTTGAAACCCGCACCCAGTTGAGGTGGATCCGTTCGTGGGTTAGTGGGTCTTTGAGGAGGAGAACCCGTACCCGCTTCAGACCTATTGGTAGGTAAAATTACCGTTTTTCCCCTGGGCTTTAAGATTCGTGCCCGATTTGGACGGTTCCGATTTAACCCCATTTTTAGCCATATCACGAGCCCCCCACTCCCAAAGACTGAGTTTGATCAGCCTTTGAGGAGTAGTTTTACTGTTTTAATGGCTGGTGGAGTTGTATCGGAGCCCAAATGGAAGGTTTTGAATCTTTGAAGGAGGTAGTGCGGTGATTTTTCAAGTTGGTTGCACTTTGAGTTGCTCTGGAGCTCTTCTGGTTATTCGGTGATTTTTATCTACTTTTTCGGATTATTTATTTAATTTTGCGATGTGTTAACCAGTCGTTCGGGGGTCTTAACAACACATTCTAGGTAATAATTGTTCGTTCAGGGGCCCAAAAATATTCTCCCGAATTTATAATTATTTTCTAGAATTTTTAGTCAATTTCCCTGAATTTTTAGTAATTTTTTCACAATTTTTAAATAAATAAAACGATTTTAATAAATAAAATACCGAATTATGGCGTGGCGCGATCTGGACCGTTGATCTTGAGCGAGCGCGGTTTTCTGGAAGATCGGATGGACAGAGTCGCTCGGCTGTATTTTTCTCGCTTTTGTAGGTCGGATGGGTACTTGCTCGGAATCCGAGCGATATGGCTCGGTTTTACCCTCGCGCAAGTGGCTCGGATTGCTAGTCGCTTGGCTCGGAATACCGAGCGACGTGGAGCGATCTCAGCCGTTGGATGATGGCACAGATCTCGATGCAGGCACGGTTCCCAAGAAAACACTATCTTGTTGTTTAGTGAACGTGGCGCAATCTGGGTCGTCCATCATCTGAGGCGCGAATTTCGTAATGATCCTACGATTGGAGACACTCGGCAGCAATTTTCTTCACTTTCGAGGGTCGGATTGGCACTTGCTCGGAATCCGAGCGATATGGCTCGGTTTTACCTTCGCGTAAGTGGCTCGGATTGCTAGTCGCTCGGCTCGGAATACCGAGCAACATGGAGCGATCTCAGCCGTTGGATGATGGCACAGATCTCGATGTAGGCACGGTTCCCAAGAAAACACTATCGGTTCGTTTAGTGGACGTGGCACAATCTGGATCGTCCATCATCTGAGGCGCGAATTTCGTGACGATCCAACGATTGGAGACGCTCGGCAGCAATTTTCTTCACTTTCGAGGGTCGGATTGACACTTGCTCCGAATCCGAGCAATATGGCTCGGTTTTACCCTCGCGCAAGTGGCTCGGATTGCTAGTCACTCGGCTCGGAATACCGAGCGACACGGAGCGGTCTCAGTCGTTGGATGATGGCACAGATCTTGAGGCAGGCACGGTTCCCAAGAAAACACTATCTTGTCGTTTAGTGACGCTGGCATGATCTGGGCCGTCTGATCGAAATCCAGCGCGAATCTTGAGGAGAAAGTGGTTTTTCTCCATTTCGCAGCTCGGATTGGCACTTGCTCGGAATCCGAGCGATATGGCTCGGATCGCCTGTCGCTCGGCTGTTCAATTCGAGGGACATGGGGCGATCTCAGCTATTGGATGATGGCACAGATCTCGAGGCAGGCATGGTTCCCAAGAAAACACTATCTTGTCGTTTAGTGACGCTGGCATGATCTGGGCCGTCTGATCGAAATCTAGTGCAAATCTTGAGGAGAAATTGGTTTTTCTCCATTTCGCAGCTCGGATTGGCACTTGCTCGGAATCCGAGCGATATGGCTCGGATCGCCTTTCGCTCGGCTGTTCGATCCAAGGGACGTGGGGCGATCTCAGCCGTTGGATGTGGAGTGCCGAGCTGCTTTACTTAGGGGGTCGAAACGTCGCTCCCTTTGCCATCAGTCGTCTCTCTCCATTACTTAGTCATTTGGGCTTTTGTAACGGTTCAAGGGAGGCCCAAGAGTCGCTCCCTTATGTTACAAAGCCCAAGAGGTGTCGTTTTTACTATAAGTTTTTACCCCCTCAACACTTCACCTCATTTCTCACTTTCATTTTCTCACTCTTGATTTTTACTTGCAAGCGAAGTTGTTAGCTCTCGAGCGGCGCTGCTAGCTGTCGCGGCCAGGCATTTTATTCTCCGGTGATCTTTCCGGCTGTAATAGTCACTTCAAGGTCAGTCCCTCTCCCCATCTTTGTAAAAATGGTTAAGTTTTCTTCCACGGACGAGACCCCCTCCTCGGACCTGGGCGTCAGCCGAGTGGTCAGGCCGAGCAAAGATAAAGGGAAGAAGGTCGTGGAGCCGACCGAAGGGACTTTGGTTCGGCCGAACATAGACGGGGAGGTTGCCGAGCCACTTCAGGAAGTTGAGGTCCGGTCTAACAAGGGCAAGGGTGTGGAAACCATTATTGAGCATCCAAAGAGAGCAGGGGAACTGGGTCGGCAGCCGAGCGTTTTGTCTAGCGTCGGTGGTGTGCGGAGCTACTCTGGAGAACTGTTGGAGAAGGTGACGCAGGGCACAGCCAAATCAATCGAGGAGAACAAGCCGAGGGAAACTTCCGAGGTGGATCATATCTCTTCGATGCTGATCGAGGCGGATCTGCTTCGGATCCGGAGCGGGTTCCAAATCCCAGCAGAGTACGGACTTCTGCTCCCTGGCCCCGGCTTCCGAGCGTGCACCTCGTCCTCGGCCGATGTTTGTGTTTTTCCCGCCGACTCACTGAATGTCGGACTTCATCTGCCGCTGCACCTTTTCGTGGTACAGGTGCTGCAGTGGTACGGTTTGTGTCCGGCTCAGCTGATGCCGAACACGTGGCGGCATGTGATGGCATTTGTTCTTCAATGCCAGGAGGTCGGCGCCGAGCCGAACATGTTCGTCCTTCGGAGTCTCTACCGACCTTGCCAACCTAGCAAGAACGAGCAAAGGTTCTACCTCTCGCCGAGGAAGGGCGTGAAGCTGATCGAAAACCCGGACTCGATCAAGCATTGGAAGGAAAAGTACTTCCTCGTCCGAGCTCCTGAGCCGTGGGCGATACCGACGGTGTGGTTGAGGGAAGGTCTTCCGAAATGTGCGAAGAAAGAGCCCGTGCTCAGCAATGAGGAAGCCGAGGTCGTGGAGAAGTTGCTCGGCCTTCCGACCCTCAGTTGGAAGGACATTACGGAGGATGCATTGTTCCGAGGGGGTCTCAGTCCGATCGACCCTAGTACGCCTCTTTTGTACTAGTTTTTTCTTTGAAGTTTTTGAAAATTTTTCTAACTCTTTTCGCCTGGTTTGTGCAGAATCCTCCGGCATGGATTACAAAGGCTTGATGGCAAAGGCCCGAGCGGCTACGGAGCAGGAGATGAGGAAGAGGAAGAGGACCGTGTCTGGACCTCAAGGTGGCCGAGCGCCCAAGGTACCCTCGGTTTCTCCGACCCCCTAGCGTCCGGTTATTGAGGTTTCTCAGGCCGAGACCGAGCAAGGCCTCGTCGCGCCGACCGTCTTACCTACCTTGGATGTGCCGACCCCGCCGGCGCAAACAGATGCTCCGGGGTCTTCCGGCAGAGCGTTCAACATCGGCGCGCTGCTGGCTCTCGACGTTCCGCCACTTACCGCCGAGGCGGAGCGGATTTTGACCGAGGAGCACAAGCGCATCTTCACCCCTGTCTGGAGGGTGATGAAGGTCGATGGGTTCTTGGGGGACGGAAACATTTGTGTGCAGGCGGTGAAACACCTGCCGACCCCCAAAGACCGAGCGGCGTTGAAGGCTCGTGAAGTTGGTGACGCTGCGATGCAGATCGCTCGGAATACTATGTCGGTAAGTAGTGAATCACTTTCTTGAAATTTTTTCTAAGTTTTTGTGCTCGTTTTTGACAGTTTCTCATATTTCCTGTAGACCCTCTGCCACTTCAACTATTTGCTCGAGGAATTTGAGAGCAAGGAGAAGGAGATGACAATTCTGAACGATCGTGAACGGTCAGAACGGTCTAGAGCGGTGAGGGAGCTGGAGGCCGAGCAGCTGCGTTCTACTTCGCTCGAGGCCGAAGTTGCCAGCTTGAAGGCTCAGCTTGCCGAGGCACTGAGGAGCTCGGCCGCTGAAGCCTCCAAGGTCGAGGCCATTGAGAAGGAGAGGGCTCGGCTTGAAGGGGAACTGTCTGAAGCTCGGAAGGCGACGGAGGAAGCCCTGAGCGAGCAAGCATTGAAGGTGGCAGCCGCAGAGAAGGCAGTCCGGGACGAGGCCGAAGCTCATATGCTGACGAACATGGAGGAGGCATACGGCCGAGCTCTGAAGCACATCGTCGCTCGGAACCCCGGGTTTGACATCTCGGACTATTATTTCTACAACTCTGTGGAGGGCGAGGAAGAGATGCCCTTGGCCGCGCTCGCTCCAGGACCGGAGGGCAGAGACGCCGAGGGCGAGGATGGTACTGGTCGTGCAATTGTAACTGTGCCAACCGATGATGAGGTCGACCCTTGACTTTGTCATCTTCTTTTCTGTTTTCTTTTTCCTCTTTTTTGTAACGCCTAACTGCGGACTGGCCACCGCCTTTTGTAAACTTTTGACTTTCAATGAAAACTTGTGGTGTTTTGGCTGAGGATTACGCAATTTTCAGAAAAAATGTTTTAACTCTTTTTGCATGGATTGCTTCCCTAAGTGTCGAAGACTTCTCTTGTTATTTCTCCGCTTTTTAGGTTGAGTTGGGTCCAATTACTGAGGTCTCCTATCTTCGCACTGAGCTGGCGAAAACGAAGGAGGCTCTTTCTCGTGATCGGAACAAAGCGTTTTATGACTTCTTGAAATTGGAGAACATCAAAGCAACGGCGAGAGGGTACTTAGGCGAGTTGAGGCAACTGCGGAAGCAGTCTCGAAAAACTCCTCTCGAAGGCTAGGTAGAGTTGATCCGTAAGGGGCTTTTTGATGTCGAACAAAGAAACAATGACCTGCTGGCAGAGATTAGCCAATTGGAGGTGACGGTGAAAGAACACTCGGCCGAAGAAGAGGAGTTAGCTTCAAAGGTGGGGATGTTGATGTCCGAACGCGACGAGTTGTTGGCCAAAATCGACAAATTGAGGAGAATCACGATCGACAGGGGTATCGAGGTGACTCATCTTCGTTGTATAGTGGCCGATAGCACTAACGTCACAGGCTCATCTAAACTTCCTCGTCTCAAAGCATCCGCGGCGGACGAGATTCTGAGAGATAGGATCGTCGAGTTGGAGGAGGAGATTGCAACGCTAAAACCACAGCCTGTAAGGGCCAATGTTTGCAGTACGTCGTGTACTCGCGAGGAAAGCGAAAGAGGAATCTCGTTCTACGAATCGCGACTCGCTCGCATGTCGTTAGGCAGAGCCCAGCTGATGCTCAGAGCGCCGTAGCTATTTCGTCTAGTGGCACCTCGATCGGGGCGACAGCTAGAACTGGCGACGGAGGGGGGTCTCGCTTCGCTGGTCTGGAGTCGAGCACAGAGACGAGGCGACACCGTCCTCGCGTGTCTCTAAACCGAAGCGTTCCCCTCCCAAAGAAACGCTAGACAAGTTGTATCACGCTCTTCAAGTTATTGTAAAAATCTTGTTGTAGTGTCGGCTTTGTCCGGGCCCTTAATAAAAAGGTTTGTTTTGCTTCCTATGTTTGAATGTTGCGTTGGCTGGTAAACTAATAAGTATAACTCCTCCACCTTTTGACAACTACTCAGAATCAGAAGCAAATCTTCTTTCTTACTGGCTACTCGCTCCTAGCTCGCTTAAGAGCGGGATTGCGGAGCGAAATCGAACCAAGTGTTGGACTCCGAACTCGTCGTTAGAGTAAGTCCAACGGTTGTGGGAGCAATTCCGAATGGAGAACTACTTCTAGTTCGCTTGAGAGCGAACTTGCAAAGTAGAATCGAGCCAAGTGTTGGACTCCGAACCATTGTTAGAGTAGTTCAACGGTCGTGGGAGCAATTTCGAATGGCGAACTACTTCTAGTGCGCTTAAGAGCGAACTTGCGAAGTAGAATCGAGCCAAGTGTTGGACTCCGAACTCTTCGTTAGAGTTAGTTCAATGGTTGTGGGAGCAATTCCGAATGGCGAACTACTTCTAGTTCGCTTGAGAGCGAACTTGCGAAGTAGAATCGAGCCAAGTGTTGGACTCCGAACCATCGTTAGAGTAGTTCAACGGTCGTGGGAGCCAATTCCGAATGGCAAACTACTTCTAGTGCGCTTAAGAGCGAACTTGCGAAGTAGAATCGAGCCAAGTGTTGGACTCCGAACCATCATTAAAGTTAGTTCAACGGTTGCGGGAGCAATTCCGAATGGCGAACTACTTCTAGTTCGCTTGAGAGCGAACTTGCGAAGTAGAATCGAGCCAAGTGTTGGACTCCAAACCATCGCTAGAGTAGTTCAACGGTCGTGGGAGAAATTCTGAATGGCGAACTACTTCTAGTGTGCTTAAGAGCGAACTTGCGAAGTAGAATTGAGCCAAGTGTTGGACTCCGAACCATCGTTAAAGTTAGTTCAACGGTCGTGGGAGCAATTCCAAACGGCGAACTACTTCTAGTTCGCTTGAGAGCGAACTTGCGAAGTAGAATCGAGCCATGTGTTGGACTCCGAACCATCGTTAAAGTGAAGAGTAAAAGCAGAGAGATGTAAACAATTTTTGCAAGTAAAATATGAAAAAGCTTTCTTTATTGATGACTAATGGTCGGCTGCTTCTAAAGTTGCTAGCCGTTATTACAAGAGAGAAATAAAAGAAAAACATTACAAGTAATAGGAGAGGAACGGTTCGACATCCCAAAATACTTAGAGATGCGTTGGTGCTCTATCTTGGTATTTTAGAAGATGGTCAGCATTCTAGGTCCTGGGGATCTCTCTGCCTTCGAGGTCTTCTAGTCTATATGTCCCGGGCCGAACTTCTTTGACGATTTTATAGGGTCCCTCCCAATTTGGAGCCAGTTTGCTCTTCTGACCAGGAAAAGATATGGCTAACTTTCTGAGGACCAAGTCCCTTTCTTTGAGATCGGTAGGACGGACTCTCTTATTGTATGCCAACTCGATTCTTCTCCGGTAGCTTTGTTGACGAATGGCAGCTCTTTCACGAATCTCGTCAATTAAGTCTAGATTTGCCCGGAGCTCTCTGGCATTTTGTTCTTCTTCATAAGCCGTTAGACGAGGAGAAGGTATACCAACTTCTAGGGGGATCATAGCTTCAGACCCATAGGTGAGGTTGAACAGGGGACTCTCCTGTGGGGGTCCGTTTTGTGGTGTGGTAGTTCCACAGCACGTTGGGGAGCTGATCGACCCACAAGCCTTTGGAACATTTATCCAATCTCTTCTTAATACCGGAGATGATCTGTCTGTTAGCATTCTCGACTTGGCCATTCGACTGTGGATGGGAAACGGAGGAGAATCGGTGTTGGATGGCGAGGTCTTCGCATAGAGTTCGGAAGGCAGCCCCGGTAAACTGGGTTCCGTTGTCTGTTATGAGGACCCTAGGGACACCAAATCGGTAGATTACGCTCTTCCAAAAGAACTGAACTACCCTTTTCTCGATGATCGTGGCCAAGGGCTCGGCCTCTATCCATTTTGAGAAGTAGTCGATAGCCACGACTAAGAATTTGAACTGGCCGGGAGCAGGTGGGAATGGCCCTAGTAAATCCATTCCCCACATTGCGAAGGGGATAGGACTTGATAGGGAAGTGAGCGGAGCATGTGGGAGGCATCAGATGTCGGAGTACTTCTGACATGAGCTGCATTGCCGAACGTGTCGTTCGGTATCTCATAGGAGAGTGGGCCAGAAATATCCGTAATTCAACACTTTGCAGGCTAAGGATCTGGACCCTGAATGCGCCCCGCCGATGCCCTCGTGAAGTTCTTATAGGGCGTATTCGGCCTGCTCGGGGGAGAGGCATCTCAGGTAAGGCCTGCCGTCTACCTGTGTGAAGGAGCGTTTATATAGGATGCCTCCGATCAGTGTGTATCGCTCGGCTCGGGTTCTCACTCTTCGAGCTTCCTTAAGATCTTCGGGGAGGAGCCCGTCCCTTAAGAATTCGACGAGGGGTTTCATCCAGTTATCTTCAAGCAGGACAGGCAGCGACTCCATAGAGTCGGAAATTTCATCCTCTATACTTGGCTTCAGGAGGACCTCTATCAAGACGGTCTGCTCGAGACCTTGGAGGGAGGAAGAGGCTAGCTTGGAGAGGGCATCGGCCTGGGCATTTTCTTCCCGGGGGATTCTTCGAATGAGGGCTTCTTCAAATAGTGCCATGAGGCTCCTGACCTTGGCCAAGTACTTAACCATCCGGTCATCACGTGCTTCATACTCGCCGAGGACCTGATTCACGACTAGCTGAGAGTCACTAAAAATTCAGAGGCGTTGCGCACCTGCATTACGAGCCATTCCCAGGCCGGCTATGAGTGCCTCGTATTCTGCTTCGTTGTTAGAGGCCTTGAAGTTGATACGGAGGGAGTACTGGAGGATGAAGTCATCTGGGCCCGCTAGAATGACCCCGGCTCCGCTTTCCTCATTGCAGGAGGATCCATCAACATAAACCGACCAGACAGGTGGTCCCTTCATTTCTTGGCTGAACTCGGAGATGGTACTTTCAACTATGAATTCTGCTAAGGCCTGAGCCTTGATCGCGGTCCGAGGCTGATAAGTTATATCATGCTGGCTCAGCTCGATAGACCACTTCATAAGACGACCGGAGTTCTCCGGCTTGTGGAGCACTTGCTTCAGCGGATGGTCGGTAAGAACGACCACCGAATGGAACTGAAAATACTGGCGAAGCTTTCTCGCGGCCATCACTAGGGCATAAGCCATCTTTTCTATCCTCGGGTAGCGGAGCTCGGCATCCCAAAGTACCTTGCTCACATAGTAGATGGGCTTTTGAGCCCGGTCTTCTTCCTTTACTAAAACGGCATTGAGGGTCTGCTCGGAGGCTGCCAGGTAGAGGTAGAGGGGTTCACCAGGAATGGGTTTGCTGAGGAGAGGAGGGTTGACGAGGTAAGCTTTGAGCTGGTCGAACGACTCCTGTTGTTGCTGACCCCATTCGAAACCTTTAGCCCCCCTGAGGGCCTTGAAGAAGGGGAGGCATTTCTCCCCGGACTTCGAGAGAAAACGTCCTATGGCAGCTAGGCGGCCTGTTAGCCTCTGAACTTCCTTAACATTCTTGGGAGGAGCCATGTCTAATATGGCCTTGATTTTCTCAGGGTTAGCTTCAATCCCACGTTGGCTGACCATGAAGCCGAGGAACTTTCCTGACGAGACTCCGAACGCACACTTGTTCGGATTGAGTCTCATGTTGTGCTTTCTCAGAACATCAAACGCCTCCTGTAAGTCCGTCACATGATCGGCTCTTCGGATGCTTTTTACAAGCATGTTGTCAACATACACCTCCATATTCCGGCTGATTTGAGCTTGGAAAACCTTGTTGACGAGGCGTTGATATGTTGCGCCTGCATTCTTCAAACCGAAGGGCATTACCCTGTAGCAGTAGAGGCCCTGGTCGGTCACGAATGAGGTCTTCGGGATATCTAGGGGGAACATCCGGATCTGATTGTAGCCTGAGAAGGCGTCCATGAAGCTGAGGAGTTCATGACCCGAAGTGGCGTCAATCAGAGTGTCAATACTCGGAAGAGGGAAGGGATCCTTGGGGCAAGCCTTGTTGAGATCGGTAAAATCGATACAAATCCCCCAAGTCCCATTGGACTTCTTCACCATTACTACATTCGACAACCACTCGGGATAGTTCACCTCTTGTATGAACTGGGCCTTCAAGAGCTTGTCCACCTCCTCTTTTATAGCTAGCTGGCGCTCGGGGGCGAACTTGCGCCTCTTCTGTTGAACCGGTTTGGACCCCAGAGCAATGCTGAGGTGGTGGACCAAGAGCTCTTCGAAAATTTCGGGCATGTCTGCAGCTGACCAAGCAAAGAGGTCTCGATTCCTTCGGATGCACTGGACCATGTCTGAGCATAGGGCGGATGGAGGGTCTTGCTAACAAAGAACTTTCGGGTTGGATCCTGCTCAGAGAAGAGCACTTCCTCTATTTTGTGGAGATGGCGGTAGACAGCGTCGTCCCTTCGACGGTAATCGGCCGAGCCTCTAGACTCGTCTTCGTACGAGGGAGAGCGGGGGCTACGACGACGGTAGCTCCTGGAGCGGCGAGGACTTGGCATATGCCGGGAGTTGCTAGGAGCGGGAGGAGGAGTTGGGGACCGTCGGTGAGGACTTCGGACCGGAGGAGGAGAGGGAATCTTTGGAGCATTGGTGTTAGGATGGAGATTGAGAGCTTGTAGGACGGTCGTTTGGAACTGCTGGAACTCAGCACGGGTGATGGGTGCCTCATCGTTCCTAGGCTGCTGCCGACCTGCAGGGGAGTGTGTCTTCTTCTGTGATGTTCGGGGGACTCTCTCCGCCTCCTTCGGATGGGGGACCTTCTGTTGTCTCGGCGGTGAGGAGATCGCTCATCCGGACGGTGTTGGCGGGAGGCTCCCTCTCGGGCCCGCTTTTCATCCAGACGGTGGCGAAGATCCTCATCCTTCTGCCGATTGAGGACGGTGTTGCGAAGGTCGGAAGCTTGGGGATTGTGGGAGGCCATCGAATCCGAAGAGGCATTGTGGATGGACACGTGGTTCGGATGGAGAGGTTGTTTCTGTGGGTTGGGACCCTTAGGAGGTTGTTGATTCTGAGGAGGAGGTAGGTCCTGTTGGAGAGGGTCCCTGACTTGGGGTGGAAGTTGCCCCTGCTGTTGAGTGGGTTGAGGGGGAACTTCCTGTTGCTGATCGGGGTTGGGTCCTCGGTCGGAACCTCTGGATCTGGCTTTCCTAGGAGGCATGGCTGGAGAAGATCTGTCCAACGGGAAGAGGAGAGGCTGTTATTCGTTAGTTTCCCACAGACGGCGCCAATCTGTTGCCGCTAAATCTGGTGTGGGGGCAAACAGATAGTACTTGTGGGTTCTTGGAAAACTTTGAATAGCAAACCTGTTACCTGTTCCGCCGGAGTTAGACCTGTTGACTCTCACCGTTCACCTGCAAGAAGTGCGAGACACCGGGGTTGTTCCCGGCGACGCACCCTCCGACGCTCAAGTCAGTAATCAGAAGTGATTATGAATGAACGCAAAAACTAGCAAAAGATTGATTACCTCAGTGAAGGGATCAGATTAGGAATGTAATTCCCCTATGGTTAGATAAGGAATGTAATCCCTAATCCCCAGTGAAGGGATATATATGAATCAGGGCCGTTGATTAGAATTTAATCAGCAAACCCTAATTCTATCCCTTCTGGACCGGGTTTGCTGTGGGTTGAAACCCGCACCCAGTTGAGGTGGATCTGTTCGCGGGTTAGTGGGTCTTTGAGGAGGAGAACCCGTACCCGCTTCAGACCCATTGGTAGGTGAAATTACCGTTTTACCCCTGGGCTTTATGATTCGTACCCGATTTGGACGGTTCCGATTTAACCCCATTTTTAGCCATATCAGAAATATAGAAAGTATTCGGAAAAATAATTATAAAGAGAAAATAGATAGGAGAAAAATGTATCTATACCCAATAAAGAGTTAAGGAGGAGGATGACTAGAAGGGACAAAAGAAATTTAAGGAATTAAATACGTAGGAAGAAGGACGAGGGGCAAAATCAGAATTGAAGAGAATATGGCAGAGAAGGAATAACTAGCATGATACTCAAAGTGAGTCAACAGTTGAAGATGAATGCGAGGCACGAAAAGCAATGAACGACACACGAACTAGAATAAGAAGGGATCAACGAGGCAAGTAGAAATTAAAGATTGCTTGCGCGGGATTCAAAAGAATATGGGTACGAAAAGAATAAATTTGCACCCAATAAGGAATCAATAGATCAGGATGACTGCAAGAGATGGAAGGAAGCAAGGAATTCAAAAAATTGAATATGAAGGAATCAAAATGGATGGGATAAGACTTGTGTCCAGATCGAGTTGATTATCAAATTATTCATGTATTTACATGGCTTGTTTAATGTTGAGTTAATCCTGACTGAGTCAAGCATGTCCAATGCATTAGTCAAACTAATACATTAGCCAAACCTGAGCTCTGATACCACTAAAAACCTTGTCACGCCCCGCTTTCCAAAAATATGGAATACGAGCACGTGACGAAGCCCAGCGAATGATTTTAACATCATCCATAAGCTGTAGGATCGACTCAGCATCACAACAAGAATATAACAAGATTTATATATGACCAAGCATGCATGAATAATTTATTAAGCAACAGAAAACAATTTAAACAAATAATAATATTGAAATAGTTCTCGTGTCTGGATCAAGTTAAAACTCGGGAACATCAGCCCGTTATAAGTTTTTAAGTAGCAATAATAAATAATTCAATAAAAATAATATTCTAATCACGTCCTTTCTCCACTTGAAAGCTAAAACCTCTGCTCACCAATTCCAGCAGGTAGCTCGTCTCCAAAGTCTGCTTAATAAATACAAAAGGGAAAAATAGGGAAAACAAGTGAAAATGCCCTTAGTGCAAGTTAGGGCCACAAATAGTAAAAACGAGTACAAGTAATGGGGAACAAGAATTGGTATCAAGAATGTAACAGGGATACAACAAGTAGTGGAAATCTAAGAACTAGCTAGCAGGAGGGACAACTCAAGTAAACAGGCTGTTAACAAATACTAATGGTGAAGCAAGTGACATGTGAACATGTAAGGGTATCTAATCTCAAGTGACAGGCATCAAGTATAAGTGTCAGGTAATAAGTCTCAAGTCTAGTGTCAAGTAACAAGTCTCAAGTCTAGTGTCAAGTTGTCAAGTATCAAGTTCAAGTTTCATGTAACAAGTTATCAAGTAGTCAAGTATCGAGTAAGTAGGTATCATGTTCAAGTCTTGTAGTTATTACTATCTAGGTAGCACTTCATGCATCCATCTTTTTACTACATGGTTGCTACAGACAATACAATTTCGTTTAGGCCTAGTAATGGAGTCTATAGGGCGGTGTACTCAGGTATCAAGTATCAAGCAAGTGATCAAACCATGGACTCTAGAGGTGGCCCCCCGTAGGCTCTAGAGGTGGCCCCCGTCACCATGACGTGGCACTTAGTTTTATGTGATCTCAAATATATATCATGTAATCATATAATGGGCTCTAGAGGTGGCCCCCGTCACCATGACGTGGCACTTAGTTCTACCTGGCACTTAGTTCCATGTGATCTCAAATATATATCATGTAATTATATAATGGGCTCTAGAGGTGGCCCCCGTAGGCTCTAGAGGTGGCTCCCGTCACCATGACGTGCCACTTAGTTCTACGTGACACTTAGTTCCATGTGATCTCAAGTATATATCATGTAATCATATAATGGGCCCTAGAGGTGGCCCCCGTCACCCATGACGTGGCACTTAGTGTAGTACCCCGTATTTTTAAATATTATTTTTAAATGTTTAGAATGAATTAAAATGATTTTTGGAGATTTAATAAATATTTTCCTGGAAATTTATCTTTTTACACATGCGAAACACGTGCAAATATTTTCTTGAGAAGTTCAAAAGCTAAAATTTCCTCATGGAAAATCATTATTTATTATTTGGGATTTATTTGTAATTTTTCCAGATTTTTCTGATATTTATTGAATCTATTTATGTAAAGTTGTATTTTCAAGGGGTTATTTTGCAAATGTGTCTAAAACCCCTAAAACTTCTTTTCCGGGTATTTAAAAAGAAACGCAGCCATCTTTCACTGCACAACATTGAGTTTTCTTATTTTTGGAGGATTTGGAAGAAGATTTTGGATCTCGCGAAGGAAAGGCTTCTTATCAAGGGATTTCTTCATTTAATGTGAGTGATATAATTGTTTTGTTTGTTCTTGAATGTTGTATGTGAGTGACATGTTTGTTTTTCTTTTATTTTGTGTATGTTGTATGTGAGTAATTGATTGGTTGATTGTTTATTTATGTGAGTGGTAAAATTGGTTGTTTGATCTATGAATGTTTAATGGATCTTGGATATTGAACTTTATTGCTAGAAAGCATGATTAGGGTTTGAGTATGACTATGAAAATAATAGATTGGATGGATGAACGATTTGATCTTGAGAAACCCTAGTGGTATGTGATTACAAATTTGATTATGGTTATGAGTTGTGGTAGAAATTCAGTTTTTGAGAAATTTGAATGGAAGAGTTATGAATCAAGAGATCATGCCATGAAAAATTGAAATTTGAGAAATTAGTTGAGTTGAGGAGATATACCCAAATTGGGGATTCTTTGAGATTTTGATATTTGTATGGTTTGGTTCTGAATACGGACTATTTCAGTGAACAATGAATTTTGTAAGAAACTCTAATTCTTATTATATGCACAATCCATGTATTAATTGAAAGAATCAACAAAATCTCTATTTTCATGAATTCAAGCAAATTTGATTTAGTTTTATGGACTATTATATGTCCTACCAGTTGTATTTGGTTATATAAGAAATAAGTTTTTATCAAAATCGTTTTCATAAAGTAAAACTATGTATCGGTTGAATTGTGCACAACCAAAATACTGCAGACTGAAGGCTGACAGTCGACTGTCGTGAATTCTCAGTCGACTGATACGACCCGGCTGCTATATTCTTTAGTTTTCTCGAAATTTCCTTCTGGACAGTCGACCTATACCTTTTACAGTCGATCGGTACACTTAGAATTATATTTTTTAAAGTCATGGTAAATTTCTCTCTGGACAGTCGACCTATTCCCCTTTCAGTTGACTGCTATACTTAGAATAATTTCTTAAAGATTATTGAATTTTCTCTCTGGACAGTCGACCTATGACTTTTACAAGTCGACTTATAAGACTTAGTTTATTTTTCTTAAGACCATGAAATTCTCTTTCTGGACAGTCGACCACGAAAATCCAACAGTAGATCGAATTTCCCCACACTGGATCGGCCAAAACAGCGGACAACAAACTTGGATCTGGCGCGGCAAAACAGCAAAACACCGAAACTAGCGAATCAGATCGCTCCAATGCAGCGGATATGGCCAAACACGGAACGACGTCTTCGGATCTGCAGTGGGTGAACAGGGAACAACGATCAGATCAGGCTGAATGGCACGAATCTTGGCGTGATCCAAGGGCTGAGATTCGATCCCGCCCAACTTGCTTCCTTCTTCTTCGTCGAAACAAAGAGCGAGAGAGAGAGAAGGTGTAGCGACGGCGACCGGTAGCGGCGAGTGGTGTCCAGTGTGCGACGCGAGGCTCGTGACGACGAGGAGGACGATGGCGGCAGAATCAGCGGCGCGACGTCGAGAAGCGATGCAGCGTTGAGGATTGGTGCTGCTCTGTTTCTTGGGTTCGAACAGAGGAGCGAGCGGAGGAGTGGTTCGGGGGGTGTTAGCGGTGATGGTGGTCGCGAGGAGAGGAGGATGAGAGGGTGAGGGGATGGTGCAGGGCAATGGGGACGATCGGAGGGCGAGGAGGTGACTGGCGATGGTTAATGGCAATGGGGTGGATTGGGTTCGGGAGTTTTGGTGATGGCGAATGGTGGTTCTGTGGGGACGGCGATGGCGAAACAGATTTTGAGGGGATGACAAAGGTGATGAAGGGTGGTTGAAGGCGAAGGTGATGGAGGTTGATTGTGATCGGAGTGGGTTTGGTCGAGGACAGGTTCACGGTGGAGTTGGGTCGATGGGTGAAGTCGACGGTGGTGCTGCGGTGGTGGTGGTTGACGAGGGTGAACGTCGTGGGGATGAGGAGATGGCAGCGAGGCGATGGGTCTGGTTGTGGACGAGCGATCGAAGGGGTTGAGAAAGAAATGGAGGAAGAAGGAGAAGAGCGGCGGAAGGTTTGATTTGGGCAGGTTTACACAGTAACGGGGTCTAGGGTTAGGGTGTTAAGGGTTTATATAGTTAGGGTTTGGGTTTATGGGTTTTAGGGTATCCGTTTTGAGAGGGATCCAACTAGAGAATTAGTCAAAATGTATTGAAATGGAGAATAAAGAGATGAATGAGATAGAACAGCTCATTCTTCATGAAGAACGACACAAAGAGTACAAACAATTGAATTAGATAAAAGGACCAAAAATTGAGTCGAAACAAAATAGTGATTTTATTCGAACGGAAACAAAATACAGGATCACCATTTGAATACGAGAATACAAGGAATGTAAAATACAGTAGAAAAATGCAGATACGGAAAACAGGAGTTACAATTTCTTTTGTTAGAATACATTCTCTTGTGTAATTGTATTTCTTAAACTATGTTTCCATCTATGAGATTTCATTTTCTTATGCTTATATTGTTTGGACCCTATTAGTAGTAGTTTTGAGGACAGAACTATTCTAAGGAGGGAGTGATGTAATAATCCAGATTTTTAAATAATGCTTTTAAGATTAATAAGTGAATTAAAATGATCTTTGGTGATTTAATAAATATTTTTCTGAAATTTACCTTTTTACACGTGTAAAACACGAAAAAATATTTTCTTGGGAAGTTCAAAGTCAGAAATTATTTTGGGAAAACCCATTATTATTATTAAATATTATTTGTGAATTTTCTGGATTTTTCTGATAATTATTTGACCTATTTGCAAATATTACAAAAAGAGGGACTTTTGTGCAAAATTACCACTTGGAGTGAAAACTCGAGATTTTCGAATTTTTGGGCTGAGCTTGATGCCTAGTCAACTCTGTCACGCCCCGATTCCCAAACGAGAATACGAAATACGGAATACGGAATACGGATACGTGACTAAGCCCAGCGAATGATTTTCATCATCCATAAGCTGTCAGGAATCTTTACAACATTTCACAAAGAATAATCAGAGTCAGAAGCAAGAAAAGTCAACCAAGCATGCATATACGAATCAAAATACCAAAAAGAATACTTTAAACCAAAATATTATAATCTCAAATAATCCAGATATGAATAAGTTAATATCCTGGGTCACAATGCCCAAATACAAAAATATATCCAAGTATCAAATACAATTGTTCAAGCAATAACAAGAAATAATAATAATAAATGCAAACAAAACTCCAGCACTAATATCTCATATCACCAACTCCATCTAGCAACTGGTCATCCTGATATGCAATTAATAAATTACAGAAAAAAGAAAAAAATAAAAACAAACTCCCGTCAATGCAAGTTACGGGCCGCTTGTAGTGCAGGATACAAGTACATGGGAAGAATAACAAATATAGAGTAACAACAGGAACAAACAAGCATGGTATGAGTGTGTCAATAGAAATGTAATATCTAACATGAATTAGGTAAACAAAACCAAGTAGCGTGGTATACTAACATGTACAGGTAACATGTATCAGGTGTCAAGCAAACAGGTAAACAGGTAAACAGGTAAACATGTAACAGGTAAACAGGTAATCAGGTATACAGGTAAATAGGCAAACATGTAACAGGTAAACAGGTAATCAGGTATACAGGTAAACAGGTAAACATGTAACAGGTAAACAGGTAATCAGGTATACATGTAAACAGGTAAACATGTACATGTATCATGTAACAGGTATCAGGTTATGTCAAGTCTTGTATTATTACTATCTAGGTAGCACTTCATTCGCCGCAACTTTTATCACATGGTTGCTATATTCAATCAGTTTCGTTTAGATTTCGTAGTGGAGTCCATCGGGCAGTGTACTCAGGGATCAGGATAACAGGAAACAGGAACAGGTAGAACCTAGTGGTTCTCTTCCGAGTACACCTTCCTATAGGGAAGTATGCAGTCAGGTACAGGAACACGCAGAACCTAGTGGTTCTCTTCTGAGTACACCTTCCTATAGGGAAGCATGCAGTCAGGTACAGGTAAATAAGATCATGAATCATGTAGTCATGAACACGTAACAGGCAGGACACAGGTCATCTTCTCAGTACACATTTCTATATTTTCCACTCTAGATCTTTCCCTTAACCTCGGCTTGGTTATTTTTTTATTATTAGTAAACATACATGTATGTGTCACAAAACAGGTCAAAAATAGCATGGCATGATCATGTAACAGGTTCAGGTTGCAAGAATAAACATGTATAGGTGATAAACAACACATAACAGGATATAACAACGAAAACTCTAGTTCAGGACAGTAAGACAGTACTGAAATAAATCTGGAATTTCCGTTGCTACAAAAATGCAAATCTAGATCTGTCAAAGAATCTGGAAAATAGACTCTCGGCCGAATCCAACAAGCATATATAAGTCATATAGTATATTTCACAAAAACATAACTCAAAACTGAATTGAAACCAGAAAACATGTTCAGCCAGAAATCAGAAAATCGTATTCAAGAACAGGAAATTAGCATGAAAACTCATTAAATGAATCCACGAAAAATCTGGGGTATTACCATATATGTATAGTAACAGAAAATCAAGTTTCATAATTTTCCAATATAAATAGAGTAGTTAAGTAAAATCAGAAAACAATAAGATGTAGTAGTTTTGTAAATCTAAAATCACAAACACTGCAGTACGAAAACAGCAATATCTCACAAACCATAAATCGAAATCCAAATCTGCCAAAAGGGTAATAAAATAGATACAGTAGGCTAACTTTCATATTCAGAAATATTTTACAAAAAACAAGTAGAAATAGGTCGAAAATTAGCTTCTTTACAGAACAGTAGTAAAATTATGCATGTAAATTCTTTATTTGCGAGCACGAAAAGGTTTGTAAAACTCCTCAAATAAATCCACCAAAATTCTGGGTAGACCCCAATCAAGTATGTAAGTACTATGCAAAATTTCAGATCAAAATAATAATTTTAATACCAAAATAAAAATATATTACTCTTCAGAATTCATAAAAACACAGTCTGGAAATTTTTCGACACCACTGTAGTAAAATAGACATAACTCGGAAATCGTAAATTAAAACTGAGATCCATAAAAAAGGTTAGAAAATAGACAGAATTCTCTACATTTCATGTTCACAAAATATTTTCAACTACTGACCTTAATAGGATCTAAAATACTGATCAAAATGGGAAAACCGGCAAAACTGAAAATATCTCATATGCACAAAATTAACTAGTTCATATAAAACTCATCCAAAACTCAAACAAATACGAAATAGAGTATACTAGATGTCCAAGCAACATGTTATAGGGTATTTCACAAGTCCACAGCAAGTCTGCCATAATTAACACGAACGAGCACAAGGTAACACATGAACAACACATATATATGCAACAAAACGTGGTTAATCCTAGGTTATATCATGTCATGTATGTCGTATGACAACTAGGGTCAAATCATTACTATAGAGACAATATCAACAAGGGAATTCACACACAAATTGTCTCTATAACCCAACTACACTATATGCGGTATTTAGTACTTGTATTTGCAAAGGAATTTAATACAGTTACTTGCCTTAAAGACGACGATGGAAATAACACCAAGCAAGAATAATGGAAATGGATTCCCAAAAACGAACACAACGAATGGATCACGAACCAATCATGAACACAAACCAACGAACGGATCACGATGACGATTAAAATCAAGATGATCAAACAACGATGGGGCGGATCGGCACGGATGAGATCAAGATCATGATCAACAAGATTGGACGGTCCAGATCAAGGTGATGATGAAGTTGATGATGATCGCGATCGAACGGCCAAGATCACCCCGATGGTGATGATCAAGATCGATCAACGGATGGATAGGAATTGATCAATCAATCAAGGGGACATGATGATCAGGATGATCAAGATGATCACACGATCGACGGCCCACATCAAAGATGATCAAACCACCCTCAACAACAATGGGCTCTGGCTCCGACGGAAGCCAGGGAGGGGTACGATGGCGCCAGACGGCATTGCTGCTGGTGTCGAAGGGGAGACGGCGCACAGAGGGACTGGGGGGCTGCTGCGGTGGTTGCTGCTGTCGGCGCTGGAGCAGTGCGACACTCTAGATGCGCCGTAGTAGGGTGCTATTGACGGTGCGATGGGAGGAGACCAGGGCTTGGCTGCAGGCTGTCGCGAGTGCAGTAGTTGCTGTAGTGGTCACGATAGGAGGGAGGTTGGGGAGTGATGGGTGTCTGCAGTCGCGACTTGGTTGCTGTGCTGCGGGGAAGCGTGGCCAGGTGGAGGGCACTGTAGGTTGTGCCGCGAAGCGTCGTGACAAGGGGCTGTCACGAGAAGAAGGACAGTGAAACGGGGGGTTCTGGTGTGGCCGGAGGTGCAAGGTGGGGTCGGGAGGAGAGATGACAGGGAAAGGTCAGGGAGAGAGAGAGGTAGGGGAGAGTATATGGCGGCTAGGTAAATAGCAGGGGATCGATTTATATATAGATATAGTTAGGGTTGAGGGAAATATAGGGGAGGCGGCTAACGGGTTGGTAGGGGTGATAACGGGTATAGGTTAGTTAATGGGCTGGGGTGAATATGGGTAATCGAGTATGGTTGGGGTAATGGGTATAGGCTAATAGGAAAAAGGGGTAATGGATTATAGGGATTAAATCGGTTTAATAGAAAACCAATAAGAAGAGTAAAAATATCTAGTAAAATATAATTTATAAAATAATGTAATTTACATTACAAAATAGAATTCATTTAAAATACTACAAATACTGTTAGTAAATAAAAGTGAATTTTTAATAACCAGTCAAAAATATCAATAATAACCATGATACTAATAACAATAATAATAATAAGAAAATGATAAAAATAATAACGGTAATAATGATATCAGTAATAGAAATAATAAAAGTAATAATAATAAAAATAAAAATCATAGAAAATGGTTACAAATAACATTATTGATCGAAAATAGATTTTTAATAGGAGACCCAATAGTACAATCTGACAAAAGAATTTGAAAGCGGTAAAAATAATTTACAAAATTTTCAAATACAGAAAACACGCAGAAAATACATATTTACGAAAACAGGGGTTACAAACTCAGAGGTAAAGAGTTTACTTTTTGTTTTAATAAATTTGGTTTATTTTGCAAGTTTTGATAAAGAAGGGTCTTTTTGCAAAATTGCTACTTAGAGGGAAAAAAGTACAATTTCGTTTTCTGGGTTTTTATAACAGTGTCGGTCAGATCTGGAGGGTTGGTTTTGTTTTTAAATACAAATTGAATTGGTTTTATCTAATTTCTAAGTATAAGGATTCATATATGTAAAGATATATTTAAAAGAGATATTTTGCAAATCTACTTACAAACCATAGATACCTTATTTCCGGCCTATTAAAGGTGAGGTGCAGCCGTCTCTTTGCTGCACAACACAAAGGGATTTATTTATTATTATTTTTTGGATTTTCAAAGCGAGTATCTTGGTTTTCTTGCGAAAGGAGGGATTTTCTTATTTCTTTATTATCTTCGGTTGATTCTTCAATAAGGTGAGTGACATATATTTGTTTTGTATTGTTCTATGCATGTTGTATGTGATGATTTATCTATTAGAAAGCATGTTAGGAATTGTAAGAAGATATATAAAATTTTGATGAGTAGATGAACTAAAAATTGAATATTTTCATGAAACTATGCTATTAATGAATTAAAACCCTAATAGATGATTTGAGATTGTCAAAGAACCTAGAAATTCATGAGTAGGATGTTTTCCTTCATATACTTGCTATTTTAATTCATTATAAAGAGTTGTATGATGTGAATATTCATAAAATTGAGTAAAAGCGGACTTTGCTGTGTATATGTATGGATATGCTATGTTTGGATTTTAGATGAATAAGAACTTGATTAACAACATATTATAATTGCTTATTTTCATGAGTAAACTATTGTGAGTGATTGTATATGAGTTAAATGAATTACAAGAAGAGCTTTTGAATTAAAAAGATCAAATTTTGAAGTAAAAGAGGAGTTTTGAGTTTTCGGGTCTGATTATATGCAGACCGAAATTGGACTTTTGGTGTTTTGATGTTTTCGATTAGATTTGAGTTGTTTTGGGTACTGATGTGGTTTTGAATTTCATACTACATATATACAATAGGTTTCTTGATGTTACTGATGCAAACATACACTTACCTCCACTTACATATATATACACATATATACTATTTGAAGAATTATCAAAAGTTGATGTTTTGTGAAGTTTCTCAATTAGATCTTGATTGTTTTGGTACTGAGATAGTTTTGAACAATATATTACCTATATATGATGTTATTTTGAAGCATAACTGATGCTTGAAACACTCATATGAACATATACATACATACATTGCTGTTTTCGAAGAATTTTGATGGAAATTGCTATTTTGTAAATTTGATGTGTTTTATAAACTCCTATATGTTCTACAAGTTGTATTAACTCATCTCAGGAAATTGTTTTTAAATTTGTGATTTTACAAAGTGGAATGAAGTATCAGTCGAAACATGCACAAGATTTTAACCTGGCTGCATAGCAGCCAGCGGTCGACCGCACGGTTGACCGACATGCTGTTTTTTTGAGAATTTCCAAAGGGGCAGTCGACCGCCGTTATTTTGCAGTGTTTTGGCAGTCGACCGCACCTGCTGTTTTGAGTTGTTTTATTGAGTTTTTCTTCGTTTCTTTAAACGGTTATTTCTTCGATATTATGGATCATTGATCTACTGTTGTAGATGATGTTTTTGCTACTAATTTCAATATTTTACAGAAGGTTATATTCTGTTTATAATGGAATTCAAATCATATTCCTATAACCTTATAAAGAGAGTTATATGTGTTTTTCAAAAGAATTGACGTTTTGTGATATTCGATGACTTCAAAATATGATTTTCTGTTATTTGGTGGGTTCACTATTTTATTTGAATTTTGGAATGTCATGAGTACATTAAATGGATATGGATTTTGTTGTTTTCTTATTATAAATGTTTTGATGATGGATTTATGAGTTTTATTGAAAGTTTTGGTATTGATGGTTGAGTTATGAGTCTTTGGAGATTGAGTGGAGCCCTAACTACCGGCGGTTGAGATTTTGGTTATTGTTCAGTTGAGTTAAGCCCGGTAAGGTACACCAACTCTAAGAGATTCGCAATCTATCAATTAATTAACTTTACAAGTTAAGGACAGGCACTAGATAATGATATGATGAAATGAGAACATGGGTTATGGACCTCAGTATAGCCTGTGGTGTGAGATAATCCTCAGAATTATCAAGGTGTGAGTGAAATAGTCTCCGGAATTACCTATGGTGTGGGATTGATCTCCGAAATTGTCGGGATCGAGGTGACACTCATGGGGTATTCGTGTGATGAGGCGCCATAGCTTGCGGTGTGGGGTATTCTCGAAGATTCCCAGGTGTGAGTGAAATTGTCTTCGGAATTATCTGTGGATAGAGATTGACCTCCGGAATTATCGAGACATGGGCTAATACTCACAATTTATCTAGATCTCATAGTAGTCATCGTAGTAGGATTAGTTGAATAACGAGGGATTAAACCCTATCAAGTGGAGAACGATAAGGGCTTGTACCGAACCTATGTAGAGTGGGATGCATAGAATCCGACAAGTATGCATTAGAGAGTTAGCATATAGCATTGGTGTTTTCTTGACTTGGTTTTGTGCATGTTGTTTTCTGGTTTCCTACATTCGACACTTAGTCTAGTTTCACTCGATGTTTTCATATTTTATTTATTGTTATTTCTTATTCCATTCGTTGCTACTATTGATACATGTTGTTTATGACTTTATACCTCGTGTTTTATTTATGTTGCATTTCTTTTATGTTACTGACACCGTTATGGCTGACCCCTGTAGTTTTGGGGGTTTGGATTATCTCTAGCCTCATGTTTTATAGGTAGGTACCTATAGCTTGGGATTGGATACATGAGATAGAATGATGTTATGGTTTATGTAAATTGTAAAAGAATGCGTTGTAAAAGAAAGAATTTGTAATTCAAGGTGTTTAATTTCCGCCATGCTTTGTAAAGAATTAATGTAATAAAAGTTGAAAATTTTTCTCTGTGTTTGGCTATGTTTACTATTACAATTGAGGTTGATGCTGGGAATTGTGCCACGTATTTCTCAGATATCATATTGGAAATTGGGGGCGCTACAGGTGATTAATTTTCATATCTTTAAAATCATGCATTGAGTGTTACGACTAAAGGCTCATTAATTTTGGCCCACATAGTCCGGATGGATGGATGGTAAATTATTCATTGCCCTATATGACCCAAAATGGGGTCGAGTCTAATTTAATCATCTATCCATCTTATTAATTTTCCAATGTGAACTATTATTTGAACCACAATCGCAACAAATCTCCACCTTGGCTCCAATTTGGGGGAGCAACCATCAAGCCAGAACTTTGGAGAACTTCAAAGATTGATAGTCTTCACCATAGACAATATTTCATGTGTCTCCGACAATATTTTTGACTTAACCTTGCCTCCGCCACTGTGACACAACACCCTTGCCTTCCCCTAACACCTTATTAACTCGGCAAGTTACAATGCCTCCTACCACTTGTTGATTCGATACCCATGTCTTCCGCCAATCACCTTACTGACTCAACAAGACAATGCCGATCCACCAACCTCAAGACTTGACAAATCTTCTGCCGCCAATTGACTTGACACAATAACTTCGCATACATGACGACTCAATAATATCCCTACCTCAGTCTAATATCTTCACCATGGGATCTGATACCACTTGTTACGATGAAGGCCCATTAATTTTGTTCCACATAATCTGGATGGATGGATGGATGGTAAATTATGCATTGCCCTATATGACCCAAAAGGGATAATCCATATTCGAGTCTAGGGTCTAATCTAATTTAACCATCCATCCATCTAATTGATTTGCAATGTAAGACTATTCGAGCCACAACCTCAATAATGTGTTACAGATCTACCACTTTAGTGAAAACTCAAACACACTACAACGTAACAAAACTCTCAAACAACTCTTGTAACTTGAAGAACCACACGAAAATTGCAAGCACAATTTGAAGCAATAATAAAGAAATAACACGAGATATTTGTGATCCATAAGAGGAGACCACTGGAAAGAAATAATTTTTTTATTAAAGAACAAGAAAAATGTACAAAGCTTACACCCTCTTAGATCACCCAACGCCGAACAATCTTCTTCTCTCCATAGCCTGCTAAAGAACTATAGGAAGTAGAACCCTCTTAATTGTTTTGGATGCGAAATACATGCGCTCTACTACTCTATTTAAAGGGTACATGAATAAAAAATAGTTAGACTAACCTATATTTAATTCCTATCAAGATAACTCCTAATTTACATGGTGGTCAAAACAACCCAACTCCTAATTAAATTAGAGATAAACATGGTTTTTAAACCATCAAGTCCAAGATAAACATGAACTCCAAAATCTTTTTTTCCTTTTTGGATTTAAACACAAATTGGATAAATACAAACTTAATGCCGAGGATTTATGCTTGTCCTTATCAACCTCCTTCTTCGACACATTGATGCTTCAATAAATCTTCATACCAAGTATTTGCTTTGCTGGTCCCAAGTTCTTCATTAAAAAAGTCTTACTATGCAGTGTCCCAATTTTCGTACACCGGAAATCGTGGCACAATCCAGAATCTTACTTCAAATGAGTGCATAACACAAAATTACATGATATTAAAAACTTCCTTTACCACAATGATATTTACATCACGAATTACATCAATAAAATACATTGTACAAAATTTATATCCTCAACTTGGAGCTCCACACTGCTCGGGTCCCCTGCTCCCACGATCAGGTAGTTCTGCACACTAACCAACTGTGAGTATGTCAGTTGAATGTAACTGACGCAATGCTAATAAAACCAGCGATCTCCAAAATCTCAACAAACAGTATTTGATGCAAAAGAAAAATGTGTGGACAAACCACAAGTGTCGGTGTATGCCATAACCTAGAATCTAATGCATAACTCAAATCCATACGATGCACCTACTTTAATGCACACTTGATTGAAAACATATGCATCTCATACTACATACTCCCCAAATCAAGCTCACGTTCTCCATATGATAGGGTTCGATCCCTCGCCATGCAACCTGCTCTTGTACTTTTTTGTGTTTTTGACATTCATCTAATGACTGGTAGAGATTACAGTTGGTGTAGTCTACCCCCGCTACTGCAATCGAATCGAGGTCCTTCTCCACTTTAAAAGGCAGTGATCACTCTATTCGTTCAGATCATGATCCTTTTCCACTCTGACAGGATCATGGTCCTTCTCCACTCCCAGTCAAGCTGGTAATCATTCAGCTTTCGCTGCAGCTCTGCCGGAATCATGTTCCTTCTCCACTCCTACCCCTACCCAAAGTTATCGTGAACATAAGGCAAATCGTAGGGCCACCTCTACTCCGCCAAAGGCCATAGAGTCAAACTCTTGCTCCCCATTCGTACTGATAACTCATAACATAGACGGAAGCTTAAGGGTCCATCCCCTAAGTACCGAAATGACTTGCGACTTGTGTCCGTGTCTTATTCTCATCACTAAACTTCAAAAATTAACAGTCGAGACAACACCACCTGTGTCCCTTTGGCCAGGTAAGACGTCGCCGCACGTGTCCCTTTGACAGGATGAGTACAACACCCAACTAGTGTCTGTCCTAGCAAACAATAATAACGAGGCCTAGAGCTAGCGTACCCTACCAGCTTACTTTTCATTAAGAAAATCTTGCCAACCAATCCATCCTCTCTTCCTTGAAGGGCACAACTTATCGCACTGTCGGTGATTTGGGTCCCGCTTAGCCTCTAGAACCACACACCCATAAAAATCACAACATTAACCTACTCATTAAAAACATGACTATTACAAGAGTCCAACCATTAAGATCATCAAGGCTATAGATTATAGTAATTTCTAGAGTTCTAGTCCGGATCTTCCATTATCGAGCTACCCAATTCTAATGGCTCTTTTATTAGAACTCTAGCCCTCCTTATTAACCTAATAGTTTGATTAACTAGTGAATCATTAGGAGAGTCTAGGTATACTTAATTAACCCACAGTTCCATTAGTTAGGCGATCTACCAACTAGTTCCAAAGTCCTAACTTGGCAGTTATATCCTGATTCAATTATGAACAACTAGTTAACTTCTTAGTAATTTTATTAAGACTTAACCTAGCCCAAGTAGGCCTAACTCGGCCCATAAATTAGGCCCGAAACCTAGCCCAATGAACAACCGCGAATCGACCCAACGTCGATTGCCGCTAGGCCCTCTTCACTTGGAGTTCAAGCATGTCTTCAGCCTGCGACCAATCCTTGCTTGAGTCCCTCTAATCTCTGAACCTCCACGTTCTTCTTAGCGAGTGGTAGCTCTAACAACGAGTGGAATCCCTCCATGGATAACGAGCAAGTCAGCGCACAAAGCAATCTTCATCCACCACGTTCGAGGCATTCCAGGCTCCTATTCTACCCGATTAACCATGTATTATCAAGTTGGGACCCAAGTTTCAGTTTTCTACCTTAGTTAAAGGCAATCTAAGGTTCTTATAAGTGATAATTTACCCGCTATCAGTGCACGAATTTCTCAAAATAGTGAGCACGATTAGCCAACAACGCAAACCCCAAAACAACGATTAACTCAACATTTCAGGCTCGTCTTGGTGCAAACTCCCATCTAAGTGCCCCTAACTTAATCCAACATTATAGGACTCGATCCACAAGATTTCTATGCAAATGAGGTGATCTAAAATCCTAAAAAGGGTGAAATAAAATTTCAAACAACAAGCCAACTATAGGCAAAACTGTTATAGTGTTCTTGCTGACCCGTTTCAAGGATGAAACATGTCCTGTTGAACCCCAAACTCCTACACAACATACACAGCCAATAGGGCACCAAATAGGCACATTTTCAACTCCAAACAACAATCATAGTCACATACAAACATCATCTAAACTACATTTCTACAAGTGTGAAAGTTTCATTCATTTGCAAAGATGAGCTAATCATGATTTCTCTACAATATGAAAATTGAAATATATATAGCACAACTCAATCTCATATCATGACATGATTTCTTAAAGCCATTTAATGGCATTTCCAAGTCTATTTAAAAGTCCTGAGTTCATTGCAACTTGTATACCTCAAAACAGAAAGTTAGAAATTAAACATGCAACATCTGTTATTTGTCAAAATCACCAATAATCACTTAGCACTTGGAATTTCGACTTCTTAGACTATACAGAAAGCTCAGAGAGCCTACTACAATTTCCTAGTTGAAAGTTTCTTCAAATTATTTCATTTAAGAGACTATAAATAACCAGAACAAAAAAGTATATAAATCTCCAGAGACTGAACAAAACAGTCAACCAGTTGCAAGTTTGTTTAAAATTGAAAATGATGTCTAACATTCATAAAATTTTGTGGGCATGTTATAATTTTTTTAGCTAAAAGTACTACATAATTAGAGAGATATAATCTTTTGAAATGAGTCTAGAAACAGGGCAAATCACAGCTCTTGCTATGTTTTTTTTAACAAACAATGATTTTTGATTTTACTAAAATAGAAAATATTATCAAAAAATTATGAAATTTGGTAGAGTTATTCTAGACACAGAGAAACATCACATATAAAATTTTTAGCTAAAGATTCTTTGTAGACAGAAAGATATTATCTTTTAAATAGGGTGTACTAAACATAACATGTATTCTGTTTTCTTTTATGACCGGCAACAAGTTCATATTTCATTGAAATAGCAAATAAAATCCAAAAAATATTAAATTTTGTGGAGATGTCCTAGACATGCATAAGATTCTGTCATAAAAATTTCGACCCTTATTTTATTTTATTTACGGAGTTATGATTTCCAGATCTAAGTCCAAATTCAGGACATAACAAACATACATTTCTAATCATTTTATCATGAAATCTACACACAACTATATACATTCATCCACCTACATCACACATTTGCATGCAAACCCACATCATGAAAATTCTACACTAATCACATAAAAAAGAACAAACAAGAGGGCTGGGAACACCCACCTTGGATGAAGACTAGTTGTAGAATTATCCTAGCACCAAGCTCTTCTCCCTAGCCTCGCTCTTGCCCTTCTTGCTCCTAGTTCTTGACACTTCTTCTTCTTGATTCCTACTGTAACCCCTATTTTTTATTTTCTGTATTTTTGGGTGTATTTTTCTTTTTTGTGTATTTTATTCATCTTGTATCTCTTTTTGGACCATGTTTTGGATCTTCATTTTCTATTTATTCATCTATTTGATTTGTCGTCTTTTATTTGGTCTTCTTGATTCAATTGTCTCCTATTATTTCATCTCTGTTGATCGAGCTTGTATTTCTTTGATCCTCATTATTTTAATTGTTCGTGCCTATTTTATTTATTCATTTTTTGGTGCCCATCTCATTATTGGATAACCCTATAATTCCTTGTAGATCTTCTAATTTAATCCTAATCAAAACCATATATTCTATTAAACCCTAAACCATTTAAAACCTATTGGATCCTCTACTATACCCGTTAACCCATTAATACCCTACTACACTTTACCCCAACCCATTTATTAACTATACCCTACACGTTCACCCTCCACCCGCTACCGTTAGTACCCCTAAACCCTAATCCTAACTCATCTGATATATATATACCCACGCATCCCTGTTCACCTTCATCTAAACTCAGCCGCTCTCTCTCTCCCTTCCCCTTTCCCGTGTGCACCCTGATCTCGACTCCCTATCTGGCGTGCCCCTGTGTCGTGCCGCTGCCTCACCCTGCTGCCTGCTGCTAGCGATGCCAGCGCCAGTAACTGCATCCGTGCCAACCCTTTCAGTCGTCCACCCTCGTTTCCCCGGTGCCACCTCCCCGTTTCGACGACAGACAGCACAGCCCCATTCACCCCCGGTTCTCCTCCCTTCGGCGATTGCACTGCCAAGCAGCAACCGTGCTGCCCTCACCGTGTGCCGTCGCCCCCCTCGTGCACTTGACTCCTCTCCCTCTCTCTTGGGTGTGTGTGCGTGTGATCTCGAGATTTGGTTCGTGGGTTTGTTAGTGGTTCGTGGTTCGTTGTTCGTTGAGTTCGTTGCCCAGAAATTCGTTTATGTTATTCTTGTTCTTGCTTTATAGTTTTCGTTGTCGGTTATAAGGTAAGTAACTTGTATTATTTTTTGTTGCAAATACAAGTATTAAATACTGCCTGTAGTATATGTTTGTTCTAGAGACAATTCTTGTGCAAAATTCCTATTATATCTTGTCTCTATTGTGTGGACCCGCCCGTGGTTGTAACATTACACACAAGACATGAAATAACTTAGAGATGATCCCTTCTTGATGTATACCTGCATATTGTTCGTATGATATCGTGTGCTTGGTTGTGTTAGTTGTAGTATACTCTTTGTAGACTTGTCAAATACCCTATATCATGTTGCTTGGATATCTAGTATACCCTATTTCACATTTGGTTATGTTTTGGATGAGTTTCATATGAACTAGTTGATTTTGTGCATGAAGAATATTTTCTGTTTTGCCGGTTCCCCATTTTGTTCAGTATTTTAGACCCTATTAAGATTAGTATATGAAAACTATTTGTGAATAGGAATTAAAGACAATTCTGTCTACATTCCAGATTTTCTGACAGATCTCAGTTTCGGTTTATGAGTTACAAGTTATGACTATTTTACTACAGATGTGTTTAAAATTCCAGATCCAGTTTTATATGAATTCTGTATGGTTATTTACTTTTCTACTGATGCTAAAGATAATATTTTGATGCAATATTTTGCTGGTTACAACTAGACTTGATTGGGGTTAACCCCTAATTCTTATGGATTTAATTGATAAATTTTACAAACTATTCTATACTTGAAAATAACTATTATACTTGCAGAATTTTCATGATGTTCTGTAAAGAAACCTAATTTCGACCTAATTCTATTTGCTATTTATAAAAAAATTGTGAATACGCATTGTAGCCTTCTGTATCTATTTATCACCCTTTTGACGGATCTGGATTTCAATTTATATTTTGTGAGATATTGCTGTTTTAGTACTGCTGTGTTTATGATTCCAGATTTACAAAACTACTGTATCTTGCTGCTTTCTAATTTTACTTGGCTATTCTATCTATGTTGGAAAATTATGAAACTATATTTTTTGATACTCAACATACTAGAGAATACCCCAGAGTTTTCTTGGATTTAACCAGTGTGTTTTTATGCCGTTTTCCTGATTATGAATACAAACTTCTGATTTCTTGCTGAACACATTTTCTGAATTATGTTTTGAGTCCTGTTTTTGTGAAATACCATATAACTTATATATATTTGCTGGATTCGGCCGCGAGTCTATTTTTCAGATTTTCTGACCGATTCAGGTTTGCATATTTGTGACAACGGAAATCCCAGATTTGGTGCAGTACTGTCTTGCTGTCCAGAACTAGAATTTTCGTTATCCTAATCTTTTATGTGTTGTCTATCACCTGTACATGTTTATCTTCTGACTTGAACCTGTTACCTTTTCATACCATGTTATTCTTGCTCTGTTTCGTGCATGTATATGCCTATTTAATAATAATAACAAAAAATCAAGCCGGGGTTAAGGGAAAGACCTTAGTAGTGGACAATATAGGTTTGTGTATTCAGAAGGGGGCCCGTGTTTCCCATTTTTATGTTTGATTTATGTTGATACATGAACCTGTTGCACTTTCTGTTTGATTCATGAATCTGTGGATTCGTGAACCTGTGTACTTTATGCTTTGATGCATGAACCTGTTGGTTCGTGTACCTGATACCTGTTGATGCATGAATCAGTTGATTCATGTACCTATTGATTCATGAACCTGTTGATGCATGAATCCGTTGATTCGTGTACCTATCTGATTCATGAACCTTTTCATGCTTTCTGCTACTTGACACCTGTGTACACGGTCCTATAGAAACCCACCACTAGGCCTAAACGTAATTTGCATGTAAGTAGCAACAATGTGGTAAAAACCTGGGATGCATGAAGTGCTACATAGATAGTAATAAACACATGACTTGATATGACATAATACCTATTACATGATTACCTATACATGCTTACCAGATACATGATTACCTCTACATACTACTTGACACCTGTTACATGTTTACTTGCTTGCATGATACCTGTTACCTGTCACATGTTATATACACCTGTTGTCTCACCATATTACTTGATTCTGTTCATGATTCATGCTAGTTGTTCTATTTTGTTGCTATGTCTATTCCATGCTATTTGTTTATCTATTCCTGTACTTGTGCCTGTATTACAAGCAGCCTGTAACTTGCATCGATGGGAGTTTTGTTTTCTTTGACCGGTTGCCTGATGGAGTAGGTGATCTGAGATTATAGTCCTAGAGTTCTTGCTACTATTATTATTATTTCCTATTGCTTATTTTGAATAAATGTATCTGTTACTTGGATTATTTGTACTGGGTAATGTGACCCAGAATTATTGACTTGTTCAGATCTGGTTTATTTGAGATTATTAAATTTTGTTTCAAGTAAATTCTGTTGGTATTGATTCATATATGCATGCGTTGTTGACTTCTCTTGCTTCATACTCTGATAATTCATGTGAAATGTTGTAAAGATCCTGACAGCTTATGAATGATGAAAATCATTCGCTGGACTTAGTCACGTATCCGTATTCCGTATTCTCTTTTTGGGAAGCGGGGCATGACAGGTTTTTAGTGGTATGAAAACCCAGGTTTGGCTAATGTATTAGTTTGACTGATATATTAGACAAGCTTGGCTTGATCTCGGATCGGCACAACAGTACACAGACCATGCATACATAAATGAATTATAATCAACTTTGATCTGGATGCCGATTGTTTTTGATCTTGTGCAGACCATGGCTCGTAGAGATTCTACTTCTCGTCCTCATAAAGATCATCCCGGGCTTGAAGCCGTTACCAATGTGTTGGAACGGTTGATCAATATGCAGCAAAACCACAGTGACCTTGTGATGGCTGTGTTGGAAGCTGCCCAGGTTCCGCCTCCCGCTGTGCATATGCAAGCAGCTCTCCCTCCTCGTCCGGGTACAGTCATAGATTTCATGAAGCTGCATCCTGACGGATTCTCGGGTACTGAGACGTCTTTGGAGGCCGAACAATGGCTGATCCGGACTGAGCAGTTACTTTTGGCAGCACGAGTTGCCGATGTTGATAGAGTGGATGTGGTAGTCATCTAGCTGGTGGATCTGGCCCACATTTGGTGGAGGTCTGAGTCTCACATTTGGTGGAGGTCTGAGTCCGAAAGGCTCGAACGAACGATTACTTGGGCCACGTTCATTAGGAGCTTCTTGGAGAAGTTCTTCCCTAGCAGCACTCAAGTTGAAATGGAACAGCAATTCCTGGCCTTAAAACAGGTTGGTCGTTGTTCTATTATTTTAATTTTGTTATATATTGTACATGCAATGTTGTAACATGAGACTTTCTTGAAACAGGGCTCCAGGTCTGTAGATGAGTATGCAGCAAAATTTACAAGACTTAGCTGCTTCGCAGCTGTTCTTGTGGTGAACGAAGAGGACAAGGCTCGTAGATTCACACTTGGACTTAAGCGAGATATTAAGGTGCAGCTCGTCTCCCTTCGCTTGCGTACTTATGTTGAAGCTCTTGAGGCAGCTCGAGCTCAGGAGCAGGCTCGTGGTGGGTTGGATCCTTCCCAGCGGATTGTTCCCGCTGCTCCTGTTAGGCCTTCTGGTGGGCCAATTCGGAGGCCTGTCCCAGCCCATCCAGCCAGGTCAGCTCCCTACCCACCTGCTGTTCCTAGAGGCGATGGGTTCTGTGATTTTTGCCAGATTCCAGGGCACGTGCACAGAGACTGCAGGCATGCCAATCGTCGCTGTTTTGGATGTGGTGCTACTGACCATTCAGTGCGGGATTGCCCATGGTGGAGGATGGCTCTTCCAGTCAGGGGTCCAGTTTAGCAGGTAGCCCTAGCTCGTGGTCCAGTCAGGCCATCGCTCCCTCCTCAGTGCCAGATTGTCGGTCAGAGGACCGCTGCTCCCAGGAGATGTCAGGCTTTTAACCTGACTGCTGCAGATGCTGAGACAGCAGAGGGTGTTGTTGCAAGTATTTTTTTTTTTTTTGCATTTTGTTGTTTTTGTTGTTTTATTATTTTTCTTTTGCTTCTTTTCATTTCTCTTGCATTATTCCTTCATATTATCTTTCTGCATTATATTTCCCTCACCTTTGATCATCGATTTTTTCTTCTTGCTTTTGATTCCATCTTAGGTGTTGTCCTTGTTTGCTCTTTCCCTGCTCATGTTCTTTTTGATTCCGGGGCAACCCATTCCTTCATTTCTTCCCGCTTCGTGGCTCGCCATCGGTTGGAGTGCAGCATCATGTCAGAGGCTTGGAACATTGTGATATGTGGTAGTGTTGTCGTTTGTTCTCGGAAGTGCAGGCAGTATCCTGTGATTATTGGTAGCACAAATTTCAAGGTTGACCTGATTGTAATTGGGAATTTAGGATTCGACGTCATTCTCGGTATGGATTGGTTAGGTGAGTCCCATTCCATTATTGATTGTCGTGCCAAGAAATTTGTATTCTAGATTCTAGATCGCGCAGAGTTTGAGTTCCATGTCGGGGAGATGCCCCTTGGCCGAGCTGAGACTGCAGTTGATCAGGAGGTTTGTATGATGAAATTGTATTCAGGCTGTGAGGCTGTGCCTCTAGTAGTGCGGGATTTTCTGGATGTCTTTCCAGAGGAGTTGCCTGGCTTACCCACTGATAGGGATGTGGATTTCGGTATTGAAGTTTAGTCTAGTACGGTGCCGATATCGAAGAGTCCCTACAGGATGGCACCGTTTGAGTTAGCAGAGCTTAAGGTGTAGATTCAGAAGTTGCTTGATTTGGGGTTCATCAAACCCAGTGTTTCTTCATGGGGTGCTCCAGTCCTTTTTGTCAACAAGAAGGATGGTAGTTGTAAGCCCTATTTTCAGATTTTATAGTATTTTGTATTCTTTTGATTAATGTATTTGAATTCATTTGTTATATCGTATTTTGTCTTTTCTTGGGTTCTTTTGTTCCCTCTTGATCAATCTGTGTTCTTTTGATTGGATTCTGTTCTTTTGCGAATTTTGCTCTTTCCTATTTTGAGTTTGAATTATTCTCCTTTGTGTTCGTCTCATCTCATTGCATTTGTTTGTCTCTTTTTGGAGCCAAAACCGATACCCAGAACCCACATAATATCAACCCAAAACTCTAATTTCTTGATCCCTATAAATACCCTATTAATTAAACCCTAATAATCTATCTCTTTCTCTTTCTGCCGTTTCTCTCTCTCCGCACCCCTATTCCCTCTCTCTCTGTTTCTGCTTAACCCAAACCCAACCGAAAGTAACCCTGACCCCCGTCGCTCCTCCGATCGCCCTTCACCACCGTCACCACCATCATCACCATCTCCATCCCCTCCTCATCGTCATCACCATTGTTGTCCCCCCCGTCCTCGCCATCCCCATAACCGAAACCCATCCACCGAAGTTCACCATTGCCGTTACTCCCTCACCGTCGCCCTAACCCATCTCCGTGCACCTCATTGCATTCGTCGTCTCTCGCCGCTCATTTGCAACCCCCTAGCGCCGCCTTGTGAGCCCGAAGTCCCCTAGCGTCGTCGTCTCTGTTTTCGCTCGTCGGAGTTGTCGTCGCCACCATCGCTACCTGACCGTGGTGCCGTCGCCTTCGCCATGGTTGCATCGTCCTGTCGTCAGCCGTGTAGTCGCTGCCGTTCGCCGTATCTCTCTCCGCCGAAGGTAGAAGACGACCGCTGATTGGTCGAGCGTTGCTGTCCAGTGTTCGGCCATGCCAGATCCCCTTTTCGCTGTTCCCTGTTTTGGATTGGATCCGGTGTGAGGAAGATATCTCATTGGGCAGTTTCGGTGTTTCGTGTTCTGGGCGCATCAGATCCAGTTTTGGTGTTCTGTGTTCTGTCCCGACCCGGTGTGGGATTTGCTCTTGGATTTTTACTGTTGCTGTTGGTTCTTCGCACGTGTTTTTGGGAGATTTCTCCTGGGATTCTGATCCCATTATTCCTATTTAATTATACTGCAATAACAGGCAAGTCTCTTTTTGAACCCTTTTTATTGTTTGTGTTCATGATTATTTGATCTCCTGCAAGTAGATCCGTCCATTCTGTTATCAAAAATTGCTTTTGACAATTCTGTTAAGATTATCGAGGGTTTACACGAGCTAACCCGACATACTCTTAACATCGTGCTATCTCTTTGATCTTAAACCCAGTCCCCATTGTCTCATGCATATGAACAATTAAATAACAAGATTCATGCATAGGACCGCTTGATAAATTGGACATTGAAATTGTATGTGCTAAATTGAAGTTGCTCGATGAATTGACACCATGACTGTAATAATTGTATCTTAACCCTTATGAATTTGCATGTTAACACCTACGATTGCTTGGATTACCAATTTGCATGCTATATGTGATCGTATGATTTATCTGTTATCTTTTTATGTTAAGTTGATCTCTGGACTGCTGTATGATTCACTTTGAATTAGATTTTTAATCATGCTAATGACATAATTTGAAAGAACTTACTAAACATAAAATGTAGCCCTTGATGTCTAGATGATTTTTCCCTAGTGTGGATTTAAATTCCAATTTGTCATCTGTTATTTATCATCACTTTACTGCAACTGTGTTAGTAATTTTAGACTCATAATTTCATATGTACCCTACAGTTCTATATTTTATTTGCCCTGCTAATAGTACAAGAAAAATCTGAAATAATTTAGGCTGGACCTAGACATGTATAGGTATCGCCCAGAATTTTTATAGATTTTATTAATGAGTTCTCTGATCTGAAATAAATAGTTGAACACAACCTACTGCATGCTGCCTGAACTTAAAACCTGATTAGAATAGAGTTTTCACTCTAGTTCCTATACCTTTTATATACCTTAATTATACTCACTGGAACCGTGTGGAAGTCTATTTTTCAGATCTTCCGGCGGATTCAGATTTGCTAATTTGTAGTGACCATAATCCATGTTTTGGTACAGCTTATGGATGATATTTACATTATTCGCTGGGCCTACGTTACTACCGTGTTACGTATTTTGGGAAGCGGGGCACGACAGTAGTCATCGACTGTGCGTCGATCATTGAGAACTGAACAGTGTTACTGTGAAGAACCGGTATCTGCTGTCCATGATCGATGACTTATTTGATCAGTTGAGCAGAGCTGCTGTTTTCTTAAAGTTGGATCTTTGTTCCGGGTATCATCAGGTCAAGGTGAAGGCGACTGATGTACAGAAGACTGCATTCAGGACCAGATATGGGCACTATGAGTATCTTGTGATGCCGTTCGGGGTCATGAATGCGCCAGCTGTATTTATGAGTCTCATGAACATGGTATTTTCCCAGTTCCTGGATAGATTTTTGGTGGTCTTCATTGATGACATTCTGGTGTATTCTCGAAATCGGGAAGATCATGCTGAGCATTTGAGGTTGGTTCTGTAGACTTTGAGGGAGAGTCTGCTCTGTGGGAAACTCAGCAAGTGTGAGTTTTGGCTCGACAGAGTTACTTTCTTGGGGCACATTATCTCGAGCGATGGTATTTCTGTGGATCCGTCCAAGGTTGAGGCTGTAAAGGATTGACCGGTTCCCAAGTCAGTTTTAGAGGTGATGAGTTTTCTTGGTCTAGCTGGCTATTATCAGAAATTAGTCCAAGATTTTTCGAAGATAGCAGGACCATTGACTAAGCTGATAGGGAAGGATGAGAAGTTCTGTTGGTCTGAGGCTTATAGTGAGGCTTTTGCGGAGTTAAAGAGCGGTTGATGTCAGTGCCAGTGTTGACTATTCCAGATGGTTCAAGCGGATTTGTAGTTCACTGTGATGCTTTAGGTAAGGATCTTGGAGCAGTTCTGATGCAGAAGGGTCGAGTCATTGCTTATGCATCGAGGCAGTTGAGGCCGCATGAGAAGAACTATCCGACTCATGACTTGGAGTTAGCGGCAGTGATCTTTGCTTTGAAGTTGTGGAGACATTATTTACTTGGGGACCGAGTGGAGATCTTTTTAGACCACAAAAGTCTCAAGTACGTCTTCACCCAGAAGGAGTTGAACATGAGGCAAAGGCGTTAGTTGGAACTTATGGCCGATTATGACATCAGTTTGCAATACCACCCTGGTAAAGTAAACTTGGTGCCAGATGCTTTGAGCAAGAGATCGGTAGCTATATTCCTGACTCAGCAGAGAGATTTGGTTGAGTAGATGTGGAGGTTAGAGTTGGATGTGTTGTTGCCGAGTTATGATCGGAGTTGTTTGGTGCTCCAACTTCAGTCGTCTCTTGTTGATCAGATCAAAGCGGTACAGGCTGGTAATGTGCAGTTGCAGTGTTTCAGAGCTGAAGTTGTGTCTGGTTCCAGAATGGATATGGTTATTCATGCCGATGGATCGCTTCGTTTTGGGTCCAGGTTGTGTGTCCCGAAGGGTGAAGTTCGTCAGAGGTTGCTTGAGGAAGCCCACTAGTCGTCGTATTCTATCCATCCTGGAGGTACTAAGATGTATCAGGATTTGAAGCTTCATTTCTGGTGGCACGGTATGAAGAAGGCTATGGCTCGGTTTGTGTCTCAGTGTTTGATCTGCCAGCAGGTGAAGGTAGAGCATCAGAGGACCACAAGACTTCTTCAACCGCTTCCCATTCCGGAGTGAAAGTGGGAACATATCACTATGGATTTTTTGACTGCTTTGCCGAGGTGTCCTAAGGGTCATAATGCCATTTAGGTGATTGACAAAGAGTGCTCACTTCATGCCCTTCCGTGTCGAACATTCTATTGAGAGTCCAGCTGAGAAGTACATGCAAGAGATTGTCAGACTTTATGGGGTTCCAGTCGGTACTGTATGCGAAAGGGATACGAGATTCAGGTCTCAGTTTTAGGAGAGTCTTCAGAGTAGTTTGGGGAGTAAATTAAAGTACAGTGCAACTTTTCATCTCCAGACAGATGGACAGTCAGAGAGGACCATCCAGACTCTGGAGGACATGTTGAGGTCCTGTATTCTGCAGTTCAGTGGATCACGAGAGGACCATTTGCATTTTGTAGAGTTTTCGTACAATAACAACTTTTAGGCCAGTCTTAAAGCTGCATTGTTCGAGGCACTTTATGGGCGGAAGTGCAGATCACCAGTGTGCTGGGATGACATTGGTGAGAGGAAGTTTTTGGGTCCGGAGTTGATTACCAGGACAGTTGATGCGGTGACTCAGATCAGGAAGCACTTCCAGGCAGCTCAGGATAGGCAGAGGCGATGGGCTGATGTCCATCGGAGAGCTTTGGAGTTTGAGTTTGGTGACCATGTTTTTCTAAAGGTATCACCTTAGCGCGGTGTCATTCGGTTTGGTGGTGGGGGCAAGCTCAGCCCTAGGTTTATTGGACCGTTTGATATTGTGGAGCGAGTAGGCAAGGTGGCCTATCGTCTTGCATTGCCACTAACTTTATCAGGAGTGCACGATGTTTTCCATATCTCACAACTCAGGAGATATATCCGAGATGAGAGCCACGTGATCGACTATTCTGAGTTGACCGTTTGGCCGGATTAGACTTGCGAGATTCCGTCAGTTGCTATTTTGGATCGGCGGGAGAAAGTGCTTAAGAACATGGTCATCAAGTTGGTTCGTGTTTCTTGGGATCCTCAATCGCCGGGTGAGTCGACTTGGGAGCTGGAGGAGGAGATTCAGCATCATTTTTCTCATCTGTTTGAGTAGCTTTTTGTTTTGTTCTTTCTTTTCTTTTCGGGGTTACCCTATGTACCTCTTGTTTGAATTTCGAGGACGAAATTCTTTTTGTTAGATGGGTAGGATTTGTAACCCCTGTTTTTCATTGTATATATTTTTGGGTGTATTTTTCTTTTTTGTGTATTTTATTCATCTTGTATCTCTTTTTGGACCGTATTTTGGATCTTCATTTTCTATATATTCATCTATTTAATTTGTTGTCTTTTATTTGTTCTTCTTGATTCAATTGTCTCTTATTGTTTCATCTCTGTTGATCGAGCTTGTATTTCTTTGATCCTCATTATTTTAATTGTTCGTGCCTATTTTATTTATTAACTTTTTTGATGCCCATCTCATTATTGGATAACATTATAATTCCTTGTGGATCTTCTAATTCAATCATATTCAAAACCCTATATTCTATTAAACCCTAAACCATTTAAACCTTATTGGATCCTCTACTATACTCGTTAACCCATTAATACCCTTCTACACTTTACCCCAACCCATTTACTAACTATACCCTACCCGTTCACCCTCCACTCGCTACCGTCAACACCCCTAAACCCTAACCCTAACTCATCTGATATATATATACCCATGCATCCCTGTTCACCTTCATCTAAACTTAGCCGCTCTCTCTCTCTTCCCCTCTCCCATGTACACCCTGCTCCCAACTTCCTATCCGGCGTGCCCCTGTGTCGTGCCGCTGCCTCACCCCACTGCCTGCAGCCAGCGACGCCGGTGCTAACAGCTGCATCCGCGCCAGCCCCTGCCGTCGTCCGCCCTCGTTTCTCTTGTGCTGCCTCCCAGTTCTGACGACAGAAAAAACAACCCCGTTCACCCCCGGTGCTCCTCCCCTCGGTGACTGCACCGCCAAGCAGCAATAGTGCCGCCCTCGCCGTTTGCCGTCGCCCCCCCTCGTGCACTCGACTCCTCTCTCTCTCTCTTGGGTGTGTGTGCGTGTGATCTCGAGATTTGGTTTTTGGGTTTGTTATTGGTTCGTGGTTCGTTGTTCGTTGAATTTATTGCCCGGGAATCTGTTCCCGTTATTCTTGTTCTTGCTTCATCATTTTTGTCGTCTGCTATAAGGCAAGTAACTTGTATTATTTTCTGTTCCAAATACAAGTACTAAATACCGCTTGTAGTGTAGGTTTGTTCTAGAGACAATCCTTGTGCAAAACCCCTGTTATATCTTGTCTCTATTGTGTGGACCCGCTCGTAGTTGTCACATTACACACAAGACATGAAATAACTTAGAGATGATCCCTTCTTGATGTATACCTACATGTTGTTCGTATGATATCATGTGCTTGGTTGTGTTAGTTGTAGTATACTCGTTGTAGACTTTTCAAATACCCTATATCATGTTGCTTGGACATCCAGTATACCCTATTTCACGTTTGGTTATGTTTTGGATGAGTTTCATATGAACTAGTTGATTTTGTGCATGAAGAATATTTTCTGTTTTGCCGATTCCTCGTTTTGTTTAGTATTTTATACCCTATTAAGGTCAGTATATAAAAATTATTTGTGAATAGGAATTATAGAGAATTCTGTTTACTTTCTAGATTTTCTGACAGATCTCAGTTTCAATTTATGAGTTGCAAGTTATGATTATTTTACTACAGATGTGTTTAAAATTCTAGATCCAGTTTTATACGAATCCTGTATGGTTATTTATTTTTCTATTGATGCTAAAGATAATATTTTGATCGAATATTTTGCTGGTTACAACTAGTCTTGATTGGGATTAACCCCTAATTTTTATGGATTTAATTGATAACTTTTATAAACTATTCTATACTTGCAAACAACTACTATATTTGTAAAATTTTCATGCTGTTATGTAAAGAAACCTAATTTCGACCTGATTCTATTTGCTTTTTATAAAAACTTTGTGAATATAAATTGTAGCCTTCTGTATCTATTTTATCACCCTTTTGACGGATCTGGATTTCTATTTATATTTTGTGAGATATTGCTGTTTTAGTATTGCTGTGTTTATGATTTCAGATTTACAAAACTACTGTATCTTGCTGTTTTCTGATTTTACATGGCTTTCTATCTATGTTGGAAAATTATGAAAATTTATTTTATGATACTCAACATACTTGGAAATACCCCAGATTTTTCTTGGATTTAAACAGTGAGTTTTTATGCCGTTTTCCTGATTATGAATACAAACTTCTGATTTCTGGCTGAACACGTTTTCTGGATACAATTCTGTTTTGAGTCATGTTTTTCTGAAATACCATATGACTTATATATATTTTCTGGATTCGGCTGAGAGTCCATTTTCTAGATTTTCTGACGGATCGAGGTTTGCATATTTATGGCAACGGAAATCCCAGATTTGGTGCAGTACTGTCTTGCTGTCCTGAACTAGAATTTTCGTTGTCCTAATCTTTTATGTATTGTCTATCACCTGTACATGTTTATCTTCCGACCTGAACCTGTTACCTGATCATGCCATGCTATTCTTGCTCTGTTTCGTGCATGTATATGCCTATTTAATAATAATAACAAGAAATCAAGCCGGGGTTAAGGGAAAGACCTTAGTAGTGGACAATATAGGTATGTGTACTCAGAAGGGGGCCAGTGTTTCCCATTTTTATGTTTGATTCATGTTGATACATGAACCTGTTGCACTTTATGTTTGATTCATGAATCTGTGGATTCGTGAACCTGTTGTACTTTATACTTTGATGCATGAACCTGTTGATTCGTGTACTTGATACCTGTTGATGCATGAATCAGTTGATTCGTGCCCCTGTCTGGTTCATGAACTGTTCCTGCTTCCTGCTACCTGACGCCTGAGTACATGGCCCTATAGGAACCCACCACTAGGCCTAAACGTAATTTGCATGTAAGTAGCAACCATGTGGTAAAAACCTGGGACGCATGAAGTGCTACCTAGATAGTAATAAACACAAGACTTGACATGACATAATACCTGTTACATGATTACCTATACATGCTTACCTGATACATGATTACCTCTACATGCTACTTGACACCTGTTACATGTTTACTTACTTACATGATACCTGTTATCTGTCACATGTTATATACACCTGTTATCTCACCATATTACTTGATTCTGTTCATGATTCATGCTAGTTGTTCTATTTTGTTGCCATGTCTATTCCATGCTATTTGTTTATCTTTTTCTGTACTTGTGCCTGCACTACAAGCGACCAGAAACTTGCATTGACGGGAGTTTTATTTTCTTTTCCTCTTCCTGCAATTTGTTAAATTGCAGATTATGGTGACCAGTTGTCTGATGGAGTAGGTGATCTGAGATTCTAGTCCTGGAGTTCTTGCTACTATTATTATTATTTCATGTTGCTTATTTTGAATAAATATATCTGTTACTTGGATTATTTGTAAACTCACTCTTAGTCCCTTCTTCTTATTTGGCCGGCCACATCAGATAGAGAGAGAGGTTGAGTGTTCTGGTGTCTAAAACTCCTAGGTTTTCTACAAGATGCTTTTGGGAACTCTAATTGTCATCATAATGTCCAATTCAGAAATCAAACCCTAGTCTTCTATCCTTTCATTCAAAATTGGCCACACCCCAACCTAGACCATAGTTTTAGTTGTCTGGTTTTGTTTTGTACATAGTGTAGCATACATATATGTACACTTGACAAGTTGTTGTATGATATGGTCAACTCTAGAGTTATGTTGGCTTGAACCCAACCCAACAAACTCCAATGTGTTGAGTTACAACTCACACACAACAATTTAGTGTCTCATTTATACAAAATTTGTACACAATGCAATTGGCAACTTGTATCATCACAATCAATTAATTAAAAATGAATATTCTTTAGCACGTGTAATCATATACAATATTATTATACAAAATAATTGTCAATTATTATAGGAATACTATACGTCCTAACTCAATTATAGTTAAGACAAACATACCACTTAATTGAGATAATATCCTAACCCCGGTTCTACAAATATGCCTTTGTTCAAAACATATTAAATAATATGTCTTAATACTTACTCAATTAAAAATGAGAAAGTTTCATTAACATGTGCGACTCTCAATCGTGCATGGATTAATATACAAAAATGTTATATATTATTTTGCGGGGTATTACATACTCAGCCCCCCCTCCCCCCCTAACTTTTCAATCTTGGACTTATCTCATCCAACAATGAACATGTCATCTCAACATATAACAAAAGAATAATAAAGTCCTCACCAAATTGCTTGATAAAGAGACAATGATTTTCATGAGTCCGTTCATAGTCATTCTGAACCATAAATGAGTCAAACTTCTTGTACCACTGACGAGGTGCTTATTTAAGGCAATATAAGCTTTTCCTAAACATGCAAACCATTTTCACCTTGCCATTGATTTCAAAACCTTTTGGTTGTTCCATGTATTTCTCTACTTCAAGATCACCAAAGAGAAAGGTTGTTTTCAGATCCATCTGCTCTAACTCTAGCCCCAACTGGCTACCATACCTAGACCAACCGAATTGATGATATCTTTATTACAGATGAAAACACTGTTGCTGCTGATTTTGGGTATGGGAGCAAACAGATGAATTTGAGGGTTCTTTGAGGAAAACAATAGAGCGAACCTATTGACCTTCACCTATGTGTTAACTTGTTTCTTGCTGCTGCCGCAAACCTGCACAAAGTTCGATACACTGGGATGGATCCCGACGATGAACCCTCCGACACTCTTGTCAGTAATCTCAAAGATTAAGAAAGAGCTTTAGGTAGAAAAAGGTTGATTACCTTGTTACGGTAGGGAGAGAGGGGTATTTATAGTTGCCTTAGGGATTCATTTCGAGATAAGGACAAATATCTACTTCCCGGTGTTGATGGATAAGCTGGAGAGTTTAAACTCGTTTCATGATAAGAAGTGGTTAAAAACCGCCTCTTAGGGATAATCACGAATTTGAATTACTCTTTATCCTTCTGAATTGGTTTGTAACGAGTTGGTACCCGTATTCAATAAGACAGATCCGTTTTTGGGTTATTGGGCTTTGAAGAAGAGACCCAGTTCCTATTTCAGACCCGTTTGTAGGTGAAATTACCGTTTTGCCCCTAAGAGCTTTAAGATTCGTGCCCGATTTGAACGGTCTCGATTTAGTCCTATTTTTAGCCATATCAAACACCTCATCGAAGTCAATATATTTCTTCTGACTGAAACCCTTCACAAATATTCTGACATTATATCAAACTTGTGAATTTTCATTTGTCTTCATCTTGAACATCCACTCGTTTTTGAAATCTCTCTTATTTGGCAGCTTCACATGATCCTAAGTTTGGTTCTGCATTAATACATCAAGCTCATCCTGCATAGCTTCTCTCCAAAACTTCTCATCCGTGTGCAATATGGCTTTCTGAAAATTTTCTGGCTCACCACTTTCATTTATAGTGATACACTCAGATGATAAATATTGTGTTGAAGGTACAGGCACTCTTTCAGATCTCCTCAGCTGTGGTACAACAATAGGCTGCTCCACTTCGGTTTGATTACCTTGCGCGAAATCATGTACAACTTGTTCTACTTCACCACTTGCAACATCATGTAGGATTCCATTGCCTAGGTTAGTGTAACACCCCGTAATTTTCAAAGAGTACATATATATAAATATATGTTGAAAAAGAGTTAAAATGTGGCTGTTTGGTAAAAAAATGAGCTTGATGGCAATATTGTAATAATAGTGAATATGGTATTAATGGTGTGGGGGGTCCCAATAGTGAATATGGTATTAATGGTGTGGGGGGGGGTCCCACGAAGCACATCAATGTGCTGTTTGGAAAAAAAGGCCATGATGACGTGGCATTGAAACAAGGGGGCTGGCGTTTGAATGAACAACAGCATAGGAGAGAGAAAGGTAAGTGTATGGGAATTGTCTCATATCGGATTGATACTTGAATATAATAATATATAAATATAATAGCCTATGATCAAGAGTCACCAATTCGGTTAACCACCTTTTGAGAGGCAGCTTGTGGTGGGCAGTTGTACAACATAGTATCTAATTTGTCTTATAAATTGTATAAAATTGTCTGAGCTAGGGGTGGGGCATTACAAATGGTATCAGAGCTGACTTTCGACACCGAATGTGAGGCATGTTTATATAGTCGGGCGGAGGATTCCGGGACTATAGATCCAGTCAGGTGGTGGATTCCGGGACTGTGATGAACCCTCAATTAAATCCGGGACTGTTATTGATCGGGCGGTGGATTCCGGGATCATAACTAGTCAGGCGGATAGGAGGGCGGCTCAATTAAATCTGGGATTATGATTAATCGGGCGGTGGATTCTGGGATCATGAATAATCGGGCGAATAGAAGAGCAGATGCTCCACAACGTTTAGAAAGTAGATCCTGCACTAGATTGTGCATGGCCCGTACTCACCGAGGATGCTGATTTCTGAAGGGGGTGTGTGTGCAACACCCCATAATTTTCAAAGAGTATATATATATAAATATATGTTGAAAAAGAGTTAAAATGTGGGTATTTGGTGAAAAAATGAGCTTGATGGCAATATTATAATAGTAGTGAATATGGTATTAATGGTGTGGGGGGTCCCACAGTGCACACCAATGTGCTGTTTGGGAAAAAAATGCCGTGATGACGTGGCATTGAAACAAGGGGGCCCACGTATGAATGAACAACAGCATAGGAGAGACAAAGGTTAGTGTATGGGAATTGTCCCATATTGGATTGATACTTGAATATAATAATATATAAATATAATAGCCTATGATCAAGAGTCACCAATTCGGTTAACCACCTTTTGAGAGGCAGCCTGTGGTGGGTAGTTGTACTACATAGTATCTAATTTGTCTTATAAATTATGTAAAATTGTCTGAGCTAGGGGCAAGGGCGTTACAGTTAGGCCCATGACTAATCTATTGATTCGCCTCATAAGTGTGTTTAACTGATACATCTGGCAAATGAAGCTCATCTACCTCAAGCGAATTATCCATGCTATCGCAATCTTCTAATCCTCATGAAAACTAACATCATGACTTTTGATCACTTTTTTCTCTACCGGATCACATAACCTGTAACCTAACTCATCATCACCATAACCAAGTAGATGCACTGTGTAGCTATAGCATATTGCTTTCGACGGTTCTCCTTCGGCACATGAACAAAGGCCTTACACCCAAGGACCCTTAGATGTAAATAAGTAACTTCCTTTCCACGAAAGACTTTCAAAGGTACTTCTCCAACCAATGGAACTGACGGTAACCTGTTAATAATGTAGACTGCAATATGTGGGATCCCAAAAAATCTTATATGGACGGGGAGTGACGATCTTCTGTGTGCTTGCCTTGACTTGGAGCTGTGAAATGTGTATGATAGACTATCAAACCACCGACCCACACCAACAGAAATGATGCTAAGTGATCACGACCACCACCCAACCGAAGTCGGGAAAAAGAGTGTCTAATGGTGAGATGAAGTAGGCTCTTCCTCGATCTATATGCTAGCGATTGCTACGCAAGCTAACATGCCAATCCGCTAACTAACTAGAGCTTCAATTGACTCCACAAGATGTGTACGTTATCCTTACAATATAAAGAAAGAAAGATGCCTAATCAATAAGAGTGAAGTATAGTATCTATCACAAGTAGAATGTAAATGAACTAGAAGTAGAAGGAAATCTTACCACGTCGGTGATCCGATGCGGGGAGCCTAGCAATAAGTCTCCCAACCCTCTATAAAGTGAAAATGTGTGTGTGTGTGTGTGTGTGTGTGTGTGTGTGTGTGTAAAAATAGAAAATATAGTAAAAATTGTGGTAGTAGACTAGAGGTGCTAGTTTTGTGGTAAGGAATAAACTAGAAGTCTAATCCTCAACTAACAACTTAAAGTGAAAAAAATGTATGTAAAACGATGTGATTTTTGGAGTTAAAAAGGTGGTGAGTATGAAAATGTGAAAAATATATGATTTGTATGATGAAAATATGCTAGGAAATATGCAAATGTAAGAAAGATCAAATCTTTATGCTAATGTGCAAAGTTAAGCCTACAAACATATAAAAGATACAATGTTTATATGAAGGATGTGTGAGTGCAAGTGTAGATAGGCTAAATATGCAATCTAAGATAAGAAAGATGCAATCTTGAATCTAAAACTAACACCTTGAAAATAGAGAGTATGTATAAATTAAAGAGGGCAAGAAAATAGGATAGATCTAATCTAAAAATATGCCAATAAATTAAAGAGAGCTAGACTACCTCTAATCTACAACTAGCCAATTCCTAAATTAAAGGTAACAATAAAAACTAAATAAAAATGTGTAACGCCCCAAATCCCAAATACACTAAATTCGAGATGTTCTACAGGATCTTTCCACTTCATTTAGTACAATTTTACAAGGAAATTTGAACTTTTCACTTTACATTAGAGTTTACATAAATTCATTACAATTTACACTGCACAGCGGAAGTAAAATTACAACATTTAAATGAATGTACAACAACATTGAATAATCTTTAAGCATCTGTTCCTCTTTAATCTTTATCATGTCATTTACCTGCATATAAGACTGTGGGTACGTCAGTTTATTCAACCGACGAACATTATACACGGCCATCCTCTCAATGCCGGAAAAAGTATAACTTATTTTCTATATTTAACAAACACAAACTTGTCACGTATCAAACTAAAGGGACTATCCCATTGATGTCGTGTTGTGATTGTGCACTTAGTCCTTAATGCAGTTATTTATATTACATGACACTAATGCACACTTGTTCGGATTCTATGCATCCCATACTACATAGGTCCGAGGGCAAGCCTCTTAATCGTTCTTCATCTTTGTAGGGTTCATTCCCTCGCCATGACTTAATTTACTACTGTAATTACGGTAGGTATCCTAGATGATCTATGAGTACAAGCACGTGTACAGAAAACCTGGAGGGGAATCCCACGTCATGTCACGACGCATCGTGAAGACAACCTGTGGCAATTCAGCCTCCTTCATGGCACACGATCCTCATGCAGTCACCAACCATCCCACAAGCGTCACCACCGGGACGGTACTCTGGAGCAGTATCCACGTCATGTCACGACGCATCGTGAAGATAGCCTGTGAAATACTCTCACGCCGCCAATCCGATGGCCCTCAACTCATGTTTTTCTCCTACTTTCATCACGTCCCCACCTAATCCTTAGTTTTTATTAGAATCATGAACAAAAATCAAAGCTCTAGAGTCAGCCTCTCCACTAAACCGGACTTATTCATTCATTCAAACATGACCAACCTTGGTCTTTCTTTTCAATTTTCATTTCATTTCTTTCCAAATGCCGGGGGAGACTTAGCTACTCTTTTTGTTTCAATTTCAATTCAATTTTCCAACATTGAGCATTTCCACTCATAAGTTCATATGTTGAGTTATCATATTCAAAGTGTATTTCTCTTTCCCAATCATGATTTCTAAATTGTTCAATATTCCATAATTATACATTAAATTCAACTATTCATCATGTAACTCATGAAATATTATTTTCACATTAAAGATCACATCACAAGTTATTCAATCAAAAAAGAATATTTACACATCACAATTTGTCACTCCATTCTCCAATGAGAATAATTCACATCACTTCATATAATTCCTTTTTATTCGTATTTCTTTTCTAAATTCCATTCTAAATCTTTTGTAAAATACCACTTTATACAAATGCAAGTGTAGAACTTATAGTTCTAAATTATACTTTTGTTCTTTAAACATACACCACTTCATGCAAATAATTCTCAAACTATTTTTCATAGACTCCACATATTTTTAAAATAATAATCATAAATTTTTCACAATTTTTGATCATTAAAAACACCCCCAAAAAAATGTTTTTCCCACACTTAAACAACAGCCGAAGGCCACGGATCGAACCAGCGACCCCTAGGAACCCAACCAAGGGTACAAGCCACTAGACCAAGTGCGGCACGCGTTAGAAGAGGTGGCGAGAGCATTAAATGCTCTCGGCCGAACTGTTTCTTTTAAAAATGTTCGAAAATAAAAGAATGGTGTCAACGGGATTCGATCCCTCAACCTCAGAGAAGCCCCGCATATATACTGTACCACTCAAGCTATAGGCTCGGGTTGTCACTAGTACAATTCGAATTTTATTTAACCAATACTCTCTGTTATTTAGAACATTTCGACGTTCATCAAAATTTCATTTCACATTGTTCTCACTAACACACTGTAAAAATTTCAGATTAATCATTTCCCTCATGAATTACCCTCCAGTATATGAGAATAATTTTCTTAGATAATTAAACATATTTTTCCCAATAATTAACACATTTCTACCATAAAATTTGGCTAATTTGATATACTACCACTAATACATTCTTTTTCGACATACCAATTTTCTGCCCTTATTCATTTTCCAAACATAAAAATTGCATCTTAATTTATTCGTTACAACGCCATAACAAAGTTTCCAATTTAGCACATAAAGCGATATAGACAATATACTAATCTTTGCACATAATTTTTCATGCTACTAACGAAGGTTTATTTACACAATTCATAGCCATATTCATATCGCACACAACTTGAATTTTAACAATAGAAATACATTCAATTGGCATATCAACAATTCAATCAATTAGAGATCATCTTTTCAATTAAATGTGCATTCTTATTAATCATTTTCATGCATCACTTTTCTAATTAAATCTAGCATGCATTCCTATTTAGAAATAGGGAAAATTTACCCACCTCAGATGGAGAGACAAACACAATTAGCAACTTCCTAAACAAAAGTCCTTGCACACGAACGGTCCTCCTCCTAGAAGCGCGCACTCGAGCCTCCAAGAACACCAAAACCGAGCACCTCCACAAGCCAACCGAGAGCTCTCCCTATACCGGCCTCCTCTCCTTCTTGATTGATGCACAAACCCACACAATCTCTCAATCTTTTAACTCACTAAAATAACTACTAGATAAGGTATTTTGAACTATAGGTTGGAGAAAATAATTTGCACAAGAGTAACTAGCCATGGGGGAGGGGGGGGGGGATTTATAGTAAAAATCAAGGAGAATGGATGGCCAAGATTGAAGTAGGAGTTAGGAACAAGTGGCTATGATTTGATGAGGAGTTATACTAACCACCCATAATCAAGTAACCACCACACCATGATCCTACTCAAATTTTCGCATTCCCTCCAAAAAGAAGCAATCCGGCCTACCCCACTTTGTGCACATTGCACGTGCACGTGCAATACACGTGCACGTGCAATACACGTGCATGCAACTAGGTCCAAAAAATTGTACATTAAATTTTGTATAAAAATAACCTTTAAATTGTATCCAACATTACAAGTTGTATTTTAAAAAATAAATTAATTCATGGGCTTTAGTTTATGGGCCAAAATACTTATTATAAGAATAATAAATTAAATTAACTTTGGGCTTTTAAAAAGAAAAGGCTTTTTTTGTCTAATTGAAAGAAGGCTTTATAAAAATAATTACAAGGATATATTTAAAAATCTATACTCATCATGATGAAAATATTTGCCAAAAATATTGCACGTGCACACTACGTGCAAAATAAATAATTTTCCATTAAATGAAAAATCGGGGCATTACAACACTCCCTCCTTAGAATAGTTCCGTCCCCGGAACTACAGTCAAGAGCGAGAAAACAAACACTAACAACAAGAAAAAGATACAAAGATACAATCAAGCAAAAAGCTCAGTATAGTCCTTCAACATCCTCTCCTCAGACTCCCAAGTAGCCTCTTCAACCAAATGGTTTCTCCAGACTACCTTGACCATCAGTATCGTCTTATTCTTCAAGACTTTCTCTCGATGATCAACAATCTCGACAGGAGACTCGATGTAGTTCAGGTCCAACTGCAAACCTTCCGGCACCTCAGGCAAATGATGACTCGGATCTGGAATATACCCTCTCAGCATAGACACATGAAAGACATTGTGCACCTGAGATAACTCTTCTGGTAATTCAAGCCGGTAAGCAGTCTTTCCGATCCTTTTCAATATCTTGTACGGGCCTATAAACCTCGGAGCTAACTTCCCGTCTTTGCCAAATCGAACCACACCTTTACTGGGTGATACTTTCACGAAGACGAAGTCACCCACCTCACACTCAAGGTCCCTTCTCCGGTTGTCTGCATAGCTTTTCTGCCTGCTCTGAGCTTCTACCAACCTTTTCCTGATCAGAACAATCTTCTCAGAGGTTTGCCGCACAAGCTCAGGACCAAATAACTGACGCTCCCCAACTTCAAACCAACAAACAGGTGTCCTGCACTTCCTGCCATACAAAGCTTCGTACGGTGCCATCCCGATGCTAGTCTGAAAACTGTTGTTATTGGCAAACTCTACCAAAGGTAAATGCCTTTCCCAACTGCCTCCAAAGTCTAGTATACAACACCGAAGCATATCCTCAAGAATACGGTTGACTTTCTCGGTCTGCCCATCGGTTTGCGGATGAAAAGCAGTGCTGAAATCTGTCTTGGTACCCAAAGCTGTCTGAAGACTCCTCCAGAAATACGAAGTAAACCGCGCATCTCAATCAGACACAATAGTTGACGGAACACCATGAAGCCGGACGATCTCGCCAACATACAACTCAGCTAACTTGTCCATCGAAGCAGTGAGTTTCATCGCTAGAAAGTGAGCGGACTTGGTTAGTCGATCGACTATAACCCAAATCCTATCATTGCCTTTAGGACTCTTAGGCAATCCCGAAATGAAATCCATACTGATGTTATCCCACTTCCATTCCGGAATAGGTAACGGTTGTAATAGACCTCCGGGTCTCTGATTTTCAGTTTTGACTTGCTGACAAATCTCACACTTCGCCACAAATTCAGCCACATCCCGCTTCAAACCTGACCACCAGAAATGCTGTTTGATGTCTTTGTACATCTTAGTACTCCCAGGATGTACTGACAAAAGAGTAGCATGCGCCTCCTGAAGAATACTCTCTTTCAGGTCCGCCTGATTTGGAACACATAGTCTATCTCCGAACCACAGCACTCCATCCCTGATTTGAAATCCGGGCAACCTGCCAGCACCAACCTGCTCCTTCATCTCCAAGATATCAGCATCAACCTCCTGACTTGCAATGATCCTTCCATTCAGTGTAGGCTGAAGCCTCAACTGAGCTAAAGATGCTTCCAATCCTTACAAGACAACTTCTATACCTGCTCGGTCCAATTCCTCAATCAGATGCTTCTGAGTTGTAATCAAACTGGCTAAACTGCTCTTGCGACTAAGTGCATCAGCAACAACATTGGCCTTCCCAGGATGATACTTGATCTCAGGTCGCATGTCCTCAAGCACTTCCAACCATCTCCGCTGCCTCAAATTCAGATCCCTCTGCTGATATATATACTTCAAGCTCTTGTGGTCCGTGTACATGTTCAATTTCTCACCGTACACGTAGTGCCTCCATTGCTTCAGGGCAAAGATAATCGCAGCCAACTCCAGATCATGAGTCGGGTAATTCTTCTCATGCGGTCGTAGTTGTCTAGACCCATAAGCGATTACTCTTCCTTCTTGCATTAAGACACAACCAAGCCCCCGATGTGAAGCATCGCTATAAACATCATACTCAACACCTGCTCTAGGCAAAGCCAGAATAGGTGTAGTAGTCAGTTTCTCTTTCAATTCCTGAAAGCTTACCTCACATTGCTCAGTCCACTTGAAGTTCACATTCTTCTTGGTCAAACCAGTAAGCGGCACGGCTATCTGAGCATAACCTTGGATGAATCTCCTGTAGTATCCAGTCATTCCAAGAAAATTTCTGACTTCGTTCACTGTAGTAGGCCTAGCCCAATCTCTTACTGCCTCTATCTTCTGAGGGTCAGTTGCCACTCCCTCCTTAGAAAGGATGTGACCTAGGAATGCCACTTCAGATTTCCAGAAATCACACTTGGATAACTTGGCATACAACTCCTGCTCTTCCAGCTTCTTCAAAACTGCTGCCAGATGCTCGGTGTGATCCTCCTCTGACTTGGAGTACACGAGGATATCGTCGATAAACACCACGACGAAAGAATCAATGAACGGCCTCAGAACTCTGTTCATCAAATCCATGAAGATTGCGGGTGCATTCGTCACTCCAAATGGCATAACTAAGAATTCGTAATGCCCATGTCGAGTTCTAAATACAGTTTTGTGCACATCTTTAGCTTCACTCGAACTTGGTGATATCCTGACCGAAGATCTATTTTGGAGAATACAGCTGCTCCTTGTAGACGATCGAACAAGTCATCAATTCGAGGAATTGGATACTTATTCTGAACAGTGACCTTATTCAGCTCCAGGTAATCGATACACATTCTCATCGATCCATCCTTCTTCTTTACCAAAAGCACTGATGCTCCCCAAGGTGACGCACTAGGTTGAATAAAGCCTTTCTCCAACAGTTCCTCAATCTGCCGTTTCACCTCATCCTGTTCCACTGGAGCCATCCTATACGGTGCCTTAGAAATGGATGCACTTCCTGGTTGAACAGTGATGCTGAACTCTACATCACGATGCGGGGGTAACCCTAGGAAAATTATCCAAGAACACAGTCGGATAGTCCCGAACCACAGGAATCCCTTGCACTTCCATAGGAATCTCTTCCTTGCGGATAGCTGCCACCAGCCTAGAACACTTCTTCTTCCCTTGGAAAGTGACTTCAGGTCCACCTGGAGCCTTCACTGTTACTGTCTTGCTCTTGCACTCGATGCTTGCACTGTACACCGACATCCAATCAATGCCAATGATAACATCGAATTCCAAGATAGTCAGCTCGATCAGATCAATCCCAAAGATTCTATCTCCAATCACAATCTCACAATCAGCATAGTACCGATCAGTGGTTAAAGTTTCCCCTGATGGAGTAGCTACTGCTAAGATCTTGCCTGAAAAAATCTTCTGTTCAACTCCCAACACTTTAGCAAATTTAGGAGACACAAAAGTATGAGAGGATCCAGTATCGAACAACACAACAGCTTTCATTCCATTAAGATTAAGTTCTCCTGTTACATAATACACACTCATTACGTAACAGTTCACTAAATAGCGGGAAAAAGAAATGACAAAAACCTCTAAACATCGGTCCTCGTACCAGTGATGACATGATCAACCTCATCAGCATCAGCTTCCGTCAAGGAAAATACTCGCCCTGGTTGGTACGATCTCTTCCCAGTCTGCTGCGTTGATCCCCCACGGATGACATTTCGCGGCTTGGAGCATTGAGACATGTAATGTCCCGTCTCACCACAGTTGAAGCAAGTCACCGCAGGAGGTTTCACCACATTGTTCCCGGGTCCTCCAGCCACATTAATAGCGTTCGCCCCTATCAGGTTTGAACCTTTGTGCAGATGGTTGCCCCTTGAAACTCCCGGAATTGGTGGGCCTCTTTCCAGACTGCCAGTTGTTCCTCTGGTTCTGAACAACATGAAACTGCTCCATGTCTGCTTCCGTCGCTGCTGCTCTCTTGACCAACTTGTCAAATCTTCTGATACCAAGAGGTATCATCCGGGACCTCAAGCTCGGCCTCAATCCATGCTCGAACTTACGAGCCTTCTTAGCTTCCTCCATCACTAATTCAGGAGCATACCTAGAGAGCTGAGTAAATTTGGTCTCGTACTCTCTCACTGACATGCTACCTTGCTGTAGTGACAGAAACTCCATAGCCTTCTTCTCTTAAACATCGGAGGGGAAATAGTGACTGCGAAATTCTTCCAGAAATTCCTCCCAGCCAAGAACTATGCCTCCCATGGTCCTCTTCATCGACTGCCACCAAACAGCCGCATCCTTCTCAAGTTATAGAGTCGCTAACTTCACCTTACTGCCTTCAGGGGTCTCCAGCACTTCAAAGATTGTCTCCACTTGACGAATCCAGTTGTCAGCCACATCAGGGTCTGACTTCCCCTCGAATATAGGTGGTTTCATTCGTTTGAATGATTCCAAGAGTTTAATCGCTTCGGGCACCGGATTCGCAGGTACCCTCCCCTGGTTCTGATTCATAGCCACAACATTGAGCGTCTGATAGACCCTCGCAAGTTCCGTTTCTAGATCCAGACCTTCACCATTTCTCGCTCCTCTTCTAGCCATATTCTGATGCAAAAGATCCATTAAATTCAAAGTATAAGACAAGAATTTTAAATCAACTTGCATTTCATTGAATTCCAAACTTTATACATTCGAATTGAAAAACATTTCTTGACATCAGAATGAAAATAGTAGAAGCTACAATAGTCTAACTCCTACGGTTCCTCTTCGCTTCTCGAAGTTCTCCCCGTAGTTCATCAACTTCTTCCTTCAGCACATCGGTCAAATTCTTCCTCTTTTCGAGTTCCCATACCCGATGACTGAGGACTGCAAAGTCGTCCTTACGCTTTGCCAGCTGAGCCTCCAATAATCCGACTCTCTCTCGCAGTGTCTCTACCTGCCTCTGAAGAGAAGTCACAAGACTATTTGGAACGGGTTCTTCTTCTTCGTCAGAAGAGTCATCAGATGAATCCGGAGGTGGGGTGATCTCTCGGGATTCAGGCCATTCTTCTCTGTCAGAATCTACTTGCCCTGGATAGTACTCGTCCTCAGAATCTGCCTGTCCAGGATGGTACTCTTCCTCGATGATATGCCAGTCGTCATCTCCAGCAGGGTCAAAGTGATCAGCCATCTTAGAAATAGGGAGGAAGAAGCATAAGTCATAGAGCAACACAAATGTAAGTCATTTACATTTAAATCTCTAGACTCAAACACACACACTAATGTCCACTTCTAGGGTGTCGTTCCTTATAAATTTGTACAAGTGTGAAAGCGTGGCTCTGATACCACTCTGTAACGCCCCGAATTCCAAATACACTGAATTCGAGATGTTCTACAGGATCTTTCCACTTCATTTAGTACAATTTTATAAGGAAATTTGAACTTTTCACTTTACATCAGAGTTTACATAAATTCATTACAATTTACACTGCACAGTGGAAGTAAAATTACAACATCTAAATGAATGTACAACAACATTGAATAATCTTTAAGCATCTGTTCCTCTTTAATCTTTATCATGTCATTTACCTGCATATAAGACTGTGGGTACGTCAGTTTATTCAACCGACGAACATTATACACGGCCTATCCTCTCAATGCCAGAAATAGTTTAACTTATTTTCCATATTTAACAAACACAAACTTGTCACGTATCAAACTAAAGGGACTATCCTATTGATGTCGTGTTGTGATTGTGCACTTAGTCCTTAATGCAGTTATTTATGTTGCATGACACTAATGCACACTTGTTCGGATTCTATGCATCCCATACTACATAGGTCTGAGGGCAAGCCTCTTAATCGTTCTTCATCTTTGTAGGGTTCAATCCCTCGCCATGACTTAATCTACTACTGTAATTATGGTAGGTATCCTAGATGATCTATGAGTACAAGCACGTGTACAGAAAACCTGGAGGGGAATCCCACATCATGTCACGACGCATCGTGAAGACAGCCTGTGGCAATTCAGCCTCCTTCATGGCACACGATCCTCATGCAGTCACCAACCATCCCATAAGCGTCACCACCAGGACGGTACTCTGGATCAGTATCCACGTCATGTCACGACGCATCGTGAAGACAGCCTGTGAAATACTCTCACGCCGCCAATCCGATGGCCCTCAACTCATGTTTTTCTCCTACTTTCATCACGTCTCCACTATGTACTAATCCTTAGTTTTTATTAGAATCATGAACAAAAATCAAAGCTCTAGAGTTAGCCTCTCCACTAAACCGGACTTATTCATTCATTCAAACATGACCAACCTTGGTCTTTCTTTTCAATTTTCGTTTCATTTCTTTCCAAATGCCGGGGGAGACTTAGCTACTCTTTTTGTTTCAATTTCAATTCAATTTTCCAACATTGAGCATTTCCACTCCTAAGTTCATATGTTGAGTTATCATACTCAAAGTGTATTTCTCTTTTCCAATCATGATTTCTAAATTGTTCAATATTCCAAAATTATACATTAAATTCAACTATTCATCATGTAACTCATGAAATGTTATTTTCACATTAAAGATCACATCACAAGTTATTCAATCAAAAAAGAATATTTACACATCACAATTTGTCACTCCATTCTCCAATGAGAATAATTCACATCACTTCATATAATTCCTTTTTATTCGTATTTCTTTTCTAAATTCCATTCTAAATCTTTTGTAAAATACCACTGTAGTAGGGTAAAAATGGCGTGGGGCCCAACCAGGGCCCAATACAACTCTCACTCAAGAAAGGTAAAAATAGCAATCTAGTTCGGCTTCGAACCCTTGCAGGATCGGCGCCGACCCCCAAGTTCACCCCCACAGAACTGGCCTCCTCGTCTCCGACGAAGTCCCAGTGGTCATCGGCATCCGATCCGTGACAGCCCCATGGGCCGTCCCCCCTTTCTGGCGAAGCAAGGGGATGACCTGACGCAGCCTAGGCCCTCCGTTTCTCCCAGAAGCACGGAGACCTACGATCAGCCATGTCAGCTCCAAATACCACCAAGAGGTTTTTCCACGTCAGCCCTATACCGCCCCTGGTATTGCCACGTCTGCCCTAAACCCCCTGGGCCCTCGGCCACGTCAGGCCCATGGGCTTTCGGGTCCAGACCTGGCCTCCAAATGGAACCAAACCCGGTTGGGGTTCTCTATAAATACTAGACCCTCACCCACCTTTTGGAGGTAATCAATCTTTTTCCACTTAAATTCACCTAGTTATTGCTACTCTCTCACAGAGACTGACTAGATCGTCGGAAGGTCCGCCACCAGGACAAACCCCAGTGTTTCAGGACCGTCTGCAGGTACACAAGACCTCGGATTCGAATCCTCTGATCCGAGCCCAGATCTCCGAATCACCCTGAGGTCGCCACAGGTTCTGCCCGGTCAGCCAAGGGTCGTCAGACGAGCAGCATTCTCCTTCAAATACATATTGAGTCCGAACTCACACCTGGTGCATCCACACGTCTCCCAGAAATAAACCGCATCAGGGTTGGCACCGTCTGTGGGAACACTGCTTCAGAAGCCGACCCGAGCCCGACCATCGAGCGACCTCGACAACCGAACTCTCATGACCTCCAAGGGCAGGGGAAAGGCCGCTTCCAACCCGACCCCGAACCGTCCAACACCACCGCCTGAGGGACGGAGAAAAGCGCTCAGCCGCGTCGGAAGGCAACCTCCAGACCGACCGAACAAGGTCGGGGGAGCCCCCGTCACTCACAAGGGATCCCAGGACTTTCAAGAAGAAATTTCTAAAGCTCTTCGACGGACCTCCAGGGAGGAAGGCCCTCAGGATCGGCGAGGTACTGGGAACCGGAGACTCTCACCTCCGAACCCTACTCCGAACCGCATCCAGGGTCGGGATCCCGAGTCCGAGGGAGCCATGGGTACGCCGTTCACCCTGCACTATATCCACGGGGGGCCCTTGGGAGGGGAATCCGATACTTCCCGAAAGGCCTTTATCCGAGAGGCGAATGCTGTCCAAAACAGCCCCTCCCCCAAGCAACAACCGCTGCCGATCTCCTTCTCAGGAGAGGACCTCGAAGAAGTTTCACCTGCCCCACTGCGATGCCCTCGTCGTTAGCCTCCGCATAGCTAATTGTGAGGTTCACCGAATCCTCGTCGACAACGGCAGCTCGGTAAATATTCTTTTTCACAAAGCCTTCGAAAGTCTTAAATTATCCAAAGGGAAGCTCAAACCAGCCGGATACACGTTGCTTGAATTCTCCGGCGTCCCAACCGAAATAAAGGGGATTATTACCCTCGACGTCACCGCCGGATTGGCTCCTGTCAAGAGGACCGAATCCCTAGATTTCATGATCATCGATGTCAGGGCGGCTTACAACGCCATTCTTGGCCGACCCGGACTAAACTCCTTCCAAGCGATACCTTCGGCCTACTACCTGAAGCTTAAATTTCCCACCCCCCAAGGGGTCGGCATCATCCGAGGTAGTCACGAAGCAGCACGATCGTGCTACATAACCGCCGTCGGAGGGGGTGTATTCCCCCTCGACGCCGTTGAACTCGAACCCGAGAGAGACGGCCCAGCTCCCGAGCCGGTTGATGAATTAGAAGAGGTCCTGTTCGATGCCAAGGATGAGTCGAAATGGTTCCGGGTGAGCCGCTCACTCCCCGAAGACTTGAAGTCAGGCATCATCGCCTGCATCCGTCGCAACGTCGATCTCTTCGCTTGGAAACCCTCCGACATGCCCGGGATCTCCGAAGACTTGATTATGCATCGACTAAGCGTCATCCCTGACTCTAAGCCGATCGTCCAAAAGAGGCACAAAGTCGCCCCGGAGAGGCAACAAATTGTAAAGACGGAAGTTGACAAACTCTTGTCCGCTCGATTCATCCAGGAAGTCAGCTACCCCGAGTGGCTGGCTAATGTCGTCATGGTGAAGAAGGCAACAGGGGGTTGGCGGATCTGCATCGACTTCACGGACCTTAACAAAGCATGTCCGAAAGATCCTTTCCCCCTCCCCCGCATCGATGCTCTAATCGATGCAACCTCAGGGCATGAGCTGCTGTCCTTCATGGACGCATTCTCAGGGTACAATCAGATCCGGATGTTTCCACCAGACATCTCCAAGACCTCGTTCGTCACCGACCAGGGTCTTTATTGTTACTGCGTTATGCCCTTCGGGCTGAAAAATGCTGGAGCCACATACCAGCGACTCGTCAACAGAGTCTTCAAAGACCTGATCGGCCGCAATGTGGAAGTGTACGTCGACGACATGCTTGTCAAAAGCCGGGCTGGGCCGGATCACGTCGCCGACCTCGAGGAAGCCTTCGGTGTCCTCCGACGCCACAACATGAGACTCAACCCGGCTAAATGCGCCTTCGGCGTCTCCACGGGGAAATTCCTGGGGTTCATCGTCAGCCAACGCGGCATTGAAGCAAACCCCGAGAAAATCTAAGCCATTATTGACATGTACCCGCCCCGGAATGTCAAGGAGGTTCAGAGGCTCACAGGTCGATTAGCGACAATCGGCCATTTTCTCTCCAAATCAGGAGAGAAGTCTCTCCCCTTTTTCAAGGCCTTGCGCGGAAAAGGGGGCTTCGAGTGGGGTACCCCTCGACAAGAAGCCTTCGAACAGCTAAAGCAATACCTCGCCAACCCGCCTCTCCTCAGCAAGCCCGAGCCGGGCGAGCCGCTTTGGCTCTACCTGTCCGCCTCGGACAACGCTCTCAGCGCCGTCCTCGTCCGAGAGGAGGAAGGGGTTCAAAAGCCACTGTATTATGTGAGCAAAGTGCTCCTCCCAGCAGAGACGAGATACGCAAAGATAGAGAAGGTGGCCTATGCGCTGGTCATGGCAGCCCGGAAGCTTCGCCCTTACTTCCAAGCCCACTCCGTCCAAGTACTGACCGACCAACCACTAAAGACTGTCCTTCACAAGCCCGAAAACTCCGGCCGCCTAGTCAAGTGGTCAATCGAGCTGAACCAGTTCGACATCAGCTATCAGCCAAGGGCGGCCATTAAAGGACAGGCCCTCGCCGAGTTCATAACGGAGTGCACCGTCTCCGAGCAGCCTGGCCTCGAAGGATCGGATCCGACCTGGGAGGTCTTCGTCGACGGTTCGTCATGCGAAACAGAAAGTGGGGCGGGCATCATCCTTCGTGGCCCCGACCAATTCCTACTTCAATACTCCCTCCGCCTCAACTTTCCAGCCTCCAACAATGAGGCAGAATACGAGGCCATGATCGCCGGATTGACCCTCGCCAGCCGAGCCGGGGCCAAGCAAATCCGGGCCTTTAGTGATTCTCAACTCGTGGTCAATCAGATCACCGGAGAATACGAAGCCCGCGACGAACGCATGATGAGATATTTGACGGCGGTCAAGCGACTCCTGGCGTCCTTCAGCTGCGCCGCGGTTATCAGAGTCCCCAGGGAACAGAACGCTCAAGCAGACGCGTTATCCAAACTTGCCTCTTCCTCCTTCGAGGGCCTTGATCAGACGGTGCTCATAGAAGTCCTCCTGAAACCAAGTATCAGTGACCCGGAGTCGGAAGCGATGTGTGTGCAAGATGGGACCAGCCCGGACGACTGGACCACTCCCATCAGAACATTCTTAATCAATGCCGAGCTTCCTGAAGACAGAGCCGAGGCCAGACGAGTCAGAGTCCGAGCTGAAAGGTTTGTCATGATCGATGACATCCTCTTCAAACGCTCGTACACCTTGGCCGACGGCAAACCTTACCTCTGCTGCCTCACCAGCAACGAGGCCAGCTACGCCCTCAGAGACCTGCACGAGGGGATCGGTGGATGCCACATGGGGAGCAGGACGCTTGCTCGGAAGGCCCTGAATCAGGGGTACTATTGGCCAACCATGCTCCAAGACTCGCTAGACTTGGTCAAGAGGTGCGGCCCCTGCCAAAGATTCTCCCCTATCAAAAGGCTCCCTCAAGCCAATCTCCGGTCCCTGGTAAGCCCTACGCCCTTCGCCATATGGGGTATAGACCTTGTGGGGCCCTTCCCCCCAGCGGTGGGACAAAAGAAATTCCTGATCGTCGCCATCGACTACTTCACCAAGTGGATCGAAGCCGAACCACTGTCCAGCATCACCGAGCGCCAAGTACAATAGTTCTTTTGGAAGAACATCATTTGCCGGTTCGGAATCCCTCGAATCCTCGTCACTGACAACGGAACCCAGTTCCAAGGTCAAAACTTCCAAACCTTCTGCGCAGACCTCGGCATCCAGCAACGTTTCTCCGCCATTTGCCACCCTCAGTCCAACGGCCAAGCGGAGAACGCGAATAGGCAAATCCTCGACGGCCTCAAAAAGCGCCTCGACAGTTCCCCCAAAGGGCTGTGGGTCGAGGAACTGCCCAGCGTACTATGGGCGCACCGAACCACCCAAAGGATCCCCACGGGGGAAACACCATTCAGTCTGACCTACGGGACTGAGGCAGTCATCCCCGTCGAGGTGGATTACCTTCTCCCCGGATCATAGCCTTCGATGAAGCTAACAATGCGTCCGGCCTGAGGGCCAACCTGGACCTTGTCGCCGAGGTGCGGGAGAAAACTTCAATCCGAATAAGCATCTACCAGCAACAGATCGAGAAGTTTTACAACAAGAAGGTCCGCCCCACAAACATCAGGGCCGGGGACCTGGTATTACGTAAGCTATCTGTCTCCGATCCAACCAAGAAGAGGAAATTGGCTCCCAACTGGGAAGGCCCATACCGTGTAGTCGAGGCTGTCCGCCCTGGTACATACCGGCTGGCGGATATGGACGACCGACCCATCAGTCGACCCTGGAACGCCGAGCACCTGATGAAATTCCTGGAAGAGCGAGCCTAGGTCCTAGCCTGACCAAAGTAAAGTGAAACTGATGTAAGCTTTCATATGTAAAGGGCCACTTCAATGGCCCTCCCTATCTGGTATATGAGAAGTCTCTTTTTGTCAAAATCCAAATTCCTCGGCAAACTCCGACCCGGTACCGAACAAGGGGATCGGCACCCAGGTTCACGCTCCGACATCGTCCCCAAGAGCCCCTGTAGGGTCGACCTAGCTCCGGACCAGGGAATCTTCCTGTTGCCCCACGTCGATCCCTCACGAATCCGCGGAGCCAGACCTCGCCTCCACCGCCCTTCACCACACCGCTGACCAGAGCAAAGAAGGAAAAGATTTCTTTATTTCATATTCTTTTATTTTATTCGGGGAAAACAAACAAAGACCGTTACAAGACCATTCCACTCATCTCAAACTAAAGGAAATCGCCGCCTTAGGGCTCCTCGGATCCAGCGAGGGGCGGGATCACTCCGACCGAACGACTTGGAGCTCTCTCTTCGTCATGACGGTCCTTTGGCTCTGCCACAGTCGACACACCGGCCACAGAGCTCTGGGCGTTAACGGATCGCATACGCTCCATCAGAAGCATCGCAGAGGGAACCAACTCCGCTCGCCGACCCCCCGAGGAAGATAGCGAGACACCCAACATCGTCCTATAACGGTGTATCTCCATCTTCTTCTCCACTATCACATCACGAAGTAGCTTTTCAGAGGAGGGCCTCTACACCGAGGAACTAGACATAGTATATCCGAGACCAGCGCCCCCGAGCTCCCGATCCGCAATCGCCCTCCTCAGCCGGCTTGCCTCCTCACTAAGGGCCTCAGACTTATTCCTATAGTAATTGAATGCCGCATCGGTATCACGGGCCCCCTTTCGGTACCGAACCAAAGTGGCCTCCAGGGCCTCGACCTTGCTCCGAAGCCACGCCACGTCGGAACGACGGGGGTCCGCCTCAGGAGGGGGAGCCATAACCTACAAGAGAACCAGCCCACTCAAAACACATAAGCAAGGAGGTTCGGAAGTATTCAAGGTCAAAACACTTGGCCAGCCAAAAAACCTCTTTTTATAAATTTAGTTTCTCCATACAAAAAATGCGGTGGCCAGTCTGCGGAAGGCAAATACAATTGAGAGAAGGAAAAAGAAGGACAAAAAATTATACAGCTAGTTTCCCCACCTCAGTGTCGGTCGGGTTCACGGGGGGGTCGGCAGCCTGGTCACCATCGGGCTCTTGTTCGCCAGGGGTCTTCGGTGTCCCCTCAATCTCCATATCAAACTCGAAGTTGGACAGGTCGATAGTAGGATAGAAGTGCCTCACATGACTAAGGGCCTTTGCATAACAGTTGTCCTGGGCCTTGATCACCAGGAGCTGACACGACGCCGTCAACTCATCCTTCTCCTTCGCCGACCTCTTCTCCTGAGCCTCCATCGTCTTCGCCCATTCCTCCTTCTCCTTGTCGAAGGCCGTCTTCATTTCCGTCTCCCTCCCATGAGAGCCTTCGAGCTCTACCTTTAACTCCTTCACCTCCTGCTCAGCCTTGTCAGCCCGGTCTCGCTCTCGCTGCAAAGCCGCCTCATAAAGGCCTCTCACGTGGGCCCCCTGCACGGTCGCCTGCAATATCCCAACAAAACTAAGAAACCTGTCTTAAACGACATGATCTTAAAGCAAGTGGGTTCGGTTGACTTACTAGCACATTGGCCTGCGCAAGACGCACGTAGGCCTCGTCCAGGGTCTGGGCCTTCATATCCGAACGGTCCCGGGGGGTCGCCAGCTTATCGGCAACCTCCACGGCCTGGCGCCCTCGGACCAGGCAATCACCCTCTCGGATCGACCAATTCGGCACCCACGGTCGCCAAAGTCTCTCCTCTATCCCGGTATCCAACAGGGGACCCTTCCCTTTATCAAGGTCAGTAGCCCTGCCCTGATCCGAGCCTCCCTGAACCACCGCGTCCCCGCCTGTCTCCGAGCGAGTCCTTTTGGCCCTCGGCTGAATTGGGGCCTCGGAGACCACCTGGGACAATTCGGTCGTCTTCACCGCGTCCCCCTTCTTCTTCTTCATGGCGAGCCTCAGCGCCCTAATCGATTCTTCATCCATATCTGTAAAAAAATCCATTAAGAACAATGAGCAAGAAAGTACAAGAAGATCAAGAGAAAAGAAACAACCACATACTAGAAAGTATGGCCGGGCTCAGTCCAACACTCGCCAGGTGGGCCTCTGTCACCTTCGCCCAATTAATGCTGTACGACAGACGGAGGAGCTCAACAAACCTCCACTCCTCAGCCGTCAGGTCCCCCGGCCTCGGCGTTTCATAGCTCGGCTTAGAATGGTTCCACCGCGTGGGAATATCCCAAGGATCCTCACTCCAAATCACCAAATATTTCTTTTTCCAAAACTTGATAGAATCCGGGTGACCGTGGACTACCTTCCCCTTACCACGAGGCGAAATATAGTACACTCCCTCTGACGACGAGCCGATCATCAACATCGCTCGGAACACATTCAGCCGCAGGGGTACCTTCTGCTCTTCACACATCAGCACGAAGCAGACGATCTGCTTCCAGGAGTTCGGCCCAAACTGCATCGGCGCCAAAGACGCCCAATTCAGCACCTCCCGAACGAATGGGTGGATCGGCAGCCTCAGTCCGGAGATAAAGGCGTCCACAGGGAAGACGCAATACCTATCCGGCAGGGGGTCGGTCGGCCGAAGGGTAGAGTTCGGCAGCAGAAGCTCATAGTGGGACCCAATGTAGTATGCCAACTGCAGAGCCCCTAAGTCACCTACCTCCAGAGCTGTCGGGTGTGCGTCCACCTTCACCCTCTTTCGGCTCGACGACGACGGCTGGACCCCAGAGAGCTCCTTATCGGAGAGATCGTCGGGATAGCAACGGAAGGGCTTGGGTTGTACAGACGATCCTATCGTCAGATCACCGCAAACGGGTACCTGACTCGAACCGCCGATCCCCGACTCCTTCTTCTTCTTCGGAGCCCTCTTCTTCTTCTTGGCTCGCTCCGGCGAGGGTGTAGACAATCGAGCCAGACCGGCCGGATTCCGAGGCCCTTCGGCAGCATCCCCTTCAGAACCACCCCCCTCTTCGGAAGCCAACCCTGGGGTCCGGACTTCTTCTGAACTACCACCCTCCTCCTCACTTACCGTCTCCTCCCACGAGGTCGATTTAAAGACAGGCTTCACTTCCCCCCCAGACGTCGACGCCGACGAGCCAGACTGAGCCCTATCCATCTGTGTCTAAAGCTAAAACGGACTTACCAATTAACCTGAGATCACTTCGGAAGAACGGGCCTACTGCAGGAAACTGAAGAGACGAACACTGAAGAGTTGGAGGATTTTGTGAAAAGTAAGGAGCAAGAAAAAAGTGGGCGACGAGAGGAGAGGGGAGAACATTTATAGGGGATAGAAACGACTCCTCGATTTCCGCAGTTACTATTCACCGATTGACGTGCAACTGCCACCTGGAGAATCACGCCACGACCTCGAAACGTGCGCTGCTGACGTCACCCAGCGCCAGGCTGGCAACCCTGTGCAGGGGTCGGTTCGGATGGAGGACTCGGGGGGGGGCAATGTTTTACTTAAGATTTAAGGCTCCAGGGTTCGGTTGGCTCACCTCTCACCCGCGAACAACTCGGGGCTTACGACCTCGACAGCCGAAACCCCGAATTGTTCCCGGGTGGGAGAATAGCCACCATCGCCTGCGCCCCGGGCTCCAGGACTCGGTCGTTCCCCTCTCACCCACGAACAGCCGAGGGCTTACAACTTCGGCAGCCGAAACCCCAAAACTGTTCAAGGGTGGCAGAAAAGCCACCGTCGTCTGGAACCCTACCGGAAAGCAAACCGACTCCCATATCCGAGGCTCTTCAGCCTCAGGCCCAGAAATGCGGTGAGCACCACTCCCCGACCGGATCTCCCTCGGGCCAGACAACCGTGTAAAGGCCGTATGAACCAAAAGGGATCCGGACGGCAGAGTCGCCACCAATCCGGATCGGGGAATAAAATTTTGAAGAAAGAGACGTCCGCCGAAGCAGGCACCTCTGGCGGCCAATGGACCACCCTTGGTGTGATCGAATCCTCAGAGGGGAATTAGGTATTTATAACCTCCACCGTTGTCCTGCCACTATGGCGTGGGGAAAGCCAAACGACGGAAGCCCATGTGCCATGCTTTTATCAGGCGACACCATTTAATGCCCCTAGGGAATTGCAACACCTGCACAGATCTCAGAGCACCTTCTAAGCGCCGCAAAGGCAGCAGACCACCCCGCTTAATCCCTCTGAAACACCGGCTCACCATCACCCTTACCGACCCATAATCCCTCATCGTCTCGAGGTTCGGTCTGGCACCAGGGTACTCTTCTCAGGAAGAAACAACAGCTCGCCATCACCCTTACCGACCCATAATCCCTCGCTAGCTCGAGGTCCGGTCTGGCACCTGGGTACTCTTCTTCGGAAGATCCACCGGCTCGCCATCACCCTTACCGACCCATAATCCCTCCTCACCTCGAGGTTCGGTCTGGCACCAGGGTACTCTTCTCAGGAAGAAACAACGGCGCGCCTTCACCCTTACCGACCCGTAATCCCTCGCCAGCTCGAGGTCCGGTCTGGCACCTGGGTACTCTTCTTCGGAAGATCCACCGGCTCGCCATCACCCTTACCGACCCATAATCCCTCCTCATCTCGAGGTTCGGTCTGGCATCAGGCTACTCTTCTCAGGAAGAAACAACGGCTCGCCATCACCCTTACCGACTCATAATCCCTCGCCAGCTCGAGGTCCGGTCTGGCACCTGGGTACTCTTCTTCGGAAGATCCACCGGCTCGCCATCACCCTTACCAACCCATAATCTCTCCTCATCTCGAGGTTCGGTCTGGCACCAGGGTACTCTTCTCAGGAAGAAGCAACGGCTCGCCATCACCCTTACCGACCCATAATCCCTCCTCATCTCGAGGTTCGGTCTGGCACCAGGGTACTCTTCTCCGGAAGATTCAACGATTCGCCATCCCATTTTCACGACTATGAACACTCCTCCCCGGCTAGCTCCCGCACCCACGCAGGAGTGGGGGGCTTGTGTAGTAGGGTAAAAATGGCCTGGGGCCCAACCAGGGCCCAATACAACTCTCACTCAAGAAAGGTAAAAATAGCAATCTAGTTCGGCTTCGAACCCTTGCAGGATCGGCGCCGACCCCCAAGTTCACCCCCACAGAACTGGCCTCCTCGTCTCCGACGAAGTCCCAGTGGTCATCGGCATCCGATCCGTGACAGCCCCATGGGCCGTCCCCCCTTTCTGGCGAAGCAGGGGGATGACCTGACGCAGTCTAGGCCCTCCGTTTCTCCCAGAAGCACAGGAGACCTATGATCAGCCATGTCAGCTCCAAATACCACCAAGGGTTTTGCCATGTCAGCCCTATACCGCCCCTGGTATTGCCACGTCTGCCCTAAACCCCCTGGGCCCTCGGCCACGTCAGGCCTATGGGCTTTCGGGTCCAGACCCGGCCTCCAAATGGAACCAAACCCGGTTGGGGTTCTCTATAAATACTAGACCCTCACCCACCTTTTGGAGGTAATCAATCTTTTTCCACTTAAATTCACCTAGTTATTGCTACTCTCTCACAGAGACTGACTAGATCGTCGGAGGGTCCGCCACCGGGACAAACCCCGGTGTTTCAGGACCGTCTGCAGGTACACAAGACCTCGGATCCGAATCCTCTGATCCGAGCCCAGATCTCCGAATCACCCTGAGGTCGCCACAGGTTCCGCCCTGGTCAGCCAAGGGTCGTCAGACGAGCAGCATTCTCCTTCAAATACAAATTGAGTCCGAACTCACACCTGGTGCATCCACACGTCTCCCAGAAATAAACCGCATCAACCACTTTATACAAATGCAAGTGTAGAACTTATAGTTCTAAATTATACTTTTGTTCTTTAAACATACACCACTTCATGCAAATAATTCTCAAACTATTTTTCATAGACTCCACATATTTTTAAAATAATAATCATAATTTTTTCACAATTTTTGATCATTAAAAACACCCCAAAAAAATGTTTTTCCCACACTTAAACAACAGCCGAAGGCCACGGATCGAACCAGCGACCCCTAGGAACCCAACCAAGGGTACAAGCCACTAGACCAAGTGCGGCACGCGTTAGAAGAGGTGGCGAGAGCATTAAATGCTCTCGGCCGAACTGTTTTTTTTTTAAAATGTTCGAAAATAAAAGAATGGTGTCAACGGGATTCGATCCCTCAACCTCAGAGAAGCCCCGCATATATACTGTAGCGATTTAGAGCGATCCGACCACTCAAGCTATAGGCTCGGGTTGTCACTAGTACAATTCGAATTTTATTTAACCAATACTCTCTGTTATTTAGAACATTTTGACGTTCATCAAAATTTCATTTCACATTGTTCTCACTAACACACTGTAAAAATTTCAGATTAATCATTTCCCTCATGAATTACCCTCCAGTATATGAGAATAATTTTCTTAGATAATTAAACATATTTTTCCCAATAATTAACACATTTCTACCATAAAATTTGGCTAATTTGATATACTACCACTAATACATTCTTTTTCGACATACCAATTTTTTGCCCTTATTCATTTTCCAAACATAAAAATTGCATCTTAATTTATTCGTTACAACGCCATAACAAAGTTTCCAATTTAGCACATAAAGCGATATAGACAATATACTAATCTTTGCACATAATTTTTCATGCTACTAACGAAGGTTTATTTACACAATTCATAGCCATATTCATATCGCACACAACTTGAATTTTAACAATAGAAATACATTCAATTGGCATATCAACAATTCAATCAATTAGAGATCATCTTTTCAATTAAATGTGCATTCTTATTAATCATTTTCATGCATCACTTTTCTAATTAAATCTAGCATGCATTCCTATTTAGAAATAGGGAAAATTTACCCACCTCAAATGGAGAGACAAACACAATTAGCAACTTCCTAAACAAAAGTCCTTGCACACGAACGGTCCTCCTCCTAGAAGCGCGCACTCGAGCCTCCAAGAACACCAAAACCGAGCACCTCCACAAGCCAACCGAGAGCTCTCCCTATACCGGCCTCCTCTCCTTCTTGATTGATGCACAAACCCACACAATCTCTCAATCTTTTAACTCACTAAAATAACTACTAGATAAGGTATTTTGAACTATAGGTTGGAGAAAATAATTTGCACAAGAGTAACTAGCCATGGGGGAGGGGGGGGGATTTATAGTAAAAATCAAGGAGAATGGATGGCCAAGATTGAAGTAGGAGTTAGGAACAAGTGGCTATGATTTGATGAGGAGTTATACTAACCACCCATAATCAAGTAACCACCACACCATGATCCTACTCAAATTTTCACATTCCCTCCAAAAAGAAGCAATCCGGCCTACCCCAATTTGTGCACATTGCACGTGCACGTGCAATACACGTGCATGCAACTAGGTCCAAAAAATTGTACATTAAATTTTGTATAAAAATAACCTTTAAATTGTATCCAACATTACAAGTTGTATTTTAAAAAATAAATTAATTCATGGGCTTTAGTTTATGGGCCAAAATACTTATTATAAGAATAATAAATTAAATTAACTTTGGGCTTTTAAAAAGAAAAGGCTTTTTTTGTCTAATTGAAAGAAGGCTTTATAAAAATAATTACAAGCATATATTTAAAAATCTATACTCATCATGATGAAAATATTGCCAAAAATATTGCACGTGCACACTACGTGCAAAATAAATAATTTTCCATTAAATTAAAAATCAGGGCATTACAAAATGCAAGTAGAGCACTAAATATGGAGAAAATGTGGGATCATTATGGAAAAAGAACCACATTTCTCATGCAAAAATGCTAAGTGAATTTTTTTTGTAATAAGAACAAGAAAAGATTGAAGAAGAACTCCCTTTGAAGGGAGACCTCCTAGATCTCCTGAAGTGTCTTGCTCCAAAATAAAAGAAAATATAATAAGAAATATGGTGGAAGATGAGAGACTACTCTATAAAACGGGAGAAAAGAGAGAAACTTCTATGGATTAGATGATCTCTAACCTTTATCCATTTTAGGAGCCCTAAAAACATAGAGAGATTATGAAAAATGAGAGATTTTTAGTAGTTAAACCCTAGCTTTTGCCTCCAAAAACCCCAACCCAAAATTTTTCTTATGGCTCTTATTAGCTCTAGTTTCATGGAACGGATGAAGGGGTATTTATAAACGAGACTTATATGATGGGAGTGTACATCTTGAGGAAAATATATGGCTGGAAATGAGCTAGAAAATGACCAATCCTGGGTAAGAAGCTACCTGGAAGGTGCCCAAAGCTGCGGAGCAGTTAGGTGGCTCAGAGTCTGGCCGACGCCATGCGACACCAGCTGGCACTCGCCGATGCTATCCGAAGCCAGGCGGCCCTGGCCAGTGCAACATTGGTTAGGTGGCGAATGGGATTTTCTGACTGCTTTGGCACGGTTGTGCAGTCTGCCATGGTTGAAAGTGGTTTCAGTTGTCTCTACATACAAAAACAAGTGACATTGGACCCAATTTCAACATTTTTTTACTCAATCAATGTTTGGGAATAACTTGCAGTCGGATCGTCGGGATGGGAATCGTGAGTACTGTTAGATTCGTGGCAACGAAATTACCAGTTTGGTGTATAATGTGGCATGTTTTGAGCATGATTTGGAAAAAGGTGTTTCTGGGTCCTACCATATTGGGTGATTGGGCAATCTAGAACACTCTGAGAGTTTGGCTTGTCTGATCATAATGTTTTTGTTGGCGTTGATTATGGAAAACTTAGCTTTTTGGCTGTGGAGATCACGACTTTTAACGGTCAGATTGGTGGGTTGACTTTTGGGTGGACGATCGACAGTTGTGATTGACTTTGAGGTACAGGTGTTCGACTGGGGTGATTCTTGTCTTGTTGGCTTCGTATTATGACTAGGACTTCAAAAACATGAGCAATCACGACTTTTAAAGGTTGGATCACGAGGGATTGGTGAAATGGATTATTTGGGGTTATTTGGGCCATTGAATCCATTGGTACTCTGGGTGTCTCGATTGGGAATCCCTATGGGCAAGGTTAAGACCAAAATCATATCGTACAAAGAGCTCTTTATTATGCAAAGGTAATGTGCACCTAACTAAATTCCATATGCAGATGATAATGTAGATGAAGTTACAATATGCAAGATGACCTGGGGATGGCACAGGGGGTGCAAAACGGTCCCAGTGGTCGGAACAGACTGGAACCCGAGAATCTGCCATCGTTGTGGCACTTTTGACCCCCTAAATATGGGTGTCAACAAATATGCTCTTCCTTAGCGAGCAAAGTGAGCAAGGTGAAAATGTGCGAGTCTAAGGACAAATGTGACATCCCGAATTTTGGGGAGTGGTTACCTTTGTGTGGATAAGAAGAGAGAAGTGCACCTGTAGTAAGTCATAGGAAAAAGAGTTTTTACGTTCCTTATGTCCGTGGGTGGGTCATTAGGGCATTGTAGGTTAGCTGACTAAGCCCATAACGAAAGGTTTTTGCAGTAAAGGTAAAGTTCATTGCAATGTGTTTGTTTTATTCCAGAGAGGCTGTAGCAAATGAGACTCACTTGTGCGAGGTGTCTAATCCTTGTCTCAGAGTTTGTAGCAAGCAAGTTCATTGCAAAGTGTCCATTCTATTCTAGAGATTTTGTAGTAAATGAGACCCACTTGTGCGAGGTGCCCCATCTGTGTCGAAGTGGCCGTGGAAATCAATTGGGTAAAAGAGGGTAACTCGTGCAGTGGAGTCCATTTGACGGAGAGACCGCAATACATGGGGGCTTGAAAATTAGGTATTACGGTTCATTATGTTTTACTGCAACTTTCTGATACAACCATCTAGGGATATGGAGGCGACAATGTGGTATTTGGATAATTTGTTGTTTGGGTGTTGGCTCATGTGTGTATTTGCCCTGTCACCTGCTCATTTATGCTCATGCTGAATTTGCATTCTGTGGGCCTCAAATTAATAGCCGATTTTCAGTTTCGATCCGTCTTAGAGGACTTGGACCGTAGTGGAAAGAAAATAGTTTTGAATGCAATGTGTGTTTGGAAGCTTGTTTGAATGCAATTGGGATGGGTTGAGTACTTTTTGAAAAATGCGCTGCAGATGGTAAAAACCAAAAATGGGTTTTATCTTGGAAGATGGAATAAATATAGGCAAAAATAAAATATGATTTTGATTCTGAAAATAAGTGCAGCATCTCGTCCAGGCATACCACCCTGAGGGTTGGGAAAGCTGGCATCACTGGACGAGAAGTTTTTGGAAATACTCTGGAGAGCATTGTCCACCGTCTGGGCGCTCGCTGCTACCCTTCTTCGAACCCTAACTTGCAAAAGAAGGCCTTGAAAAATATCAAGTGTAGGATGGGGTAGTGGAAAAATAATAAAGGATTAGGACAAGGTGTGTGAGTGTGCATGTGTGGGTGCAAGGAGGAGTGACTCTTATAGTACCTTGGGTTGAGAATCCCAAGCTATTTCCATCAATGATGAGAGATGGGACGACGTCAGAGCCTAGCTTTCCCTGCATATTCTTTTTTTTAGGGTGGGGGGGGGGGTGTTAAAAAGGAGGGTCAGTTGTATCTCGCCAGAGATGGCCGGTGGAGGCGACTAGGTGTCATCAACTAGTGGCAACTAAGGGAGCTTGAGCCACAGGAGGACGAGGCCATCTCAGCGCCGCTCGATCGAAAGAGAGGTTGGTGAGGTAGAGTGAGGAGAGCCAGTTCGAATACCATGCCTTACTTGCAGTTCAGCAGCATCGATGGAGCTCCATGAGGATGATGTGCTTGGTCGTATGACACTCCCAGTGGGTGCTAACCTTCTCGTACATGTTCCTCTCCTCTAGTGTGCAGGTGCGCGTTCTCAAGGCCGGGATGAAAGTCATGAATCCTGGCATCTCAGAGTTTAGTGTATGCATACGCACACACCTATGTGGGCATTAAATAACGATGCAAGTGGACTCCACATAGGGCCATTGACGTGGACACCACATACACCTGAATGTGCTTCTCAGATTACTTCTGTGACTTTGGAGTCTGACATGCATTTGAGGAGGATTTCTTCCCATGAGTTTCGGAAGAGGAGGCTGCTACAAATGACATAGCGCTTCACACGGTGGCGAACATCAACATTATCTTTTGTCATCACGTATGATGGGAAGGTTCCAGTTTTGAGGTAAGCTTAAATGTCGAGTACCATGGAAGCTCTTTGGAGTCTTCAACTAGGGCAGAAATGAAGTCTTCAGGTGTATTAGACTCGAGCATCTGGTCGAATTTTTCTGTCAACTTTTGTAGCCAGGGTCCCTCGAATTTGTAGATCGGTTCAGTTAATTTCCATAGTGTAATAGATTGTTGATTCAGACCCAAAGGGAATCACAGTGACAAAGATAGTGAGGCGAGTGCATCGGCCACGATGTTCTTACTTCGAGGGATATGAATAAATGGAGTGCGCTCAAATTGCTCTGGCATATAACGAGCATAATCCCGGTATGTGAGCAAATGCTCCTTGTTGCATCAATATTCGTCAAGTGTTTTCCTGAGAATAAGTTAAGATCCACCGATGATCTCAAGGTATCTTGCCCCAACATTATGGGCGAGTCTGAGCAATGCTATGAGCACTTCATATTCCACTGTATTATTGGACGTGTGGAAGTCTAATTGATAACCCATGGCAATGATAACTCCTTCTGGGGACTTCAAAGCAACTCATGCCACATTGCCTTGGGAATTGAGAGCTCCATCGAAGTAGAGTTATCGGGTTTGATATTCAGGCCAGTGCTCTTTGTCTTGTATATTTAGAAGATGTTCATCGTGATATTCAGCAGTCAATGGTTCGTCACTAGGTAGCGGGAACTAAGCAAAATGGTCAGAGATGACTCTCCCTTTAATCGATCATTAAGGCAGGAAGACTAAGTCGAACTATGACAAGATGGCCTGCCATCAGGAAAGTCTGCCAACGAGAGAGACTTCGTCGAACATGTGTTGGATGGGATCCACCCTCGCTACGTACTTGACGGTATGAAAGAGGAAATAGTGCCATAGTTTCTGAGATGCCCAAACTAATGTGAGTCATGACCTCTCAATCAGGGAATAGTGGTTCTCGTACTCCACATATGTTTGACTGAAGTAGTATATGGCCCTCTCCTAGTGACCTGTCGCAGCTTGTTGGACTACATTACCCCGGAGGATTCTTCTAATATATAGATGTGGAGGAGATGAAGGATACCTTAGACTGGAAGAGCCAAGATTGGTGGGTTGAGAAGGTATCTTTTGATGAGGTCGAGGGACTATTAGCATTCAACGATCCATTTGTATGAGATGTCTTCCTTTAAGAGCGTACAAAAATGTCTGCACTTCCCTGCATGCTAGGTGATAAATCGAAAGAAAAAATGGAGGCTTCCCAAGTTGCTTCAGATTCTTGAGTTATGAATTACAAAGGTCAACAATTACCTTTGTAACACCTTGAGTTATGACAATTTTGCCTCTGTACACGTGCATTTGTACCATTGTGTGTAATATCTGTAACATTATAAATAAATTGTTATAATCAATATTAGTGTGTTTACTGATTTTCTAGATTTCATAATACATTATTGGTTTGTGTTATTACTTATGTTATTTATTTTGTGTGTTTGTCGCGTGTATGTGCTCAACCCACTTTTTATTTTCTTATCTCCCCTATGTACATACTTCACATTTGTATTTTCCTCTTCAGCCCATGCTACACCCACCATATTTTTCCTCCAAAACCTCTCAACTCCTCCACTTAGTGCAACCCTCTTAACCACACCTCATTTTGGTTGAATCTGAACTAAGACAGTGTGAGACATTGTGGGCCCATTTTGACCCTGAAAATAAAGGAATTGTAAACTGAGTTATAAATGGAACTTGTAGGTTATTGAGTCATCTACAAAATGAGAGTTCATACGCCCCAATTAGTCCTCTTTAGATCTAGAAAAATTTATTATACTGCAGCTGTGCACATAAATCTAAGAACAGAAAACTTCGTTGATATTGTAACACTTAACCCAAACCTGACTTCGAAACCCAAACCGAACCCCCTCGCCTTCTCTATTTCTAACAACAGCAAACCCCCCACCTTCACCTCCCAACTTTTCCCTCAATTTCTCCTTAAGTTGAGCCTCACTTTCCCCATTTCAGCCCCACTCTTTCCTCAAATCTGACATCTCTCTCCCAACCAGTCCCTCCCTCGTTTTCACCTATAAATAGACCCATAGACCACTCCTTTTGCCCTTATTACAGGACTACATCTCCCCTCTACTGTTCCGAGAGTTTGAGAGGAAGTTTGAGATAGTTTTGAGAATGAGGCACGTAGCTGATGAGTCAGTGCAGGAATTTGGACTGCATTGCAGTTCGGAGCAGAAGGAACATGAAGCTTTCATTTCCGCATCCAACAACAAGTGGGTAACAACTTCACTACTCTTATTTCTATTATATTGTATGGTGTATACATGTTACAGAAGCTATATATGTTTTATTGAACGAGTATAAATCGTTACAACTCGCATGATCGAAATTGAGACTTCAATTGTTTAGATAAAGTATGTGTATAGTGATTAGAATGTTGTTCAGATAGATTAGAAATCTCATGTTTATGATTAGAAAGTGAGCCTCCTTAGTGCAATGAAGGACTCAATATTAGAATATATTACTAATGCATTTGATTTTATGAAATTGAGAATTTATATAGCATGTTAAATTAAAAGAAGAAATTAAAGAAATGAATTGAGTATACTAGTGCTTCATGTCCTTGCACTGACTCATGTTGTATGTGACATAAAAGAAGAAATCTCATGTTGTATGTGACATAAATGAGTTGTTTAAGTCTCTGGAATATTTAGAAATGCTTGTGCAAATGTATAGCTCGATCTTGTAATGAAAAGAACTGAAATCAAAATCAAAACATAAGGATATTGGAATCTACAAGCGTGCGGAAGCATCTCACGATAGCAATAATGCTTCCACAAGTACCTTCTGCAAGGTGCACAAAGTGGGTAGGTTGACTGTTTATCTGAGTTTTTGATCGATGCATTGAACTATTTCTTTGATTTAAGGTTAAATGGACATGTTTGACTCTGATAAAAGTTTAGAATTGTTTAGATGCCCAATATAAATTATTGCACCTTTATGTTAGAGTTATGAATAACTTTAAAGTATAATTGTATATAATTGAAACTGGGCTTAGAGTTTATAATATCTCGAACTAAATTGAAGTTTAACCTGGGTTGAGAGTTAAAACTATACAAAATTGTAGGTATGAGTTAGATCAAGTGAAGTTATGTTTCATATGAGGCACAACTCGATTGTTTAAATGATGAAATTGCATGTATTGTATTATTGAGCCAAGTGCAATGGGCTTTGGTGTCAAAGTGATGTAAAGGTGAAAGTTGTATGACTTGGTCAAAGGCAAGAGAATGGTTATGACTTAAACGAGGCCCAGGTCCGAAAAAGTCAGAGAACTCCGAGGGAGGATTGGGATAAGGTCGGTGTGACCAGAATTTTAGTTTGGGTAAAATGTAAGTCTGAAATAGAGATTGTTAAGTATAAATTATATTTTGCATCATTTTGTTAATAACTTGCATTAGAAGAAGATATGATGGAAACAATGACGGACATGTCTGGTAAAAAGCTGCAGCTCCTAGGAATGTTCGGGATTGATGATATGCCCGATAAATCCATGTGTGTAGGCTACGGGTAGGCCAGTAAGGTCCGTAGTTATGAAAGACCGGCTCACTGGGGTTCGCGACTGAGGATACGCACGGTAAATGTGGTGTGTGGGCTAGGATTAGGCCAGTAAGGCCCATGAACCTAGGAGTTTGGCTTGCACGTGATTACGCATCGGAGTACGAGTCATTAGGTTTAGGAATGCACATTAAGGAATTGTTCTCCAAATGAGAAGTAATGCCGAGTAGCTTGCATTCTGAAACTACGTTGTATGGGTGACATAGCATTAAGGCTGCAAACGAATCGAACTATTTGCGAGCTGTTCGGCTCGAGCTCGGTCAAAGCTCGGCTCGAACCGAGCTCGTGCTCAAAACTGAGCTCGTTTCGTAAACGAGATGAGCTCGAGCTTTTATTTATTTATTTATTATTTATTATTTTTTTAATTATTTTTAATTATTTTTTAAGGCTAAGCTCGCGAGCTATTCGGCTCGAATACGGTCAAAGCTCGGCTCGAACCGAGCTCGAGCTCAAAATTGAGCTCGTTTCATAAACGAGCCGAGCTCGAGCCTGAAGGTATTCGACTCGGTTCGGCTCGATTGCAACCCTACATAGCATGTTGGTGTATGCCCTAGAGGCCAGTTGTGTATTGACATTACTAGTTTACATTGTATCATGACATTTATTTCATATTTAGCCAATTCATTTATTGTGTTATTTATTGTGAATTAAATGAACATAATGAAGTCCTTAGAATAGTAAGTTCAATGCCATGGGATATCAAGTGAATGACTTGATTGTGAGATCCTATTGGTTGAAATCAGAATACTGTTCTTAAATGTCCCTAGCCAAGTATTATTGTGAATTGGGACAACGATAATATATAGAGACTAGTGTGTGCGTAGACTGATAACCATTCTCATAGGTCATGGATATGAGATATCAAGTCTTCAGATGAATACATATTAGAGTAATAATGTACTGGACTGACCCACCATGAGAACGCTGAATGGATTGTTACGTGAGTGTCATAAGCGGTTCTCACAGTGACCATGGTGTATGTAGTCCTTTGATATGAAGTCACTACGGTTCCCTACATGAGAAGTTATATGTTTTGATGCTGTCCAACATTGTCTGTAATAAGGTGATTATAAAGTCGACTATTGGATATACAACAAATCATGCAGAGGGATGTGAGTGACTTAGATCGGATTTTTCTCTCTTACATAATAGGAGCAATATCTATGGACCCCTTGATTGAGTGAGATTGCAAAATGCATCGTCGTGCTCAAATAAGTCAATATGAGATATTGATCTTATTTGTTTTAGTTAGTCTACTCAGACTTCAAGAAACCAAAGATTGAACTATACAAGGGTGACACGCTCTTTGCCTTGTGGTCAATTAAGATATCTGGACAAAGGGACTAGACTACATGGTAACATTGGTGTAACATCCCGGAAGAATTTTTAGTATAAAATACATTTTTGTTCATTTTTTGCACGTGCAACACACATGCAATTTTATTTCATTTTTGGCTCTAAATTTTTTTCTAAGTTATGCACACATTCCTTTTATTTATTTTTGTCTCATTTATTTTCTTCTCTAAATTAGAAGTCCATAGGCCTAAAAGCCCACTAGTAAATTGAAGCCCAAAAATTAATTATTTATTATATACTCTTTCAAATAAGAAAAGTGCAATTATACATGTCATGTAACAAACTAGTAATAACTAATAAATAACAATTAATTATTAAAATGAGAAGTGTGCATGAGTGAAACACGTGCACGTGTTTGTGCTCTAGGAGAGAGGCCGGCCTTTGAGAGAGAGAGGGAGAGTGGATGTGTGAGTGTGAGAAGTGGGGTGGTTATTTGAGTAGTGGGATCATTTTCCACCACACAAATGTCCTATAAATACCTACAACTCTTCATTCACATTTGCACAAAAATATTAATCAAAATTAAGAGAGAAAAAGAAAGAGTGTGAAAGAAGAGGCCGAATTTTTCCTTCATTTGTGCTTGGAGGCTAGTTTGGAGAAGAAGAGGAGCTTTTGGTGGGAGTTAGGAGGTTTCATTCTAGGAGTTCTATTTGCATTTTCATCAATTTGAGGTGGGTGTCTCTTCTTATTTTCTAAATAGTATAGAAATCATGCCTAGGTGATATGGTTGATTTTTGTTAGTTTAATGGTTCTTATTAGTTAAATTTGATGCATATTGTGGTGACAATATTGCTAGTTGTAGAAAACCATAGAATGCATTGTATGTTGATGTGGAGTATATGAATTAATTAGTAGAGTAGAATGGGGAAATTTTAATTAAAGGCATATGTATAGTTGATAGACACAAATGAACAACTTGATTATTGCATGAAATGTTGTGAGTATTAAGAGTTTGCTAAAATATGTGTATGAAATGTAAACTAATAGAAATGAAAAATTAGAAACAATTTCGGGGAAAGGAATAGTTGTGGTGGAACAAAAGAAATGTTGCATTAAGTTAGTTGGAAAAGATTAACTAGTTGCATTTTGTATTATAATTCATACAAGAGAAAGAAATGATTAATTTGGGAAAACTGAAGTAAATTTTCATTAATATGAATAAAGTTAGTAGGATTACAATTTTGGAGTTTTAGTGGTATAAAATGGTAGTATTTTGAAGAAAAGAGTTAATTTGCAAAATAATCAAGTTATATGTTATATATTTCCAAAAATGATTATGTACATAATGTTAGTGTAGGTGCCCTAGAGGCAATACAATAATATTATGTAATCAGTATTATTGACATTATGTTCTTTTGATTATATTAATAATTTATTATGCTTCGTATTTACTGCGTTATAAATATTAGCATGATAAATGTCCTTAGATTATTAATACGAACTATATGAACATGAGATTATATATAGTATAATAATCTTAAATGTCCCTAGTCGAGTATTATTATTATTAGGACAGTAATAATACATTGAGACTAGTATGTTGATTGATTGATGACCACCTCTCATGGGTCATTAGTATAGAGATACTAAAATCAATACATAGGTAAATGTAAGAGTACATTGTACTGGACAGACCCACTGTGAGATTCTACATGGAATGAATTAATAAGTGTCATAAGTAATCTCACTGTGATAATGGTGTAATGGTCCTCTGACCTGAAATCATTATATTTCTACACGAGAATTAATGTACTTTGATTCTATCAAAAGTTATCTTTAATCGGGTAATGATAAAGATAGTATTGGGTTCATTATGAATCGTGTGAGAAATGTGAATGATCTAGAAGGAATTTAACCCTCCTAATTTTAGGAGCGATATTATCGGCCTCTTGTTTGAGTGAGACTATGAAATGCATGGCCATGCTCAAATGTTGATTTGTTTGAATAGTCTACTCATCGATCAAGAAAATAAAGATTAAATTATTAAGAGGATGACACGTACCATGCCTCTAGTTTAATCTATAATATCAAGGTTAAAAGGATTATATTACATGGAGACATTAGTCACGAAAGGTTTAATTGAATCACCAATTATTATTATTACTTGGGTAGCAATGATGTATTACTAGATGCCGCTCATTGTTTATAATTTTATTATAAGATAATAAAATTATTGCCAACGTAATAATAACCTAAAGGGTCACACACTTAGAACGTTTAAAAGGAGTATTAATTTAAATTCGGAATTTAAATTAAATGATTCGAAATTAGTTATTTAATTAATTGAGTTGGACTTAATTAATTAAAGGATAATTCGAATTTAAATGATAAAACCAAATCAGATTGGTCTTATCAGAAGCCAAACTGATTACGGTTAAGCCCACATCATTCTCTCCCTATAAATACATAGAGATGTATTGGTTTAGGATTATCTTTGACAAATCCGTTTTCCACAGAAAACCCTAGCCGCTCAACTGTTGAGAGGCAAAAGAGAGAGAGAGAGAGGCAAGCATCATCGGCTAGTACCGGCTCCCTTGATCGTTGGACGATCGGACGTTCGTGTGGACTGCCTTAGAGACGCGGATCTAGCTACTAGGGCTGCGTGGTGATTGTAACCTCCATCTTTCAGCCTTCGTAAAGCTCCTAAAGGTAAAATTTTATTTCTCCATTATTAGCCATGTCTTGTACACGGATCCTAGGGTTAGGGTTTCGGATCTGTTTTTCATTTCTTTTTCGCTGCGTTTGTGCCCCGAAACCCTACACATAAAATGGGTATAAATCCTCTTAAATACAAATTAAATTCAGTAAATAAGAAGTTGTGGAGTCTAGAACTATTTTTATAAAAATAATTTTTTTGGAAAAGAATGAAAATAAAAAATGTCGAAAATATAGAAAGTGAGATTTAACGAAGATTGAGTACTTAATGAATTAAACCCTATAGTAGTTGTGATTAGAGCTTATGCTCAGTGGGTAGGCGCTTGGTTGCCTCGCTGTTGGTGCTGGTTTGAGCCTTGGGTCCTCCGTTGTGAGGAGAAAACATTTTTTTTTAAAAGTCAGATAAGGGGTGGTTTAGATACTTAAGATTTTGTACCCTATACTATATCAGTTAAGGCTTTGGCCTTAGTGGCTAGCGGGAGGCGCGCTGCACTCACGCGCTGCCACGTGGCGCTCACTGGGTCTGAGGTTTGGGGTTCGAACCTGTGTGTGCACATTTGTGCATATTTTTTTTTGAATCTTTTAGGGTATTTAAAATCCAAAAAAATTATATGAATACTTTAAAATAATATGAGAACATCTAAAAAATTTCTCATTCTTTTGGTGTATATTTGGGAGTTTTAAAGACATTTTCATCAATGTATTTAGTGAGTCCAAGTTGAAAATAAAGAAGATGTAGATATAATTATAGATTTTGTAAATTGACTATAAAAATCAAAATGCAAGTTGAAAATGAAGGAAAGTTAGGAATAAATTGTTAATGAAATTGTGCATTAGAAAGTGATGAAATTGATTAAAGAAATTTGACAAGATTGGTGTCTAATATGAGAAAAGATTGTGTAGACTTAGTGTCATGAGAGTGACTAGTTGATCGATTAATTAAAGAGTATTGTTTATAAGAAATTTTGATTGAGAAATTTATGTAGAATGTGAATATAAGAGATGGAATATGATGGCAAAGGATTGAATGAAAGAAGTTTAATGAATAAAAATTCAAATGTGATAAAGATGAATTGTTGATAAAGATGTTTATGTTGAGGTTAGATATAACCAAATTAATCTCTAGAACGAGATGTTTGTTGGAATCTAGAGGCTAGGTGAGACCCTTAGAAACCGGCAATTATGTTTAATGAAGTTTGAGAGCTAAATAGTGTGGGTTGAGCATAATTAAAGAAGTAGCCAGGTTGGGCTGACTGCCTCTCGTGTTGGTTTAAGTCTGGTAGGGTAAGCTAGCTCTAGGTTGTGATGATTCTTCTAAAACTAAAAACTTAAGGACAGACACTAAGGGGAGACATAATGAAGAATGGGCAAACATGGGTATGAGGACCTCAGTTGGTTTGCAGTGTAAGATGGTTTCCCCAGAATTATCGAGGTGTGATTGGAAGTTGTCCCCAGCTCATCGGCGGTGTGGGATTCATCTTCGGAATTATCGGGATCGTGGTGATGCCTATGGGGTGTTTTGGGACTATGGAAGTGCCATAGCTTGCGGTGTGAGATGGTTTCCCTGGAATTATCGAGGTGTGATTGGGAGTTGTCCCCAACTCATCGGCGGTGTGGGATTCGTCTCTGGAATTATCGGGGCGTGGGCTTAATACTCACAGAACATCTAAACCTTACCTTAGTCATCGTAGTAGTAACTCATGGCGAGGGATTCAACCCTTTAATGAGGAGTACGTAGGTGCTTGCCCTCGGACCTATGTAGTATGGGATGCATAGAATCCGAACAAGTATGCATTAGTGTCATCTTAGCGTAAACATCTGCATTAGGCATTAAGAAATTGCATATACCGACATGTTAAGGATAGTCACTTTTCACACTTTGGTTTACATTCAAGATTGTGGTTGTTAAAGTAAGTGAGTCGCTATATTATGGCATAGCGAGGATGGCCGTGTATAGTATTGCGTCAGTTGTATGTAACCGACGTGCCCATAATATTCCATGCAGGGCTTGGATTGGTTAAGACTGAAAGATAAACATGAAGCTAAAGACTGTTTATTATTGATGTTTAAATTGTACATGTTTATTAATGTAATCTTTATTTTTCCACTGCGTTGATGTAAGATAAACCATGTGGTACATTTTTTTTTAATTTTAAATTCCTTGTAAAATTGTACGAAATGAAGTGAAGATCCTGTTGTGCTACGAATTACCGTATTTTGAAATTCAGGGCATTACAATTGGTCACGGATAGGTTATATCAAATCACTGGCATTCCCGTTACTTGAGTAGCAGTGATGTATTGTTAGATACCGCTTACTGTTTGTAATACTCGAATATGATTTTAATATTACTGTCAATGTAATGGGAACCTTCAGGGTCACACACTTAGAATGGATCGAAATTGGGAATTAAATTCATAAGATGAATTTAATTAGGGATCCAAGTATGATTTGGACTCCTGACATTGGTTGGACATTTGATTAGATTAAATGGGCCGACTAAAGTTCAATGGCCCACACACGAATCTGACCCAGATCAGATTGTGAGCCCAACGACCTCATTACTCTCTTAGGGTTGGTTTTTTGCACCTATATATATGATATGTATCGGTGGAAAAGACACATGAAAAAACCCTAGCCTTCACAGAAAGTAAGAGAGAGAGAGATCGTGAGGAGGAGCATTCCCTTCCCCCAGCTAGCACCATCGTCTGAGGGAGAGCCATTTTTCGTTCCGTTCGTGTGGATACTGTAGATGCACCGCAATATTGCAGTGCTGTGATTGGCATACTTTGGAGACAACAGATCCATCTTTAAGGTATAACTCCTAAACACGATTTATGTTTTTTCGCATGGATCCATGGCTAGGTTTCGATAATTTTGTAATTTTTCCACTGTGTATTTAATCTGTGATTGCTTTCGAAACTTAACATAGCGTTCCAAACAAGGGAGCATTAAAGAAGCATTGTTTACATGTGCATATAGAACTTATGAAATAGTATATTGTCTGACAATTTTTAATGATATAAAATAATTGACATTTCCATGTTATGACTATTTCATTTAAAATTGTCACTACTTATTAAATCACCTTTAATCTCATTTCACCTTGGTTGGGAGTTGCTAGAGTTTTTGTGATTTTTACCATCAACCTCACAAGCTGATGATCCCACAGATTGTGGTTTTGCATGTAAGTTTTCCTGAGGAGATAACGTACAAGTGTAGCATCCTGAGAGCTTGTCACCTTATTAATCTATGTGATCTGGACATGTAGTAGTATTTCCATATGTTATAATATGTTTATGTATGCAACTGAAGCATCGATCTTGTGAGTAATGTACGGTCCCCAGTGTTTCAGTTTCGGGCTGCTAAAGAATGGTATAAGAAATGAATTCAGTTAGTAGTACTAAACATAATATGAGAAATGGGCCCAGGATCACACTAGAAGCGTTTGATTTAGTTTGGGATCATAAATGATATATTTATTTTTGAACTTCCCATTTATGACACCTTGTACTTAGACTGATCCCTTCCTTTTCTCTTCCTATGTGGGATGGCAGATAGTCATAAGCCTATGGAAGGCTTGGAAGAGGCGGAACCTTTTGTGGATATTGTAAGCCCTGTTTTCGATTTTTCAGATTTTCGTCTATAATTCTTGTCCATTCTCATTCGTGTAATTTGTTCTTTGTATTTATTTTTTTGTGATGAATTTTGTTATTCATCTGCAACCCGATTGTATTTCTTCGATTTTTTTTTCATTTCTCATGCTGAACCCTGAGATTTTTTGTGTGCACTCTACTTTCATTTAATCCTTGTATTTTGAGCATCCTAATTAGCCCATTAATGAACTTTTTTATTTATCTATTTGGAGCCCAAAGCCAAGCCCATCTCTTATTGGATCCTAACCCAAACCCACTAACCCACATTTCCTAATTCCCACTAACATCCAATCCCCAGATTACCTCCCCAAGATCCCCAATATCTGCTAACTACCCCCTCCCCCCTCCCCCCCTCCCCCCCCGTATATTCTGATTCTCCTCTCACGCTCATTCTTATTCTCTTCTTCTTCTTCTTCTTCTTCATCTCCCTCTCACCCAAAACACTGAACTTTGATTAATTATAATTAAACCCTAATTACCCTACTATCTCTCTTCCGACTTTCTTCTTCCCCCCTCCTGCAACCCTGACCGCATCCCACAACCACCCTGTGCCACCGTCGACCATGCCTCCCTGCATCCTGCCTCCTCGCACCCTGTTGTCCCTCGACTACCGCAGCCCTTCGTCTTCCTCGTCAAGCCCCTTCACCGCCTGCATCGCCTCATTGCCATCTCCCACCATCCGCCAACCTCTTCATCTCCACCTCTCCATCTCAGTCGCCATTGCTGTACCCATCGACCTCCACCATTGCCAGCACCGAGCTTCTCCTTTAGCCGCATGTGCTCCTCCCCCTCCAGCCTCGACCTGCACCCCCGATCACCGAAGCCCCTGCCTTCGAACCCATCCACTATCGACTCCACCACTGCTTGCTGCCATCATCGCCCGTTTGCTGTCGTTGCTTTTTCTACGTTCGCTGCGAGTGCCGTTCCCGTTGGTTGCACGTGGTTACCATCTACATTGGTTGCATGCGTCGCCACGTGCATTGTTGTCGGGACTCTCATCCCGTTATTTTATCATATTCGGAATAATCGTCGTATAAGGCAAGTCTCCTTGAACACTATTGTTATTCTAGTTCAAGAATCACTGATCTCTGCAAGTAGTTCGTATTTCTATTATCGTAATGAATTGCTTTGATACCCTTCAAAGTGACTACTACGGATTCATCGGCGAAACCAAGTAGTAGTTCCCTTTTCATGTCATACCATTGCATCAATCCCAAGCTTTGTTACCCCCATATGCATGCACTAGACACACACCAACTAGAAATGCTCATATATTGGTGATTCAATGATTGGATGTATATCGATTGAATGTATGGTTGCGACTTGATTTATGGTAGTATTGATTTTTCAGGTGGACTGTAGGAATCCACCTTAGTTGCTAATATCGATGGTAGTTTAATTCATGCTATAGATTTATGCGGGTTGGGTATTTTGTTGATCATATATGAATTGGGTTTCTACTGTTCTACCGGTTGTTCCATGTTGCATTAAGTTTTTTGCCCTTTTCTGTTAAAATAAATTAGAACTATATAAAAAGAAATTGTAGCCTTATGAGTCTAGTTTCTAGAACATTCAATAGATCTAAATTCCGACTTATAACCTGTAAGTTATCGCACTTTTGGTACTGCTGACTTTTGATTTGCAGACTGTTGTTTAACGCTACACCAGCATGATTTCTAATCATTATAATGTTAACAGTAGAATTTATATGTGAATTACTCTGGGAGTTGCTAGACATGTTTAGGTTCCATCATACGATTTTTATTAGATTTTATATTGAATTTACAGTCCCGTTATGCATGCAAAATTTTAACACTATGTTGCTGCCAGAACACATAACCTATAAAGAATAGGCTGATTCACCTAACTGTGGTTAGAATCATTTAGAAATTGCTGAATATAAGTTGTAGCTCTGTGAATCTGGGATGTAGAACATTTGACAATTTTGCAACCCGACTCTCGGGATTACAGGATACTCAGATTTTACTACTTTACTATCGTGATTTCAGGTTCACTATTTTGTAAGGATGTCATCGTGTTTAACTAATGGAAACAGTAAGATAAATTATGAAATAGGGTCCAATAAATTCAAGAATACTAATGAACAACTACAGGAAGTAGGATGTAATTTTTGTAAGAATTTTGGCGTAGTTTTAATCGATTTACACCTATAAAAATCATTGCTTTGAGTTGCTGCCTGAACAACAGACCCGTAAAGAACTAGCCGGTATGTGTTGGAACCGGCAGGGAGTCTAGTTTTTGGAAACCCTAACGAAACCTAATTTTCTTTCTTGTAGCAATGGAAAAACTAATTTTTGCACAACAACATCTTGCTATCAAAAATGCGTGTTTTGTGTTTTAAGCATATTCATATTTGATTTTTGCATCTAGTGGATAGAAATAATTATACCAAGCATTGCATTGCATTGACATCTTTTGACATCGCTTCATTGATCCTATACTCATTGTATGTTCACTTTGAATATAATAAAATAATAACAAGCCGGAGTAATAAGGGTCGACTTAGTAGTGGACATCATCAGAGACTGTACTCGGAGAAGGGTCCCTTATCTCGTTATTGTTTACCATTATGGATTGTGGGTTATTGATTGTGGATCATGGAATATTGATTGTTAATTATTGTTTATCGTGCCGAGTACACGATCTATATAGTTCACCACAATAGTCTAAATGATCACTGTTTGCATGCACCGAACCTGTGGTATGAAAAATAGTATTATGTGCATTCGATAGGGTAATAAAAGACAAACACCTAGAATTGATATTTGCATTTCCTGATCTTGATTATTGTCATTGACATTGATTATTGCTCGAAATCATTGATTATTGTTGCAACTATTGATTATTTCTTGATAACTCTAGACCCTTAAGCTCATCATTAAACCCTTGTTATTGCTTTTGACTTTGTTCTAGTTCATTTTCTTGATGTACCATGCTTCCTATGTTCCTTGCTTTTGACTACTTGCTGTCCGTGACTTGCTCTAACGGACAATTTTTCCCCTCTTTAGTTGACGAGTTCGCAGGAACCCGATGTGAGCTTAACGAAGGATTGAGTGAGCAAACGTTCTAGTGGATGAAGTCGTTTAGTATTCTACAATAACTATTTGATTCATGTTTCTTTATTTCCTGCATTGTTATTTCCCGTATTTTGTATTCCGGGCTTTGTTGACCTGAAGTTTATTTTTTACCCAAATGTTGGATGTTACTTTGGTGGATTATTACATTTTATTGAAATTTACTTATTGTCGATGTGATTGTTTATCCATGCGTGAATGTGTTATCTTCTTCATATTGTTGAGTTAAACTGGCACAACTCATGGATGATGTTTATATCATTCCGTGGACCTCGGTTACGTGCTCGTATTCCCGCACTTTGGGAAGCGAGACGTGACAGATATTTAGGGAGTGGATCATGAGGAGGAGGAGGAACCTAAGGAAGAGTATCCCGAAGAGGAACACTATGAGGGTGAATATCCCCAGGAGCCTTCAGACGCTGAATCAAGTCCACTCACTCCACCCCTATTGAGTTTTTCAAATGATTCCATTTCTCTTTCTCTGACCCTGAGTAGCAACTAGCACAAGATAACTTTATTTCGATGTCAACTAGTCAGTTACCAGTGGAGGATGAGCCAACTTGAGGAACACCGATTGGAATACCAACATCATATAGCATATTTGGAGGTCGAGGTAAGAAGCGTCAACGGATTCTAAGTCTATACGGCATGTCAGTTCACTCAAGTGAGGAATATGCTTCAAAAGGAAAAGAGGAAGTCCAAGCGGTATCATGAACTGCTCCAAGAAGAGGTGGCTGAATTGTGAGGAAGAAGTTTTGGGAATAGATTTTATTGAACTGGATGTTCTAGGAGTCGATGTAATTATTGGAATAAATAAGATGACAATCTACAGTGCATCTATCAAGTGTAAAGACAAGAAGGTGATGGTGAAGGCAGCTGAGGACCTGAAGTTACATTCATGTCACACCATGCTTCCCCAAATACGGAAATATGGGCACGTAAGCAAGGCCTAGCGAATGATAGAAGTTTTCAAACTCACATCATCCATAAGTTTTACAATACCAGTAAGCTCAACACTGCAATAATAATCCCATGAATAAGAATAGAATCAATAACCAATATCTGAAATACAAGAATTTTGGGCCACAGTGCCTGAGAATATACAATATAATAAACAATTTGCTACAACTAGTAGCAACAAGAGTAGAGAAATAGCAGTAGTATTTCCATCACGACCTTCTAGAGAGTCTGTTCGCCAAGTTCCTTATGTATCTCATTATCTAGTACTTGTATAAACATTTACTAAGAGAAGGGGAGAGTGTTCGTTAGAGCAAGCTTCAGACATCAAGTAGCAGTAAGCAGTGAATAAAAAAGTATGATATAGCAATGTGAGACCCCGTATTCTAGAGAGTATAGATATATATATATATATAGTATATAGTATAGTATGTATATATGTATAGTATAAAAGAATAGAAAAAGGATTGGATGGTGGGATTGGGTAGTGACGTGGCATTGGAAAGAATAGAAGTATGGTATGGTGGGTTGACTAGTTGACCATGGAATAAATGAAAGGAAGGATTGAATGAATTAATGAATGAAAGAAGAATTGGTGTGTGTATGTGTTGGTTGGCCGGGAGTAATAATCCCACATCGGCTATGAAATAGGAGAGAAAGAAAGATATATTAGGTAAACCATATGATAAAGGTACCCAACGAGTATACCCACCTTTTGATGGTGCCTGTGGTGGGCGTGGCTAGAATTTAATTAATTGTGTGCGTACGAGTTGAGTGCGGGGCGTTACAGATGGTATCAGAGCCAACTTTCGACATCGAATGTAGGACTTGTGTATATAGGAAGTGCGTGGGACGCAATATGTGTATATGAGATGCGTAAGACCCTGGGAGGGCAGCGATTAGGAGACAAGTCTACATTCGACTAGAAAGGCGATCCTGTACTAGATTGCACGCCTCGTATTCAGCGAGGACGCTGAATTCTTAAGAGGGGGTGAATGTGAGACCCCGTATTCTAGAGAGTATAGATATATATATATATAGTATATAGTATAGTATGTATATATGTATAGTATAAAAGAATAGAAAAAGGATTGGATGGTGGGATTGGGTAGTGACGTGGCATTGGAAAGAATAGAAGTATGGTATGGTGGGTTGACTAGTTGACCATGGAATAAATGAAAGGAAGGATTGAATGAATTAATGAATGAAAGAAGAATTGGTGTGTGTATGTGTTGGTTGGCCGGGAGTAATAATCCCACATCGGCTATGAAATAGGAGAGAAAGAAAGATATATTAGGTAAACCATATGATAAAGGTACCCAACGGGTATACCCACCTTTTGATGGTGCCTGTGGTGGGCGTGGCTAGAATTTAATTAATTGTGTGCGTACGAGTTGAGTGCGGGGCGTTACAAGCAATAACTAATGAATTGGAATAATATGATCAACTACGATGCAATTGAAATCAATAATCGATGAAGTATAATCAAGGCTTTAAAGTATAATCAATTGGTGGAACAATTATCGGTAATTAATAATCAATAATCAGGGAAATCATTCGGTATGTAGTGGTTAATAAACAATAGTCGGTAACATGATCAATATTTGATAATCAATGATGCAATGGTTAATAAGGAATAGTCGATAATAGGGTCAATAGTCGATAACCAGTGGTTGATAAACAATAGTCAATAATCAATAATCAATAGTCGATAGTCAACGGTCGATAAACAATATTCGATAACCAGTAGTCGATAAACAATAATCAATAATCAATAATCAATAGTCGATAGTCAATGGTCGATAAACAATATTCGATGATCAATGGTCGATATTAAATAATGTCAATCTTAGATCTATCAGTCTTTGTTAACCTATCTAATGCACGCAATCCTACGTCCCATACCATAGGTTCGGGTGCATACAATTAAGTGAATGTTTAGACTTAAGTGATGAATTCTACAAGGTCATGTACTTGGGAACAATAATTCAATAACAATAATCGGTACACGATATAATACACGATACAATCGGGATATTGCAGTCAGTATTCTACAATCAATCGATAAAACAATAACCACTAGAAATAACAAATATGGGAAATACGGGCACTTTCTCCGAGTACAGTCTCCTATATTGTCCACTACTAAATCGTTCCCTTATTGCACCATCTTGTTATTCTTTTATTACGATCAATTATGGACGTGCAATCAATACGATCAATGAGATCGGTGGTATAAAAAACTATGCAATGTATGACAAGGAGTTGTCTATCTATCTATTATATCAGTTCAATTCATTAAATATGGAAAAAACATGTTTATATGCAAAAAAAAATAACGATGCAATTCTGGACAGTAGTATACTACCATACAGAAACTCACTTTCCTGCCTCCACGGAAATGTAAATCCGATTCCGTCAGAGATTATAGAAAGTAGACTCTCTGTCGGTTTTAACACCTAATCACATGATACATTCTAAGGGTAGTAGCTATGCGTATAAGTTCATTCTTTACTGGTTTCGTGTACATGCTCTGTTTTGGAAATTTCAATGTTGCACTACTAAAATGCCAATATCTTGCAATCTACTTACCGGTTTGCGAAACCGAGAGGTGTTCTGGATTCTACATTCAGGGGAATACAATTTTCTTGTATGAAGCTCTGAATTTCAGTATCGAGAACTATGTTAAATTGTGTCAAATTCTCAGTACAATTTTGGAAAAATGACAAGGCAGAACTTTCAAGTATTCGATAGCACGATATAAGTGTGTTAACGGTTCAATATTTGAATCTATGATATGGCATGATAAAGGAAACTATTATTTTGACTCGTCGATGAATCAATAATATTATTCTTTGATATACGATAATCAATACAAAGAACTACTTGCGGGAGTTCAATAAATGTTTCTTGGACATGAACAATAAATAGGTTCAAGAGAAGCTTGCCTATTATGACGATTTCACGTGCGATGAGAATCAACGGGAGGAAGGAGAGCGACAACGACACCCAGAAAATGCAACAACAACTGTAGAAAGAACGGGAGAAGCAAACCAACAGTAAGAACGATGCCAATAATGGGGATGGCTGCGGGAGTTGAGGGGGTTGACGTCGGGATTAATGGCAGCAAGGGCTCACTGGTGCTACAAGGCTGGTGTTGAGGTTCCGTCGAGGTGGTGAGGCAGAAAGCAATAGGGTAATGGAGGTTGAAGAAGAAGAAGAGAGAGAGGAGCTCGGGATGGATGCGGTGGAGCTCGGGTTGCAGTGCAACAAGGTGGTCGACGGTCATGGTGAAATTCGGTTGATGATGGAGATGAACTTCGGGGTTGTGGTGCTATCTTGATGAGGCAGCAGGAGAAAGATGAAGGTGAAGACTCGGTGCAACTATTTGACAGTGAAGGAGGGAATGAGGTCTTCAATGGAGATAGGGCTTCAAGTTTGGAGGGAAGGAGGCTCGGGGTGTGAGGGTGAGAAGAGGAAGAAGGCAAGTTGAGTCTTGATTGAAGTGAGGGTGTTGATGGGTTGGTCGGGTTGTAGGAGGAGGAAGAAGGAGATGATTAAGAGGGGGGTGATTAAGTGCTAATTAGTTGAGGTTAGTGGGATGATTAAATGAGGAGAGTTTTTTTTCTGTACTGACCCACTTTTTGAAAATATTGACCAAACTGTTCCACTTTCAAAAATATTTACCCAACTGACCCTCTTTTGAACACGTCGGCATAACACGCTCTTGGCAAAGATGGCATAGGTTAAATCCATGTCGTTCTTGTCAAAATTGACATCTGTAGAAAATTTATTTCCCATGCCGCTTTCTGGAGTAACGACATTAGTTCACTTCTTCCCAATCGTGAACTCTTTGAATTGAAAAAAAAATGCAAGTGTGGAAACATTCTATTACTTATGCCGCTTTCCCTAAGAACGTCATTCTCATTACTAATGTCGTTTTTGTGAAAAGCGGCATCAGTTATAATAGTGATTACATATAAATAGTGAGACCCCTCTTCTCCTTCCCCTTTCACTCTCACTTATTCTCTCTCTTCCTCTCACTCCCAAAACCTTAAAACTCAAACCCTAAAATCATAGATCCCAATTTAAAGCCTCCAAACTATTCTGTTTCATATCCCAAACAAATTCACAAAATACTCAACCTTAAACTCTAATTGTTATTCCCTCATCTTTCTGTTCACTTAGGTTTTGGCGCTGCTCACCTCATATTCGAAATTGTGGTAGGTATTCGAAAATCTTTAATTGCTTTGAAAATATTCACTTTGTTAATTGAGATTTATATTGACAATGTAGTATATGAGATGTGGTGGAAATTGAAATTAGTAGTAGTATGAATGGATGAAAATAGATTTTGTGTATACTAGAATTGACAATGTAGTATATTAGATGTTGGAGAAAATTTGTATAAACTAGAACTGCTATATTTTTAAAGGTTAAGCAGATTTATGTTTGTGTTAATGTATGTTGATGATGTGTTTATATATAAATATGTAGTGTATAGAAATGTTGTGGTGGAGAATATTAAGAGTGGTAGTTTGATACAAGTATTGAGACATTTTTGTTATCTTGACACATGGTTTATTAATGTTGACACATGGTTTATTAAGTTTGTTCATGACACATGGTTTATTAAACTAGTTATCTTGACACATCTTTTATTAATTTTTTTCATGACACATGGTTTATTAATGTTGACAGAGAAATGGATGCTGGCCAACCATCTTCTTCGCGTGCAGTAGGTGCATCGTCTTCCGTCGCACATGGAGGTCCAGGTCTAGTAGTCCCAACCCTACTCTATTTACAAGAAGAGTGTAGGTCTCAAGCGGTGTGGAAGAGGGAGGAAAAGAATATGAGTTTCTGAATGCACACGACTTTGCCGGCCGACCTACATATACGCAACTACTTGGTAAATGTCGGTTTTCATGGAACGTCAATGTTTTTTTTAGGAAAAGATGGAGTCTAGCCATCCTGTTTCATTAATAAGAGATTAATAAAACAAACTCAGCGTACTGAGCTCATTATAAAATCCTACAAACATAACAAAATAACATGCACTCCTCCCCAAACATGCGAGGAGGGTTCAAAAGTAACCTAATAAGCTGAAGAGAAAAACAACATAGCCCCCCCAACAAGGCCCTGGGGGGTGGGCACCACTGAATAGTGTCGGCTGCACAAACTATCAGTCGATCTTCGGACCGTTCTCAATCTTCACATCGTCAAACTCCTGAACCTGGAAAACGCTCGCTATCCTTCCTCTGGGACCTGCTGTGGCCACAATAGCCCAAAAGGAAATAAGATGCATAGTGTCAAGTTGCCAGAAGTACTATTGCAAGTTCCACGAAAGTAACGGTTATTTTTGTCTAGTCAAAGAACCCAGGTCACTGCAGCAATAGTAATATACCATGCTTCTCTCATGGCCCCCTCTCTAACCCGAATTTAGGACCCACCTATAACTTCTCATATACATTATGGTATTGTGATGTCCCTAGGGCGACAAGCACCTCAATGAGGACCTGCTTTGCTATTGGGGCAGTGTAGGAATAGATGGTCTCTCGACTCCAGTGTAGCGAGGCAAAACCCGCAATGGGTATCCACGTTAGGCTGGTGCTTGGCTAGGTTTTCCCTATTTAGGATCGTATCATTCAGAACCAGCCATAGGAAAGCTTTGATTTTAAGCAGGGCTTTTGTTCTCCAAATGACAGCCGACCACATTGGTGCACAACCCCTATAGTGAATGCGGTTGTACATGGAGCGAACCGTGAACTTCCCTTTCTTCTCCAAACCCCTCGACTTCTTGTCGGGACCCTGTAAGCACTCAATGCCGCCATTGGTGATGAGGTCTTGGAGTTCCGTTAGTCTAAGCTGGGAGCCTGAATCAAGCTCTTGTTTGAACATAGGTTTCCAGGTGCCCCTCTTCCAGGTTGAGGCCACCATGCAGTGTGGGTGTGATGCTTAGTCAAATAAGTCTGGGAACAGGTTTCTGAGCGGGTGATCCGAACACCATTTGTTCCACCAGAACCTGGTAAGTCTGTCGTTGCCGACAACTGATTGTACGCAAGTAGTAAAGGGTTCGTAGGCTTTAGCGATGCCTTTCCAGAACCAGGAGACCCGGGGGCTTATCCTGAAGCCTAGGTTCCTCGTTCCATTTCCATGCATATACCCCTGAACAAATTGTTGCCACCCTTATCCATTAGGATGGAAGACTTTCCACCACCATTTGCCCAGTAGAGCCAGGTTCATGTCTCGAAGGTCGATAATGCCTAGTCCTCCATGTTTCTTTGTCATACAGGCCTTCTCCCATATGATGAGGTGGTACCCTCCTTGTTCTGTGTCTTCCCCTTTCCACAGGAAGCGTTTCCGCGTACGGTTGATTCTTTGAATAACCCATTGCGGCATTTCGAAAAAGGAGAGGTAATAGGTAGGTAAGTTTGACAGAACGGCATTGATAAGCGTAACTCTTCCCCCCAGGGATAGGGTTTTGCCCTTCCATCCTGTAATCCGTTTGTCGACCCGATCAATGATAGGAAGCCAGTCTGCCTTTTTGAGTTTCCCAGGTCTAAGTGGTAACCCTAAATACTGGATGGGAAAACTCTCAATAGGGCAGTTGAGGATTGTGGCATGATCCAATGCCTCTTCTACAATTAGGGCCATGGGAATGAGAGTACTTTTATGGTAGTTAACCCTAAGGCCGGACCAGGCTTGAAAACAGTACAGAATACCCTTGAAGACGGTGGTCTCCCCTAGGTTGCCATTGCCAAAGAGGAGCGTGTCATCTGCGTATTGGAGGATAGAGCACCCCTGACGATTTGTACCTTTGGCAACTGGCCTAACCCAACATGCTCTACCACATTTCGACATCATTGAGCGAAGGACGTCAGCTACGATGGTGAAGAGGAGCAGAGAAAGCGGATCACCTTGTCTGAGGCCCCGTTTGCAAGGGAATTGGTGTCCCGCGACCCCATTAACCAAGATCGTCGTCCTACTGGTGGTAAGGCAAGTGTGCATCCATCTAATCCATCTCTCCCCAAAGCCTTTTCCTACCAACGCTTCAAACAGGCAGTCCCATTCTACGGAGTCATAAGCTTTCTTAAAGTCCAGCTTCAAGAGGTAGCTCTTTGAGTTCGACGTGTGACAGTGATGGATCGTTTCCTCGGCTGTTGCCATACTATCTTGTATGCAATGACCTTTGATGAATCCCGTCTGATCTTGGCTGATGAGGCCATCCATCACCTTTCCTAGTCTGTTGGCTAGAGTATTGGTAATGATCTTAACCGAACAGTTGAGGAGGATAATGGGGCGATAGTCTCCGACTCGTCATGAGTCCTCTTTCTTAGGGATCAACACTACTTCAGCAGAGTTAAATCTCCCGAGCTTTAGTTTATGTTCATGGAAGTCTACAAACATCTTCAGGAGGTCGTCTTTGATCTCCTCCCAGAAGATCTGATAAAAAAAGATCAGGAACCCATCTGGCCCCGGGGCTTTATCGTTGCCCATTTGATGGATCGCCTCCCAAACCTCTTTCTTCGTGAAGGGGACTTCAAGGGATTGTAATTTAGAATTGTGATTTTCCGGTTGACCTTGCCAGAAGTCGGGTTGTAATGGGACCCTCATTTCGGCCTTGTGACCGAAGAGACACTTGTAGTGAGATTGGAAAGCCAGCTTAATGGCGTTGTCATCTTGCACCATCCCAGAATCTGTGTGGATTGAATGAATTAGGTTGGACCGCGGTCGAGCACTGGCCACTCGGTGGAAGAATGCAGTATTCGCGTCTCCCTCTTTAAGCCACGAAACTCTAGATCTCTGTTACCACTTAATTTCCTCCATCCTGTATAGCTGGTCGATTTCCTGTCTGAGCTGCAACAGTCTATTCTGCTCTTCCTGTAGCAAGTCTTTAGTTTCTTCAGTTTTTTCTAGCTCCTCAATTCCATCCAGAAGGGACTCCTTAGTTTGCCAGATCAGTGAAAACCTGGTGCGATTCCATTTCCTGAGTTTTGCTCGAACCCTTCTAATTTTCTCACACCAAACTGCGGATGCCTCGATGGCCGTAGTCGAGCATGACCAGCATTCGTTGACCATGTGATGGAACCCTTGGAATTCTAACCACGCTCTCTCGAATCGAAACCTGGAGGGTTTCCTTGGTTGGATTTCCCCTGAGGAAAGGAGAATAGGGACTTGATCTGAGGTTGGCTTCGGAATAGACCTAGCTGTGGCCAACGGGAATTTGGACTCCCAGTCCATGGAAATCAAAATTCTATCTAACTTAGCAAGAATGGGCACCGCTTGCATGCTAGACCAGGTGTAGAGCCTGTCGGAAATGGGGATGTCAATGTTGACCAAAGTGAAATGCGACCATTCATTACTTACCGCTCTTGTAGAGCGATGGAGGCCAGAAACACACACGTTCCACCTACCCCACTAGTAGAAAACCTTGCAATAATAATTGATTATTTACGAGCAGCAAAAATCCCGTGTTGGTGCTACCATCAACAATATATTAATCACAACAAACCCATTCATTGCAAATGTTTTGACATCTGCAAGAAATTCTATTGAATTGTTGCAAGTGTTGACAATCACAAGGGAACAATTGTAACAAATAATATTTCATTACCAAAGTAGAAATAAAATATTTATTTTTTTAAAATAAATTAATTATAAACACGTGCTTTACACAGATAGTTTTGCCATTCAACAATTTGATGCTAAGAAATTACTCTCACTTCTCAAATTTGGAATAGGCAAAAAAAAGCCCTTAACCAAAGCCCTCATCTTTCCTCCCAAAACATAAACCCTCATCTTCCCCTTCCCCCCAAAAAACCAAAATCTTCCCCTTCCCCCCTCTTTCTAAAAATCCATTTATTTGAAACCTTAATTTCATACTTTTTCTTCAATTTCGATTCCGATTTCGCAGCACCTACCTCTCCGTGGTCGCTGGATTGGATTTCGATTTCGATTTTGCTGGATTGGATTACTGCGTGGTCGCCGCTGACACTCGCCTCTCCGTTGGATACAACATCTACACTCGTGATTACTCCACAATCTCCCAACTGTGAGTCTCTCGATTTGATTTGTTGTTTTGTTGTAATTTAATCCTCTTTGTCAACCAACTCTGATTTTCGATTAAGTTCCTCAACTTGATATCATTTAATCTTCTTAAGTACCTTCTCTATCTCTCTGTCAAGTTTATCAATTGACTGGAATTGAAAGGCTTTTGAATCATTCTGGCTTGTTCCCTTTTATTCTAGTTCGATTAGTATGGCAGATATGTTTTACTTTCACAATTATGGTTTTAGATTTGAATTGCTTACTATTCTACCTTTCTGTCTAGCTTGTAGATGAAGTTGGAAATTTTGTTGTCATTCTCAATCTGTCATGCTTGTTATGATTTTCATTTAATAGTTATTAGTTATATGGTTCTAAAATCTTTTAGAATAGTTATGTGAGAAGGAGTTTTTGTTTGACTATTTCCCCTTTTTTTTTTCCTTATGCAACTGATACAAAAAACAAAATTTCAAGGGACTACGCATTTTGAGATTAATCAACTACATAAAAAAAATCTAGAAAACTAACCCTGCACAAATATATTCTCAAAAAAACTAACTTGCACAAATAAATTCTCAAAAAACTAACTGCACAATAAAATTTCTAGAAGAGAAGCGTATTTTTAAATACAATAGAGAAGCAAATTGCTAAGCCTTTTTAATTTTATGAATTCAAATTTTGATGAAATTAGAAAACAATGAGTAATTGGTCTGTCACAAATTAGTGAACTCTGAAAAAAAGCCTGCAAGTGGATGTTGATCTTGCTTGGCATTGTTTAACCTCAAGCAGAAATCTACATACAGCTATTTGCAGATTAGTAGTTAGTATGAGCGTTAAACTTGGCATTAGTTTAACTTGAGGTTAAACTTGGTGGTTTAAGGGGAATATAGGTTTGCATCAAGGTATGTTGTTTTCCCAAATGTTGATGGCTTGGAGTTCCTTATCTCTGAAGAGAAGGAGGTGGGCGCAAAAGCCACTACTTGAGGTTAAACTTGGCATTAGTTAACCTCAAGCAAATTGATTGCGAATTAAAAATAAGTATGAGCGTTTAGTAGTGACTTGGTTGTCAAATTGATACAACAGCTATTTGCATATTTGTATACAACCGTCTAATTAGAATTGCAACTATATATAGTTGGGATAGGATATGAATGAAGCGATTATAGGAGACCAAATTGGTGGTCAAAGGAGGCGTATACTCGATAATAAGCCGTTCTTGAGCCTAAGTCCCAAGTTGCAATTTGGAAATATAGTTACAGTTACTAGAGTTGTTTAGACAAATTTGTGCACTGGGTTAAGTTGGACCAAAACCCTACCTGCTTAGCTCGGAAAAGGGGATTTTATATGTCAAAAAATTAGTAGCATTACCAACAATTAGTACAGTTATGGTCAATTATTTTCTTCTTCTACTAAGACTGTAGTCAATAAGATAGAGCCAAGTTTTGTTGGATCCTGTAGGCAAGGCAAGAAACACTAGAGGGGGAGAGTGAATAGTATTTTATAAAAATAATTGAACTTTCTCTTCGGTTCAGTCGACTTGAAAGGAGAAACCAGTCGACTGGGGCAACAGTTAAGAAGAGTATTTTAAGACGAGTCTGATCAGTCGACTTATAGAAGAACCAGTCGACTTACCAGACAAGTTTTCAGAGAGAATGTAGTACAAGTCTGACCAGTCAACTTGAAAAGGTACACAGTCGACAGTCCAGACAAGTATCACAGAGAACTTAAAAAGCAAGTAAATGAGTTGCAAGTTCAAAGAAATACAACCACAGAGTACACACGATGTATTCTGGTTCGGTCCTCCCGACCTACATCTAGTCCCCAAGCAACCCACTTGAGATTTTTCCACTATTCTTGAAAAATTACAAGAATACCCTACGGCGTTAGACAACAACCTTGTCCAACCCGTAGTCCTCTCTCACCACTAGAGAAAGCACCCCAGTCTTTCACCAAGAGTGAAAACCTGACTCTACACCCTACAGCCCTACTCTCCAACCGAGAGGAACCACTCTCACAACCCGAGAGTGAAGAACAATAACAAAATGTTTACAATCAACCTATAGCCTTTTTGTGAATGTGATTTTGTGCATGGCTATTAGGTCAACTTTCGAAATCAGTCTAAAATGAAATCACTGTTATACTAGACTGATTTCAGAGAACCAAGACTTTGAAAGTGAATGCTTTTAGAAAGCTTTTTCTTGTCAAAACCAAAAGCTTGAGAACTTGAGAAACAAAATGCTTGGAAAAAAGTTGCTAACCTTGTCAAATGATCTCTGTACCCTTTTTATAGATTTAGAGACGTTTGACCATTGGAAGGTTGAGTCCCAACTGCCATACAACAGCAGTAAAGATTTGATTTTGAAAAACAAGTTTAAAAACAGAAAACTGTCAAACGGCTTGAATAGTCGATTGGGTTGCCATAATGAGTCGACTGGTCAGAGTTTGAATGAGTTCAGACAGTTTCTACTAGACAGTCGACTGGTGCCAAATAGCGGTCGACTGGTACTTAACAGCTGAGCTTATTCAAGCTTGTTTCGATCTTTTTAAGTTTGTAAAACACTTAATTATTTACAGATATGTGTGAGTGTGTGTGACAAGGCTATTACAACATTCTAAGACTCAAAGAAATAAAAGAGTTACAACTGTTACTAGACACTTAATACAACTCGTTTTAAGCATAGGTCTTGTCTTGAGTCTTGAGTCTTGAGATGGAGCTTTAGCCTTTGTTTTTATCTTTGAAACTGGCAACTTTGTAGCTTTCTTGATCAGTTAGCTTTGAGAGCTTTGTTTGTAGCTTTGCTTGATCAACTTGCTTTGTGAGCTTGTTTGAACATTTTGCCTTTGTGTACATCTTGTAATATCTAAGAAGTAGCACAACAACTTTGCATTGTTTTGTAATCATCAAAATCAAGAATCAACAAGTTTGTCGAACTGTAGTCAATTATGGAACTGTCAATTTTGAGATGAACAAATTTGAACAAAAAGATAGAGAACTCCACCTATGTTAGCTAAAAAATTCTTTGCATCTTAAGAGCATCTGTAGTCGTTGGCTATGTACCCAAAATACCAAAAAAGATAGAAAAAAGTGACCTGTAGTCATTGGCTATATACCCAAAATTTGGGTTTTGGGTGAACAGTACTCTGCTATATTTAGAAGCTGATATAGGGTATTTGGAAAAAATAGCCGACGAAAGATGATCTTTCATCTGTTCAATCAGACAAAAGATCATCTTTCTTCGCTGTTTTTTTATATATATATTGGACGGGAAATGATTTCCTGTCCATTCGATTTTTTTTATACTATTATTTTAAAAAAATTGACGGATAGGAAATCATTCCCCGTCCGATCAAATTAAAAAAAAAGAAACAGAGCTCGAACGGTAGATCATCTACCGTCCCATGCTTTTCTTTCCATTTTGGTGGAGCATATAAACATTTCTATGTGTATAGATTAGGTTTTAATTGAAATTTAATTAAGAATTAAGAATTATATAAGATTTAATAAGATTTAATAAGTATTAAATTAAGAGTTAATTGGGAATTAATTAGGAGTTAATTTTTTTAAAATTCTCTGACGGGAAATGTCTCGCCCCGCTTCCCAAAAAGAGAATACGGAATACGTATACGTGACTAAGTCCAGCGAATAATTTTCAACATCCATAAGCTGTCAGAATCTTTACAATATTTCACAGGAATAATCAGAGTAGGAAGCAAGAGAAGTCAATCACGCATGCATATATGAATCAATATACCAACAGGAATTTACTTGAAACAAAAATGTAATAATCTCAAATAAACCAGATCTGAACAAGTCAAAAATTCTAGGTCACATTGTCCAATCCAAAATAATCCAAGTAGCAGATACATTTATTCAAAATAAGCAACAAGAAATAATAATAATAGTAGAAAGAACTCTAGGGCTAGAATCTCTGATCACCTACTCCATCAGGCGACTGGTCACACCATCTGCAATTTAATAAATTGCAGGAAGAGAAAAAAAAAAAAACTCCCGTCAATGTAAGTTACGGGCCGTTTGTAGTGCAGACACAAGTACAGAAAAAGATAAACAGATATAGTCTAACAGCGAAAACAAACATAACATGGAATAGGCATGTCAACAAAGCAGGATAATTAACATGAATTAGGAAACAAAATCAAGTAACATGATATGCTAACAGGGTACATGTAACATGTATCAAGTGTCATGTAAGCAGGTAAATAGGTAATCAGGTATACAGGTAAATAGGTATACAGATAGTATGTACAGGTAAGCATGTAACAGGTATCATGTTATGACAAGTCTTGTATTATTACTATCTAGGTATATCTTCATACGTCCTAGGTTTTTACCACATGGTTGCTACATTTAAACAAGTTTCGTTTAGATTTTGTAGTGGAGTCCATAGGGCGTGTACTCAGGGATCAGGAAAAACAGGAACAAGAACAGGTATAGGTACATGTAGAACCTACTGGTCCTCTTCCGAGTACACCTTCCTATAGGGAAGCGTGCAATCCGGTAATCAGGTAAACAGGATCGTGTATCATGTATTCATGAAACACCTAATAGGTGGGAAACACAGACCCCCTTCTAAGTACACATTTCTATGTTTTTCACTACTGGATCTTTTCCTTAACCCTGGCTTGATTATTTATTATTGTTATCAAACAGGCATGTATGTGTCACAAACAGGGCAAGAATAACATGTCATAAATAAGTAACAAGTTCAGGTTGGAAAATAAACATACACAGATGAAAGACAACTAAAAAAAAGATAGAACAACGAAAATTCTAGTTCAGGACAAAAACATAGTATTGCACTAAATCTGGAATTCCCATTGCTACAAATGTGCAAATCTGGATCCGTCAGAAAATATGGAAAATAGACTCTCGGCCGAACCTAACAAATATATATAAGTCATATGGTATTTCACAACAGTAAGACTCAAAACAGATTTGTATCCAGAAAACGTGTTCAGTCAGAAATCAGAAGTTTGTATTCATAAAAAGGAAAACAATATAAAAACTTACTCGTTAAATTCAAGAAAAATTTGGGGTATTCCCTAGTATGTTTAGTATCAGAATATAAAGTTTCATAATTTTTTAACATAGATAGTCTACTCAATTAAAAATCAGAAAGCAGCAAGGTACAACAGTTTTGTAAATCTGGAATCATGAACACAACAGTACTAAAATAGCAATATCTTACAAAATATAAATTGAAAATCCAGATTCGTCAAAAGGGTGATAAAATAGATACAGTAGGATACAATTCATATTCACAAAATTTTTATAAACAGTAAATAAAATCAGGTTGAAATTAAGGTTCTTTACTGAACAACATGATAATTCTACAAGTATAGTAGTTGTTTGCAAGTATAGAATAGTTTATAAAAGTATTTAATTAAATTCAAAAAAATTAGGGGTTAATCCCAATCAAGTCTAGTTGTACTCAGAAAAATATTGGATCAAAATATTATCTTTAACTGTAAGAAAATAAATAGTCATACAAAATTCATATAAAACTGGATCTGGAATTTGAAACACGTCTGTAGTAAAATAGCCATAACTTGCAACTCATAAATCAAAACTGAGAAATATCAGAAAATATGGAAAGTAGACAGAATTCTCTATAATTCATATTCACAATTAATTTTCATATACTGACCTTAATATGGTCTAAAATACTGAACAAAAACGGGGTATAACAAAAACTGAAATTTTTTCCAAGCATAAAATCAACCAGTTTATGTGAAACACATCCAAATCACAACAAAATGCTAAATATAGTCTACTAGATGTCCAAGCAATATGGTATAGGGTATGTACTAAGTCTACAACAAGTTATACTATGACTAACACAAGCAAGCATACGACATCATACGAACAATATGCATGTACACATCAAGAAGTGAATATCTCTAAGTTATTTCATGTCGTGTGTGTAATGTGACGACTACGGGCGGATCAACACAATAGAGACAAGATATAACAGGGGTTTTGCACAAAAAAATTTCTCTAGAACAAACCTACACTATAGGCGATATTTAGTATTTGTATTATACAATAAAAAGAATACAAGTTACTTGCCTTATAGTCGACGACGAAAACGAAGCAAGAACAAGAATAACGGGAACGGATTTCCGGGCAACGAACTCAACGAACAACGAACCACGAACCATGAACCACACGAACCATGAACAAAGTCTCGAGACCACATGCACACACACACACAAACCGACATCTGCACACAAGGCCAAGCAATGGCAGTGGCACACGGTCGAGGGGACGGCTGAGTCGGTGAGACGGCGGCCAGGGGCCGAGGGCGGTGCTGGCTGCTAGTCTGACCTGTCGACGGAGGAAGGGACAGCGCAGCTGGCATCGGGAGGCAGGGCACGCACAGCGGGGAAGGTCGCCTAGTGGTCGAGTGGCGCTGCAGGGCGTCGCGACTGGGAGCACGGCACTGGTGTCTCTGCTGTTGACGTCGGAGGGGAGCATTGCAGTGGGGCTGTTGGCGCTGCAGTCGGAGGGCGGCACATGATGAGCGGGAGATCAGTACATACAGGGGACGGAGGGAGAGAGAGAGAGCGGGAGGGAAGGTGGAGTCGAGGTCTGCAGTGAAGGGGAATGGGTTTGGAGGCTGTAGGGTTGGTAGAACGGGAGGAGGAGATGAGAGGGATGAGCGGCTGTGGGGTTTAGGGGATAGGATAGGTTAGGTTATATAGAGTTGGTGTTAGGGTTTATGTGGGGGTAATGGGTAGGGTATTAATGGGTTAGGGTATTAAAGATCCAATAGGGGAAAATAGGGTTTTAAGAATAATTGGGTTTATATTAAAAGATCCAATAGAATTTATAAAATAACCAATAAAAATATGATTTATAAAAAAAATGTAATTTGCATTACAATATAGAATTTATTTGAAATAACTACAAAAATAATTAGTACATAGAAATGGATTTTTAATAACCAGTCAAAATTAATAATAATAATAGCAATAATAATCATAACAGTAATAGTAATAATAATAGAAATCAGGGTAATAATAATAATAATAAGATTTGTATTACAATATAAAATCATTGAAAAAAATAGCTACAACTAAAACTATTGATCATAAATAGACTTTAATATGATATCCAAAAACAAATTTTAACAAAAAGAGTTTAAGAGCGGAAAAATAATTTACAAGAAAACAAAATACCAAAAATACACGGAAAATACGTCTTTGCGAAAACAGGGGTTACAGGAAATGATTCCCCATTCGTTAGTTTTTTATTTTAAAAAAATTAAAAATTAATGGACGGGAAATTATTCCTCTTTCGTCGATTTTTAAAAATTAAAACCCAAAATTTGGGTTCAAACGACTATAGGTGAAACTCAAATTTCCTATTCCTATATGCCAAATACCCAAAATTGATTTGGAACGACTACAGATGCTCTAAGTACTACTATTAGTGTTTCCATGGATTGGTCTGGTTTTCCTAGTGAATTTATACCTGATTCAAAACTATGAGGGTTTTCATATATTATTTCTCATTATATCTTTTTCTCTGTATTATGAAACAAATTATATATAAATAGTCAATCACTTAATTTAGTATAAAAACATCTCTTCCTGTTAGCATATAGTCCTAGAGTTGCTATTTTTTCCTCCCTAACATCTAGAAATGCCTTGATTGTCAGCATCAAGATGGGTGTTCTCAACTACCTTATCACCAATAAAGCAGATAAGGGTAGGGTTGCTGATTTTGTATTGGAAAGTCATGGTTCTATACCAGAAAGTCAGTAGAAGAGAAGTGAGGTAGATATTATGTAAGATTTTGTGACACTGCATCCAAACTTTGAAGGTTTTGTGTGGGTTAAATAATTTATGTTTATAATCGTAGTATTGCTAAACACAGTCATTCTGAAAGCTCATCAAAGAAAGAGAGAATTCTCCAATTTTGCAATTGTTTTATGCTCTAGTATCTATTCCTACAGACTATGCAGTTGTACTTCATTTCATATGTTTTTTTCTGAATCGAAGAGCTATCAATTTTAATGGTTCATGGATGCATTGACATCTATGACTTAGCTCTTGTATTCCCCCTGGATTGGACTAGATGTGGTTGAACATTGATATGTGATTAAGTTGTAATCTTTATGTCAATTTTGAACTACATTTGGACTCTTTTTGCTAAAATATTTGAGCAGTTTGTTCACAGAAGATACTACAATAAGGAACATGCAAAGTGCAAGGTAACCATAGTATTGACATTAAATGGTTTTATAAATTTATCATTAAGTAATAGTATTAGTGTTTCCATGGATTGGTCTGGTTTTCCGAGTGAACTACCTGATTCAAAACTATGAGGGTTTGCATATATTATTTCTCACTATATATTTTTCTCTGTATTATGAAACAAATTTTATATAAACAATCAATTTCTTAAGCCAAATATATAATTAAGTTTTTTTTTCTTTGTAGAAGAAAAAGTTGAAAGTCGACAAGTTGACTGTCGACCAAATTGTGAAGATATCTTATGGAACATTTAACAAAGACTACAAGAATGAAACAAAGAAGAACAAGAACCTCATTATGGTGCTAAGATTTGCTTTCATAACATTTAATTAATATCCCACATCTAATAAGTTTACAAATTTCTGTAACTTAAGACTGATACTTTGGATATACTCTTAAGAAAGTCTAAAGATGATTTTTAGTCTTCAATATTTTTGTGATGTTATTCTTATTCTAGAATGTATATCAATTATTTTTTTCTTATTTTAGGATGCTTTGCCTTTTTCTGTCAAACAAGCTGCACTCAAGTTACAAGATTTTGAAAATCTAGATCCATCAAAGTTTCCCCTAGAAGTTCAAGATAGATGCGTTGATAGTGTGTTTGATAGTCTAAAGAAGAACCGCAGTAGACTTAAAGAAACAAAAGTTCCGAAAACAGAAAGGAATATGATGTTGGTTCTCTCCTATCGGAATCAAGAATAGGTAAAAGGATATAAGAAGGATCAACTGTTAAATATTTATTCAAAATGTGTGACAAGTTGGCAATACAAAATCAAGTGCATATGGACTTCTTTTGTGAGTTGCATCCTGACAAGATGGAAGCCTTGAAACAAAGGTTGGAAAATACTACTGTCGACTCATGCAATAGTCAAATACGACAAGAGGTAGCCACAAATTAAATTGCCTCAATTGGATAATATATTATTACCTATATATATTGAATTATATTCTAATTTTGTGTTGTTTCTTTTTCTTGTAGTCTGTATATAGTGCCGATGACTATGAGGCTGAGGATAATGAGGAGCATGAAGAAGACTTTACGTGAAAAGTGAAATTGGGGATACATGTAAACAGTAGCGGGTTAAAATTATTTTTGAAAGCATTTATGTTTCTTGGAGTTCGACAACTCAAAATTTATTCTAGAATGTATTTGTAAAGCCCAGCCCTAATACTCAGACAATTTTTATTATTTTTTAGAAGACAAATTAATACTTATAGTATAACTGCCCACCACAGGCTGCCTCTCAAAAGGTGGTTAACAAATTAGGTAACTCTTGATCATAGGCAATTATATTTATATTATATTATTTATAGTATACTCCCAGTATAGGACTATACAAATCCACTTCTTCTCAACTCCCGTGCACACACCAAGTCTCTTGTATGCCACATCATCCGAAGGACAACAGAGCAGTAGCTCTGTCTTTCTTCATTACCCGGGTGGGACCCATCCCAATGGTGACGTCATCACCTCTCAACAACAGCCCAATGCTGTTTTCATCTCAACGTGGGCCCCCTTTTCACCTACTATTTACACAAATGCCATTCCATATATATATATATATATATATATATATATATATATATATATATATATATATACTCTTTTCATAATTTACGGGGTATTACAGTATTGTTGTTATGACACTTTGAAATAAACATATAATTTGGTAATGAGAAGGTTCTGAATTATATAATATTAAAGCTTTTTTTTGTGTGTTATTAAGTTTACTATTATCTAAATATGTACTGAATGTTCAAATTGTATATTTTGTATTATTGTGTTTTCTATATATAATTGTGCGAATCAACATGTAAAATAATTATATGTTCTTGATTGAAAAGATACATTGTTTTTGTAAATTTGATTAAGCCATCCAAATATAATCAATAATGGAGAAATCGAGTGCAATTGCATTTGCGAGGTAACAATTGCTAGGGAATGAGTACCTTGCAGACCTCTGTAGCAATAGTTCATCATGTAATACCCAAGATTTTTCTAAATAATGTTTTTAATATTTATAAATGAATTAAAATGATTTTTGGGGATTTAATGAACATTTTCTGAAAATTTATCTTTTTACACGTGTGAAACACGTGCAAATATCTTTTTGAGGAGTTCAAAGTCAAAATTTATTTTGGAGAAACTCATTATTTATTATTAGATATTATTTTTGAATTTTCTGAAATTTTCTGATAATTATTGGACCTATTTGCAAATATTACAAAAAGAGGGACTTTTGTGAAAAATTACCACTTTGAGTGAAAACTCCAGATTTTTGGGTTTTTGGGCTTGGCATGATGCCTAGTCAACTCAGAGGTAAAGAGGTTACTTTTTTTAATAATAAATTTGGATTTATTTTGCAAGTTTTGGTAAATATGGTCTTTTTGCAAAATTGCTATTTAGAGGGGTGAAAGTGAAAATTCATTTTTCTGGGTTTTCAAACAGTGCCGGCTGGTTGTAGGCTATTTTTTTTTGTTTTTAAGACTCAATTAAGTTGGTTTTATTCAATTTTCAAGTATAGAGATTTATATATGTAAAGGTATATTTCAAAAGAGGCATTTTTGCAAAACTACTCAAAAATCCTAGATCCCCTTATTCCCGGCCTATATTAGGGTGAGGTGCAGCTATCTCTTTGTTGCACAACACAAAGAGATTTCTTATTCTTATTTCTTGGAGTTTTCAAGCGAGGATTCTTGGTTTTCTTGCGATGGAGGACTTTTTCTTATTCTTTATTTTCCTTCGGTTGATTCTTCAAAGAGGCGAGTGATATACGTTTGTTTTTGTATTGTTCTTTGAATGTTGTATGTGATGTTTTATCTATTTAGAAAGCATGTTAAGGATCGTATAAGGATATAATGGATTTGATGAGTAGATGAGTTAAAAATTAGATCTTTTATGAAAACCTTGTTATTTATGATTGTGATTATGCATGGATGATTTGAGATTGTTAGAGAACCTAATAGAAATCATGAGTAGGTTATTTCTTTCAGATTATTGTTGATTTGATTGAGTATGATGAATGTTATGCACAAATGGATCATAATATATGAATACCCTGTTGATGAGTTTAGATGAATGCAAATTTGACTATAACATGTTACAATCACATATATTCATGGGTTAACTGTTGTGAATGATGGTATATGAGTTGAATGAATTATAAGAAAGGCTAATGAATTAAAAGATCAAGTTTTGAAGTTTTGAGAAAAGGGGTTTGGTTTCAGAACTAATACATTATGACCCAAAATTTTGTTTTGTGATTATGTGAAGTCTTCAATTGGATTTGAGTTGTTTTCAATTACTGAAATGAATTAGAATTTTATATTGCGTAATTACAGTGGTTTCTTGATGATTTAGACAGACCACGTACATATATATGCATACGCTCCTTTTCAGTGTTTTTGAAGGAATTGAATTTTTGTAAGATTTATAGAGATTTGATTTAATCTTGATTATTTTGGCACTGAGATAGTTTGAACAATGTATCCCCTATTTACAAAGTTATTTTGGCACATAACTGATTCTTATATACCCTATTCTGATATATGCACATATTTGAAGGAATTCGTCAAATTGCTATTTTATTAATTCGAAAAGGTTTTGATTCGTTTTTATGTACCCCTATATACTCCACAAGTCACATTTGATCATCTTAGGAACGTACTTTTTATAGATTTTGTTTTTATAAAGTAAAACACCGTATCGGTTAAAACATGCACAAACTCAACTGCAGTCTGCAGGTACGACAGTCTACTGGTTAATTTTGACAGTCGACTGTCGCGATCCTGGCTGCAGTGTTTTTTCAAAGTTTTGGATTTTCATGTGGGACAGTCGACTGACCACTTTATACAGTCGACTGCCACTGCTCTGATTTGTGTTTTCTTAGAGTTTTGGATTTTTACGCAGGACAGTCGACCGACTACAGAATGAAGTCGACTATCACTACTCTGTCTGACGTTTTCTTGAACTTTTCTAATGATCTTTTAAATGACCGATTCTTTAATATTTTTGGATTTATGACATACTGTTTTAAATATTGTTTTGCTACAGATTATAGTACTTCCAAAACGTTTTCGAAATTTAAAAGAAGCATGAGTTGTAATAAAAGTTTGGCCTTGATGTCTCTAGAGGATGTGTGGGACCCTATTATACCGGCAGTTGAGAGTTTATGGTTTGGCCTGTTGAGGCTTGTTGTTGATCAGTTGAGTTATATCCGGTAGGGTACACCAACTTTAAGAGATTCGTAATTAATTAATTAACTTAAATAAATAAGGACAGGCACTAGATGGTGATATGATGAAATGAGAACATGGGATAAGGACAGGCACCAGAATTATCGAGGTCGAGGCGACGCTCATGAGGTATTCGTGTGATGATGCGCCATAGCTTGCGGTGTGGGGTATTCTCGAAGATTCCCAGGTGTGAGTGAAATAGTCTCCGAAATTATCTGCAGCTAGAGATTGACCTCCGAAATTATCGGGGCGTGGGCTAATACTCACAGTTTATCTATATCTCGTAGTAGTCATCGTAGTAGGATCAGTAGCATAGCGGGGAATTAAACCCTATCAAGTGGAGAACGTTATGGACTTGCACCGGGCCTATGTAGAGTGGGATGCATAGAATCCGACAAGTGTGCATTAGAGAGTCAACATATAGCATTGATATTTTTCTTGACTTGGTTTTATGCATGTTGTTTTCTGTTTTTCTACACTTGACACTTAGTCTAGTTTCACTCGATATTTTCATGTTTTACTTATTATTATTTCTTGTTCATTTTATTCTTGCTGTTGATACATGTTGTTTATGATTCTATGTTTCATGTTTTATTGATGTTGCATTCATTTTTATGTCACTCACACTGTTATGGCTGACCCCTGTAGTTTTGGGGGTTAGGGTTATCTCTAGCCTCATGTTTTACAGGTAGTTGCTTGTAGTTTTGGATTTGGATGCTTGAGATAGAATGATGTTATGGCTTATGTAAAATTATAAAATATGTGTTGTAAAGAAAAGATTGTAATTCAAGGTGTTTGTCTTTCCGCTGTGTTTTGTAATGAACTAATGTAATAAAGGTTGAGAAAAAATTTATCTGTAATTTTGGCTATGTTTACTATTATAATTGAAGTTGATGCTGGGAATTGTGCCACGTATTTCTAAGATACCATATTGGAAATTCGGGGCACTACACATCAGCAACAGGAAAATAATCTTTTCAAACACACTTGCAAGGGAAAAATTCGTTGTAGATATTCTCTTTTATATGGGGACAGCAAGGTACAACTTCCATTGCAAATATTCTACTGTGCCTAATATTTGCAAGCGATAGTTAAAATTCCATTGTGAATGTGTACATTAACCAGGAAAGATTTTGCAATAACACAAATACAAGGGAATAAATAAAAATTCCTTACAAATGTACACTAACCATGGAATTGCACTCTTCTAAAAGGAAATTTTTTATTCCGAATGTAGCATTTTCTCCTAGGCCCATTGGTGAGATGACGGTGATGCTAAAAGATATAGCGATTATATCGGGACTTCCTATCAATGGGGTGGTCGTGACTGGTAACCTTTTGTTCAACAAATAATGTTAGTAAAAGATTATCTTGGGATAGAGGTTGAAGATGATGACATAGGTGTTTTCGTCGGCGAATCCATCAGACGTTCCTGGCTATATGTAGAGTTCAATAATAGGCTGGGAGAGGAACCGACCAATTTCCAACTTCAGGGTTACACTCTGGCATATCTAATTAGTATGATCGGAGGTGTTCTCATGCCAAATTCTTATGGTGATGTAGTCCATCTAATGAACATTCCCTTGATTGCCGATATACATAGGGCCGGCCGTTATAGTTGGGGGAGTGCGGCATTGGCTTCTCTTTACCGTTCCTTGTGCAACTGTGCAATAGGGTTAATACAAATGATGACCGAGCCGATTAGGATATTACAGATTTTGTGTTGGAACGTATACACCTCAGCCGTCCCAGAATAATGGTTCTTTCAAATGCATGGAAAGTAGTTGAGGAGAACGAAGTGATGAGGGCTCCTTTAGGGGTTTATTGGACCGGGCCGCTACACGTGGAGAGATAACCCACGTGGATTGTTGACGTATTATAAGGATGAGCTCGATCAGCATTGGGAAGGGTACGTCAATTGGATATCGTACACGCCTAAAAGGCTTGAAAGGCTACCTTCACTGTGCACGACAAACATGCCACTTTGGTTGACACGAGCTCCACTTATAAATTTCAACATGGTGGAGTTATACTACCCTGATCGAGTCCTCCGACAATTCGATGCACAACAAAGAATTCCGGAGAGCCAGATGTATGAATGAAGACTACACAATATCACCGGTCAAGGTCGATTGTCGACTATGGATTGGGCAGATCACCATCGCTCTCATGTCACTATGTGGAATGAGAGAAAGTATGATTTGGTGCTTCACGGTATTGTACCGTACGATGGATCTTTGCAAGAAGCTTACATGGCGTGGTACCGTCGAGTTACACGTTTGTTTATAGCTCACGAACCACTATTCTGGCGGGTTTCCAAATACCGATCCCGAAGCACCAAGTCGAACCACGACAGGCACATTCTACTTATCAACCTATGTATCAACCAAAGGCCTCTTGTATCGACTCATGGTTAGTCATGCGTTTGTTAATAATTATGAATTTACAATCTTCGTAAATATTTTACTTATAAATGTTTCACATAATTTGGTTTATTTTCCATACTATATGTTACTGTTATTGTAGATTGATAACACATGAGATATTGCGCGGAAATGTGCTCGTGTGTTGAATAGTAATGCTTCGAAAGCTTGTAAATAGATAGTGTGAGAAATCCTTCACCCGTGTCTGTTGTCACTTAAAGAAGTTGGAGACGGACCGGCGTTGGCTACTCTTTTAGAACCAACACAACCAACAGCTCAACCTCCCCTACCACCACCAATACAAGCTCAACCTTCCCCACCACCACCAAGACAAACTTAATCACGACAAATAGAATCATCATCTTCACATGGGCAACGGCGGAAGTGTGTAACTCAGCCGAGAGAGGGTTCTCAAATACAAGCACAATATATTGTAAAAGGAGAGTGGGGGCTTCGATTATGTGAGATTGAGAAATTGGAGTAGTGGGGTTTTGTTGGTTTAATGATGGGGATTAGGTTAACATGGTATTATACAGGCAGTGGGGTTAGGAGTCTGGTCCTGGATTGGGCTTGGGTTAAGTTCAAAAATAAATAAGCCAAATGATATATTGTAGAATGGTTAAGATTGGATCTTGGTTTGGGCTTGGGATTTTGGGTATGGGCTCAAGTTGGCTCACAATATAGTAAGGAGTTAAATAATTTATAGAATGGGCTAAGATAAATAAAAATAGTTGCAATTATAATAGAATGGTTCAATAGGAGATTTAAAGATGATTCTATTACAAAAAAATAATTTAAGAGGACGAAGAATCATGAAAAGAAATCGGAATACAAAAATACGTAAAGAATTTTTGTACAACCGGAATTGGGGGTTACAATCCCAAGGAAAGAAATAGTATAAGGGAGTGATAACAACTCTAACTCGAGGAAAGATCCCAAAAGAAGTCAAGAAGATTCCAGTGGTTAGGAAATTTCCAAAAGTGTTTTTGGATGATTTACCAGGGTTACCACCTCACCGGGATGTTGAGTTCGGCATTGTACAACCCGAAAGTGCACCAGTGTCCAAGGCACATTACAGGATGGCGCCTATGGAATAGGATGAGGTCAAGAAGCATGTTGAGAAATTGTTACAGAAGAGGTTTATCTGAACGAGTGCCTCACCGTGGGGAAGAAAGATGGGTCGATGAGGATGTGTATCGACTACAGGGAATTAAACAATGTGATTGTACAGAACAAGTCCTTGATACCGAGGATGATGATTTATTTGATCAACTATAGGGAGCAGTAGTGTTATTGAAGATTGATCTACGTTCAGGGTACCATCAGGTTTGGGTCAAGAATAAAATATTCCGAAGACTGCATTCAGGACTAGGCATGGGCACTATGAGTTCGTGCTAAAGCTGTTTGGAGTGACGAATGCACCGGCTATATTCATGGATATGATGAATTGGGTGTTGAGACCATTCATTGATGTATTGGTAGTGGTATTCATAGACGATATTTTGGTATACTCTAAATCAGAAGAGGAGCATGCTATTCACCTGACAGAAGTGTTGGGAAAGTTACAAGAGCATGAATTATATGCCAAGTTATCTAAATGTGAGTTCTGGATGAATGAGGTGGCAATCTTGGGTGACGTCCTTTATAAGGATGGAGTGGCGACAGATCCACAAAAGATTGAGATGGTTAAAGAATGGCCCCGACCCACAATTGTGAAGGAAATTCAGAGTTTCTTGGAATTGACAGGGTAATATCGGCGGTTCATTCAAGGTTATGCATAAATAGCAGTACCGTTGACCAGATTGACCAAGAAAAATGTGGACTTTGATTGGACTAGTAAGTGTGAAGACGGTTTTTAAAAGTTGAAAGAGAGATTGACAACACCACCAGTACTGGTATTACCTTAAGAAGACAAGGGTTATGATGTTTACAGTGATGCGTCGCTTAGAGGATTGGGTTGTATTTTGATGCAGGAATGAATGGTGATAGCTTATGGGTCTAGATAGCTACGACCGCATGAGAAAAACTATCCAACTCATGACTTGGAACTAGGCTATGGTTGTGGAGACACTATGTGTACAGAGAAAATGTCAATATGTACACTGATCATAAGAGCTTAAAGTATATACCAACAGAAAGATTTGAACATATGACAGAGGTGGTGGTTGGATGTATTGGAGGACATTTATCCTAAGATCAAGTATCATCCTGGGAAGGCAAATGTGGTAGCAGATGCCCATAGTCGGAAGGGAAATTTATCAAGTATGGTCACTAAGCAGAAGAAGCTGATAGAAGAATTGGACAAGGATGGGATCGAAGGAGTGCAACAGAGATTGGGTGCAACATTAGCACAACTGAGACTTCAACTCAGTCTAAAAGATCATATTATGAAATATCAACATACTGACTTTGAGATGCAAGAAATGAAGGAGCAGGTCTACGCAGGAAAGTTACCAGACCATTATGTGAAGGATGTAGTACTTTATTTTGAGAACATACAGCAGGAAAGGATCTCATAGAAGAGATCATGACAGAAGCACACACTACTCTTTAATCAGTACTCCCAGGCATTACCAAGATGTACGAGAACATCACTTCACATTTCGGGTGATCAGGTATAAAGAGAAACTTGGCCGATTTTATAGCCAGATGTCTCACGTGTTAGAAAGTCAAGGTGGAAACCAGAAGCCAGGAGGCTTACTACAGCCATTACCCATATCACAGTGGAAATGGGAGAATATTAGTAAGGATTTCATCACAGGACTGCAAAAGTGTTCGAGAGGTCATGCCACCATATGGGTGATAGTAGACAGATTGACCAAGTCTGCACCTTTTCTACCTATGAAGATTACGTTTCCATTAACCAAGTCGATGGAAAGATTGGCAAAGTTGTATTTTGAAGAGATCATCAGATTGCACAGTGTGCCAGTAACTATTGTATCAGACCACAATGCGAGGTTCACTTCTAGATTTTGGAAGGGTTTACAGAAAGCATTTGGTACCAGGACTTATTTCAACACGGCCTTCCATCTGCAAACCGATGGTCAGACGGAGAGAGTGAACATAACTTCAGAAGACATGCTTCAGATGTGTATACTAGACTTCAGAGGATCGTGGGAAAAATATCTAACTCTATTAATGTTTTCTCATAACAATAGTTATCAAGCCAGTGTTGAGATGGCACCATTCGAGGTGTTATACGACAGGAGATGCGGAATGCCAGTGTGTTGGTATGAAGTGGGCGAGCAGAAAATGTACGGACCAGAAATAGTCCAATATACGAGTGAGATGATTGAGTTGATCCGTCAGAGAATGGAAACATCCTAGAGTTGGTAGAAGAGTTATGCAGATAGAAGAAAGGACCTAGAATTTGAAGTAGGAGACTTTGTATTTCTGAAGGTTTCACCAACCAAAGAAGTAGTCCGTTTTGGGAGAGGAGGAAAATTGGCACCGAAGTATATAAGACCATATCAGATTCTGAGGAAGATATGGCATACCACTTACCAACTGGAATTACTTGCAGAATTGGCACAAGTTCACGACGTCTTTCATATGTCGATGTTGAAGAAGTATGTACCAGACTCTACACATATACTGCCAGAGACACCGAAGGACCTTCAAGTGAATTTAACTTACAAGAAAATCCTAGTGCAGATTGTGGATAGGAAAGAGAAGGTTTTAAGGACCAAAATTATTCAAATGGTTAAAGTACTCTAGAGGAAACATCAGGTGGAGGAAACCACTTGGGAGTAGGATGAAAGAATGAAGAAGAATTATCCTGAACTTTTGTTTGAGGTGGGTGTGTTCAAGATACAAGCTTGTATCCTAGTAAGTTTTGAGGACAAAAATTTTCTAAGGTGGGAGAAGTGTAACACCTCGCAAAATTGAGTTATGACAATTTTACCCATGCACGTGTTATGAACGTGCATTTGTATTATTGCGTGTAATATCTGTAACATTATTAATAAATTGTTACAATCAATATTAGTGTGTTAGCTTATTTGCTAGATTATATAATATATTATTGGTTTGTGTTATTAGTTTTGTTGTTTGTTTTGTGTGTTTGTCGGGTGTACGTGCTCAACCCACTTTTTCTTTTCTTATCTTCCCTACGTGCATATCTCACATTTATTATTTTTTCCTTCAACCTGTACTACACCTACCATCTTTTTCCTCCAAAACCCCTCACCTCTGTTAAAGAATAAACTCAAACAAAAACAGTCAGGTGTTAAGGGGCTATTAAATTAAGGGGCTATTAATTTGGAGTTACCTTTAATAAGTTATGAAAGCTTCAAGTTTCTAATGTTTCTACATTTATGATGTATAGGAATTTCAATAATTTTAGGAGTATAAATTGAGTTGTATTTTTCTGTCAAGTGTATGGTTTTGAGAAGAATCAATGATATAAGTTCAAGAAAGAAAATTATGTTCTTGATTTCTCTTCCTCAAAAGCCATCTACCTGTATCAAATTGGTATCAGAGCTTTGGTGAATTCCGAGAGTACATCACTGGGGCATATGCCATTGCCACGACTCACGAAGTCGAACTACGACAATTGGAGTATTCAGATGCGTACGTTGCTCGGAGCATGTAGAACCCCGTATTTTCAAATATTATTTTAAATATTTGAAAATGAATTTAAATAAATTTTGAGGATTTAATAAATATTTTCAGAAAAATTTATCTTGTTACACGCGCAAAACACGTGCAAATACTTTTTGTGAAGTTTGAAAATATAGTTCTCTTTATGAAAAATCATTATTTAATATTTGGGATTTATTTAGTATTTTTCCAGATTTTTCTGAAATTAATTGGAACTATACGCAAATTTTGAGAAAAGAAGGACCTTTTTTGCAAATTTGACATTTTTAAGGGTTAAAGTGCAAAATGTGATTTCTGGATGTTTTGAACAGTACCAATTGAGATTTATGAGTATATTTTACCTTTAAATCCAAATTTAAATGAATTTTGAATAGATTTCCAAGACTATACCTATATATGTGAAGTTGTATTTTGGAAAGGATTATTTTGCAAAAGTGGGGTAAAACCCTAAACTCCTAATCCCGGATATTTAAAGGATTTCTTTCAGCCGTCATTGAGGAGAAAATACAGAATTTTTGGAGATTTATTTTGGTGAAGAAAGAAGAGGTTTGGATCTAGCAAAAGGAAAGCTTTTCGTTGAATATTCTCAATTCAAGGTGAGTGATATAAAATTTGTTTTATTGTTTGATTCATGTGAGTGACATTGTGTGTTTTGTTTTGTTTGTGAATGATATAAATTTGTCTTATGGTTGATCCACGTATGCGAGTGGCAATATTGTTGATTGATGTTGTGAATGATATAGATCTTGTATTGTGGTATGATACATGTGAATAATTGATGTTGTTGCACCATGTTGTGAAATCTATGAATGACTAGTAGATCTTTGTTTATAAATTGTGTGCTAAAAAGCATGTTAAGATTTGAGTATGGTCGGATGTTGTGCATCTGGATCTTATTTTTGAAAATCAATTTTGATTTAGAATTGTGAAAGCAATTTCAGTTTTGAGAAACCCTAATGAAAGAATTAGTAACCTAGATTTTGAGAACATGAGTTTTGACATATTTGATGTTTTGAGTAATATATCCAAAATGAAGATTTGTTGAGATTTGTCATTTTTCCTGAACACGAACTATTTTTCATAAACAATGAATCTTTAAAAAACCCCAGTTTTGATTTTGTAATCAGACCTAAATTTTGAAAACTGTAGGCCGACAGTCGACTGGCCTACTGTACAGTCGACTGGTATGAGCCTGCTACTGTATTTTAGAATCCATGAAAAATCGTTCTGGACAGTCGACTGGTTCACTGAGGAATTTATTTTGTAAAAACTATTAGTTCTTTCTGGACAGTCGACCTAGGACTCCTTCCAGTCGACTTACATACTTAGAATACATTTTGAGAAATTATTGGAATTTACCTCTGGTAAGTCGACCGATTCTCTTATAAGTCGACTTATATGACTTAGTTTATTTTTGTGAAATTTTGGATATTTGTCCTCTGGGCTGTCGACTTACTACAGTCTAAGTCAACTGGTACTGAAGGATCTTTGTAAACTTGAGTGTTATTTCGAATGATTGGTTTTCAGATAATTCAGTCTACACTTGACATTCAGTTCAGTATTTGATTTTGAGACATTCAGTTCAGTACTTGATTTGAGATATTCAGTTGAGCCACCTTTGTTTAGTGGGACTTTGGTTTAGACTTTTGAGTTTGAGTCTCTAGAGGTGTGTGACCCTAGTATACCGGTGTTGAGCTATTTGTTGAGGCCCGTAGAGGCATTTCAGTTATTCAGTTTTAAATTTAGGCCGGTAGGGTACACCACTCTAGAAGATTCGTTAAGTAATTAAATAACCCAAAATGATAAGGACAGACACTAGTGGTGATATGATGAACGGGAACATGAGTCAAGAACCTCAGTATGGCTTTCGGTGTGGGATTTAATCTCCGGAATTATCACAGTAGATTATTAGTGGTGTGGGATATGTCTCCGGAATTATCACAGTATATTACTTGTGGTGTGGGACAATCTCCGGAATTATCACGGTAACTACTTGTGGTGTGGGATTGATCTCCGGAATTATCGGAGTCGAGGCGAAGCACATGTGGTATTCTTGTGGTGATGTGTCAATGTTTCGGTGTGGGATGATCTCCAGAATTATTCAAGTAAAATATCTTGGGTGCGGGATCCATCTCCGGAATTATCGGACATGAGACACTATCCATAGTCTATCTTTATCTCGTAGTAGTCATCGTGTTAGGATTAGTTGTATAATACGGGGGACTGAACCCTATGATGTGGAGACGTTAAGGGTTTCCACCGAACCTATGTAGAATGGGATGCATAGACTTCGACAAGTACGCATTAGAGAGTCTGCATATAGAATATGTGTTTCTTGGCTTGGTTTTATGCACGTGGTTTTCCTATTTTCTACACCTGACACTTAGTTTAGCTCCACTTGATGTTCTATGTTTCCTGTCATTTCTTACTTCCCATTTCTTATTTAATATATGTTGTTACAGAATTTGTGAGGTATGTTCATTTATGTTGTTTGTTGATTTTATGTCACTCACACCATTTATGGCTGACCCCTTTAGTTTTGGGGGTTAGGGATCATCTCTAGCCTCACATGTTGCAGGTTGTTGCTTAGAGTTGGAGATTGGATGCCTGAGTTGGTTTTTGAGAAAAAGTGATTTAATAAGAGTTTTGTGTAAAATTGTAATAGCAGTTTTGAGATAAATTTGTGTTGTAAATAAAAGAAATTATGAGTTGAGTTTGTTTGAATTCCGCTGTGCTATGCAAAAGATTTGTTGTAATAAAAGTTGAAAAATTTTAGTGGTGTTGGTTGTGTTTAATATTATATTGAAGTGGATCGCTGGGATTGTGCCACGTATTTTCTAAGATATCTTATTAGAAATTCGGGGTGCTACAGAGCACAAGATGTGTGGGAAGTAGTCGAGAATAGCTACACAGAGCCGGAAGCCACTGATGACTTAATAGTGAATCAGTTAAAGGAGTTGAAAGAAACGCGCAAGAAAGACAAGACCGCCCTCTATTTATTGTTTCAAGCGGTTGATGAGTCGGGTTCCGAGAAGATAGATGGTGCGGCAACTTCGAAGGAGGTGTGGGAGAGTTTGCAAAAGGTCTTTAAGGGTGCTGACCGAGTTAAACAAGTGCGGCTTCAAACTCTACGAGGCGAGTTGGAGGCCATGAAAATGAAGGAGTCGGAAGGAGTATCCGACTACATCACGCGTGTGCAAACGGTGGTGAATCAACTCAAACGCAATGGAGAAACCCTAACCGATGCAAGGGTTGTGGAGAAGATTTTACGGTCATTGACCGAGAATTTCAAGAATGTTGTATGCGCAATTGAAGAGTCGAAGGATTTGGAAGAGATGACCATCGATGATCTTGCTGGTTCACTTGAGGCGCATGAACATCGGAAGAAGAAGAAACAAGAGGTGCTCGAGGAGGCTTTACAAGCTAAAGCAACTATCAAGGAGGACAAGGCAATGTACGTGCATCAAAACCGAGGAAGGGGACGCGGCCATGGTGGTCGTGGTCGCGGTAGAGGCCGCGGACGTGGAGACAACTCCGAAGAAAAGGACCAGCCGATCCAACAGAATTGGCACGGTCGAGGATGCAGTCGTGGAGAGGTGGCCGGTCAAATCATCCAGAATGTCGAGTGCTACAACTGTGAAAAGCACGGGCACTATGCAAAAGAATGTTATTCATCAAATCATCCAAATGTCGAGTGTTACAATTGTGGCAAGTATAGACACTACGCAAAAGAATGCGAGAAAAAGGCAGACGAAAATCTAGCTACAGAAGAGGAGACAAGAAATGATGGTGTTCTCATGATGGCCTATAAAAGACACCGCTTCCGACAACGACACGGTCTGGTATCTCGATATTGGTGCTAGTAATCACATGTGTGGGCACAAACACCTTTTTGTGGAGATGCAAGAGATAGAGGATGGGCACGTGTCATTTGGAGACGCATCGAAGGTTCAAGTCAAGGGCCGAGGTAAAATTTGTTTTTCTCAAAAGGATGGAAAAGAAAGATCAATTGAGGATTTCTATTATGTGCCCGACATGAAGAGTAATATACTTAGCATGGGGCAACTATTGGAGAAGGGATATTCAGTCTTTATGAAAGATCGGATGTTGCACTTGAAGGAAAAAAGAGGCTGGTTGCTTGCACATGTGAAGATGGCCAAGAATCGAATGTTCAAACTCAACTTGAGAAATGTGCAAGAAAGGTGTTTGCGAGTCGACATGGGGGATAAAGCCTCACTGTGGCACTTACGGTTCAGACATTTGCATTACGGTGGCCTAAAAGAGTTAGCAAAGAAGGAAATGGTCCACGGACTACCGGACATGGACTATACTAAGAAATTTTGCGAGGGATGTGTACTCGGCAAACAAGTGAGGAACACTTTTCAAAAGAAGGCAGAATATCGTGCAAGGAGTCCACTCGACACACCGACATATGTAGCCCGATCACACCTAAGTCATTTGGTGAGAAGAGATACTTTATCATTTTCATTGATGATTACACGAGGAAGACTTGGGTTTATTTTTTAAATGAAAAATCAAAAGCATTCACGGTGTTCAAGAAATTCAAGGTGTTAGTAGAGAAGATGACCGGTCTTTATCTTAAGGCTTTACGGTCAGATAGAGGCGGAGAGTACATGTTAACCATTTTCACAAACTATTGTGAGGAACAAGGGATTAGGAGATTCTTAACCGCACCTTACTCACCTCAGCAAAATGGCGTGGCCGAGAAGAAAAACCGAATTATTCTTGACATGGTTCGGTCGATGTTGAGGTGCAAAGACATGCCGAAAGAATTTTGGGTAGAAGCGGTGCAATGTGCTGTGTATGTGCAAAACCGGTGCCTACATGCAAAATTGGCGAATCAAACACCACAGGAAGCTTGGAGTGGACAGAAACCAACCGTATCACACTTAAAAGTATTCGGTAGTGTGGCCTACGTGCATGTACCAGATCAAAGAAGAACCAAACTAGATGATAAGAACAAGAGGTACGTGTTCATCGGGTATGACAAGAAGACGAAAGCTTTCAAGTTATTCGACCCGATTGAAAAGAAAGTGGTTGTAAGCCGAGATGTGCAAGTGAATGAAGAAAGCACATGGGATTGGAACAACCAAATGGAGGTGACGCAAGAGGAAGAAAAAGGAGAATCCTCAACCATTGCACCGATAATCACACCGACAAGCCCTCTAACATCCGACGATGAAGGAGAGCCGAGACAATTGAGGATGTGAAGTCTGCAAGACCTATATGAGTCAACAAGCGAAGTACACTTGGTATGTCTTTTGGCAGATGCTGAGAATATTATTTTTGAAGAGGCAGTGAAAGATAAGAAATGACAAGCCGTGATGGATGAAGAGATAAGGGCTATCGAAAGAAATAAAACTTGGGATTTGGTGGAGTTGTCAGAAGGATATCGGCCCATAGGAGTAAAATGGGTATATAAGAAAAAGATGAACGCCCAAGGTGAGATAGAAAGGTATAAGGCACGGCTAGTTGCGAAGGGCTATAGACAAAAGGCGGGGATCGACTATGGTGAAGTCTTTGCTCCAGTTGCGAGAATGGAAACAATCCGACTTCTTATATCCCAAGCAGCACAATTCAAGTGGCCGATCTATCAAATGGACGTGAAATCAGCATTTTGAAATGGTGTGCTTGAAGAGGAAGTATATTTGGAGCAACCACCCGGATACATGAAAGCCGGGAGTAAAGTGTTAAAGTTAAGGAAGGCACTATATGGATTGAAGCAAGCGCCTCGAGAATGGAACACCCGAATCGACACCTACTTCAAGGAGAATGGGTTCATGCAATGTCCCTACGAGCATGCATTGTACGTGAAGAAGAAAAAAGGTAACTTGTTGTTTGTTGCTCTTTATGTTGATGATCTTATATTCATGGGGAATAATGAGGAGATGATAAAAGATTTTAAAGAAGCTATGACTCGGGAGTTCGAGATGACCAATTTGGGGTTGATGAAGTACTTTCTTGGTCCAGAGGTTAGACAAGGAAAATCGAGAATATTTGTGTCACGGGAGGCATATGCAAAAGACATTTTAAAGAAGAACAAGATGGAAAAATGCAACCCAGTAGCAACACCGATAGAACTTGGTACAAAAATCTCTAAGTTTGAGGGAGGAGATCGAGTGGATGCAAGCAAATACCTAAGTTTAGTTGGGATCCTACGGTATCTCACATGCACAAGGCTAGACATTGCATATAGTGTCGGCATAGTGAGCCGGTTCATGGAAGAGTCGAACTACTCGCATTTGAAAGTTATTAAGAGGATTCTTAGATATATTCGAGGAACGGAGTCACTCGGGTTACTCTACTCAGAGACAAATGAATATAAACTAGTGGATTACTCCGATAGTGATTGGTGCGGAGATGTAGATGATCGGAAAAGCACATCGGGATATGTGTTTTATATGGGAGATACGGCCTTCACATGGCTCTCGAAAAAACAACCTATAGTGACATTGTCAACATGTGAGGCAGAGTATGTAGCAGCATCTTGGTGTGTGTGCCATGCAATTTGGCTAAGAAATTTGCTATACGAGCTAAAACTCCAGCAACACGAGGCAACCGAAATACGAGTCGATAATAAATCGGCAATTGAGTTGGCAAAGAATCCGGTGCACCATGAGAGGAGTAAGCATATAGATGTTCATTTTCATTTTATCTTGGAACATGTGAAAGAAGGAAATGTGCGAATGAGTCACGTTGCGAGTCACGATCAAGTGGCAGATATATTTACAAAACCGCTATCAACTATGATATTCGAAAAATTTAAGATGATGCTTGGAATAAATGATGGGAAAAGATTGAGTTTAAGGGAGGAATTTGTTAAAGAATAAACTCATACAAAAACAGTCAGGTGTTAAGGGGCTATTAAATTAAGGGGCTATTAATTTGGAGTTACCTTTAATAAGTTATGAAAGTTTCAAGTTTCTAATGTTTCTATATTTATTATATATAGTAATTTCAAGAATCTTAGGAGTCTATAAATTGAGTTGTATTCTGCTGTTAAGTGTATGATTTTGAGAAGAATCAATGATATAAGTTCAAGAAAGAAAATTGTGTTCTTGATTTCTCTTCCTCAAAAGCCATCTACCTGTATCAACCTCCCCCACTTAGTGCAGCCATCATGGTACTTTTTTTTAACAAGGGAAAGGTAGGCATGAAAATACCTCAAAGTATATATAGTCAGGAAATATATTCAGAAGTAAGTAGTGAAATAGGCCTTAAACTTGAGACAAATTGGTCGAGGAGGAGGATAGATGTGTCTCATAGCAAGTGTGAGATCATACATTCTCCACCTCAGCCTAAAAAATTCCAAGTACAGGAGTCGAGACTATGCTAATATCACAATAGCAGTTCAAATACAGTGCATGAGCATAAGTAGAATACAGACCATGTTCAGGAACAACTTAAAACTACAAAATAGGAAGATTAGTTCCTCAAAAAGCTAGAATACTAACTGCTGCCTCCTTTGCTTTGTGCTGCAAGTCTTTTTCTACAGCCTGAAGAGCCAATCTGAGTTGCTACTTACTGAGACAGGGTCCGTTTACTGCAGTATCTCCAACCAGGAGGTTAAGAGCATCTGAGCTTGCAAATGCAGCCATTATCTTTGCTTTCTTTTTGCTATCAGTAGCTGCATTTAGCCAAGATGAAAATAAAAATTTGATAATAAGAACGTGTAATAACACTATAAATACTTCTACTTTAGTATTTTTATCAATGAAAAATCTCTAATATTATAATGGGCAAAGGCCTTGTTGGAATAATTTTTGGCTTACTTTCCGGGCCGGATTCCGGCGGCCTCCGACCACCGGCAGCGCCGAATAATGATTGGATTGCGATCCTCTCGTCGGGTACTATTCCGTGATGTACTCATGTGCCAAAAAACGAATTCCGTATGAATGAGAAATGTTGGTCCAAAGTTGGGTACTCGAAATGTACTAACTTGAAAATATGGAGAAAATGGATAGTCCCATATCGGAAATGGGGAAAGTTTTTTCTAGTATATATACTAAAAAAATGGACTAAAGGGCGTGGCCCTGGGGTTACCACTAACGTGTAGTGGAGAGAGGACTTAGCCAAAATGACAAACACACACGCCCGACCCGCTGAACAAAGTAATGGACCCTCCCATCAGTTGCTCCACTTCTCCTATAAGACCAAGAAATTCTGTCTGCCAGAATACACATTTTTTTGTAATTCGTATCTCCTTCTTCTTCTTCTTCCTCTGGTTCAAAATTTGAGAGTGCAACACAGCAACAGGTTCGCTAAGATCTCTGAAGTTAGGGTACTGCTCTTTAGGGAAAGGTAATACAGTTGTATCCTGGGAGGCAATTCGCTGGCCACCGTCACACTGCGGGGCGAATTTTGCTGTAAGGACAGAGATATTAAATCTCAACTTTGTATTGTACTGTACGGTTTGTTCTTTCATTTCCTGTATTTGTAATTCTTCACAAATATTGTTAGTATTTTCTGTTTTATGAAATTCATGTTCTAACAGGCCTTAGTGTCATTGTCAATCTACCAACATGTGCATCACACATACATAACTAATATGAAGGAGGTCTGAGGTTCGAGTCCTCACTATGTCAGATTTTTTACTTTAAATTATTTTTATATTAAACATGCATCGCATGTGTAAATTGCTATCAATCTATCTATCTATAATATAATATATATTTACTTACTATTTAATGGAAGAGTTTCTCACAAATAAACAAATTTTAATATATTTTTTGTCACAAAAAAACAACACTTTTGTCACCAAACAAACATATGCATCGCATGTGCAACTCCAAATCTATTTTTCAACACGTGCATCGCACGTACACTTCAAAGTTTTTTCTTTTTAATTTTTAAATAATACATGTATCACCTGCTCAGTTCCATTTTTTAAAATTAAGACATTCATCGGACGTGCTAATTACTGTTGACTTACGTGTATCACACGTTTAACTCCAACTCTTTATCAAAATGTGCATCGCACGTGAGAAATACTAGTTTGATTCACTACAGATGGATAGATCTATTGAAAATTTGTCCTAAAGTACCTAATCATCATGTGTGCCTTAACAAAGAAAGTGTACGTAAACAACAAGGGTAGCAACAATAAAATAAAATGAAAAAGAGTTTTTCTTCGGTGCCTGAAAATTTTGGTTCAAGTCGACTGAACCAGTCGTATTTGATGTTTCTCTAATAGCAATGCGCCACTTGTCGATTTTATTCTATAAATATAAAATGAATTATCTGTTAGAATTTTTGATTAAAAAATCATTTGCAATAAAATCAAGTATGAATTAGAGGAACAATTCAGAGAAGGAGAAGAAGAAGAAAACCAATAGAATTAAAAAGAAAATGAAAATAACAAACCCAAACCGATTTGTGTCGAGGCTTGTGTATCACACAATCTCCTTAAAATAGATTTGCCTCGTCCGGGTGCTGGAGTTTGTTGAGGCTTTTATCTTCCAGGATGCAACGATAGAAGAGCTCGACGCAGGCACAACGTCAAGTTCTCGAACAAGACAATGTCTGAATTCAATCACCGTAGGACCGAAGAAAGGAATTGGACTTTGAGCACAGAATAGAGGTTTAGGGGAAGAGAAAAGGTTTTGGTGCTTTGATTCAGGGGAGAGATGCCTCTATTTATAAGGTCAGGGTGAGATTTGTAGCAGCAGACAACGCATTGACTGCATCCACTGTGACGGCAGACAACTCCTTCAATGTACCGGCTATAATGGCAGACAAAAGCTTGAAGCACTACTGTAACGGTAGACAAAATTGTTATATGAATAAATGGCAGACAAAATAGTTTTTACATTTATTTCAGACGTTACAGATCCGAAAAAACAAAATTATAGCAAAAAATGGCTCCGCATGGGGTGGGTTCACGTCGATCCGACATTCGTATCCACAGGACGTGCGGGCGCACACAAGTCGCTTGTAATACGGTACGAGATTTGAACCCACCCCCCCACCCCCCACCCCCCGGGCGCGCGAGAGAGAGCCTCTTGGCTTACTATCTTACAATGCCAAGAAAGAGGTTATTATATATCCTCTTCTATTCCTTAGTTTTTTTCCGATGTGGGACTAAAATCCTTCAACTCATTTTCAGAGATGAAACTACTTCACTTTAGGAGACAATTTCTCATTCACCCGATAACCATTTTGAGCAAGTAAATATATGATTTTGATCTACTCACGAAGTAGAACACAAATCCACCAAGATCTCTCACTAATTTATATATGATCTTACTCAAAAAGTTACTCAAAAACTGGTTCGTAAATGGTGTATAATATACCTATTTTCTAACATTCCCTACATGAATGAAATTGACGACCACAGACAAAACAGACTTACACGACAGACCAACATGACATACTTGGTGATAGAATTCAACGGTCGATACTTGCATAGGATAGGTAGGTGTTACCATTTGAACCTTCGCTTATGAAAATATGTTTACTTTACTAACTAAGCATTAGACGCGATGTCATTGACGTGTTCTGTTATTTGTGTAAATAATGACATATCTCACACAGGAATCTTCCTAATGCATTTCAGTTCTCACTGTTGTGTTTGTTTTTGGCCATGAACATACATCTGGTTCTGCAAGAGTTTAACAGGAATATTGCCCTACATTATTCTCTTGGAAGCGGCCATTCTTCCCTCTCACATAGGTGATTTCTTAGTTAAAAGTAATCCGTATTACTCTGCTCGGATTTTCGATGCATAAGAATCATTAAAAAACTAACTTAGCCTCTATCCTTATAGGTATCACTATTTCACCATAGGAATGGACATGGAAAATCCCCACAGTGATCCAACATGGTCTTTACAATTTATTTGTCCCCTTGAACCTAGAGCTTGGGATCTTTAGTCAACTAGGTTGGGTGTCCATTGTATCGACTTATTCTTTCATGGGCTTTAGTCTCATTCCCCTCGATGATTTATCAACTAACTCTCAGTTTAACCCTTTGGTTAGCGGATCCACAATGTTATCCTTTGACTAACATAGTCCACAAAGATAACCCCAGTAGAGAGTAGTTGTCTAATGGTATTATGTCTTCGACGAATATGTCTAGATTTACCATTATACATATTACTCTGTGCTCTACAAATTGCAGATTGACTATCTGCATGTATGCAGATTGGAGGCACAGGATTTGTCCACCTTGGAATATCCTCAAGAAAGTGGCGTAACCATTCAACATCTTCCCCACATTTGTCCAGTGCGATAAATTCAGATTCCATCGTGGATTGAGCGATCACTGTTTGTTTCGAGGATTTCCAAGAAACTGCTGCATCACCTAGTGAATTTTGAATTATCACTAGATATCCACTTCGCATCACTGTATCCTTCAAGTACATCCGGATATCTTGTATAATGCAGCCCATAGTCACGAGTTAAACACAAGTGCTTCAGTACTCTTGTAATTGCTAGTCATTGCTCGCTTCTAGGATTACTCGTATATCTACTTAGTTTACTCACTGCATAGGCTATGTCTGTCTTGTACAACTCATTAAGTACATTAGACTGTCTATGATTCTAGAGTATTCTACTTGAGAAATACTCTCACACTTATTATTGGATAAATGTAAAGTGAGATCTATTGGCGTTCTGGCAATTCCAGAATTATCTTTATCAAATTTTCCAAGAATACTGTCAATATAATGTGACTGGCTTAAAAGAAGCTCGTCTGATGTTCTTGTAATTTTAATTCCCAATATAACATCAGCTAGTCCATGTCTTTCATGTCAAACCTTGAGTTCAACATGTTTTTAGTTGATTTAATCACCTTATCATTGCTTCCAACAATAAGCATGTCATCTACATACAAGCATATTATGACATATTCACTTTCAGTGTCTTTGACATATACACATTTATCACATTCATTGTTCTTGAAACCATTCGTCATCATGACATTGTTAAATTTCTCATGTCATTGCTTTGGTGTTTGTTTTAAGCCATATAATGACTTCACTAGTTTATAAACTTTCTTTTCTTATCCTGGAGCTGAAAAACCCTCAGGTTTCTCCATATAGATTTCTTCATCTAAATCTCCATTAAGAAAGACTGTTTTCACATTCAAGATTGCCCAAGACTGCTATTGCAAGTACCATCCTAATTGAGTTTATTCTCTTCACAAGAGAATATGTATCAAAACAGTCTAGATATTCTTTTTTGTCTATAACCTTTGATTACAAGTCCTGCCTTGTATTTATCAATTGATCCATCAGGTTTTATTTTTCTCTTGAAAATCCACTTGGAACCTAAAGTTTTACTACCTGGTGGAAGATCCACTAGTTCTCAAGTATAATTTTGCAAGATAGAATCAATTTCGCTCTTATGGCTTCTTTCCATAGAGGAGCATCACTAGAGCTCACTACTTCTTTGAATGTTTGGGCTTCACCTTCAAGCATAAAAGTCATGAAATCGGGACCAAACGATTTTTCGGTTCTTGTTCTTTTACTACGTCTAGGTTCCTCCTCAACTTCTTCATCATGGTTTTCACTATCGTCACTGATAGTCTCATGTGTTCGTTTGGAAGAACTTAGTTCTTCCTTAGACTTACATGGAAATATATCTACAAAGAACGATGCATTCTAGACTCCATTATCGTGTTCTTTGATATCTCAGAGATGTCGGATTTTTACACCAAGAACCGATAAGCACTACTATTATGTGCATAGCCGATGAAAATGCAATCAATCGTTTTGGGTTTTATTTTTATTTTCTTAGGTGGAGGTACTGCCACCCTAGCAAGACATCCTGACATTCTCAAGTAATTGTATGATGGATTTATTCCTTTCCATAATTCATATTGTGTTTTTTCTTCTTTCCTTTTGGGCACCTTATTCAAAAGGTAGTTAGCTGAAAGAATAGCTTCTCCCCATAAGTTTGGTGGCAAATCAGAACATATTAACATTGCATTCATCATTTCCTTCAAGGTACGATTTATTTGCTTAGCAACACTGTAACCCTTATTTCCATTTTTGTATTTTCTTTTCTTGGTATTTTTATTTATTTGTTTTCCTGAACCCCTGTAATTTGGAGTATTTAATAAAATTCACTTTCATGCTTTTAAACTCAAATTTTCCATCTCCTAATTTATTTAATCTAATTTCCTGCAAAAATTTTGTTGTTCGTTCCATTAAATTTTTTTCTTGTTAATGTCCCCAAATTGATCTAAGTTTTAAATCCATATTTCTATTGGTTATTTTAGTCTCCTATTGGATATTATACCAAGAGCCGTGTTTTTCTCCTATTGGATATCACCCTATATCCCTTATATACACTATTATATTAACCCTAAAACCCCCTAACCCTAACCCCTAGCCGCCTACTGTTCACCCCTATCCTCCCACTACTTTCTCTCTCTGTTTTCCCCTGAACCCATCGACGCCACCTTGCCTTCCAGTCCTCCTAGTCCATCCTCGTCCTGCCCTAACCGCAGCGCACCCACTGCCACCGCCCTCGTCGTTGCCTCTCATCCAACCACTAAAGAACCCCCTCCATCCCCCTCAACCCATCTGTGCAACCATCCTCGTCGTCCTTCGCCCTCGACCACAACCACCGCAGCCACCCATCATCTCATCGTCATCCCCGTCATCAGACTTCCACCACCGACCGAAACCCATCGCCACCGCCATCTCCACCTGTTCCCCTATTTTCTTCCAAAACAGTGGACACAGTCGAAGCCCTGTTCCCATCAACTACTCTTCCCCCGTGCACCACCTCGCTGTCCACCGCTGCCCCGTTGCCGCCTTCCTCCGCTCAGTCGACCACCACCCTCGCCCCAGTCACCACCTAGCCCCGCCGTCGAGCCGCTGTCCCCACTGCTCTCTTTCTCTCCCCTATCGCTATTATTGTTCGGGAGTAGGGGTTGTTGTTTGCTGTTTGTGGAGGAGTACTTGCTGTTGCTGTGTTCTTGTGCACGTTGTGTGCACGTGTTTGCGAGTGCGTGATTATACATGTCTTACACGTGTCGCTGTCGGGATTCTCATCCTGTTATACCTTTGTGTTCGAATTAACCGTCTAAAAGGCAAGTCTTTCTTGAACTAGTTTATTTTTCTTGTTCAAGAACTCTTTTGATCTCCGCAAGTAGATCCCGATTATTATCGTATTGTTATACTATTCATCTTCCGTTGAGTATATTGAGGGTTTACACGAGCTAACCCAAGATATTCTCGACTTCGTGCTAGTATCTTCGACTCAAACCCTATTCCTTATTGCACATTGCATATGAACGTTATACATGAAAACAACTAGATCCATGTTATAGAATTGTTTGATGACTAGAATGTTGCCGATTGAATATTATTTCCATGAATTAATTGCCTTGATTTTAAATTGCATCATTAATCTTAGAATTGCATTTTAAACACCAAATAAAACTTTTGTTAAATTATTTTCATTATATTGCATGCTTGTGTGATGAAAGTATTGTCTATTTATGTTAAATTATTTTCTGGCCTGCTGTCTATTTCTTTTTGTATCAAACTTTTGAATCTGTTAATGTAGTAATTTGAATAAACTTTGTAAACATGAATTGTAGCTCCATGTGTCTACTTTCCAGAACATTCGACGGAATTGAATTCCAATTTATAATCTACTAGATATCTGACTTTTAGTACTGCTAGGTCTGGATTTCCAGATTTACAAATTTTATATGTATCGCCTAGATTTATTAATAAATAGAATATGTTAACAGTAAAATTAAAATGTGAAATAAATATGGCTGAGACTAGACATGCTTAGGAATCATCCTGAATTCTGACCTGAAACATATATGTGAACACAATCTATAACCTGCTACCTGAACACAAAATATGTAAAGAATAAGAATTTGAACCTAGTTTCTGTGATTTATTTATATCGTGTGTATATTCGCTGGAACCGGTAGAGAGTCTAGTTTCTAAAACTTCTGACGGATCCTGATTTGCTTTTCTGTAGCAGCTGGAATATCTATTTTTGTACAGTAACATACTGCTGTCCATATTATATGAATTGTGTTGATTTAATATAAATGTTTCTTGCTTTGTCTGTAATGAGTAGAATTACTCACACCTAGCATGACAAAACCTTGACATCTTCTTGCATGCTCACATAGGATGAAATAAATTATTAACAAGCCGGGGTATTAAGGGATGACTTGGTAGTGAACAGTCGGAAACTGTACTCGGTAGGGCCCTTTTTGCTTGCATGGATTATTTACATGGAAGGTGGAAAAATGCTTGTCATTGTGTTATAATGTTATCATGATATCTTGTCATCTTGTTACCGAGTACACGATCTATTGAGTTCACCATCAGTCTAAAACGTTCACTATTTGCTTGCACCGAACCTGTGGAATGGGACGCAGTAGTACGTGCACTAGATAGGTTAATAAAATAATTAATAACCCGCACTTGATATTTCATGCTTGATCCCGTATACTGTCATTGATATTGATCTTGAATAAATTATAATTTGTTGCATGATTAAATATAGACCCTTGACATTATTGCCATTTCTTGTCTTTGTTCTTGACTTTGATCCATTCCTTCACTTTTGATATGCCATGCCTTTTTGTTTTCTGTTTCCCTCTACTTGCTGTCCATGACTTGCTCTAAGGACATTATTATCTCTATTTTTAGATCACGAATTTACAGGTACTGAATGAGTGATACTAGAGTGAATTGGTAAGCAACGATTTTAGAAGATGGAGTCCAAGAATAGATTGCTTGAATTATTTTATGCTATTTTTCCCTTTGAACATTGTTATTGATATTGTACTTTACTTTGGGCTTTTATGACCCGAAGTTTGTTTCATCCTAGATATTGGATATTATGTTTTGGTTTATTTCATTTATTATTGAAGTTTTTCATTGTTTATGTGATTATATTCTCTTGCGTGGTTGTGATTGTTATTCATATTGTTGATTTAGACTGATACAGCTTATGGATGATGTTTACATCATTCGCTGGACCTTTGTTACGTACTCGTATTCTTGCATTTTGAGAAACGGGGCGTGGCAAACACTGTTAGACTGAGGAGAATACAACGTTGTGGTTTCATGTATAATCCCATGCTTAGCACAAGTTTCAGCAAATGGCGATTCATATTCTCCACCTCGGTCACTTCTTAGTGCCTTAATTTTTGTAACATCCCCAAATTTTCACCCATTTTTTAAAACACATTCTCACCAAATAATAGTTCTAGATTTCAATTAAAATATTGGCAGAATCTCCCCTGAAATATTATCCCTTTCGTAGTGATTCCTTACGGAATTCTACATTTCATAATTCACAACACATCACAGGCAATAAATTTATAATCTCCCCAGGACAAGTCATAGAACTCATCGTAACAATCCTAAATATATGCTCTGGGGGATATAATCACCATCCAATATCAAAATATTAAATAAAAACCAAAATTCAGCTAAGTAACTGAGTGAGAAATTGTACCTGGCTTCGGTCACTGACTGTTAATAGCACAACCCTAAACCAAAGACCATTACTAAACCTAATATTTTACAAATCATCCATAATTACAAATGATAACTCCAAATTATATAGATACATATATAAAACAACAACTAAGACAATAACTCCAATCTTCTTACGAAACAACTAAACTAGAAAACCAAGATCTTACTCCGCTCATCTATCCAGCCAAGTACCTACCTGCGAGAAACTGAGATCTAGTGGGGTCCACCCTCAGGGTGAGACTCCACTGACCCCCCAAACACAACAGGGGTCAGCCATATAGGTATGAGTATAATCTACTAAGTTATTAAATAAAAGAAATAATATAAAAGAAATTGAAAGAACTTACGAACATAATGATAATTAAATTTAACCTGAAAATAAACAGATAAACATAATAAACGTGATCTTGCAAAAAGTAATCCTTTGAATCTTCAACCAATCTACATAGCCATATCTACTCACTCTACCTCGAAGTTGTGACTCGGCAGGTAGTTCCCACCATTCCCATAGGAATAGCGGGCGAGTAGTTCCTCGACACAATTCCAAGACATACCAAACTCATATCATGTCATGTTTTTATTTTAATATCCATTATCATTACATATACCACTTACTTTAATTTTTCACCACATAATACATTTCATATTGTACTGTTCATTCTTATAATATATCTTACTTTACTTTTCCGTCTTACAATATATTTTCTTTACTTTTCATTAACATAATAAGTACCACTCTTTCTTTACTTTTCATACTTATTCTCTTCACACATTTTCTTCAATTTTCATATTTATTTACATAACACAATTTCTTCACCTTTCATACTTATTTACATAACACAATTTCTTCACTGTTCATATATATAATCACATAACACAATTTCCTTTACTTTCCATTCTCATTCTATACATACCTTATTTACCTTTCATATTCACTTGCATACTCATAACACATTTTCTGTAATTCTTATCTTCATTCACATACGCATTTTCTTTTACTTTTCATATTCATTTCAAATCATACACGTGCTTTACTTTCTCATTTCTATTTCACATCAAATACTTTCTTTACTTTCACATTCTCATTTCACATCGTATACTTTCTTTACTATCTCATATTTATTTCATAACACAATATTCTTTACTTTTCATTCCATCTCATAATACAACTTCCATATCACATCCCACTGATCCACCTTGGAGTTGTGCCTAGGTAGGTAGTTTCTACCATTTCCACCGAAATGGCAGGCGAGTAGATCCTGGACACAATCCCAAGGCGTACTAATCACATGTCGTATCATGTCTTTACTTTAATATCCATTCTGGGCACATAATATTACTTATTTTTATTTTCATCTCGTAATACACCTATCTTTAACATCCACTCATTTTATAATACACTTTACTTTGATATTTATTTACATCTCACATTACAATGCATTTTAACTTTCATTCTCATCGGACAATATATTGCACCCCAACCATAGTTTGGGTAATACACATCACACCCCAGATAAACTGGGTAATATAATAGTACACCTCAAGCTGATATCTTGGGTATTACTTCACTTTTTGATATCCTCTTCATATTACAGCTTACTTTACTTTTCAATCTTATAATACAATTTCCTTACTTTTCATATTTATTCTCATAACACAGTTTCTTTACTTTTCGTATACATTCTCATAACACATTTGCTTTACTTTTCATTCTCATACACGAAACTCAATTTCTTAACTTTTCATTCTCCTTTTATAACACATAAATACCTCTTTTATTAATTTGTCAACCAGTGCCCACATCATCACAAAACTGATCGCTGCCCACCAAGAGTCTTACGCATTGCTGCCCACCAAGGGCCTTACACATCTCATCGCTGCCTACCAAAGGTCTTACGCATCCAACAAGACTGGAGCTGATAGCTTTGTCAAAACACAGATCGCTGCCCACCAAGTCCTACGCGTCTGCTCGCTGCCCACTAAGGGGCTTACGCACACATCGCACCCCAAGCGAATAACTTGGGTATTAGGAGGTCTAGCACAAACCCCCCATGATTCTGTAGGCACTGATAATCATTTATTTTTATAATCATTTTCATCTCATCATTTTATTCCATCACATTATCTCATATCATTTCACCATTTAATCTCCTTTATATCTCCGTATATATATATATATATATATATATATATATATATATATATATATATATATATATATATATATATATCTCCTTTATTTTTCTTGTGACAATAAAATTTCTCCTTATTTTAAAATTTCTGCTTTATAACATGAATTTCTCCTTTATAACATAAATTTCTCCTTTATAATATAATTAATCCTTATAACATAAATATATATAACTCCATTAATTTCATAAACATATGCAAGCCATTAATATCATTCATATGAATACACAACTCCATAAATATACATTCCCACCACATGGTTATATAACTATATTTATATCTCATATGCATAAGCATGACTTTAACCAGATAGTATCGTCAATATGTAAATATATATACACCTCCCGTATTATCCTTATGTATCCTCTTTATCAACAAAATACACAACTTTATAACTATAGACCTTTCAGTTTATTTATACATCTCCCATATATATTTATATCTCCCTCAATATATTCATATCTCCTGTAATATATTCATATCTTCCCGTAATATATTCATTCAGTATATATATACATCTTTATATTTTCTCATTTACATTGTTGTATATGCATATATCATTAAATTACCATAAAAACATATATATAAGTACCTCAGTACATTTTCCATATTCACAATATATCAGTATTATCATAACTTCCTAATTCTCAATATTACAACTCCATATCATGAATATACATGGCATTAATTTCTTACACCCCATAATTTACTCCGTATAATACTTATGAATCTCTATGATACATTTTACTCATCTATACTCGATACACTTTACACATTACACATAGCAACCATGGTTTAAAATTTATCATAGCACATCATATATAAAAAATAAAATAAATCATACTTATCTAAGGAAACTCGAAGATCGGCTGTGTAAGATTTCCGCTATTTCCCAGAACTCTCCTCTTCTTCCGTAGGGTTGATGATTTAAAAACCAACACTGTAGGGTTGAAGAGCATCTTCCAATTAACTAAAACCCTAAATTTTATTTGGAAATAAGCGGAGATTTCATGGAATTTCAAAACCCTAGGTTGGTCGTGAATGGGTTTTGACTGAAGGGAAATGGGGGGAGGTTTTTTTTTGCTGCCTGACGAAATGAAGGGGAAGGGGAAGGGGAAGAAGGAAAAAAGTGGAAAAATTACTTATATGCCCCTCTTTGACTAAGTATTGTTATTAAAGCCCAAACACTATTAACTTTATATTAAAATTTCATAAAAATATACTTAAATAACCTATAATAAACCTCCAAAGTTTTTAATTAAAATATCATCACAAAGTACAGTTTGAGTTGAATCTATTTGACTCATCTCCATAGAATAACAAGCTTTCTAATAGGAGAAATAATTATTTATCTCCCGAAGTTTCTCAAATTTCTAATTCCTCAAATTTACATTCTTTTTCTACCTCTCATTTATCGCACACGCCCAAGAAAAGGATCGGCTAAATTTGAAATTTTCTACTCCGAGAAAACTTAAACTCTAGCTCCTATATTTCAATAATTTTTATTCTAAACAATTACTAATTTCCAACGATATAACATGAATTAAAATAAAATAAGATAGGCATAATAATCAAAATTATCTCAGAAATATAGAAACGAATCTTTTAGGATTTTTCGAAATAACAAGTGTTACAATTTTCTTGTTGAGTTGATTCTCAACTTCATTTTTATAGAGAACAAATTTTTCTATAGTTTCTTCCTTGCTTTTAAGCAAATACACATAATAATATTTTGTGCTATCATCAATAAAGGTAATAAAATATTTATTACCACCTCTTGTTTGTATCATTTTCAAATAGCAAATATCTGTGTGAATTAAATCAAGAGGTTCAGCGTTTATTTCAACACTTTTAAAAAGATGATCTTGTCAGTTTTACCTCATCACAAGTTTCACACTTACGTTTGGAATCAATTTGGAATGTTGGTATACGATTAAAGTTGATTAATCTATGTAAAGTATCATAATTAACATGTCCTAGTCTACCATGCCATAAATTGGAAGACTCAAGCATATAAGTAGAATAGCTAGCTTTATTGATATTCTTCACCATGGTCATTACATTGAGTTTAAACATTTCACCACTCATATATCCTCTACCAACATACATTCCACTCTTTGATAAAACAAATTTGTTTGACTCAAACACTAAACGAAATCCATGATTATTAAGCAACGAACAAGATACCAGGTTTTTACTGATTTCAGGAACATATGCAACATTGTTCAGAGCCAGTTCCTTTCCAGAAGTCATCTTCAAGATCACCTTGCCCTGGCCCTTGATTTCTGAAGTAGCCGAGTTTCCCATAAACATCTTCTCCTCAATCTCTAATGGTTCGAAAGTGGAGAACATAATTCTTTTGGAGCACATGTCGAGTAGCTCCAATGTTAATCCACCATTCCTTGGGGTTTGAACCCATCATGTTCACCTCCGAGACCACAACTGAGAGATTGATATCAGAAACATCTTGAGCCATGCCTTCAACAATATTTGTTTCTATGTTTCTCTGTTTCTGTTCTTCTTGGGTAGTCTGCAATCAGTAGACTTGTGACCTAGCTTGTCACAGTTGAAACACTTTTCTTGAAACTTCAGCTTCTTAGAGATTCCTCCTTTAGGCCCCAACTTGTGACCTAGCTTGTCACAGTTGAAACACTTTCCTTGAAACTTCAGCTTCTTAGAGATTCCTCCTTTAGGCCCCAACTTGGACCCCTTGTTGTTTTGTCTTTTGAAACGTTGACTATGTTCCACCACGTTAGCCTTGGCCGCATGATTGATGACTCCGACTTTTTCAGACCCTCTATTGTTTTCTTCAATACGAAGCCTGACAATGAGATCCTCAATGCCCATTTCCTTTCACTTATGCTTCAGGTAGCTTTTGAAGTCTTTCCAACCTGCTGACAATTTTTCAATAATACAAGCAACTTGAAAACATTCACTTAAGTTCATTCCTTCAGCATGTATTTTATGCAAGATCAATTGAATCTCTTGAACCTGACTGATTACTGTTTTGGAATCTATCATTTTAAAGTCTAGGAAGCAACCCACAAAGAATTTTTTGGCGCCGACATCCTCAGTTTTATATTTAGGATCTAGTGATTCCCAAAGTTCTTTAGCAGTTCTTTTGTCAATATAAACATTGTACAAGGAATCAGATAATCCATTCATTATGTAGTTCCTACATAGGTAATCAGAACTTTTCCAAGCATCCACAGCGGCGATGACTTGGTAGTCTTGCTCATCTTCCTTAAGATTTGGAGCTTTTTCGTTCAAGAATCTTGCAAGATTTAAGGTGGTCAAGTAGAACATCATTTTATGTTGTCAATTCTTCCCGTTGAACTTCTCAAGTTTCTTTCCATGAGAGATTGATACATGTACAACGGTTGGCATCGGCACTCGTGCCACAGCAATAGTAGGCACTTGTGCCCGATCAGCAACTGGCACTCGTGCCACAGCAATAGCAGGCACCACGTCAAGTTCTCGAACTGGACAGTGTCTGAATTCAATCACCGTAGGACCGAAGAAAGGAATTGGACTTTGAGCATAGAACAGAGGTTTAGGGGAAGAGAGGAGGTTTTTGTGCTTTGATTCAGGGGAGAGGGACCTCTATTTATAGAGCCAGAGTGAGATTTGTAATACCAGACAACACATTGATTGCATCTACTGTAACGGCAGACAATTCCTTCAATGCAAAACTGTAGCAAAAATTGGCTCTACATGGGGTGGGTTCACGTTGGTCCGAAATTCGTGTCCGTAGGATGTGCGGGCATACAAATTGCATGTAATCCGGTCAGAGATTTGCCTCCCCCCCCCCCCCCCCCCCCCCCCCCCCCCCCCCCCGCGAGAGAGAGAGAGAGCCTCTTAGCTTGCTATCTTACAATGCCAAGAAAAAGGTTATTATATATCATCTTCTATTTCATTTTTTTCCCGATGTGGGACTAAAATCCCTCAACTCATTTTCAGAGATGAAACTGCCTTACTTTGGGAGACAATTTCTCCTTCACCCGATGACCGTTTTGAGCAAGTAAATATATGATTTTGATATACTCACGAAGGAGAACACAAAACCACCAAGATCGCTCACTAATTTATAAAGGATCTTACTCAAAAAGTTGCTAAAAAACTGGTTCGTAAATGGTGTATAATATACCTATTTTCTAACATTATCTTATATTTAACGTACCCACCAACGCATCTGTATCTTATTTTTTTGTAAAATCACGTATTTCCGTACCCGTGTCTATCGTACTCCCACTCCGTACCCGTATCCGTGCTTCATAGTTTAAGACAGTATTTGATGAATAAAAAATTCCATTTCCACCTCTCCAGGTCTCTACTCCACCACTGCTCAACAAATCGTCTTCGTATTATACTCTGGGAATTCAAATTGCAGCATTCATAATGCTATTAGGATCTCAGCAAACTCAAATCCCACTCTGAGAGTTTAAATTGCAGCATTCATAATGCTGTTGGATCTCAGTAAACTGTAGGAAAAATGATATTTAGGTGCCTAGACACACACAGTATTTATGGCTTCAAAAGCTATGCTATCCTTTCTTCTAAAGAAAAAGAAAAGAAAAAAAAGAAAAGCCATGCTAGCCATCCGTTACTGCTTATGCGTTAGAAGTTTGAAACCAAAGATAGGCGCATCTGTCATGAAATCAATGGAAGAATGTTCGAAAAGTTATAGGCACAAGTTACCTCACAACTAAAATAAAATTGAGATAACGAAGATAAGGTGGACACATAAATTTTACGTGAAAAACCCTCAAAGGAGACTGGGTAAAAACTACGGACACAAGTGTAGTAGGATTTCACTATTGAAAGTAGAGATTATAATACATTCTCTCAAACTATAAGGAGAGAATAATTTCACTCTCTTATGGTACGAGAAACAACTATTCCTCACTAATTTGAGAAAAATACAAAGTAGACGAACTATCTCTAAGGAGATACATTATTATTATCTATCTTGAGAAAACTCTTATAATAATATGTTTTCTCTTTGATCTTCTGCATCTTCACTCTTTCTCGAAGCTCCCAATTTACATGGAGTGGGAGAATCACCATCATCACCATCTCCCTTATTATTATTATTATTATTTTATTTCTTTTTGTCAATGTTGCGGCATCAAATTTGGTGCCCATCCTTGTTTTTCTTCAAGGAGTTGCTACAGTGCGGCATATATGGTGGGGCCCTCCACTACTGCCAACAAAAAGTAAAGGTAAGCTTAGTAACTATATACAGATATACTCCCACATATATATTTTTTTGCGGGGATAAATCAAGCAACCCCCTGATATTTTGTAACGCCCCAAATTTCAAACACATGTAATTCATAGCACAACCATGATCTTTATGTAATACCTTAAATTTTTATTTAATGAGAATTGTTGATTTTTACGTGTTGTGCACGTACAAATTTTGTATGTATATTTTCTAACAAAATTATCTCTTATAACATGAACAAATAAACATTTTTTTTCTTTCTCTTTATTTTCTAAAAGCCTATTTTAAAGCCTAAGATTGTTTTTTTCTAATTTAAGCCCACCCTAATTAATTAAAAATTTTATTTTCACCCATGAGCCTAAAGCCCACTATTTTTGAAGCCCACAAATTAATTAATCTTTTAATTGTCACAACTTGTCATGTGGATACAATTAGTAGACTACTAATTAAATAATTTTGGTACGACTTAATAATGTGGGGTACTAGAAAGGGCACGTGCACACACTAGAGTGTGCATTGCACACCCTTCTAGGGGTGGCCGGATTGTGAAGAGAGAGAAAGGGAGAGTGGGATGAAGTTGAGGGGTGGTTATGTGATCATGGAAGTTACTACAACTTCCCAATTCATCTTGATCCTTAATCTCTAACTCCTTGATTAAATCCTAGCCATCTATTCTCATCCTAAAAGTGTATAAATATTCCTATATTTCTTCTCATTAGTACATTACACAATTCATTAAGAGAGAAAAGATAAGAGAGCAAAAGATTGAGAGGCATTAGTGAGCAAAAGATTATAGTGTGCAAAATTGTGTGTGTTCCAACCTAGAGGTGGCCGGCCAATCATCCAAGGAGTACAAGGAGGACTCGGGTTCCAACAAGCTCAATGAGGAGAAGGCTATTTGCAATACAATCTAGGAGGAGAAGGCTACCTTCTTGCATTCTAGGAGCTTTCATTTCGTTTTCTCCAATAGGTGGGTGTTTCTCATACTTTTAAAATCAAGATACCATTCTAAGAATGATTTGATAAAATTGTTAAAGAACAACTAGTTGGAATTGGACTCATGTTTGCTTAATTAGAGATGAGATGGTAATTTAGAAAAATGTTTGTTAAAAGGGTTGCTAGTTGATTATTTGTGAATTGAAGTGTTAGAAACTATCTTGATTGCCATGATAGATGTCTATGAATTATGCTATGTGAAGAAATTTATGATTGTGAGACAAGGGATGAATTGAATGCTTCACGTGGAATTGTTTGTTTAAATTAGAGTAAACTCTATTGTAGGAAAGATGTGAATTTTGTGTTCTAAATTGATGTAGAAAGTTAAATAATGAGAGAATGAAGAAATAAAGTATTTTTTGTAGAAATTTATATTGTAAATTTTGTGAAAATGAAATTGTTCTAAATATCGAAATTATGGACATAGAACACCAAATGAAATAAAAAGTGCATGTGTTATTGGTAAATAATGAATTTAAAAATACTAGTTTACCGTATTTGTGTATACATTAAAATCTGGAGAGTTTTGACTCAAAAAGATAAGAAAAAGAACTAAAAACATTTTGGGAATTTGAAAAAAACCTAGTAGCACAGTCGACCGACTATATTGAAACAGTCGACTGCCCTGACTATTTGTTTTCGAGTTCAAATCTTTGCGGAACAGTCAACCGATTATATTGAAACAGTCGACCGTCCTGATTATTTGTTTTCGAGTTCAAATCTTTGCGGAATAGTCGACCGATTATATTGAAACAGTCGACCGTCTTGAATATTTGTTTTCGAGTTCAAATCTTTGCGGAACAGTCGACTGACTACACTGTAACAGTCGACTACCCTGACTATTTGTTTTCGAGTTGTAAATCCTCATAGAACAGTCGACTGTCCAAGTTTTAACAGTCGACTACCCTTAAGTTCAAATAATATCTGGATTTTTGTGAGATAATTTTCTATAACCTGTGGCCTAGTATAAATAAGAATTTGAGGCTATTTTTGGCAAAAAAAGAACTTATTATTTTATTAGTTTAAATTGTCTTTGAATAAAGAAAAATACATGCCTTGTTTAAAAGTGTTTTGAAATGAGTTTTGGCAATGAAAGTGTGGATTTTTGATAAAATGACAGTACGGTAATTTCATGGGAAGAATGAATTATGAATGTGACAAGTTCGAAAAAAATGAATTCTTTTGTTTATGCATGAGTTTGTACTTGAAAGTGAAATTGAATGTTAGGACGAATTATGAAAGATTTTATGCGCATGAATACACAAATGCTATGAACATGAAAGGAAAATTATTGTTAATCATGAAAAAGACTTTATGACTGTGAAAACTCGATTTTGTGATTGTGAATTGAAATTGAGAACTAGAGTGTAGTTAAGCCACATACCGGCATTGAAAAAAGATATGTTGAAATGAAATTTGAGATGAAAAGACCAAGATTGGGTCATATTGAATAGATGATTAAGACCGGTATAGTGGAAAGGCTAACTCTAAAGAATTGATTTTGTTCATGATTCAAATAACTAAGGATTAGATACATAGTGAAAAGGTGATGAAAATAAGAGAAAAACACGAGTATGAGGGCCTCGGAGCTACGGTGTGAGAGTATTCACAGGCTGTCTTCGCGATGCATCATGACATGACATAGATATGTCTTCAGGAGTCCGTACCGCCGGTGATGCTCGTGGGGTGTTTGGTGACTGTGGGTGGTGTCATATCCCATGACGGAGGCTGAATTGTCCATAAGTTCTTCACGATGCGTCGTGACATGACGTGGGATTCCGCTCCAAGCTGTCTGGACATGATCTCGTAACTCATAGAACATCTAGGATACTTATCGTAGTTACAGTAGTAGTTTAAGACATGACGAGGGATTGAACCCTACATGATGAAGAACGGTTAAGGGCTTGCCCTCAGACCTATGTAGTATGGGATGCATAGAATCTGAACAAGTGCACGTTAGTGTCATCTAATATAAATAACTTCATTAAGGACTAAGTGCACCGCACAACACGACATCAATAGTCCCTTGTAGTTCGGTTTGTGATCAAGCTTGTGGTTTGTTTAAGCATTTGAGAATCGTTATACTGTTTCGGCATAGAGAGGATAGCCATGTATAATATTTCGTCGGTTGTAAGAAACTGATGCGCCCACAGTTTTTATGTAGGGTAAAGTAATTAGCAAGACTGAAGAATGCATGCTGATTAAAGAATGATCCAAGTGTTGTACATTTCAATTCATGTAATTTGTTGTTAATTGCTTCCGCGGTAAATATGTAATGAAAGTGTAAACTCTGATGTAACAAAAAGTTTTATTTCCTTGAAAAATTGTTTGAAAGAAGTGTAAAGATCCTGTGGAACTTCGAATTCAGTCTGTTTTGGAATTCGGGGTATTACAGAGTGGTATCAAAGCTAGGCTTCCAAGTAGTATAAATTTATAAGGAACGATATCCTAGAAGTAGACATTAGGGCGTGTGTTGAGTCTAGAGATTTAAATGTAAGTCACTTACATTTGTGTTGCTCTATAATTTATGATTCTTCTTCTCTTTCTCAAAGATGGCAGACCAGTTCGACCCAGCTGGAGATAACGACTGGCACATCGTTGAGGTCGATTACTATCCTGGGCAAGCTGATTCAGACGAGAGGATCCTGAAGAACTTGAAGAGGAATGGCCTAAGTCCTGAGAGATCACTCCACCTCCGGATTCATCTGATGATTCCTCCGATAAGGAAGAACTAGTTCCGAGTAGTCTTATTGTGTCTCTTCAGAGGCAGGTAGAGACTCAGAGGAAGAGAGCGGAGCTGCTGCAGGCGCAGTGCACGAAGTGCAAGGAGAGTATTGCAACTCTCAGTCATCGTGTTTAGTAAGTCGAGAAGAGGAAAAACATGTACGATGTACTGAAGGAGGAAGTGGAGGAACTACGGAGAGAGCTTCGAGAAGCCAAGAGGAACTGTAGGAATTAGACTGTTGTATCTTCTTACTGCTTTCATTTGATGTCAGGAATGTTTTAAATTTGAATGTATAAAGTTTGAAATTCAATGAAATGAAAAGTTGATTTAAAATTCATGTTTATACTTCGAATTTAATAGATCTTTTGCATCGGAATATGGCTAGAAGAGGAGCTTGAAATGGTGAAGGTCTGGACTTGAAAATGGAACTAGCAAGGGTCTATCATACACTCAATGCGGTTGCCATGAATCAGAATCAAGGAAAGGCGCCTGGGAATCCAGTACCCGAAGCAATCAAACTCGTGGAATCATTCAAGCGGATGAAACCACCAAAATTTGAGGGAAAGTCAGACCCTGACACGGCTGACAACTGGATCCAACAGGTAGAGACCATCTTCGAAGTCTTGGAGACTCCGGAGGGCAGCAAGGTGAAGTTGGCGGCGCTGCAGTTTAAGAAGGATGCAGCTGTATGGTGGCAGTCGATGAAGCGGACGATGGGAGGTATTGTTCTTGGCTGGGATGAATTCTTAGAGAAATTCAGCAGTCATTATTTTCCCTCAGACGTCCAGGAGAAGAAGGCCATGGAGTTTCTAGCGTTGTAGCAGGGCAGCATGTCGGTTAGGGAGTATGAGACAAGGTTCACTCAGCTCTCTAGGTATGCACCCGAACTGGTGATGGATGAGGCAAAGAAGGCTCGAAAGTTCGAGCATGGGTTGAGGCCAAGTCTGAGATTCAGGATGATACCCCTCGGTATTAGGAGGTTTAACCAGCTGGTCAAACGAGCTGCAGCCACTGAGGCAGACATGGAGCAGTTCCATGCTATTCAAAATTGGAGCACTAACTGGAATGTTGGAAAGTGGCCCGCAGTTTCTGGCAGCTTCAGGGGACAGCCGCCGGCCTAGAGGTTCAAACCAACGGGAACGAATGCTGTCAACATAGCTGGGAGACCTGGAAACAATTGGGTGAGACCTCCTGTGGTGACTTGCTTCAACTGTGGTGAGACAGGACATTACAAGTCTCAATGCCGCAAGCTGCAGAATGTCACCCATAGTGGACCAACACAGCAAGTTGGGAAGAAGCCGTACCAGTAGGGGCGAGTATTTGTCTTGACTGAAGCTGACGCTGATAAGGTGGATCACGTCATCACTGGTACGAGGGAGGATGTTTAGAGTGTTTTCTGTTATTTCTCTTTTCCCACTTTTATAGTGAACTGTTATGTAACGAGTGTGTGTTATGTAACAGGAGAACTTTATTTGAATGGAAAGAAAGCTGTTGTTTTGTTCGATACTGGGTCTTCTCACACTTTTGTATCACCTAAGTTTGCTAAAGTTTTGGGTGTTGAACCGAAAGTCTTTCCAGACAAGGTCTTGGTAGTAGCTACTCCATCAGAGGAAACTCTAACCATTGATCGGTACTATGCAGACTGCGAGATCGTGATAGGGGACAGAATTTTTGGGATTGATCTGATCGAGCTGAATGTCTTAGGAGTCGATGTTATCATTGGCATTGATTAGATGTCGGTGTACCGAGCGAGCATTGAGTGCGAGACCAAGGAAGTAACAATGAAGGCTCTAGGTGGTCATGAAGTCACTTTCCAATGAAAGAGGAGATGTTCTGGTCTGGTGGCAGCTATCTACAAGAGGGATGTTCCTGTAGAGGTGTAGCAAATCCCTGTGGTTCGGGATTATCCGACCGTGTTCTTGGAAGATTTGCCTGGGTTACCCCCGCATCGTGATGTGGAGTTCAACATCACTATTCAGCCAGGGAGTGCACCCATTTCCAAGGCACCGTATAGGATGGCGCCTGTGGAGCAGGATGAGATCAAACGATAGATTGAGGAACTGTTGGAGAAGGGCTTTATTCAACCGAGTGCGCCACCCTGGGGAGCACCGGTGCTATTGGTAAAGAAGAAGGATGGTTCGATGAGGATGTGCGTCGATTACCAAGAGCTGAATAAGGTCACTGTTCAGAATAAGTATCTGATTCTCCGAATTGACGACCTGTTCGATCGTCTGCAAGGAGTAGCTGTTTTCTCCAAAATAGATCTTCGATCAGGTTACCATCAAGTTCGAGTGAAGACTGAAGATGTGCATAAGACTACGTTTAGAACTCGATACGGGCATTACGAATTCTTAGTTATGATGTTTGGAGTGACGAAGGCAATTGCAATCTTCATGGATATGATGAACAGAGTTCTGAGGCCATTTATTGATTCTTTCATCCTGGTGTTTATCGATGATATCCTTGTGTACTCCAAGTCGGAGGAGGAGCATACAGAGCATCTGTTGGCAGTTTTGAAGAAGCTTCTGTTGCATGAGTTGTATGCCAAGTTGTCCAAGTGCGATTTCTAGAAATCTGAAGTGGCATTCCTGGGTCACATCCTTTCTAAGGAGGGAGTGGCGACTGATCCGCAGAAGATATAGGCAATGGAGGATTGGGCAAGGCCTACTACAGTGAAGGAAATCCGGAGTTTTCTTGGGCTGACTGGATATTACAGGAGGTTTATTCAGGGTTATGCTCAGATAGCCGTGCCGCTCACTAGGTCTAACCAAGAAGAATGTGAACTTCAGGTGGACTGAGCAGTGCGAAGCAAGCTTTCAGGAGTTGAAAGAGAGGCTGACTACTGCACCCATTTTGGCTTTGCCTAGAGCAGGAATTAAGTACGATGTCTGCAGCGATGCTTCACATCGTGGGCTTGGTTGTGTCCTAATGCAAGAAGGGAAAGTGATCGCTTATGGGTCTAGGCAACTACGACCGCATGAGAAGAATTATCCGACTCATGATCTAGAGTTGGCTGCGATTATCTTTGCCTTGAAGCAATGAAGACATTATGTGTATGGTGAGAAAGTGAACATGTACACAGACCACAAAAGCTTGAAGTACATCTATCAGCAAAAGGATATGAATCTGAGGCAAAGGAGATGGCTGGAAATGCTTGAGGACATTCGTCCTGAGATTAAGTACCATCCTGGGAAGGCTAATGTGGTTGCTGATGCACTTAGCCACAAGAGTAGTTTGGCTAGTTTGATTACGAATCACAGGCACCTTGCAAAAGAATTGGATCGGACTGGTATTGAAGTTGTCTTGCAGGACTTGGGAGCATCAGTAGCTCAGTTGAGGCTTCAGTCTACGCTGAATGAAAGGATCATTGCAAGTCAGAAGGAAGATGCAGATGTTCAGAAGATGAAGGAGCAGGTCGGTGCTGGCAGGTTGTCCGAGTTTCACGTCAAGGATGGAGTGCTGTGGTTTGGAGAGAGGCTGTGCGTTCCGAATTGGTCGGTCTTGAAAGAAAGTATTCTTCAGGAGGCACATGCTACTCTTTTTTCAATACATCCTGGGAGTACTAAGATGTATAAGGACATTAAGTAGCATTTCTGGTGTTCAGGTTTGAAGCGGTATGTGGCCGAGTTGTGGCGAGGTGTGAGATCTGTCAGCAGGTCAAAGCCGAGAATCAGAAACCCGGAGGTCTTTTGCAACCATTACCTATTCGGAATGGAAGTCGGATAACATCAGTATGGATTTCATCACGGGTTTGCCTAAGAGTTCAAGGGGCAATGATGCGATTTGGGTTATAGTTGATCGACTAACCAAGTCCGCTCACTTCTTGGCGATGAAACTCACTTCATCGATGGAAAAATTGGCTGAGCGGTATGTTGGTGAGATCATCAGGCTTCATGGTGTTCCGTTAACCATTGTGTCTGATCGAGATGCACGGTTTACTTCGCATTTCTGGAGGAGTCTTCAGACAGCTTTGGGTACCAAGACGGATTTTAGCACTGCTTTTCATCCTCAGACCGATGGGCAGACCGAGAGAGTCAACCATATTCTTGAGGATATGCTTTGGTGTTGTGTACTAGACTTTGGAGGCAGTTGGGAGAGGCATCTAGCTTTGGTAGAGTTTGCCTATAACAACAGTTTTCAGACTAGTATTGGGATGGCACCATACGAAGCTCTGTATGGCAGGAAGTGCAGAACACCTTTCTGTTGTTTCGAAGTAGGGGAGCGACAGATGTTTGGGTCTGAGATTGTGCAGCAGACATCTGAAAAGATTGATCTGATCAGGAAAAGGTTGGTGGATGCTCAGAGTTGGCAGAAGAGCTATGTAGACAACCGGAGAAGGGACCTTGAGTTTGAGGAAGGTAACTTTGTCTTTCTGAAAGTATTGCCCAGCAATGGTGTGATCCGATTTGGCAAAGGCGGGAAGTTAGCCCCGAGCTTCATAGGCCCGTATAAGATATTAAAAAGGATTAGGAAAACTGATTACAGGATTGAGTTACCAGAAGAGTTGTCTCAGGTGCACAATGTCTTTCATGTGTCTATGCTGAGAGGTTACATTCCAGATGCCAGTCATCATTTGCCCGAAGTGCCGGAAGATTTGCAATTGGATCTGAATTACATTGAGCTCCCAGTCGAGATTGTTGATCGTCGGGATAAAGTCTTAAGGAATAAGACGATACCGATGGTCAAGGTAGTCTGGAGAAACCATTTGGTTGAAGAGGCTACTTGGGAATCGGAGGAGAGGATGTTGAAGGATCATCCCGAGCTCTTTGCTTGATTTGTATCTGTATTTTTTTATATTTTTTATATTTTTTTCTTCTCTTGTGGTGTTGTGTTTTTGTTTCTCACTCTTTAATTGTAGTTCCGGGGACGGAACTATTCTAAGGAGGGAGTGTTGTAATATCCTGAATTTTTATTTAATGAGAATTGTTGATTTTTACATGTTGTGCACGTACAAATTTTGTATGCATATTTTCTTACAAAATTATCTTCTATAACATGAACAAATAAACATTTTTTTCTTTCTCTTTATTTTCTAAAAGCCTATTTTAAAGCCTAAGATTGTTTTTTTCTAATTTAAGCCCACCCTAATTAATTAAAAATTTTATTTTGACCCATGAGCCTGAAGCCCACTATTTTTGAAGCCCACAAATTAATTGATCTTTTAATTGTCACAACCTGTCATGTGGATACAATTAGTAGACTATTAATTAATTAATTTTGGTACGACTTAATAATGCGGGGTACTAGAAAGGGCACGTGCACACACTAAAGTGTGCATTGCACACCCTTCTAGGGGTGGCCGGATTGTGGAGAGAGAGAGAGGGAGAGAGTGGGATGAAGTTGAGGGGTGGTTATGTGATCATGGAAGTTACTACAACTTCCCAATTCATCTTGATCCTTAATCTCTAACTCCTTGATTAAATCCTAGCCATCTATTCTCATCCTAAAAGTGTATAAGTACCCTTATATTTCTTCTCATTAGTACATTACACAATTCATTAAGAGAGAAAAGATAAGAGAGCAAAAGATTGAGAGGCATTAGTGAGCAAAAGATTAGAGTGTGCAAAATTGTGTGTGTTCCAACCTAGAGGTGGTCGGCCAATCATCCAAGGAGTACAAGGAAGACTCGGGTTCCATCAAGCTCAAGGAGGAGAAGGCTATTTGCAATACAATCTAGGAGGAGAAGGCTACTTTCTTGCATTCTAGGAGCTTTCATTTCGTTTTCTCCAATAGGTGGGTGTTTCTCATGCTTCTAAAATCTAGATACCATACTAGGAATGATTTGATGAAATTGTTAAAAAACAACTAGTTGGAATTGGACTCATGTTTGCTTAATTAGAGATGAGATGGTAATTTAGAAAAATATTTGTTAAAATGGTTGCTAGTTGATTATTTGTGAATTGAAGTGTTAGAAACTATCATGATTGCCATGATAGATGTCTATGAATTATGCTATGTGAAGAAATTTATGATTATGAGACAAGGGATGAATCGAATGCTTTATGTGGAATTGTTTGTTTAAATTAGAGTAAACTCTATTGTAGGAAAGAGGAGAACATTGTGTTCTAAATTGAAGCAGATGGTTAAATAATGTGAGAATGAAGAAATAAAGTATTTTTTGTAGAAATTTATATTGTAAATTTTGTGAAAATGAATTTGTTCTAAATGTCGAAATTATGGACATAGAACACCAAATGAGATAAAAAATGCATGTGTTATTAGTAAATAATGAATTAAAAAATACTAGTTTACTGTATTTGTATATACATTAAAATCTAGAGAGTTTTGACTAAAAAAGAGAAGAAAAAGAACTAAAAAAATTTGGGAATTTGAAAAAAACCTATTAGCACAGTCGACCGACTATATTGAAACAGTCGACTGCCCTGACTATTTGTTTTCGAGTTCAAATCTTTGCGAAACAGTCGACCGATTATATTGAAACAGTCGACCGTCCTGATTATTTGATTTCGAGTTCAAATCTTTGCGGAACAGTCGACCGATTATATTGAAACAGTCGACCATCTTGAATATTTGTTTTCGAGTTCAAATCTTTGCGAAACAGTCGACTGACTACACTGTAATAGTCGACTACCCTGACTATTGGTTTTCGAGTTGTAAATCCTCACAGAACAGCCGACTGTCCATATTTTAACAGTCGACTACCCTTAAGTTTCAAATAATATCTGGATTTTCGTGAGATAATTTTCTATAACCTGTGGCCTAGTATAAATAAGAATTTGAGGCTATTTTTGGCAAAAAAAAGAACTTATTATTTTATTAGTTTAAATTGTCTTTGAATAAAGAAAAATACTTGCCTTGTTTAAAAGAGTTTTGAAATGAGTTTTGGCAATGAAAGTGTGAATTTTTGATAAAATGACAGTACGATAATTTCATGGGAAGAATGAATTATGAATGTGACAAGTTCGAAAAAAACGAATTCTTTTGTTTATGCATGAGTTTGTACTTGAAAGTGAAATTGAATATTACGACGAATTATGAAAGATTTTATGAGCATGAATACACAAATGCTATGAACATGAAAGGAAAATTATTGTTAATCATGAAAAAGACTTTAGGACTGTGAAAACTCGATTTTGTGATTGTGAATTGAAATTGAGAACTAGAGTGTAGTTAAGCCTCATACCGGCATTGAAAAGAGATATGTTGAAATGAAATTTGAGATGAAAAGACCAAGATTGGGTCATGTTGAATAGATGATTAAGACCGGTATAGTGGAAAGGCTAACTCTAGAGAATTGATTTTGTTCATGATTCAAATAATTAAGGATTAGATACATAGTGAAAAGGTGATGAAAATAAGAGAAAAACACGAGTATGAGGGCCTCGGAGCTACGGTGTGAGATTATTCACAGGCTGTCTTCGCGATGCGTTATGACATGACGTGGAAATGTCTCCAGGATTCCGTACCGCAGACGACGCTCGTGGGGTGTTTGGTGACTGTGGGTGGTATCATGTCCCATGACGGAGGCTGAATTGTCCATAGGTTCTTCACGATGCATTGTGACATGACGTGGGATTCCCCTCCAGGCTGTCTGGACATGAGCTCGTAACTCATAGAACATCTAGGATACTTATCGTAGTTACAGTAGTTGTTTAAGACATGATGAGTGATTGAACCCTACAAGATGAGGAACGGTTAAGGGCTTCCCCTCAGACCTATGTAGTATGGAATGCATAGAATCTGAACAAGTGCGCATTAGTGTCATCTATTATAAATCACTGCATTAAGGACTAAGTGCACTGCACAACACGACATCAATAGGATAGTCCCTTGTAGTTCTGTTTGTGATCAAGCTTGTGGTTTGTTTAAGCATTTAAGAATCGTTATACTGTTTCGGCATAGAGAGGATAGCCGTGTATAATATTTCTTCGGTTGTAAGCAACTGACGCGCCCACAGTTTTTATGCATGGTAAAGTGATTTGCAAGACTAAAGAATGCATGCTGATTAAGGAATGATCCAAGTGTTGTACATTTCAATTCTTGTAATTTGTTGTAATTTACTTCCACTGTAAATATGTAATGAAAGTGTAAACTCTGCTGTAACAAAAAGTTTTGTTTCCTTGTAAAATTGTACGAAAGAAGTGTAGAGATCCTGTGGAACTTCGAATTCAGTCTATTTTGGAATTCGGGGTGTTACACTTTACTTCATTTTCGTACAAAAATATAACGAATTTAAAACTTTTTCATTATAATGATGTTTATTACAATACACAACGGAAATATACATGAAAGAAATACAATTTATAACATTCAAAATATTGTAGCATATCATCATCAACTCATCTCCACGTCGCTCGCTAATTCGAGTCCTACAAATTGAAAACTGCGGCCACGTCAATTGTATACAACTGACGCAATGCTATAATACAGTGATTCCACTATTTTAACACTTACAAACTTGAATGCAGAAACAGAAAATGTTGTTATCCTAAATATGTCAGTGTATAATATTAACCTAATGACTAATGCATATATTTAATGCTTATAATGCAACTTTAATGCGCACTTGTTCGTTTTCTATGCATTCCATACTACATAGGTCCGAGAGCAAGCCCTTAGCGTACTCTTCATTATAGGTGTTACCGCTGATTTCGGTGTGGGGGTAAACAGATAGAATTTGTGAGTCCGAGAAAAACCTGAACAGTTGACTCAGCCTTCTCACTCCTGCCGCGACCTGCAAGGAAGGGCGGAACACCGGGGTTGATTCCGGCGACGCACCCTCCGACGCTCTTGTCAGTAATCAGAAGAGATTAAGAAAGAGTTTAAAAGTGGTGAAAGAGTGATTAACCTGGTCATGGAAGCAGAGGGGTTGTATTTATAGTCGCCAGGGGAGTTGTTTAAGGGTCTGATTTCCTATGTAACAGCCGGGAGCAAAATCCTCAGTCTGTTTAGGAAATCTTTCCTTGATTCCTGGTGAGAGCAAATCAAGGCCATCGATTTGGCCAAATCATGGATCCTGATTTGTCTCTTGTTGGTTTGGGTTCGTCTCGGGTCGGAACCCGTACCCAATAGGTGTGGATCCATTCGCGGGTTATTGGATCTGCGAGAAGGAGATTCAGTACCCGCTTTGGATCCGCTTGTATGTGAAATTACCTTTTTATCCCCGAGCATCAAGATTCGTGCCCAATCTGGACGGTTCCGATTTAACCCCATTTTTAGCCATATCACGAGCCCCCCACTCCTAAAGACTGAGTGTGATCAGCCTTTGAGGAGTAGTTTGACTGTTTTGGTGGCTAGCGGAGTTGTATCGGAGTCCATATGGAGGATTTAGAATCTCGAAGGGGGTAGTGATGTAACTTTTTGATGCTATGTGTTGTTTCCTAGCCATATCGAGTACTTGGCGTCTTTCATCTATTTTTCTCGGATTATTTATTTAATTTTGCGATGTGTTTACTAATTGTTCGGGGGCCTTAACTGTACATTCTAGGCAATAATTGTTCGTTCAGGGGCTCAAAAATATACCCCCGAATTTTTAATTATTTTCCAGAATTTTTAGTTAATTTTCCCGATTTTTTGGCAATTTTTTCGCAATTTTTAAATAAATAAAACGAATTAAATAAACAAAAAACGATTTTTAATACTGATTTATGGCGTGGCACAATCTGGACCTTTGATCGCCGTTGGGCGTGATTTTCTGAGAGATCTGACGGTCTCCATCGCTCGGCAGATTTTTCCTTCGTTTGCGAGCTCGGAAGGGCACTTGCTCGGCTGCCGACCGGAGACTAGGGGGGTTCGGCATTCCGAGCGACGTGGCACAATCTGAGCCATCGGATGGTGGCGCGTTTTCCAAGAAGATGCTATCTTGTCTTTTAGCGCACGTGACGCAATATGTACCGTTCATCATCAAGAGCACGAATTTTTGGAAGATCCAACGGTTGTGAGAGCTCGGTGTCTTTTTTCTCCGTTTGCGAGCTCGGAATGGCACTTACTCGGTCGCTGACCGAAGACAGGGGGTCTCGGAATGCCGAGTGACGTGGCGCGCTCTGAACTGTCGGATGGTGACGCGCATTTCGAGACGGGCACATTTCTCAAGAAAACACTATCTTGTCGTTTAGTGTCCTCGGCGAGATCTGGGCCGTCTGATCAAAATCAGGCGCGAAAGTTGAGGAGAAAGTGTGTTTTCTCCGTTTGCGAGCTCGGAAAGGCACTTGCGCGGCATCCGACCGGAGACAGGGGGTTTCGGTAGGACGAGCGACGCGGTGCAATCCGTCTCGAGACGATCCTGTTCCCAAGGACATTAATGGTGCTCCGGGGTTCGTGCAGCGTTCCACCTTCTTCAGGTCATTAAGGATAACTCCTTCAATTAATGTGTGGCGTTTCAACTTCCGAGGATCATAATGGCTAGGTCTTGGAGGTTAGGCTATAAGTACTCCACTTTCCTTTGTCATTTCAATCGCAATCAACATAGAGTTTCAGACCTCGGAGGTATCTGTCTGGGGTAACTTCTCTTTCGAGGTCCGAAGGGGTGGTTGCTCTTTTGCCTTCTTCTTCTCTCGTTCCTGACGGCCCCAAAGTGGATGTTAGGAGCGGGGGGGAACGAGGCAGTAGTGGTGACGACCATAGACCGGATCCGAGGGATGAGTCGCTTCAGAAGGACGGGTGGTCGCCCTGTTGTCTTGTTCTTTTCCCATTCCTCACTGCTCCGAAGGGGATGTCAGGAGCGGGAGGGAATAAGGCAGTAGTGGCGACGACCGTAGTCCGGACCCGGGGTGTGAGCTACTTCGGAAGGACGGGTGGTCGTTCTTCCACCAAGATCTTCTGCCTTCCCTGTTTGCTCCGCAGCGTGTGTCAAGGTCGGCAGAGATCATGGTGGGAGAGGTGATCATCCATGTCCGAATCCGAGGGGTGAGCTTGTTCGGAAGGACGAGCGGTCGTTCCTCCACCATGATCTTTTCCGGACCATCTGAGCTCGTTGTTTGCAACTGTGAAGGCGCGGTTGCCAGAGTCCTCTGCCAGGCCGAGCCTTCCAGTTGCAACCAACTAGCTCGGAATGGTGTGCTTCTCCTGATCTCTGAGTGTTGATGGGCCCCCTCCCATCTCTGTCTTCCTTCCGGGCTGATGGCTTCTGATGGATGTCAACCCGGAGGAGTTAGAGATGGGGGGAGTGCCGATCTGTTTTTGACCGGGGCCCGTGGGTCGGCGGAATACCGACCCAGACCAGGGCCCGGGGGGTGCTCGCCGAGGGCGGCGCCTTAAAACTTTGAATCAAAACTTTTTCTGGTTCCTCTAGACATAGGTGGGGCGTCCGAGGGTTCAATCGTCCGAGCGACGTGGTGCAACCCGAGCCGTTGGATGATGGCGCGCATCTCAAGACGGGCACATTTCTCCAGAAAACACTATCTTGTCGTCTAGTGTTCTCGGCGAGGTCTGGGCCGTCTGATCGAGATTTTACACGAAAGTTGAGGAGAAAGTGAGTTTTCTCCGTTTGCAGGCTCGGGAAGGCACTTGCTCGGAAACCGACCGGACTCCGTCGCTGGCTGGTTCGGATCGCGCTTGGTTTGGATTCAGATCCCCTGGCACCGAGCTAGTTGACTTGGTGAAGGAGACAGTGGTGATGGGCCTTCGCGACGTTTCGAGAGCAGCCCAAAAGTTGCACTTATTCGTTTGGAAGTCCAAGGGACGTTCCATTTTTACTACAAATCTTCACCCCCCCTTAGACCAAGTCTCACTTTTTACTTTTACTCTCTCTCTTCAGTTCTCACTTTGCTTCGAAGTTTTCAGCTCTCTGGTGGCGGTGCTAGTTGTTGCGGTAGCGTTCCTTGCTTCCGGTGAACTTTCCGACCGTACATATCACTTCAAGGTCAGTCTCTTTCCCTTCTCTCTTAGAAAAAATGGTTAAGATCTCGGATGAGACCCCCGCCTCGGAGCAAGCCGTTGGCCGAGGGGATAAAGGGAAGGAGGTAGTGAAGCCGAGCGATCAGAATGTCGTTCGTCCGGACAGAGTGGGCGAAGTGGCCGAGTTGCCTAAGGAGGTGGCGACGGTGTCCCGGGAGGGCAAGGCCGTGGTCACGATCGTGGAAACGCCGAAGACGGCGGGAGCGTTCGGTCGGCAGCCTATTACTCTGTCGAGTGTGGGAGGCATCCGGGACTATGCCGAGGATACCTTGGAGAGAGTCACCCAAGGCACGGCTAAGCTGGTGGAGGAGAACGAGCCGAGGGAGCTGTCCGAGGTGGACCATAGGATCTCGTCTCTTACCGAGACCGATCTTCGTCTGATCCGAGAGGGTTTCCGGATCCCCGCCGACTACGGACTGCTCCTCCCTGGGCCGGGTTTCCGAGCCAACACAAAGTCCTCGTCGGACGTGTGCGTCTTTCCGGTCGACTCCCTAATTGCCGGACTCCGGTTTCCCCTCCACCCGTTCGTTGTGGATGTGTTGACATGGTACGGGTTGAGCCCCGCCCAGCTGATGCCGAACACATGGAGGCACGTCACGGCATTCGTCCTCCGATGCCAAGAGGTCGGCGGCAAGCCGACTATGTTCCTCTTCCGGAGCCTCTACCGACCTTGTCAGCCGAGGCGAGACGAACAAAGGTTCTTTCTTTCGCCCCGGACGGGCGTGAAGCTGATCGAGAATCCGGACTCGATCAAACATTGGAAGGAGAAGTATTTTATTATCCGAGCCCCTGCGCCGTGGGTGATACCGACGGTTTGGGCGAAGGAAGGCCTGCCCAAGCGCACAAAGAAGGAGGCGGTGCTGAGTGCCGAGGAGGCGGAAGTCCAGAAGAAGCTCCTCGCCCTGCCAGCACTAAGCTGGAAAGACATTACCGAGGAGGATCTGTTCCGAGGGGGTCTCAGTCCGATCGACCCTAGTATGCCTCTGGTATTTGTACTCTTTGTTTAAAGTCCATGAAAATTTTTCTAAGTTTTTTCATTCGGTTTGTGCAGGGACGATGAAGTTGGATTACAAGGCTTTGATGGCGAAGGGTAGGTCGGAGCAGGAGGCGAAGAAGAAGAGGCCTGCGGCAGGGCCTCAGGACAGCCGAGCCCCGAAGAAGCCCTCGGTGGCGAAGCTCGCCGACCAGCCGAAGGTCATGGTCCTCGAGCAGGGGGAAGTCATGGTCCTCGACCCTCCGACCTCGAATGCGCCGGTCCTTGACCCTCCGACCTCGGATGCGCCGGTCCTCGACCCTCCGACCTCGGATGTGCCGACACCGATCTCGAACGGAGATACTCCCGGCTCATCGAGCGGTGTGTTCGGCGTGAAGGAGGCGTTGTCCCTCCAAGTTCCGCCCCTCACTGCCGATGCGGAGAAGATCTTGACCGAGCGTCATAAGGATATCTTCGTCCTCGACTGGCAGGTGATGAACGTCGACGGCTTCTTGGGCGACGGGAACATCTGCATGGAGGCAGTGAGGCACCTGCCGACCCCGAATGATCGAGTGACCCTGAAGGTCGGGATGGCAGGGGACGCCGTGATGCAGATTGCTCGGAATACTATGTCGGTAAGTGGGTCGAGCCCTCCTTCATCCAAATTTCTTCCTTAGAATTTTTCTAAGTTCTTTGGTTTGGGTTTTAACGTGTTGTTCTCTTTCAGACTCTCTGCCACTTCAACTTCCTGGTCGAGGAGCTGGCGAACAAGGAGCGGGAGAACGAGCGGGAGAGGGCGGAGCGCGTCAAGGTCGCGCAGCAGCTTGATACCGAGCAGCTTCTCTCGACGAAGAGGGCTGCTGCAGTGGTGGGCCTGGAGAAGCAGCTGGCCGACGCCATTCAGCTGTCGAAGGACACGGCGGCCAAGCTTGAGAAGGAGGCAGCCGAGCTGAAGGAGGAGCTGGCCAACACTCGGTCGGGAGCGGAGAAAGAGGTTGCCGAGCTGAAGGAGGCGCTGGCCAAAGCTCGGTCGGAAGCGGAGACGGCTCGGAAGAGGGCCGAGAAGATCAAGGCCAAACACCTGAAGAAGGTGAAGAAGGTGAAGAAGGCCGTGAAGGAGGAGGCCGCGCAGCACATGCTCCAGAACATGGAGGATGCCTACGGTCGAGCCTTGCAACATGTAGCCGCCAAGAATCCGGGCTTCGACACATCCATCTACCACTTTTACGACCCCGTGGAAGGGGAGGAGGGGGTTCCCGAGGGGCTGCTGGGTCCCGAGGGAGAGACGGAAGTCGTCGAAGGCCCTGGGGAGACCGAGGCCGAGGGTGAGGAGGAGGACGACTCCGAGGAGGAGAGTTGGAGCGAAGGCGGAGGCGAGGGCGATGGCGAGGACAAGACCGGGGGGTCGACGGACCCGAACGGCAAAAAGGTCGACCCCTGACTCGGTTGTCTTTTTTAGTCTTTTGTTGTTTTGTTTCTTTTTGTAAGCCTCATTGCGGACTGGCCACCGCTTTTGTAAAACCTTCTCTTCGGTTTTGAATGAAAAACATTTTGTTTGGCCAAAATTTGTCCAAGTGTTGAGCTTCGGATTTGTGTGTGACTAGTTGTAGATGTTTCCGTGTATTGTCCCATCGGATTTATCTCCACTTTTCAGGTGAAGTTCGGTCCGATCACGGAGGTTGTATACCTTCGGAAGGAGCTGGCAAAAACGAAGGGCGAGCTCTTTCAGAGCCGGCAGAATCGATTTCTCCTGCTCGGCAGGCTGGAGGAGACGAAGGCAGCTCTGCGGAGGTACTGTCGCGGGTTGTGGCAACTGCGGAAGTACCCCCCAGCTCCTTGTCCCGAAGGCGAAGTCGAGAGGCTCCGTAGAGAGCTCACTGCCGCCGAGCAGAAGAATGACGACCTTTTGGCTGAGGTCCAATACTTGGAGTTAGCGGAGAAAGAACGCTCGGCGGAGGGAGAGAAGCTGACTTCCGAGCTGGAGAAAGCGTCGACCGAGCGCAAGAGGCTATTGGCCGAAGTTGACAGGCTCAGAAGGATCACGATAGATAGGGGGATCGAGGTCACCCATTACCGACGGCTTGCGACCGATAGTGCCAATGCCTCGGGCTCGTCGAGGGCCCCTCGACCGAAGAAGTTGGCAAAGGACGACGCCTTGAGGGATAAAATCATCGAACTGGAGGAGGAGGTCGCGTCGCTCAAGCCCCTGCCCGCGAGAGCCAACATCCGGAGCTCATCGTGTACCCGCGAAGAGAGCGAGAGAGGGATTACATTTTACGAACTTGCGACACGCTTGCCCTCGGTCAGACGGAGTCCAGCTGACGCTCAAAGTAGTGCGGCCGTTTCGTCGAGCGGGGCTTCAGTCGGCGCCGCGGTTAGGACCAGCAGCGAAGGGGGGTCGCGCTTCGTTGGTTTAGAGTCGAGCTCGGAGGGCAGGCCTCGTCGTCCTCGCGTTTCCCTAAACCGAAGCATTCCCCTTTCGAAGAGGCCCTAATCATGTCGTTTTCATTTTTGTTGGTTGTTGTAAAAACCTAATTGTAGGGTCAGTTCGGCCGTCTGTAACACTATTATGTCTGAATGCGAATCTTTTTGGAAAATTTTCAAGTGTTGGACTTCGGCAGTGTATTGAAACTTTGCTATTTGTTTTCCCCTTTTTTCAGCTCGAGGCGTCCGATTCATATGCTGATCTGTACGGCTCGGATGATGACTCTGAATCCGAAGCCTCTTCTGGGACGGCGGCTCTGAGTCCTAGGAGCGTCGAGCTGGAGTTACGCCGAGCTGAAGGTGAGCGGGCTCACCTTTTGTCCGTCCTCGACCTTCGGGAAGCCGAGATCCAGCGTCTGGAGAATAGGATCGCCGAGCTGAACCCTGCAGAAGGGGACGAGGACTCGCAAACTGTGTTTAGCAACGTTCTTCGGGTCAAGTGTATTCGGCACAGCCAGTCGAAGATTATAGCCGAGCGGGATGATTTGCTCTCGGAGATTCGACACTTGCAGACTGTGGTAGCAAAGCTTCGGAACGGTGCAGGGGAGCTACCAGCCGAGGAGGACGAACAGTCTGCCGAACAGTCCAGTGAAGATTTTTCCATATGAGGGCTAAGTGTAGTGGGTCGGCGTCGTGTATTTTGTTTCCAAACACTTTGTAACCATGTGTTTTGTACTAAGGTCTGATTGTTTGATAAAATATCTTTCATTACTCTGCATATTTGTCTTGCTTATAACTGTGTTGGTTGCGCCGAGGTCCTCGAACCGAGCATGTTATTTCTGTCGGCGAGAGTGTTTGAACCGAACGGGTTCCCATGAGTACGGTATTTTGTCGTTTAGCGATTCTGACGAGGTACGGCGCGAAATCCTATGCGGCTCTGTCCCCAAGAAAGCGCCATTTTGTCGTTTAGTGGAGGTGCGAATCTCGAGGCGGTTCAGTTCCCAAGAAAACGTTATCTTGTCGTTTAGCGCAGGTGGCAAGATCTGAGCCGTCTGATCGAGATCATGCACGAAAGTTGAGGAGAAAGTGCGTTTTCTCCGTTTGCGAGCTCGGGAAGGCACTTGCTCGGTGACCGACCGGAGACGTAGGGCTTCGGTCCTCGACTTCTGGCCAAGATCGCTCGGATTACGTGGCCGTCCGAAGACAGGGGGTCTCGGCATCGATCCTCTGGAAAAGCTTGAACAGACTGGGTGCCAAGTGCTGGAGCCCGGGACCATCTTTGTAGCTCGACGGTTGTGGGAGCAATTTCGAACGGCGATCTACCCCTGGCTAGTCCTGAGACGAGCCGAGGAGGTAAAGTCGAACCGAGTGTTGGACTCCGAACCATCGGTGTAGTTCAACGGTTGTGGGAGCAATTCCGAACGGCGATCTACCCCTGGTTCGTCCGGAGACGAGCCGAGGAGGTAAAGTCGAGCCGAGTGTTGGACTCCGAACCATCGGTGTAGTTCAATGGTTGTGGGAGCAGTTCCGAACGACGGTCTACCCCCTGGTTCGTCCGGAGACATGCCGAGGGGATGAGGTCGAGCCGAACGTGGACTCCGAACCATTGGTTGAAATCGCAATTTAAAAAGCAGGTGATAAGAGGGGAGAGAAACATGCGAATTTACAAACACAATAGAGCTTTCTTTATTGATAATTGACGGCGAACCGTTTTACATAGTACAATTTATGAAAATAGGTTACAAGTCGGAGGACTGGAATGGCTCGATACTCCGTGATACTTAGAATGGCGCCGGAGTGCTTTCTTGGTATTTCAGGAGGTGATCGGCATTCCAGGTCCTCGGAAGCTCTCTGCCCTCTAGGTCTTCAAGACGATATGTTCCGGGCCGAACTACCTTTGAGATCCTGTACGGCCCTTCCCAGTTCGGAGCCATCTTGCTCTTCTGACTGGGGAAGGATACGGCTAGCTTTCTCAAGACCAAATCTCCTTGCTTAAGGTTGGCGGGTCGGTCCTTTTTGTTGTACGCTAGTTCAACCCTCCTTCGGTAACTCTGCTGCCGAATCGCCGCTCTTTCCCTCAGTTCATCTATCAGGTCTAAGTCTGCTCTGAGGTCTCTGGCATTCTGTGCTTCGTCATAGGCTGTGAGCCGAGGGGAAGGTATTCCGACCTCGAGAGGTATCACGGCCTCGGACCCATAGGTGAGGTTGAAAGGGGACTCGCCTGTGGGGGTCCGCTTGCTCGTGCGGTAGTTCCATAGGACGTTGGGGAGTTGGTCGACCCATAAGCCCTTGGAACTTTTGTCCAACCTTTTCTTGATGCCTGCGAGGATCTGCCGATTAGCGTTCTCAGCTTGTCCGTTCGACTGAGGGTGGGCGACGGACGAGAAGCGCTGTTGAATGGCGAGGTCGTCGCACAGAGCTCGGAATGCCGTGCCAGTGAACTGAGTCCCGTTGTCCGTTACGAGGACTCGGGGGACGCCGAACCTGCATATGATGCTCTTCCAGAAGAACTGTACCACTTTGTTCTCGGTTATAGTGGCGAGGGGCTCGGCCTCGACCCACTTCGAGAAGTAGTCGATGGCTACGACTAAGAACTTGAACTGACCCGGAGCCGGAGGGAAGGGTCCTAGCAAATCCATGCCCCACATTGCGAAGGGGATGGGACTTGATAAGGAGGCGAGGTTGGCCTGAGGGAGGCATCGGATGCTGGAGTGTCTTTGACAAGAGCTGCATTGCCGAACGTGTCGCTCGGTGTCTTGAAGGAGGGTTGGCCAGAAGTACCCATAATTCAATGCTTTTCGGGCCAAGGACCTAAATCCTGAGTGTGCCCCTCCGATGCCTTCGTGGAGCTCTTGCAGGGCATATTCGGCCTGATCGGGAGAGAGGCACCTTATGTACGGTCGGTCGTCTATTTGAGAAAAAGATCGTTTGTATAAGATGCCCTCGATCAAGACATACCGCTCGGCCCGGGTCCTGACTCGGCGAGCCTCTTTGGGATCCGAGGGCAGAACTCCATCCCTTAAGAATTCCACCAATGGCTTCATCCAATTGTCTTGTAACATGACCGGCAACGACTCCGCCGAGGCAGTCGTCTCGTCTTCGATGCTCGGCTTAGAGAGGACTTCGATCAGTACGGTCTGTTCGAGACCTTGCAGGGAGGACGAGGCCAATTTGGAGAGTGCATCGGCTTGTGAGTTCTCTTCACAAGGAACCCGCTCAATGAGCGCTTCCTCGAACCGGTTCATGAGGTCCCGAACCTTGGCGAGGTACTTCGCCATCCGCTCGTCTCGGGCCTCGTATTCGCCCAAGACTTGGTTCATGACGAGCTGGGAATCGCTGTGGATTCGGAGATGCTGCGCCCCAGCACTCCGTGCGAGTCCGAGACCGGCAATGAGAGCCTCGTACTCTGCCTCGTTGTTCGAGGCCTTGAAGTCCATACGGATCGCGTACTGGAGGACGAAGTTATCTGGGCCGTTCAGTATGATGCCGGCGCCGCTTCCTTCGTTACAGGATGATCCGTCCACAAAGACTGTCCAAATGGGGGGTCCATTCGGGACGTGGCCGACCTCGGGGATAGTGGACTCCACGATGAAGTCGGTGAGGGCCTGCGCCTTAATTGCCGTCCGAGGCTGATAAGAGATGTCATGCTGACTCAGCTCTATGGACCACTTCATCAGCCGACCCGAGGTCTCAGGCTTGTGGAGTATCTGCTTTAGGGGTTGGTCGGTGAGGACGACGACCGAGTGGGATTGAAAGTACGGTCGAAGCTTCCTCGCGGCCATGACCAGGGCGTAGGCCATCTTCTCTATTCTCGGATAGCGGAGCTCGGCGTCCCGAAGCACCTTGCTCACGTAGTAGATGGGCCTTTGGGCCCGGTCCTCCTCTCTCACCAAGACAGCACTCAGGGTCTGCTCGGAAGCAGCCAAGAGATGAAGAGAGTCTCGCCAGGGACCGGTTTGCTGAGCAGAGGGGGGTTCACCAAGTAGGCCTTCAGCTGGTCGAACGATTCCTGCTGTGGCTGACCCCATTCAAAACCCTTAGCCCCCCTGAGTGCTTTGAAGAAGGGGAGGCACTTTTCTCCCGACTTCGAGAGGAACCGACCGATAGCGGCGAGCCGACCGGTAAGTTTCTGCACCTCTTTGATGTTCCGAGGTGGGGCCATGTCTAATATGGCCTTAATCTTCTCGGGATTAGCTTCGATTCCTCGTTGGCTTACCATGAAGCCGAGGAATTTTCCCGAGGAGACCCCGAACGCACACTTGTTCGGGTTCAGCCGCATGCTGTGCTTTTTTAACACGCCGAAGGCCTCCTGGAGGTCGGCTACATGATTGGTGCCGTGGATGCTCTTGACGAGCATGTCGTCAACGTACACCTCCATGTTTCGGCCGATCTGGCTCTGGAAGACCCTGTTGACGAGGCGCTGGTAGGTGGCGCCTACGTTCTTCAAACCAAACGGCATTACCCGGTAGCAGTAGAGGCCTTGGTCGGTGACGAAGGAGGTCTTCGGAATGTCCGGAGGGAACATTCGGATTTGATTGTACCCCAAGAAGGTGTCCATGAAGCTGAGTAGCTCATGGCCCGAGGTGGCGTCAATAAGGGTGTCGATGTTCGGGAGAGGGAATGGGTCCTTCGGACACGCCTTGTTCAGGTTGGTGAAGTCAATGCATATCCTCCACGAGCCATTGGACTTCTTGACCATTACAACATTCGACAGCCACTCGGGGTAATTTACCTCCTGTATGAACTTGGCCTTCAGCAGTTTATCCACTTCTTCCTTGATGGCCTGCTGTCGCTCGGGAGCGAACTTTCGCCTCTTCTGCTGGACCGGTTTGCACCCCGGTTCGACACTTAGTCGATGGACGAGCAGTTCCTCGGAAATGCCGGGCATGTCCGCGGCCGACCATGCAAACAAGTCATGGTTATCTCGGATGCATTTAATCAGGTCCGAGCACAGTGCGGTCGGCAAGGATTTGCTGATGAGGAACTTCCGGCTCGGATCCTCGTCCGAGAAGAGCACTTCTTTTAACTCGTCCGCCGGCTCGGACGTTGGTCGGGCCTTCGGCTCGGGGATTTCTAGTGATGGAACTGAGATGAATCCCAGGACTACGGATTGGTGTGCGTATCGATCGTTAAAGATAAACAGATTGCTTAATTGTGATCTAACCCTATACAGCGGAAACTAGGGTTCACAAATTATACCTGCGGTGAGAAGAAGACGACAGTGACCCCAAGATCTTCTGCACGTATTCCTTCCTCGGGTTGGACGTCGTGTGGGCGACGATCTCCCAACCTTTCTTCTCTTCTTGGCTGACCTCTCTTTCTCCCCTTTCGTGAATCACGAGTTTTGAGAAAAATCTTATATTTCAGATTGTCAATGACGGCCAGAGAAATAGAGGATATATATAAGGCTACGGCAGGGACCATGAGGAGAAATTAGGGTTAGGTCTCCTAACGGATCTGGGTATCCCGTGTTCAGCCCGAACACACAACCCAGGCCCATTAACAATAGCTCGGTCCACTAAGGAGCTATTGTTGCACTACCTTCCTAATCCCAAATTATATTTATGGGCTCCTTTTATTATATGCTCGTTCAACTCCCCATGTTAAGATATCGAATGTCCGTCGATCAAATTAAGTTACTGACAACTATATTGATCAACATCTTTTATCCTTAAGTAGTACCACTCAACTTTATTTGTCATGTCGGATGTAATCCACCTGCAGGGTTTACATGACAATCCTTATGAGCTCCTTAAGGGGACATCATCAACCCGACGTATCGGGACATGGATTCCTTTTACAATCAACAGCCCATCATACATACAATGCTATTACCCAATTCATAGAGGTTGTTGATCCATAATGAATCTCACTCTTTTATGAGTCAAAGTAATGCACACTGCATATACATGTCTGTTATTATATCTGAATTAAGAGCATAAGCATCCATAATAACAGAGGTGTTTGTTCTCTTTTGTAGTCAGTACAAAGAGAACAACCTCAAGTGATCCTGTTCAATACACACAAAGTGTACTAGTGTAAACCTATAGTCAAGACAGACTAATACCAGATTACACTACAACCTTTCCAATGGATTGTCCAAGTTCGTCTAGGTTGTGAACTATTTATATATTCCATAGGGAACTAATAATATGATCTTCTGTGTGTCACCTCACACCATATTATCAACCTTATAGAATATCAGACACTTGCATTAATATTATAATAAACACAATATGCAAATATATGCCCATATGATTCTCATTCAAAAAAAATAAGGAAATTAAGTTAATACAAAAGTGATGCTTTCAGTATATAACCCTAACAATCTCCCACTTATACTCAAAGCATTGCTTTTTCAGTATACTGTTACAAATCTCCCACTTATACTTAAAGCCATGCTGCTACGCATCTGACTCCCATTCCCTCAACATGACTATCAAAAGCCTTAGCTGGTAAGCTCTTAGTGAAGGGATCAGCTAGGTTGTCTTCTGATGCTATCTTGATCACAGCAACTTTTCCTTTCTTTACGAAATCTCGTATCAGGTGGTACTTGCGCTCAATGTGTTTACTTGCCTTATGGGCTCGTGGTTCCTTCGAATTTGCCACTGCACCACTATTATCACAATAAAGTGTAATAGCCTTAGGCAAATTAGGTACCACATCCAAGTCCAATAGGAAGTTTCTGAGCCAAACCGCTTCTTTGGCTGCCTCAGAGGCTGCCACACACTCGGCTTCCATGGTAGAATCAGCAATACATTTTTGCTTGATACTCCTCCATATAGTGGCTCCACCTCCCAAAGTAAATACATAACCTGAGGTTGATTTCCTGGAATCCCTATCTGACTGAAAATCTGAGTCTGTATACCCCAAGGCAACTAAACTATCTGCCTGGTAAACTAGCATGTAATCTTTAGTCCTTTTCAGGTACTTCAAAATATGCTTTACGGCAGTCCAGTGCTCTTGTCCTGGGTTAGACTGATATCTGCTAACCATGCCAACGGCAAAGCAAATATCTGGTCTCGTACATAGCACTGCATACATTAAGCTTCCTACTGCTGAAGCATAAGGAACTGCTTTCATGTTCTCTATCTCTTTAGGTGTCCTCAGACACTGCTCCTTTGATAGAGCAATTCCATACCTAAAAGGTAAGAAACCTTTCTTAGAATTTTGCATGCTAAAACGAGTTAGTATAGTATCGATATAGGAAGCTTGGGTCAAGCCCAACATCCTTTTCTTGCGATCTCGTAGAACTTTGATCCCAAGGATGTGACCTACTTCTCCCAAGTCCTTCATATCAAACTGTTTGGATAACCATACCCTTACGTTACATAATACCTTCACATTGTTTCCAATGAGCAAGATGTCATCCACGTAAAGTACTAGGAATACCACTACGTTTCCGTCACACTTTTTGTATACACACGATTCATCTTGACATTGATCAAATCCATAGGATTTTATCACCTGATCAAAACATATGTTCCAAGATCTGGAAGCTTGCTTAAGTCCATAAATGGACTTCTTGAGCTTACAAATAAGATGCTCTTGGCCCTTTTCAATGAACCCGTCTGGTTGCTGCATATAGATGTCTTCCTCAAGACTTCCATTAAGGAAAGCTGTCTTGACATCCATTTGCCAAATCTCATAATCAAGATGAGCTGCAATAGATAAAAGAAACCGGATAGACTTAAGCATGGCTACTGGCGAAAAGGTTTCCTCATAATCAATACCCTCTCTTTGAGTAAAACCTTTTGCAACAAGCCGAGCTTTAAAGGTTTCAACCTTACCGTCTGATCCCCTTTTTCTCCTATAGACCCACTTGCATCCAATGGCTTTTACACCAATAGGTGGTTCTACAAGCTCCCAGACTTGATTAGAATCCATAGATTCTATTTCAGATATCATTGCTTTTGCCAAGACTCTGCATCTTTATCTTGGAGTGCTTCATTGTAGGTACAGGGATCATAATCTTGTTCCTCAGGGACAAAGTCTGACGACTCTCCCAAGAACATATATCTATCAGGTTGTATCACAACCCTCCCACTACGACGAGGCACTATCGGCTGTGGTGCAACATTTGTGACACGTTGTGCAGTTACTGGTGGTACATCCTGTTGTACTGTTGGTATTGAAGTATTTGGTGTCTCACCTCTCAGTTCTTCTAGAACAGCTCTACTTATGGGTTTGTGGTTCATTACATAGTCTTCCTCTAAGAATCGAGCATTGGTGCTAACAATGACCTTCTGATCCTTAGGACTATAAAATAAACCACCTTTCGTTCCTCTTGGATAGCCTACAAACAAGCGTACTTCTGTACGAGATTCCAACTTATCGGCTTTCCCATTCAGCACATGTGCTGGACTACCCCAAATCCGAACATGTTTCAGACTAGGCTTACGCCCAGTCCACAGTTCTGTGGGAGTAATTGGTACTGACTTAGAAGGAACCAAGTTCAAAATATAAGCTGCAGTTTCTAAGGCATATCCCCAAAACGAATCTGGTAAATCTGAATAACTCATCATTGATCTAACCATCTCCATAAGAGTCCTATTCCTTCTTTCTGCTACACCATTCTGTTGGAGTGTTCCAGGTGCTGATAATTGGGATGTAATCCCAGCCTCTGACAAATAGTCCCTAAACTCCCCCAAGAGATACTCGCCACCACGATCTGAACGTAATGACTTGATACATTTTCCATGACGTTTCTCCGTCTCTGCCTTGTACTCTTTGAATTTCTCAAAGCACTCAGACTTACGGCGCATCAAATAAATGTATCCATACCTTGAATAATCGTCAGTAAATGTGACAAAATATTCAAAGCCACCTCTAGCCTGGACAGTCATGGGCCCACACAAATCAGAATGAACCAATTCCAACACATCTTTGGCCCTATACCCCTTTGCCTTGAAAGGCCTATTGGTCATTTTACCTTCCAAGCAGGATTCACAGACTGGTAGTGCCTCCACTTCCAATGAACTCAAAGGTCCATCTTTAACCAGTCTTTGAATCCTTCTTAGGTTAACATGCCCCAATCGCAAGTGCCAAAGATATGTTTGGTTCATACAAGAAGGTTCTTTTCTCTTATTTATGTTAGAAGACATACTATTCATTTCCATAAGTTGCATTGTGGGCGAAATAGGATTAATGACATATAGATTATCAACCAATGCACCAGAACAGATAAAATGCTTATTTTTTCTAATAACAATATTGTCATTAAAATAAACTGAATATCCATCCTTAACTAACATAGAAACAGAAATTAAAATCCTTCTAAGTGAAGGTGCATAAAGATAATCTCTCAATGTCAAAGACTTATTTGTACCAAAAGATAAAATAACATCTCCTACTGCAACGGCTGCTACTCTTGTAGCGTCACCCATAAACATGCATATCTCTCCATCACTGAGCCGTCTGGTTTCCTGGAACCCCTGTAATGTATTGCAGACATGATTAGTGGCTCCTGTATCTACACACCAGGTGCCGGTAGATAGCACCGCTAAACATGTTTCAACAACTAGTAAATGAGATATACCTTTTTTGTTCTTTTGTTTGAGAAGTGGACAGTCAGTCTTCCAATGTCCTGACCCTTTGCACTTGAAACACTTGCCTTTCGGCTTTTTCACAGCGCCTTGAGGTCCCATGCCCTTCTTTGCTGAGTTTACTTGTTTCTGAACTTTCTTCTTCTTACCACCTTTCGGCTTAGAAGTAGAGACCTTTTCAGTCACATAAACATGGGCATTTTGCTTGAAGAGAGCTTCAGCATCCTGTAGTTCTTTTGCAAGTTCTGACAAAGTATACAACCTTTTGTTCATGTTGTAATTAAGGCAAAACGAGTCAAAAATTTTAGGCAGAGTCCCGAGAATGATATCGACCTGGGTTTCCCCATCGATTTCAGCACCAAGGATCTCCATCTCATTTAGATGACCCATCATCTTGAGAACATGATCCCTTACTGGTGTCCCCTCAGCCATAGATGCATTCATCAAACTCTTCATAGCAAATTGCCTAGCTGCTCTACTCTGATGTCCGAAGAGTTCCTTAAGGTTGTACATCATATCATAAGCTGTGGACATGGCCTGATGCTGATGCTGTAGTACATTTGACATAGATGCCAAAATGTAACACCGCGCCATCTCATCTGCCTTATTCCACTTCTTATAAGCCTCTTTGGCCTCTTCATCAGAGTCAGCATCAGGCTTAGGTGGGCATACTTCATTGAGTACAAATTTGTACTCTTCAGCAGTTAGGACAATATCCAAGTTACGTTTCCAGTCAATATAATTAGGGCCAGTAAGTTTGTTTTCTTTAAGAATCACCATAAGTGGACTGAAAGAACCCATTTTTGAAATCCTGAGAATCACATAAAATAAAAATTATGTAGGGCATAACTTTTTGAATTAATTAAATATTGATTCCCTCAAAACAATAAAAAAAATTCACCAACACCTTAAACACCATGAATTTAGCATGCCACGATAGTGTGGACGTATACAAATTTAATATTTGTTCAAGTAGGTTTTTCCTATTAATTTTACTATCATGTCAACACAACTTTATGACAAATAAAATTAATCTGTTGGTCTTGCTTTGGTCCTACAAATAATAGCAGTGACTCCGATGGGGAGGATACCATTATTTGTATCTAAGTGTATACCATTGCTTAATACTAAGTCCATTATCTTGTATTGAGTTCCTTCAGATGGAGAAGTGAACACACACTAGGTAACTTTCTATAATTATCCCTAAGGAAGTTTATACTGGTGATCCATAATTATACTCATCCGATATGGAGGAAAGCACTAAAGCCAACACGCAAGTATAATTATATCACCTACAAACCAGCAATGGAGACCGTGTGATTCATGTTAAAAGAATTCCCTCTCCCACTTAGTTATTTAACAATGAGGGTTTTTCTACTAGTTAATTTATGTCCATGTTGTCCATTATTAATGTGATCCTAGTTTTTCAAAAAAAACATCACAATATAATAAGCATGCATAATCAGAATAAGAAATAATGGCAATAAATTTGAAAATAAATATCCAACTATTATGGCCATCTTTCCTGATTCTTCCCCGACTGTGCGAATCCCAAATCCAACCCTGTGCGGAGCTATACGGGGTTCGACCTGACCGATCAGGTCACGGGGTTCGGGGCAGCGCCCCGATTTTTTTTTTTTTTTTAAAATTTTTTTTATTTAGGTTTGGCTGCCGATTTCTTCATCGAAACCATCTGTCGATCTCCGGACTGCCTGAAACAGCATCTCCTCCGGCGTCAGAAACAGCCACCACCGCCATCACGATCGATAAAAAAAAATTAAAATTACATCAATCCTATGCCTCCCGAAGGAGTTCATACATAATCTAGATTGAAAAATTAAAATTACATCAATCCTATGCCTCCCGAAGGAGTTCATACATAATCTAGATTGAAAAATTAAAATTACATCAATCCTATGCCTCCCAAAGGAGTTCACACATAATCTAGATTGAAAAATTAAAATTATAAGCACAATCAACCCTCGTGATATTAATTACATCCACAAAAAAGCAACAACACAATAATTACATCCACAAAACAACAACAACACAAACAAAACATGCATTGGACCATAATAGTTGGATCTAAGATGCCTGCAAAACCGAGTTAGAACAGATCTACATCTACCGACTATCATGCAACACAAGTTTTATTAGACAACATGGATGTAACAATCAATACGCAGATCCAATACCGGCTCTGATACCAATTGATGGAACTGAGATGAATCCCAGGACTACGGATTGGTGTGCGTATCGATCGTTAAAGATAAACAGATTGCTTAATTGTGATCTAACCCTATACAGCGGAAACTAGGGTTCACAAATTATACCTGCGGTGAGAAGAAGACGACAGTGACCCCAAGATCTTCTGCACGTATTCCTTCCTCGGGTTGGACGTCGTGTGGGCGACGATCTCCCAACCTTTCTTCTCTTCTTGGCTGACCTCTCTTTCTCCCCTTTCGTGAATCACGAGTTTTGAGAAAAATCTTATATTTCAGATTGTCAATGACGGCCAGAGAAATAGAGGATATATATAAGGCTACGGCAGGGACCATGAGGAGAAATTAGGGTTAGGTCTCCTAACGGATCTGGGTATCCCGTGTTCAGCCCGAACACACAACCCAGGCCCATTAACAATAGCTCGGTCCACTAAGGAGCTATTGTTGCACTACCTTCCTAATCCCAAATTATATTTATGGGCTCCTTTTATTATATGCTCGTTCAACTCCCCATGTTAAGATATCGAATGTCCGTCGATCAAATTAAGTTACTGACAACTATATTGATCAACATCTTTTATCCTTAAGTAGTACCACTCAACTTTATTTGTCATGTCGGATGTAATCCACCTGCAGGGTTTACATGACAATCCTTATGAGCTCCTTAAGGGGACATCATCAACCCGACGTATCGGGACATGGATTCCTTTTACAATCAACAGTCCATCATACATACAATGCTATTACCCAATTCATAGAAGTTGTTGATCCATAATGAATCTCACTCTTTTATGAGTCAAAGTAATGCACACTGCATATACATGTCTGTTATTATATCTGGATTAAGAGCATAAGCATCCATAATAACAGAGGTGTTTGTTCTCTTTTGTAGTCAGTACAAAGAGAACAACCTCAAGTGATCCTGTTCAATACACACAAAGTGTACTAGTGTAAACCTATAGTCAAGACAGACTAATACCAGATTACACTACAACCTTTCCAATGGATTGTCCAAGTTCGTCTAGGTTGTGAACTATTTATATATTCCATAGGCAACTGATAATATGATCTTCTGTGTGTCACCTCACACCATATTATCAACCTTATAGAATATCAGACACTTGCATTAATATTATAATAAACACAATATGCAAACATATGCCCATATGATTCTCATTCAAAAAAAATAAGGAAATAAAGTTAATACAAAAGTGATGCTTTCAGTATATAACCCTAACATCTAGTGTCTCGAGCGATAGCACTGGTCCCCCGGTGGAAGTCATGTAGCACTTCCGGGCTGTTTCCTGGCTTCCCCTGACTTCCCCTACTCCCGACCGAGTGGGGAACTTCATTTTCAGATGGTATGCCGAGGGGACAGCTTCTAGGGCGGCTAGGCCGGGTCGGCCTAGGATGACATTACACGCTGCCGGGACGTCGACGACCATGAAGTCCATCGGCTCGGTCCGGGTAGTAGGGGTGCTTCCCGCAGTAACGTCTAGGGTTATCACCCCCTCGACGGTTACCGGGACCCCCGTGAACCCGTGGAGTGTGTAACCGGCCGGCTTGAGACGGTCTCGGGACAGCTGCAGGCCTCGGAAGGCCGAGAGGAAGAGGATATTGACCGAACTCCCATTGTCTACTAAAATCCTCTGCACCTTGAAGTTGGCCATGCGGAGGTCGATGACGAGGGCATCACAGTGTGGGGTTCGGACCCCTTCGAGGTCGGCATCGGAGAAAGACACAGGGACGCCGAGACCTTTTGGGGGAGGGGCACTGTGGACCGAGTTGACTTCTCGGACGAAGGCCTTCCGGGAGGAATTAGAGGAGCCCCCCATGGGGCCTCCGTGGATCAGGTGCAGAATCCATTCCTCCTCGAACTCGGGCGTTTCCTCGTGCCGCTCGGAGTGCTTGTTAGCCCCCCGAGGCGGAGGAGAGTTGCGATCCGCCTGGTCGTTAGCCTTCACGAACTTGGCCAACTGCCCCCTCCGGATGAGGGCTTCAATCTCATCTCTCAAAGCCCGACAGTCGTTCGTGTCGTGGCCGTGGTCTCGGTGGTAACGACACCACTTATCTTTGTTCCTCCTCTTCGCCGGGGTGTGCATCCTCGGAGCTAGAGGAATGACTCCCTCCTTCTCCACTTCCATTAGGATAGTAGAGACGTTGGTGGTGAGGGGAGTGAACTTCTCGAACCTGGGGGGAGGGCGGCGCCGACCGCCATTGTCCTTCTGAGCTTTCTTGGACCCCTCTTCCCCCGTCGCCTTCCTCTTTGACCCTGCGGAGGGCCCTCCGAAGCTCGGAAGGGCTTCAGCCTCCTCTGCTCGGATGTACTTCTCGCACCTCAGGAGGAGGTCGGCGAAGTCATGCGGGGGCTTCTTGGCTAGGGACGATCGGAGGTTGGCATTGAGGACGTTCGACTGGAACGCCACGGTTGCCACCGACTGGTCTAAGGAGGCGATAGACCTTACCTCTGCGGTGAATCTTTTCACATAGTCCCGCAACTTCTCTTCCCTTTCCTGCCGCAGGTTCAGCAGGGAGAGACTTGTCTTCTCGGCTCGCCTGCTACTTACGAAGTGAGTAATGAACAGTGTTTCAAACTGCTCGAACGAGAAGATGGAGGAAGGGGCGAGCCTGGAATACCATTCCCGAGCCGACCCCCTGAGGGTGGCAGGGAAGGTCCTGCAGAGCACAGCGTCGGAAGCTTGATGGATCAGCATCAGGGTCTTGAAGCTTTCGACGTGATCGACCGGGTCGGATTCCCCTGAGTATGTTTCAAACTGCGGAGGTTTGAAACTCCTCGGTATGTGGGCCTCCATGATCGACCGTGAGAAGGGGGGTCGGCTGGGACGGAAGGTTCCTGCTCGGGATTCCTCCTCCCTGTCCATGCGGCCGATACGCCTTTCCACCTCGTGGATATGGCGGATGAGGGCGTCATCCCTTCGCTGGTAGTCGTAGGACCCCCCGGACTTCATAGGAGGGGGAGCGCGAACTGCGGCGCCGGTAGTCCTGGGATCCGCGAGGGCTGTATTGCTGCCGCTGGCGGCTGGGAGCCGGGGAAGGACTTCAGGTTTGGCGGCGAGGACTGGGATCCCTCAGGGGCGTCGGAGCCCTCTGAGCATTTTGAACGTTCTGCCAAAGGTTGAGAGCCTGCCGAACGGTGTCCTGAAATTGCAGGAACTCGGCACGAGTGATCGGTGCGTCATTGTTCCTCCGAGGATGCCTATCCACTAGGGACTGTGGCCTCCTCCTTCGGCGCTCGGGAGATGGTGCTCGACCTCTGCGGTCCGTGGACCTCCTACCGTCTCGGCGGCGAGGCGACCGCTCACCCTGACGCTGGTGGGAGGCTCCCTCTCGGGCCCGCCTCTCGTCAAGGTGTGTGCGGAGGTCGTCGTCCTTCTGGCGGTTCAGGAGCGTGTTGCGGAGGTCGGGATGGTGAGAAGCCATTGAGTCCGAGGACCCATTATGGACCGAGACATGGTCTTGATGGAGGGGCTGCTTCTGTTTCCGAGCGTTATGGCCGGAGGGGCCATTGTTGGGCTGATGCTTGGGATGAGGAGGTGGGACCTGCTGGGCCGGTGGAGGAAGGTCGGACTGTGGAATAGGATTGACAGGGGCTTCCTCCGTAGGGTCGGCGGTGTTGGCCACACGGTTCGACCCTCTAGATCTGACCTTCTTCGGAGGCATGGCTGCAGAGGACGACGAGGAAGTAGCTGAGGCTGTTCGTGCGGTGTTTCCCACAGACGGCGCCAATCTGTTACCGCTGATTTCGGTGTGGGGGTAAACAGATAGAATTGTGAGTCCGAGAAAAACATGAACAGTTGACTCAGCCTTCTCGCACCTGCCGCGACCTGCAAGGAAGGGCAGAACACCGGGGTTGATTCCGGCGACGCACCCTCCGACGCTCTTATCAGTAATCAGAAGAGATTAAGAAAGAGTTTAAAAGTGGTGAAAGAGTGATTAACCTGGTCATGGAGGCAGAGGGGTTGTATTTATAGTCGCCAGGGGAGTTGTTTAAGGGTCTGATTTCCTGTGTAACAGCCGGGAGCAAAATCCTCAGTCTGTTTAGGAAATCTTTCCTTGATTCCCGGTGAGAGCAAATCAAGGCCATCGATTTGGCCAAATCATGGATCCTGATTTGTCTCTTGTTGGTTTGGGTTCGTCTCGGGTCGGAACCCGTACCCAATAGGTGTGGATCCATTCGCGGGTTATTGGATCTGCGAGAAGGAGATTCAGTACCCGCTTTGGATCCGCTTGTATGTGAAATTACCTTTTTACCCCCGAGCATCAAGATTCGTGCCCAATCTGGACGGTTCCGATTTAACCCCATTTTTAGCAATATCAATAGGGTTCAATCCCTAGTTTAGAAATCCTACTACAGTGACTAATGTAAGATTTAGAAATTATGTGAGTATCTGACATCCTCCCCGGTAATTTTTGAGAATCATTCTCCCACCGCAAGTAATTTTGGATACCTTCCTTACACCCCGATAATTCTGGAGATGAAAACTCACACTGCAAGCCATATGGTACCTCATCACACAAACATCCAATGAGTGTCGCCTCGATCCCGGTAATTCTGGAGATAAATCCCACACCTCAAGTGATTTTGGATATCTCCCTCAAACCTCGATAATTCTTGAGATAAATCCCACACCGCAAGTGATTTTGGATATCTTCCTCACACCCCGATAAATCTTGAGATAAATCCCACACCGCAAGTGATTTTGGGTATCTTCATAACACCCCGATAATTCTTGAGACAATCTCCCACCGCAAATCATATGAGGCCGCCCTACCTATGTTTTCTCTCACTTCATCACATCTTCCTCTAGTGCCTGTCCTTAATCCAATTATAGTTATTATTGTTGATTCTTAGTTTTGATGACTACAACACAATGCAAGGTTGTGCTACTTCTTATATATTGCAGGATGTATCAATGTCAATACCATGTGTGATACACAAAGGCAAAGTTGATCCAATGAAGCTCTCAAAGACAATTTGATCAAGCTACAAAGTTCTAAGTTCAAGATAAGATTGATCAAGCAAGCTTCAACAACTAAAGACAATGGCTCAAGCTCAAATTCAAGACTCAAGTTCAAAACAAGATTCAGTGATTCAGTGTGTCTTATTAAATATCTAGTAAACAATTGTAATTTTATTTCTTTGAGTCTTAGAATGATATAATAGCCTCCTTACACACACGCACTCACACATTTCTTTATAATTGAGTGTTTTTTCACAAGTTTAAAGGTCGAAACAAGCTTGATTAAGATCAGCTGTTGAGTACCAGTCGACTGCTGTTTGGCACCAGTCGACTGTACTAGTACGAAACTGTCTAAACTTTTTCAAACTCTGGTCAGTCGACTGATCATGGCAACCCAGTCGACAGTTCAATTCGTTTCGACAGATTTCAGAATTTAAAACTTGTTTTCGAATTCAAAAGTTTTATATTCGTGTTAAATCAGTTTTATTAACTGTTTTACAACGTCCTAGTGATTCCTCTCTATATCAGAGCTTGGTTGAGTGCAATGGAAACTACTTCTAATGCAAGCCAATACCATGTAGGCCAATCAATCCACACAAAGGCCACACCTATTCGATGGAACCAATTACAACTATTGGAAGTGTAGAATGAAGATCTATCTTCAGTCCATCAACTATGAGAATTGGAACATGACGGAGAACGAGTACACTGCTCCTACCATTCCATATGCACAATTGAACGATGACATGAAGAGCGAAACAATGAACAATGCAAAGGTGATGAACGCTCTATTTTGTGCCCTTACCAAAGAGGAGTTCAATCGTGTGTCCAGTGCAACAACAGCACATCAAATTTGGCACACATTCGAGGTAACTCATGAAGGAACTAATAAAGTTAATGAATCTAAAATATCTGTTCTTGTTCACAGGTTTGAAATGTTCTGCATGAAGGAGAACAAGAATGTGTCTGAAATGATCACAAGGTTCATGGATATTACAAACACTCTTGTGTCACTTGGAAAGACGTACACTCAAGCCAAAATGGTGAGGAAAGTACTTCGTGCACTAACACCCAAATGGGAGAAGAAGACCACCACCATAGAAGAGGCCAACGATTTAACACAACTCTCTCTTGAGAATCTTGTGGGAAATCTTATGCCATATGAGGTACAACTTGAAGAATGCAAGAAGGATCAAGAACCTCAACAATAAAAAAAAGACTCTAGCATTCAAGACCATGTCGAACTTTGAGGATGAAGAAGAAGATGAGGAAGAGATAGCCATGTTCACGAGAAAGTTCAAAAAATTTCTAAGGAAAGGTAAATTTAATTCAAAATCTAAGAATATTAATGAACTTCCAACTTGTTTCAAGTGTAACAAGACAGGATATATGAAGAAGGATTGTCCACTAGACAATGCGAAATCTAAAGGAAAGACTTTCAACTTCAAGAAGGAGAAGTATACCAAGAACAAGAACATGAAGAACAAAAAGGCGTATCAAGCAACTTGAGACGATAGTGACTCTTCATCGGAAGAAGAAACTGAAGAGACAAACGAGGTTGCTAATGTATGCTTTATGGCTTCACAAAATCAAGTAAGTGATGATTATGATTCGAATGATTTATTAAATGCGTTCAATGAGATTTTTCAAGAGCTTAAAAAAGAAAAAATTAGAACTAAAAACTTGTAGAAAGTAAATCAAACACTTTCCGAAGAGAATCTTGACTTAGATAAAGAAGTCAAGTCTTTAAATTCTCGACTTTCTAGTTTGGATATAGATCTTGTATCTCTTAAGAAAAATTATGAAGAGATATCCAAGAATGTATCTAAATTTAATAAAATAAAGGAGAATTTAAATGATGTTCTCCAAAATCAAGTTCAATCTAATAAGAGATTTGGACTTGGTTTTCAAAAGTCTCTTGAAAAACCTCATGTTACTAAGAACACTAGTGTAAATAAGCCTTAATCTATTTCTAGTGTTAAGAATAAACTATTAATTTTTTTTGAAAAACCTATAACTGTAGTTTTTAATGATAAAATCAAGTCTGTAGTTCAGACCAGGCGACTGAACCCTAATTTCAGTCGCCTGTCCAGAGGTTCCAAGTCTTATTCAGCAAGACAAAAACCTCAGATAAGTTGACCTATTACACCTCCCAGTCGACTGGATTTCAGTAACAGTCGACTGAAAGGTTCGATAAAGTCAACTGAACAGAGCAAAAATATATGGGTTCCAGTCAATCTGAGTCAGAAAGATAGAGTTACTTATATAAAATGATATATTCTTGCTGTATGTAATTCTGTAGATTATATTCCTGCATTTGGTGGAAAATCAAACTTACTTTGGGTTTGGTTTCCCAAAAACTAATCTCTTTTAGACCCAATGAAAATGGTACCATATTCACATTGTAAATTTTATAGGTACCTAAAAGAGAACGTTGGATACTTGACAACGGATGCTCAAAGCACATAACTGGTCATGCTAACCTCCTATCTTCCATTCAAGAGATTGATGGAGGAACAGTCACATTCGGTGACAACAACAAAGGGAAGGTTATTAAAATAGGCATGGTCAGTAAGCACACTAACCCTTCAATAGAAGATGTTTTACTTGTTAATGGCCTTAAGCATAATTTATTAAGTATTAGCCAATTGTGTGATAAGGGATATAAAATTATTTTTGAAAAAGATGCATGCTTAATTTATGACTCTACCATGCAAAATATAATTTTTCAAGAAATTATGAAGAATAACATTTATGAATTATGTTTAAAATCAACTGAATTTTCGAATAATTTTTGCTTAGTAGTTTCTAATAATGATTCTTGGCTTTGGCATAAGCGATTTGGCCATGTGAAAATGAAAAATATTGCTAAATTGTCTAAATACAACCTAGTTAAAGGGCTGCCAAGACTATCCTATAAAAAGGATAAGTTATGTGATGCATGCCAACTAGGTAAACAAATCAAATCTACTTTTAAGACAAAAGAAGTAATTTCTACTAGTAGGCCTCTCGAATTAATCCACATGGATTTATTTGGCCCTACTAGAGTTGCTTCTTTAAATAAAAGTAGGAATGTATTTGTTTTAGTAGATGATTTTTCACGATTCACTTCGGTTTTCTTTTTAAAACATAAGAATGGTGCTTTTGATGAATTTGCAAATTTTTGTAAACGGATTCAAAATCAAAAGTCTCTAACCATAGTCACTATTAGAAGTGATCATGGTGGAGAATTTGAAAATGAAACGTTTTCACAATATTGCAACAAGAATGGTATAACACGTTCATTTTTATTTCCTAGAGCTTCACCACAAAATGGAGTGGTCGAAAGAAAGAATAGAACTTTGCAAAAGTGTGCACGTACCATGCTTGTTGAAAACAATTTACCTAAGTATTTTTGGGCTGAAGCTGTTGCTACAGCTTGTTATGTTTTAAATAGAATTTTGATTAGGCCTAAGCTTAAGAAAACATGTTATGAACTATTTTTTGATAAAATTCCTAAAGTATCTTATTTCAAAATATTTAGATGTAAGTGTTTCATTTTAAACACTAAAGATAATTTAGATAAGTTTGATTCTAGATCTAATGAAGGTATCTTCATTAAATTGTAATGCCCTGATTTTTCATTAATGAAAAATTATTTTATTTTTGCACGTAGTGTGCACGTGCAATATTTTTGGTTGAATTAAATCTTATAATTATTTTTCATTGTGATGGGTATAAATATTTAAATTTGTGCTTTCAAATTATTTTATACAAAAGCCTTCTTTTAAATGGATGAAAAGCCCTTTTTTAAAAGCCTTTTCTTTTTAAAAAGCCCAAAATTTAATTTATTTATTTCAAATTAATTATTTTGGCCCATAAACTAAAGCCCATGAGTCAATTTATTTTTAAATTGCAACTTGTAATGTAGAATACAAACTAGAATTTATTTTTTTATATAAAATGAAATGTACAATTTTGGACCTAGTTGCATGCACGTGCACTACACGTACACGTGCAAATTGCACTCTTCCTATGGCCGGTTGTGACTTTTTGGAGGGAAACCCAAATTTTGAGTGGTGATCATGGTGTGGTGGTTACTTGGATGTGGGTAGTTATTGCAACTCCTACTTTCATCTTGACCCTCCATCTTGCAACCAACCAATAGATCCTAGCCCTCCATTCCCTTTGATTTTTAGTATAAATACCCCCCCCCCCCCCCCCCCATGGCTAGTTATCCTTGTACCTATTAATCTTTCCAAACCTATAGTCTAAATTATATTATCTAGTAGTGATTTTTGTGAGTTAAAAGATTGAGTGTGTGTGGGATTGTTCTTGCAACACCAAGGAGAAGAGAAGGGCCGGCATTCATCAACAGGGGGCTCTCGGTTTGGTACTTTTGGAGGCGCGGGCGCACGTGTTCAAGGAGGAGCAATTCGTCGCAAGGACTTTTGTTTAGGAGTTGCTAATTGTGTTTGTCTCTCCATTTGAGGTGGGTAGATTCTCCATATTTCTAACTTAGAAATGCATGTTAAGTATGAATGAATGAAGCATGAAAGAAATTAAAAAGAGTACACTTTAATAATCTATTGGATGATTGAATGTGGATGTGCAATTTTATATGTGGTTCTATTATTTAAGTTGTATGTGAATTGATTAGAATCATGGATTGATTGATAAAAACACATTTATTACTATCAAGAATTTACACACAAAAGTTAGTAGATTAATAATACCCTTTCATGTGTTAAATAGATCTTTTGTGTTAATATGGGCATGAATAATTTAAAATATGAGTTGTATGTTAGGTAAATGATTAAAGACAGAGAATTAAGGTGAAAATTTATTGATAAAAAGATTAGAATGCTAAATGCGAAGAAATGTCGAAAAGAGAAGAAATGTAGTATTATAATGTAGAATTTGAATTAGTTGTATGAAAATATATTTTAATTGTTACAAAAATTATTTTGCTCATACTGATATGTAAATTATGTGAGGGAGAATTAATCTGGAGTTATACAGTAATTTTCATGAAAGCAAAATGAAATGAGGACTAGTTGAACAACGAGACATTTTAACAACAGAGAAAATTGGTTCAAAAAGAGTTTAAATTGTACTGTGACAACCTGAGCACGTAGCTCAAGTGGTCAGAGAGCGCGGTTGGGTTCTCCGTGGTGACCGGTTCGAATCCCGTGGGCAACATTATTTCATTTGTTTTTTTAAAACAAATTTAACAGCAGGCCGAGAGCATTTAATGCTCTCAGCCATGTTTATGCCGCTTAGCACGTTCGGTCTGTTGGCCTGTGCTTTCGGCCGTGTCTCTGGGGAGCTGGGTTCGAATCTTGCCCTCGGCAAGATTGAAAAAAATTATTTTTTTGGGGTTTTTAATTGTCCAAAAATTATGAAAAAAATATGGTTATTCTTCTAAAATTATATGGGACTTTATAAAAATGATTTGGGAATTATTGCATAAAATAAAATGTGATTTGAGAATAAAATGTGTAATTAGAACTATGGTTTTATAAGTGTATTTTGGGAAAATTATACCTTGCAAAAAGAACTTGAAATGAAGGATTAGAAGATTAATATAGTAAAGATTGAGGTGATGGATGTGATTTATTCCTAATTGAGAATAGTATGAAAAATATGAATTGTGAATATTCGTTAGTGATGTAAAGTATTTCTCATTTGAGAATAATGTGACAATTATGAAATGTGAATTATTCTTGTTGGAGAATAGTGCGACAAATTATGATGCGTGAATATCCATCTTGATTGAATACTAGTGATGTGGGTTTTAATGTGAAAATAATAATTCATGAGTTACATGATGAATAGTTGAAATTCATGTATAGTTATGGACTATGTGAACGAATTAGAAATCATGATTTGAAAAGAAAAATACTTTTGAGTATGATGACTCAACATGGAAATTTATGAATTGGAAATGCTCATTTTGGAAATTGTGAATTGAAAATTGAAACGAAAGAGTAGCTAAGTCTCCCCCGGCATTTGGAAAGATATGAAATGGAAAATTGAAATGAAAGACCAAGGTTGGTCGTGTTTGAATGAACAAATAAGTCCAGTTTAGTGGAGAGGCTAACTCTAGAGCTTTGATTTTTGTTCATGATTTTGATAAAAACTAAGGATTAGTACATAATGGAGACGTGATGAAAGTAGGAGAAAAACACGAGTATGAGGGCCATCGGATTAGCGGTGTGAGAGTGATCCACAGGCTGCCTGCTTGATGCGTCAAGACATGGCGTGGGCACTACTCCAGAATTATCGTCCCAGTGGCGACGCTTGTGGGATGTTTGAGTGGCTATGGGTGGTGCCATTGTTCCATGGCGGAGGCTGAATTGTCCATAGGTTGCCTGCTCGATGCGTCGTGTCAGTGCGTGGGATTCCCCTCCAGGCTGCCTGGACATGGGCTCGTAGATCATAGAACATCTAAGATACCTACCGTAATTACAGTAGTAGATTAAGTCATAACGAGGGATTGAACATTACAAAGATGAAGAACGATTATGGGCTTGCCCTCGGACCTATGTAGTATGGGATGCATAGAATCCGAACAAGTGCGCATTAGTGTCATGTAACATAAATAAATGCATTAAGGACTAAGTGCACAATCACAACACGACATCAATAGGGTAGTCCCTTTAGTTTTATATGTGACAAGTTTGTGTTTGCTAAATATGGAAAATAAGTTATACTATTTCCGGCATAGAGAGGATGGCCGTGTATAATGATCGTCGGTTGAATAAACTGACGTACCCACAGTCTTATATGCAGGTAAATGGCTTGATACAGATTAAAGAGGAACAAATGCTTAAAGATTACTCAATGTTGTTGTATATTTGTTTTCATTGTTGTAAAATTTTACTTCCGCTGTGCAATGTGAAATGTAATATTGATGTAAACTCTGATGTAAAGAGAAAAGTTTAAATTTCCTTGTAAAATTGTACTAAAGGAAGCGAAAAAATCCTGTAGAACATCTCGAATTCAATGTATTTGGGATTCGGGGCGTTACATAAATACTCAAATAGGAGTAAGGCATATAGGATCTTCAATAAGTCAACTTTGACTATTGAAGAATCCATGCATGTTTCATTGGATGAATCTTTGACTTCATCTACTATTATTAAAGATGATGAAACTAATTCATCACCTTTAAATAACGCCATTAAATCTTTAAAGCAGACTACCCTAGCGGATAAGTCGACTGATAAGGAAATCAAGTCGACTGATGTGAATCAGTCGACTGATGGACAAGTCAAGTCGACTGATCCTGTTGTGATGACTCAAACTTTACCAAAATCTTTTGTTGAAGTTAGAGATCATCCTCATGACTTAATAATTGGTGACATCTCACGTGGTATTCAAACCAGATCTCATGTTAACATGATTTCTCATACGGCTTTCTTGTCAGATTTTGAACCTAAAAATATACAAGAAGCCTGTGAGAATGAGTTTTGGATGAATGTCATGCAAGATGAATTAAACCAATTTATAAGAAATGATGTATGAGATTTAGTTCCACAACCTCCTGACCATACTATAATTGGTACCAAATGGGTATTCAAGAATAAATTAGATGAATCAGGACAAGTCGTTAGGAACAAAGCTAGATTAGTTGCTCAAGGGTATAATCAAGAAGAAGGCATAGATTCGATGAAACATATGCTCCTGTTGCTAGACTAGAATCAATTAGGATCTTGTTATCTTTTGTTTGTTTTATGAACTTTACACTTTTCCAAATGGATGTTAAAAGTGCTTTTCTTAATGGTTTTATAAAGGAAGATATTTAGGTTAAGCAACCACCTGGTTTCGAACATGAACAATTCCCAAACCATGTTTTTAAATTGAAAAAGGCTTTATATGGTCTTAAACAAGCACCTCGTGCTTGGTATGATCGATTGAATACTTTTCTTTTAGAAACTGGTTTTGAAATAGGTAAAGTAGATACCACTTTGTTTATTAGGAGAAAAGAGACCGATATTTTGATCATACAAATATATGTAGATGACATAATCTTTGGTTCTACTAATAGTAATTGTAACACCCCGAATTCCAAATACAACTGAATTCGAGATTCCACAGGATCTTTACGCTTCTTTCGTATAATTTTACAAGGAATTTAAAACTTTTTACTTTACATCAGAGTTACATAGAATCTTTACACTTTGCATTTCACAGGGGAAGCAAATTACAACATTATTATATAAAAGTACAACAATATTTGAATAATCTCTAAGCATCAGTTCTCCTTTAATCTTTATCAGACCATTTTCCCCGCATACAAAACTGTGGGTACGTCAGTTTAATCAACCGACGGAAATTATACACGGCCATCTTCTCTATGCCGAAAACAGTATAACGATTCTCATTTCTTAACAAAATCACAAACTTGTTCACAAAACAAAGCTAAAGGGACTATCCTATTGATTGCATGTCGTGCTGTGCACTTAGTCCTTAATGTAGTTGTTATGTTATATGACATTAATGCGTACTTATTCGGATTCTATGCATCCCATACTACATAGGTCCGAGGGCAAGCCCTTAATCGTACTTCATCTTATAGGATTTAATCCCTCGCCATGACTTAAACTACTATGGTAATTACGGTAAGTATCCTAGATGTCTTATGATCTACGAACCCATGTCCAGGCAGTCTGGAGGGGAATCCCACGCACTGACATGACGCATCAAGCAGGCAGACTATGGACAATTCAGCCTCCGCCATGGAACAATGGCACCACCCGTAGCCACCAAAACACCCCACAAGTGTCGCCACCGGGACGATAATTCTGGAGTAGTGCTCACGCCATGTCATGACGCATCAAGCAGACAGTCTGTGAATCACTCTCACACCGCCAATCCGATGGCTCTCATACTCGTGTTTTTCTCTTACTTTCATCACATCTTCACTATGTATCTAGTCCTTAGTTTATTAGAATCATGAACAAAATCAATTCTCTAGAGTTAGCCTTTTCACTATACCGGTCTTAATTCTTTATTCAACATGACCCAAATCTTGGTCTTTTCATTTCAAATTTCATTTCAATTTATTTCTTTTCCAATGCCGGTATGAGGCTTAGCTACACTCTTGTTCTCAATTTCAATTCACAATTACACAAGAATCAAGTATTTCAAACTCATAAGTTCATTTTTCATGATTACATCAGGATTTCATTGTCATGTTAATAGCATTCATAATCGTAAAACCTTTCATAATTTCAATAGAACAATTCACTTCACTTCATATACAATTTCGTGCAAGGACAAATAAAATTTACTTTTCTAAATTGTCACATCCAATCTTCATTCATCTCTTTCAAACAGTATATCACAAAGCAAAATTAGAATCTGGGATGTTGAAAAAGAGTATGGATAGTTGGCTCAAAACATAGCCAGTCGACTGTTCAGCAAAAGAAAAATATTCAAGAAAATGTTCGGAATAGTCGACTGCTACCCATGACCAGTCGGCTGTTCTGCAGTGTTTAAACTCTAAAATACAAATTGCGGGGCAGTCGACTGTTACTCAGACCAGTCGGCTGTTATGCAAGATTTTAAACTCGAAGGATTTTTATAATCAGGTCAGTCAACTACTACCTATATTCGGTCGACTGATCAGTATTAAAATTTAAAGTATGGAAACGTTTCACAACATTTTAGTTAAACTATAATATGTTCATTTATCAACACGAACATGCAACTTTATTTGACTACCATCACCACAAGCATGGTTTGCTAGTTAATGTAGGGATTCTTACGACTAGTATTTTCCACACAACCACGACTCCAAAGAAAACGTATTTTCCCATAATCATTATTTTTTCTACAGAGATAAACATTTATCCCAATTCAGTATGCTAGATTAAAATAACATGACATTAATCATACCACTTCATTAAGTTTCCCTATTCATTTCATACAATTATACTTGTGTTCCATTTTCATTTTAATCATAATATTAATGAGGAGCAATATAATGGCATTCATTTATTCTTGCATAATTAGCACAAAACCTAGCATGGTCTCTAATTTAGAAGTCATGAGAAACACCCACCTTTTTGAAGAAACAAAAAGAAATCTCTTAGAGCTTCCTAGATTGCGATGCACGCCTTCTCCTCCTTGCTCCTTGCCAAAACCAAAGCTTCAAGTTGGGGTTGAATAGCCGGCCTCCAAGGGAACATTCACACTAGAAGCTACGCAATCTTTTTCTTCCCAAAATTCTCAATCTTTTCTCACTCTAATCTTTTCTCTCTTTAACAAATTTTCTATTGTACTAAGATGAGAAGAAGCTATGGGGTATTTATACATAATTTTGAAGTAGATTGGAGGGCTAGCATTCAATGGATGGTTATAGAATGGAGGGTTAGGATGAGAGTAGGAGTTATAGTAACTACCCATACACTAGGTAACCACCCATGTACACAAACCACTCCTATGCACAATCCGGCCCTACTTTGTGTGCGCTCCGTAGTACCCTTAATTAAAAATTTGTACAATTTTAATAAATTAAGTTGTTCACATTTTGTCTCTTCATGACAAGTGTGGCCATTTAATTAATTTATTAAATTGGTCGGCTTCATAAATAGTGGGCTTAGGTTGTGGGCCAAACAACAAAATAGTAATAAATTAAAGTGGGCTAAAACAATTAATTATTGTTTTAGGCTTTTTTTTAGAAAATTAAGCTTTTTAGGAAAATAAATGAAAGGAAAAATAATTGTTCATACTATCAGAAGATATTTTGTATATAAAAATAAATAAATAATATACATATGAAATTTTCACGTGCACAACAAGTGAAAGTCAATATTTTATTAGAAAGGAAATTTAGGGTATTACAACACTCCCTCCTTAGAATAGTTCCGTCCCCGGAACTACAATTAAAGGGTGAGGAAACAGAAATGCAACGAGAAGAAAGAAAAATACAAATCAAACAAAGAGCTCGGGATGATCCTTCATCATCCTCTCCTCTGATTCCCAAGTAGCCTCTTCAACCACCTGGTTTCTCCAAACTACCTTGACCATCAGTATCGTCTTATTCCTCAAGACTTTCTCTCGACGATCAACAATCTCAACTGGGAGCTCAATGTAACTCAGATCCAACTGCAAACCATCTGGCACTTCGGGCAAATGATGACTTGGATCTGGAATGTAACCTCTCAGCATAGACACATGAAAGACATTGTGCACCTGGGACAACTCTTCCGGTAATTCAAGCCGGTAAGCAGTTTTCCCGATCCTTTTTAATATATTATATGGACCTATAAACCTCGGGGCTAGCTTCCCACTCTTGCCGAATCGGATCATGCCTTTGATGGGTGATATCTTCAGAAAGACAAAGTCACCAACCTCAAACTCAAGGTCCCTTCTCCGGTTGTCTGCATAGCTCTTCTGCCTACTCGGAGCATCCACCAACCTCTTCCTGATCAGATCAATCTTTTCAGAGATCTGCTGCACAATCTCAGGCCCAAACATCTGACGCTCCCCAACTTCGAACCAACAAACAGGCGTCCTGCACTTCCTGCCATACAAAACTTCGTACGGCACCATCCCGATACTGGTCTGAAAACTGTTATTGTAGGCAAACTCTACCAAAGGTAAATGCCTTTCCCAACTGCCTCCAAAGTCTAGTACACAACACCGAAGCATATCCTCAAGAATACGGTTGATTCTCTCGGTCTGCCCATCGGTTTGCGGATGAAAAGCAGTGCTGAAATCTGTTTCGGTACCCAAAGCTGTCTGAAGACTCCTTCAAAAATGCGAAGTAAACCGTGCATCTCGATCAGACACAATGGTCAATGGAATGCCATGAAGCCTGACGATCTCACCCACATACATCTCAGCTAACTTGTCCATCGAAGCAGTGAGTTTCATTGCCAAAAAGTGAGCAGACTTGGTTAGTCGATCGACTATGACCCAGATCGCATCATTACCTTTAGGACTCTTGGTTAATCCCGTAATGAAATCCATAATGATGTTATCCCACTTCCATTCCGGAATAGGTAATGGCTGTAATAGACCTTCAGGTTTCTGATTCTCGGCTTTGACTTGTTGACAAATCTCACACCTCGACACAAATTCAGCCACATCCCATTTCAAATCTGACCACCAGAAATGCTGTTTAATGTCCCTATACATTTTGGTACTCCCCGGATGTACAGACAAAAGAGTAGCATGTGCCTTCTGAAGAATACTTTCTTTCAAGTCCGACTGATCCGGAACACACAGCCTCTCACCAAACCACAGCACTTCATCCCTAATTTGAAATCTGGGCAACTTGCCAGCACCAACCTACTCCTTCATCTTCAGACTCTCTGCATCTTCCTTCTGACTTGCAATAATCCTTTCGTTCAGCGTCGGTTGAAGCCTCAACTGAGCTAAAGATGATCCCAAGCCTTGTAGAACAACTTCAACACCAGCCCGATCCAACTCCTCTGCCAACTGCCTCTGAGTTGTAATCAAACTCGCCAAACTGCTCTTGCGGCTAAGTGCATCAGCAACAACATTAGCCTTCCCAGGATGATACCTAATCTCCGGACGAATGTCCTCAAGTACCTCCAGCCATCTCCTTTGCCTCAGGTTCAGATCTTTCTGCTGATAGATGTACTTCAAGCTTTTGTGGTATGTGTACATGTTCAGCTTCTCACCATACACATAATGTCTCCATTGCTTTAAGGCAAAGATAATCATAGCCAACTCCAAATCATGAGTCGGATAATTCTTCTATTGCGGTCTTAGTTGCCTAGATCCATAAGCAATCACTTTTCCTTCTTGCATTAAGACACAACCAAGCCCACGATGTGAAACATCGCTGTAGACATCATATTCAACACCTGCTCTAGGCAAAGCCAAAATGGGTGCAGTAGTCAGCCTCTCTTTCAACTCCTGAAAGCTTGCCTCGCACTGCTCGGTCCACTTGAAGTTCACATTCTTCTTGGTCAAACCAGTGAGCAGCATGGCTATCTGAGCGTAGCCTTGAATGAATCTCCTGTAATATCCAGTCAATCCAAGAAAACTCCTGACTTCCTTTACTATAGTAGGCCTTGCCCAATCTCTCACTGCCTCTATCTTCTGAGGATCAGTTGCCACTCCCTCCTTAGAAAGGATGTGACCTAGGAAAGCCACTTCAGATTTCCAGAAATTACACTTGGACAACTTGGCATACAACTCATGCTCCTGAAGCTTCCTCAAAACTGCTGCTAGATGCTCCGTGTGCTCCTCCTTCGACTTGGAGTACACGAGAATATCGTCGATAAACACCACGATGAAAGAATCAATGAACGGCCTCAGAACTCTGTTCATCATGTCCATGAAGATTGCAGGTGCATTTGTTACTCCAAACGGCATAACTAAGAATTCGTAATGCCCTTGTCTAGTTCTGAATGCAGTCATGTGCACATCTTCAGCTTTCACTCGAACTTGATGATATCCTGATCGAAGATCCATTTTGGAGAAAACAACAGCTCCTTGTAGACGATCGAACAAGTCATCAATTCTTGTTTCATCAAGTTATTCATTCTGAACAGTGACCTTATTCAGCTCTCGGTAATCGATGCACATCCTTATCGAACCATCCTTCTTCTTTACCAAAAGCACCGGTGCTCCCCAAGGTGACACACTCGGTTGAATAAAGCCTTTCTCTAATAGTTCCTCAATCTGCCGTTTGATCTCATTCTACTCCACAGGTGCCATCCTATACGGTGCCTTGGAAATAGGTGCACTCCCTGGCTGAATAGTGATACTGAACTTTATATCACGATGCGGAGGTAACCCAGGCAAATCTTCTAAGAACACATTCGGATAATTCCGAACCACAGGAATCTGCTGCACCTCTACAGGAATCCCCTTCTTCTGGCTAATAGCAGCAATCAACTCTGAACATCTCCTCTTCCCTTGGAAAGTGAATTCAGGTCCTCCTGGAGCCTTTACTGTTACTGTCTTGGTCTTGCACTCGATATTCGCATTGTACACTGACATCCCATCAATGCCAATGACAACATCAACTCCCAAAACATTCAGCTCGATCAGATCAATCCTGAAAATTCGATCTCCAATCACGATCTCGCAGTCAGCATAGTACTGATCAGTGGTTAAATTCTCCCCTGATGGAGTAGCTACTGCTAAAATCTAGCCTGGAAAGATTTTCGGTTCAACTCCCAGAACTTTAGCAAATCTAGGTGATACAAAAGTATGAGAGGATCCAGTATCGAACAGAACAACAGCTTTCATTCCATTCAAATAAAGTTCTCCTGTTACATAATACACACTCATTACGTAACAGTTCACTAAATAAACAGGAAAAGAAAACAACATGAACCTCTAAACATCCGCCCTCGTACCAGTGATGACATGATCTACTTCATCGGCATCAGCTTCAGTCAAGACAAATACTCGCCCTTGCTGGTACGGTCTCTTTCTAGCCTGCTGAGTTGGTCCCCTTTGGATGACATCCTGCAACTTCAGGCACTGGGATCGGTAGTGACCTATCTCCCCACAATTGTAACAAGTCACCACAGGAGGTCTCATCCATGCACTTCCGGGTCTCCCATCTATGTTGACAGCATTCGCTCCCGTTAGTTTGAACCTCTGGGCTGACGGCTGTCCCCTGGCACTCCCAGCAACTGCAGGCCTCTTCCCTATGTTCCACTTGTTCCTTCAATTCTGAACAGTATGGAACTGCTCCATGTCTGCCTCCGTGGCTGCCGCCCGTTTGACTAGTTTGTCAAACCTCCTGATACCGAGGGGTATCATCCTGGATCTCAAGCTCGGCCTCAACCCATGCTCGAACTTACGAGCCTTCTTCGCCTCATCCATCACTAATTCGGGAGCATACCTTGAGAGCTGAGTGAATCTCGTCTCATACTCCCTAACCGACATGCTGCCCTGCTGCAATGACAGAAATTCCATGGCCTTCTTCTCCTGGACATCTGAGGGAAAATAATGACTGTGGAATTCTTCCAAGAACTCCTCCCAGCCAAGAACAATACCTCCCATTGTCTGCTTCATCGACTGCCACCACACAGCCACATCCTTCTCGAACTGTAGAGTCGCCAACTTCACCTTGCTGCCTTCAGGGGTCTCCAAGACTTCGAAGATAATATCTACCTGCCAGATCCAGTTGTCAGCCGCATCAGGGTCTGTCTTCCCTTCAAATACCGGTGGTTTCATCTGCTTGAATGATTCCACGAGTTTGATTGCTTCGGGTACTGGATTCACAGGCACCCTTCTTTGGTTATGATTCATGGCCACGGCATTGAGTGTCTGATAGACCCTTGCTAGTTCCGTTTCCAATTCCAGAACTTCACCATTTCTTGCTCTTCATCCAGCCATATTTTGATGCAAAAGATCTATTAAATTCGAAGTATAAAATATGAATTTTAAATCAACTTTTCATTTCATTGAATTTCAAACTTTACACATTCGATTTAAAAACATTTCTTGACATCACAATGAAAGCAGTAGAAGCTACAACAGTCTAACTCCTACGGTTTCTCTTCGCTTCACGAAGCTCTCCCCGTAGTTCCTCAACTTCCTCCTTCAGTACATCGGTCATGTTTTTCCTCTTCTTGAGTTCCCATACACGATGACTAAGAACCGCGAAATCATCCTTACGCTTCGCCAACTGAGCCTCTAATAGTCCGACTCTCTCTCGCAGAGTCTCAACCTGCCTCTGAAGAGACAAAACAAGACCTCTCGGAACTGGTTCTTCTTCGTCAAAAGAATCATCAGATGGGTCCGGAGGTGGGGTGATCTCTCGGGACTTAGGTTGTTCCTCTCCATCAGAATCTGCTTATCTTGGGTAGTATTCTTCCTCGGAATCTGCTTGTCCAGGATAATAATATTCCTCTATGATATGCCAATTATTGTCTCCAGCAGGGTCGAAGTGATCAGCCATCTTAGAAATATAAAGGAAGAAGCATGAATCATAGAGCAACACAAATGTAAGTAACTTACATTTAAATCTCTAGACTCAACACACACTCTAATGTCCACTTCTAGGGTATCGTTCCTTATAAATTTGTACTAGTGTGAAACGTGGCTCTGATAACACTCTGTAACATCCCGAATTCCAAATACAACTGAATTCGAGATTCCACAGGATCTTTACGCTTCTTTCGTACAATTTTACAAGGAATTTAAAACTTTTCACTTTACATCAGAGTTACGTGGAATCTTTACACTTTACATTTCACAGCAGAAGCAAATTACAACATTATTATATAAAAGTACAACAATATTTGAATAATCTCTCAGCATCAGTTCTCCTTTAATCTTTATTAAACCATTTTCCCTGCATACAAAACAGTGGGTATGTCAGTTTATTCAACCGACGGAAATTATACTCGGCCATCCTCTCTATGCCGGAAACAGTATAACGATTCTCATTTCTTAACAAAATCACAAACTTGTTCACAAAACAAAGCTAAAGGGACTATCCTATTGATGTCGTGTCGAGCTGTGCACTTAGTTCTTAATGTCGTTGTTATGTTATATGACACTAATGCGCACTTGTTCGGATTCTATGCATCGCATACTACATAGGTCCGAGGGCAAGCCCTTAATCGTACTTCATCTTATAGGGTTCAACCTCTCGCCATGACTTAAACTACTACGGTAACTACGGTAAGTATCCTAGATGTCTTATGATCTACGAGTCCATGTCCAGGTAGTCTGGAGGGAAATCCCACGCACTGACATGACGCATCAAGCAGGCAGACTTTGGACAATTCAGCCTCCGCCATGGAACAATGGCACCACCCGTAGCCACCAAAACACCCCACAAGCGTCGCCACCGGGATGATAATTCTGGAGTAGTGCCACGCCATGTCATGACACATCAAGCAGGCAGTCTGTGAATCACTCTCACACTGCCAATCCGATGGCCCTCATACTCGTATTTTTCTCTTACTTTCATCACATCTTCACTATGTATCTAGTGCTTAGTTTATTAGAATCATGAACAAAATCGATTCTCTAGAGTTAGCCTTTCCACTATACCGGTCTTAATTCTTTATTCAACATGACCCAAATTTTGGTCTTTTCATTTCAAATTTCATTTCAATTTATTTCTTTTCCAATGCCGGTATGAGGCTTAGCTACACTCTAGTTCTCAATTTCAATTCACAATTACACAAGAATCAAGTATTTCAAACTCATAAGTTCATTTTTCATGATTACATCAGGATTTCATTGTCATGTTCATAGCATTCATAATCGTAAAACCTTTCATAATTTCAATAGAACAATTTACTTCACTTCATATACAATTTCGTGCAACGACAAATAAAATTTACTTTTCTAAATTGTCACATCCAATCTTCATTCATCTCTTTTAAACAGTATATCACAAAGCAAAATTAGAATCTGGGATGTGGAAAAAGAGTATGGATAGTTGGCTCAAAACATAGCCAGTCGACTGTTCAGCAAAAGAAAAATATTCAAGAAAATGTTCGGAATAGTCGACTGCTACCCATGACCAGTCGGCTGTTCTGCAGTGTTTAAACTCTAAAATACAAATTGTGGGGCAGTCGACTGTTACTCAGACCAGTCGGCTGTTATGCAAGATTTTAAACTCGAAAGATTTTTATAATCAGGTCAATCGACTACTACCTATATTCGGTCGACTGATCAGTATTAAAATTTAAAGTATGGAAACGTTTCACAACATTTTAGTTAAACTATAATATGTTCATTTATCAACACGAACATGCAACTTTATTTGACTACCATCACCACAAGCATGGTTTGCTAGTTAATGTAGGGATTCTTACGACTAGTATTTTCCACACAACCACGACTCCAAAGAAAACGTATTTTTTCATAATCATCATTTTTTCTACAGAGATAAACATTTATCCCAATTCAGTATGCTAGATTAAAATAACATGACATTAATCATACCATTTCATTAAGTTCCCCTATTCATTTCATACAATTATACTTGTGTTCCATTTTCATTTTAATCATAATATTAATGAGGAGCAATATAATGGCATTCATTTATTCTTGCATAATTAGCACAAAACCTAGCATGGTCTCTAATTTAGAAGTCATGAGAAACACCCACCTTTTTGAAGAAACAAAAAGAAATCTCTTAGAGCTTCCTAGATTGCGATGCACGCCTCCTCCTCCTTGCTCCTTGCCAAAACCGAAGCTTCAAGTTGGGGTTGAATAGCCGGCCTCCAAGAGAACACTCACACTAGAAGCTACTCAATCTTTTTCTTCCCAAAATTCTCAATCTTTTCTCACTCTAATCTTTTCTCTCTTTAACAAATTTTCTATTGTACTAAGATGAGAAGAAGCTATGGGGTATTTATACATAATTTTGAAGTAGATTGGAGGGCTAGGATTCAATGGATAGTTATAGAATGGAGGGTTAGGATGAGAGTAGGAGTTATAGTAACTACCCATACACTAGGTAACCACCCATGTACACAAACCACTCCTATGACAATCCGGCCCTACTTTGTGTGCAATGCACACTACGTGCTCCGTAGTACCCTTAATTAAAAGTTTGTACAATTTTAATAAATTAAATTGTTCACATTTTGTCTCTTCATGACAAGTGTGGCCATTTAATTAATTTATTAAATTGGTGGGCTTCATAAATAGTGGTCTTAGGTTGTGGGCCAAACAACAAAATAGTAATAAACTAAAGTGGGCTAAAACAATTAATTAGTGTTTTAGGCTTTTTTTAGAAAATTAAGCTTGTTAGGAAAATAAAGGAAAGGAAAAATAATTGTTCATACTATCAAAAGAGATTTTGTATATAAAAATAAATAAATAATATACATATGAAATTTTCACGTGCACAACACGTGAAAGTCAATATTTTATTAAAAAGAAAATTTAGGGTTTTACAGTAATCTATGTCAAGAGTTTGCTAATACCATGAAAAATGAGTTTAAGATGAGTCACATGGGTGAACGCAATTATTTTCTTGGACTACAAATTAAGCAGTCACCAAATGGCATATTTATTAATCAAGAAAAATATGCTAAGGAATTACTCAAACGGTTTGGCATGGATAGCATGAGTAGTAAGACCACACCTATGGCTACTACCACTAGCCTTGACAAAGATGAATTAGGTAAGAGTGTCAATCAAAAACTCTATCGAGATATGATTGGCTCACTTTTATATATAACTGCTAGTTGACCAGACATTATGTTTAGTGTATGTTTGTGTGCTGGATATCAGTTAAGTCCTAAAGGGTCTCACTTAAAAGCTGTGAAACGTATTTTAAGATACATTAAAGGCACATCTGAGTATGGTCTATTTTATCCACGCACCGATAATTTTCAACTTTTCTCGTATAGTGACGCTGATTTTGCTTGTAGTAAAACTGACCGCAAAAGAACTAGTGGAACATGTCACGTTTTGGGACATTTTCTAGTCTCTTCATGTAGCAAGAAGAAAAATTCGGTATCTCTATCTACTACAGTTGCTGAATATATTGCTGCAAGTTTGGCTTGTGCCCAAATTTTGTGGATGAAACAAACTCTATTAGATTATGGTATTTCTTTTTCAAAACCTGCAATAATGTGTGATAATGCCAGTGCCATTAATTTATTTAAAAATTCGGTTCAGCATTCACGTACAAACACATTGATTTAGACATCATTTTCTAAGTGATCATATTTTAAAGGGAGATATATCTTTAGACTTTATTTCTACTGATAAACAAGTAGCAGATATCTTTACTAAACCACTTAAGGAAGACAAATTTATCACATTCAGAAGAGAACTAGGAATTTACAGTTTTTATAATATTTCTTGATTTTTTTATATGGTAAGTCGACTTCGCAATAAGTTTCGGTCGACTTCCCAAGTAATTTTTGAATCTTGCTAAATTTGGAATCATTTTGGGTATTTCATCTGAAGGCTTAGATTTAGGGGAGGTTGATATGGATGACGACTCTATCCATTCCAAAATCTTTTTGCCAAATCGCAGTCCCCCAATGTCTAACCAAATAATTACACCGCTCGTTAAGCTAGTTGCAAGAATTTTGTCGTATAACATTATCCCTAAATCGGGGAGTTACGATCAATTTTCCTACGAGTTGCAACAAGCTGTCTATGCGATTTTTGGCAACATTCAAGTCAATTGGAGTCGAGTCATTTTCAATCGTCTTCATAAGGCTCATACTTCTTTTCTTCCTTTTGGTGAAATACTTACTCATGTTTTCAATTTCTATGAAGTTGAACTTACTTCTGAGTCTACTGTTGTTACTCATTATGAGTCTTTTGATCGTGCGAGTTTAGCTCGTATGAAGATTCTTCACTCTCCTCCTCGAAGAAATACCCCTCTTATCCCCTTAGCTACTTCAGCTCGTCGGTCTTCTGCTTCTAGTTCATCTCATCCTCGTGCTGATTTTGATGATCCTATGAGTCTTTATACTTCTATAAATTATCTCATGGATCGTCAGGACACCCTTGAAGCCAGTATTTTCCATCTTACTCACTTGTTCACTTCCCAATTTTCACCTCCACCTCCTCCCTCTCAAGGTGCTGCAAACAATGATGAAGACGAAGATTGATTAGCTATATCTTTTCTATATTTTTCTACTTTTTATGTATTTTCTATTTGATGTTGTCTTTTGAACAATATACTTCGACTTTCATATGTATAACTTTGCTTTGGTTTTGACTTGTGTTTGTTCTCTTGCAATTTGTTCCTCTTTATTTTTTCTCCTTCTCTTTTTTTGTTGATGCCAAAGGGGGAGAAAAAGCTTGTGTATGTTATATGTGTATATGTTGTATGTGTGTATGTTGTTTGTATTTGGTGCATGTTTTTGTGCATGTTTTTAACTTATGCATATTGTACAATAGTTAGGAGGAGTATTTGTATTTTTATTATTATTGTAAGCTATTTTGTTGTCATCATCAGAAATGGGGAGAATGTTGATTCTTGGTTTTGATGACTACAACACAATGCAAAGTTGTGCTACTTCTTATATATTGCAAGATGTATCAATGTCAATACCATATGTGATACACAAAGGCAAAGTTGATCTAATGAAGCTCTCAAAGACAATTTGATCAAGCTACAAAGTTCTAAGTTCAAGACAAGATTGATCAAGCAAGCTTCAACAACTAAAGACAATGGCTCAAGCTCAAATTCAAGACTCAAGATCAAGACAAGATTCAGTGATTCAGTGTGTTTTATTAAATGCCTTGTAAACAATTGTAATTTTATTTCTTTGAGTCTTAGAATGATGTAATAGTCTTGTCACACACACACTCACACATTTCTTTATAATTGAGTGTTTTTTTACAAGTTTAAAGGTCGAAACAAGCTTGATTAAGATCAATTGTTGAGTACTAATCGACTGCCGTTTGGCACCAGTCGACTGTATTAGTACGAAACTGTCTGAACTTTTTCAAACTCTGGCTAGTCGACTCATCATGGCAACCCAGTCGACTGTTCAAGTCGTTTCGACAGATTTCAAAATTTAAAACTTGTTTTTCGAATTCAAAAGTTTTATATCCGTATTAAATCAGTTTTATTAACTGTTTTACAACGTCCTAGTGACTCCTCTCTATAAATAGAGCCTAGTAATCACCATGGAAAGGTTCCAAGCATTTTTGATAAAGGTTTAAGTTTTTGCTTTTGAAAAAGAGAACAAGTATTCAAATAAGCATTCACAATCTTCTAAGTCTTGGTTCTCTGAAATCAGTCTAGTATAACAGTGAATTTGTTTTAGACTGATTTCGGAAGTTGACCTATTAGCTTCCATACAAAAATCACAATCACAACAAGGCTATAGGTTGTTGTAACTCTTTTATTGTTTTCTTTCACTCTCGGGTTGTGAGAGTGGTCCTCTCGGTTGGAGAGTAGGGCTCTAGGTTGTAGAATCAGGTTTTCACTCTTGGTAGAAGAGTGGGTTTGCTCTCTCTAGTGGTAAGAGAGGCCCACGGGTTGGACAAGGTTGTTGTCTAAACGCCGTAGGGTATTCTTGTATTTTTTCAAGAATAGTGGAAAATCTCAAGTGGGTTGCTTGGGGACTGGATGTAGGTCGGGAGGACCGAACCAGGATACATCGTTGTATACTCTATGGCTGATTCTCTCTGTGGTTGCATTTTGTTTACTGGCATTTTTAATATCTCTGTGAAACTTATCTAGCAAGTCGACTGTCCCTCTTCTATAAGTCGACTGATCAGACTGGTATAACTTAATCTTCGAAAAATTTTCTGACAAGTCGACTGGTCAGACTTGTATAAAATAATCTTCTATTCTGACTCCCCAGTCAACTGTATTCCCTTCTCAAGTCGACTGGACAGTAAGAAAAAGTTCAATTTCTTTAATATTTTTTATACAACACTATTCACCCCCCCCCCCCCCCTCTCTAGTGTTTCTTGCCTTGCCTACAAGATCCAACAATTATGGCCTAGAGCTAGCTTACCCTGTCGGATTTAAACTCACCCACCGAGAACTCAGACCCATATTGGCCCTTTTCTCAAAATTTCATTTATTATAACTTGCCGGTCACCACGGGTCTCGCTCAGCCTGTAGAAGCCACAACCTCAAACTCATACACTCAATAGGTTACTTATAACATCTTTTATAAAAATTCTTTATTCATTAATAAAAAACCCACTTTCTTTCTCTTTACTTTTAATCCTGTTAGTCAAACTTAAAATAATAAGATGGTTACTTCGTCCATTATAAAGAAGTCTTCGATGAACATCCCTTTAATAAAATTTTAGCAAAGTATAGTTTAAATTTCTCCAATCAATAACTTTTCAAAAAATCTTAATTCATCCCCCATTTTAAATTACAAACAAACTCCAACTTGAGCATACTCTATAATGAGTTTAGATCAAACGATTTAAATTTTCATCCTTGTGACCAAGATTTATTTTTATAGTTTAATTTTTGTCCCCAAATAGATTTGAATTCATCTATATATTCACTTCAAATTATTAAAATATACCACTTTGATTTTACAATGACACCACTTCACAAAAGATGTGCAACCCGAGTTTTGAACCCGCGCACAAAGCTCTATTTCGCAGCTTAAACCAATGCGCCAACCATTCATCCACGCAACTGACCCCCAAAGTATTCATTTTATGAGGGCTATCGACCCAAAATTTAATTAAGTAAGATTTCAAAATAAAAAGAACACCTCAGTATTCGAACCAATGAACTTGCCCAATGTGCACAACGAACAAATTGGAACCCACACACCAGACCGTCAAGCCTAGCAATCGGTTATGATTATAATTCAATTGATTTTTAATATGAAACTCTTTGCTTCATGACTACGATAGAAATTTTAACCGTGACTTGATTTTAAAACTTGGTCTCACAATTACTACGCATTATATTACAATTCCTGATGAATTTCCAGAGAAGGATTTTCATCAAAATTTAGTGTATTTTAGCATGAATTTATGCATATAACAATCTACTCTTCTATAGTGTGAAATTTATCATACAATTTGCACATATTACTCATAGTTCAATAAATTAAATCAGATGAACAATTATTCATTAAATGGCTAGATTTTAGAGGAGCAATTACATTAGCAATTTGCATACAAGAAATTAATATCATCATTTTACGAATTAATTAGATGAAACTTCCACTACATCAATTTAGACAAAATTCTAGCGAAACTCCTACACATACACATTTCACATATCAATTTAATTATCATCTACTTTTTTAGGGCTAAGCATGCACAATTTACTAAAACATTAGAAATAGTAAAAACACCCACCTTTCTTGATGCAACTTGCAAATAGAAACTCCTAATACAAGTCTCCAATTCTCCTCCAAAATCCCAAGCTCCAAAAAGAAATCAGCATTGAGGATATTTTTTGAAAGTGGAAAAAATGAAATTTCTTTGAGTATTGGCCAGGAAGGGGAGTTCTTAAAGGGGTGGGATGATGGGATGTTTAAATAACTAACCACTAACCCACTAATCCCTGCCTTTGACCAAGTCAAAAGCTATCTCTTGGACTTGGTCGGCCAGCAAAAGGGTGTGAAAAGCACGGGTTTTTGAAATGTGTTGGGTGTGCACGCACAATGTACACCAAATTAATTAGAAATTTTATTTAATAGAAAGCATATGTTACTAAAATTAATATAAATTTAATAAAACTAGTTTAAATTAATAATAAAAAGTTTTTATGCACAAATAAAAATAAACATACAAACTTCATTAATTTTATTTTGAAAAATAATACAACCAACACATGCACTGCAAACACGTGCGTCGCACGTATCAATAAATATTCAAACACAAAATGGATTTGAGCAACGGAGAAATGTGTATAAATAATCGAAATACAACATACGTAAAAATATTTATGTTAATAATATTACGGATATTTCACTTAACGGTAAAATATACGTAATCGAGACGTGCATTAAAAGCATATGCAATGCACGTAAAAATACAAAGATTATGATTAATATTTGAGTTGGCTCAAAAGGGAGAAATAAAATAAATTCAAATACAAAACTGAATTCGAGAGAAGGGAAAATATTTATAAATAAATAAAATATGCAGTACGTACAACATTTATATTAATAATTTTATGAATATTACACGTAACGGTACAAAATATATATGCGTAACACATGTGGGACAAAATTATTGTTGGTGCTGATTTTGGTATGGGAGCAAACAGATGAATTTTTGGATTTTTGAGAAAATGAATAAGGCAAACCTGTTGACCTGTTGACCTTCAACAATCATGTTGACTTGTTTCTTACTGCTATTGCGAACCTGCAAAAAGTGCAATACACCGGGATGGATCCCAACAACGCACCCTACGACACTCTTGTCAGTAATCAGAAAGATTATGAAAGAGCTTTATGTAGAAAAATATTGATTACCTTGTGACAGTGGGGGGAGAGGGGTATTTATAGTCGTCTTAGGGATCCGTTTCGAGATAAGAACAAATCTCTACTTCCTGGTGTGGATGGATAGAAGTGGTTAAAACCACCACTTAGGGATAATTATGAATCTGAATTCTTCTTTATCCTTTTAAATTGGTTTGTAACGGGTTGGGACCCATACCCAGTAGGACAGATTCGTTTATGGGTTATTGGCTTTGAAGAAAGATCCAGTTTCCATTTCAGACTCGTTTGTAGGTGAAATTACCGTTTTACCCCTGAAAGCTTTAAGATTCGTTTCTGATTTGAACAGTCCCGATTTAATCCCATTTTTAGCCATATCACGAGCCCCCCCACTCCTGATGACTGAGTTAACAGCCTTTGAGGAGTAGTTTGTTGTTCTAATGGCGTACGGGATTTTATCATAGTTCTCAGGAAAATTGGATCTATCTCGGGGTGTAACGGTGTTATTTTGAGCTTGTAAAATACCCAAAATTAATCTTAGACTTTTCTGGATTTTTTGTGATTTTTTCAGATTTTTCTGAATTTTTTTCAAATTTTTTATTCAATTTCCGAATTAAATAATTAATTATCGAAAAATTTAATTAATTAATTTAATTTAATAATTATTATTTTTAGAATTTAAAATTATTTTCTGAATTAATAATTATTTTTAGAATATTTTAATTAATTTTTTCTGATTTTAAAATAATTTTTTCAGATTTTTAAATAATTAATTTGATTAAATAAATAAATAAATACCTGATGATGTGGCGCGATCCTACGCGTTGGTCAAAGGACATTTTTCTCCATTTTTCGTTCGGATTATGCTCTGTTCGACACCGTCCGAATGAAAACGTTCGACATCCAACCAGGCCTCGTGACGTGGTCGGTCAACGTTGACCGCCACATGGCACTTTTTTTTTCTCGCATGTGCCTTTGTTTTCTTCCTTCTCCTGCATCTTTTCCGCCTCTCTCTTTGACCATTTCTTCATTCGACGTCGTCTTCGCGAGAGATGAAGCTCGACGGAGGTGGAGCTTGGTGAGGGTAGGAGTTTGGTCGATGTAACCTCTGTTTCCCAAATATGTATTTTTCGTATATATTACTGTATTTAAAATTTTTGTAAATTAATTTTCCGCTTTCGAACTATTTTTGTTAAAATGTATTATTGGACTTTCTATTAGAGTCTATTTTAATCAATGGTTTTATTTGTTACTATTTTCCAACGAATTTATATTATAATACCAATCTTATTATTTTCACTATTACATGGGTCTATTATTATTACTACTATTATTGTTTTTATCACTTTTCTTATTATTATTATTGTCAGTATTATTATTATTATTACTGTTATTTTTATACTATTATTATTATTATTGTTATTGTTATTGTTTTATTATTATTATTAATATTTTTATAAAGTCCTAATTGTATAGTTTTTATTATCTGGTTATTTGATTAAACCCTATATTCTCTTAAAATACCCACTAACCCATTAGCTTTCATACTCATACCCGTTATTATCCCATTAAACCCATACCCTGTTTACCTACCTACCCGTTAAGCCCTAAACCCTATCCGTTCTAATTTATCCACCCGAAACCCATATAATACTAGAAACCCTAAATTCTATCTGTTTATATGTACCTCTACTATACCCTTTATCAACAGCCTGTTCATCTTCCGAATCCCCTGGCCGCCGCTCCATCTTCTCCTTCCTCCCCCGTCACTTTTAACATCCCGAAAACCCTACCTTCTCATCTAAACCCATCCCTGTGCTCTCTTCCTCCCGTTCTCTTCCAAACCTTGCTTCAACCCTCTCCGTCCATCTCCCTATCTGCTCGCGTCGACCCCATCGTAGCGACGCAGCAGCACCCCGGCACCCCCGTGCTTCTGACTCCCTCAACAGCAGCGACGCACCCACTGAGAGCAGCGCCGTCAGTCCCCATCCTCCCCCGCGCTGTGTCCCTCCCTCCGACATCACAACAGCCACTACCTCAGCACAGGCGCTGTGCTCCTCTTCCTCTCGCGGCAGGCAGTCTGTAGCAGCCATGGTCTCCGATGCTGCGACCCCCGTCCGTCGACCTTCTCCGTGTGCCGACCTCCTTGTGGCGACTGTGATCCGGTTCCCCGACAGCGCAGCGAGCACCACAACGACCCCGCTGCATTTTCCTAGCCGTTGCCGTGACCGTGCCGTCGTCCCCCGCCACTCTCTCTTTGTGTGCGTGTGTGGGTTGGTCATTGTTGGATATTCGTTGTTCGTGGGATCGTGAGCGTGAGTTCGTTGTTGTTTGTGTTCATGGGTTGTGGTTCGTTGAGTTTATTGGATCGTGTGCTCATGGGGTTCGTCCGTTCGTTCTTGGAGTGTTTGGGTTCATAGTCGTGTTCGTGGGTTTTGCTCGCTTTTGGTTCGTGTGATTTTATTTGAGTTCATTCAGTTGTGTTCGTGCCCCGGGAATCCGTTCCCGTTATTCTTGTTTGGAGTCATTCTCGTCTTCGATTAAGACAAGTAACTTGTACTCAATTTCTTTGTATGATACAAGTCATAAATACCGCTTGTAATGTAGTTGGGTTCTAGAGACAACTCGTGTGTGATGTATATTGATGAGTATTGTCTCTATAGTGCTATTGACCATAGTTGCCGCACGACACATATGACATGAATTAACCTAGGAGTGACTGTTTCTTGATGTGATGTATATGTGAAATAATTATGAGAACTCGTGTGCTTATGAGATCCATGTGATATACTTGTTGTGGACATGTCGTACACCCTATTTCATGTTTTTTGTACACTTAGTAGACTCTAATTCATGTTTAGTTATGTTTCGATCAAGTTTCGTGTGATTCATGTTGGTTTTGTTCCTAAAGGGAATTCTGTGTTTTGTCGATAATCTGTCTTGATCAGTAATTTAGACCATATTAAGGTCAGAATCATAAATTCAGTATAAAACATGATTTTTAGAGGAAGTCGTCTTCTTTCCAACCCCTCGAACCTTGATTGATTTCGTTTTCATATGTGTGAGATATGACTATTTTACTACAGAGGTATATTTCATTTCCAGATTTTGTTCTTGATGATTTTGATGACTAAACTATTTTGATACTTGTGCTACGCATATCATTTTGATCTTAAATTTTGGTCAGTATTTCCATATCTATTTAGGGATTAGCCAGAATTTTGGTGAATTTTATTGATGAGTTTTATATACCGTTTCAAGCTCGTTTATAAAAACTATACTTCCTGATTTTGGTTACGGTTCTGAAAAGATTTGTATTTTCACCCTAATCCCTTTTCCTGTATGAAAAATATTTATGAAATATGAAAATTAGATTATTTTGTCTATTTTCACCTCCCTTTAGCGGATTTGGATTTCATTTCAAGGTTTGCGAGATATTACAGTTTTCCTACAACAGTGTTGGGAATTCCATATTTGGCAAACTATCATTTTCTTGATGTTTTCTGATTTTGTTGGCTAAACAAATCTTACTGAAAAATTATGAAACTTTATATTCTGATACTAGATATATAAGGGATTACCCCAGATTTTTCCTGGATTTATTTGAGATGTTTTGATGTTGTTTTTCTGACTTTGAATACAATTTCTTGATTTCCGGCTGAACATATTTTCTGGATTCAAATCAGTTTTGACTCATTTTTTTTTGAAACACTATATGACTTATATGTATTCACTGGATTCGGGTGGAAGTCTATTTTCTAGATTCTCCGACAGATTTAGATTTGAATTTCTGTAGTAATGGGAATCACTGTTTTAGTACTGTACTGCCATGCTATACTGAATACGAACATACACTGTTTTGCTCGTTTATGTGACTGTCTATCATCTACTTATTTGTTACCCTAGACCTGATACTGATTATACTATGTTAGTTTGACACTGTTTCATGCTTATACATGTCTGTTTGAGAATAATAATAAATAATCAAGCCGGGGTTAAGGGAAAGATCTAGTAGTGGACAATATAAGAGCCTATACTCGGAAGGAGACTTGTGTTTCATGTATGACATGTTATCGACCAAGTTATCGATCAGGTTTACCGATCAGGTTTACCGATCAAGTTTACCGATCAAGTTTGCCGATCAAGTTACCGATCAAGTTAATTTCTGTTACCGATCAAGTTACCGACCAAGTTACCGATCAAGTTTACCGACCAAGTTCTGTGATTCTGTGATACCCGAGTACATGACCTATAGAATTCCCTATGAAATCTAAAATGAAATTGTGTTGACTGTAGCAACCATGTGATAAAAGGATGGTACATGAAGTGCTACCTATATAGTAATAATTACAAAACTTAATACAAGATACTTGAACATGATACATGTTTACTTGATACTTGACTACATGATACATAAGACTGAAACATGACACTTGATACATGGTTACATGATACTCGACACTTGATGTTTGTTTACATGATACTTGTTTACTTGACACTTGATCACCTTGCCATGCTACTTGTTTATTTTGATATCATGCTTATTCCATATTGTTAGTTAGTTTCCCTATGTACTTGTATCCTGCATTACAAGCGGTCCGTAACTTGCAATTGACGGGTACTTGTTTTTCTCTTTTCCTCTTCCCTACAATTGTTAAATTGCAGATTTTGGAGAACATGTTCCCGATGGTATTGGTGACTTGAAGTATTAGTGCTGGATTTTATTATTATTATTTCTTGTAACTTGCTTGAATAATATTGTATTTTGATATTTGGTTTTATTCTTGTATTTGGGCAATATGACCCAGGATTTTGGCTTATTCAGATCATGACTATTTAAGATTTATATATTTGGTTTCAAGTATTCTTGTTGGTATTTTGGTTCATATGTGCATGTTGGTTGATACTTTTGCTTCCGACTCTGATTACTTTATGAGATGTTGTAAAGATTCTTGAACAGCTTATGAATGATGAAAATCATTCGCTAGGCTTTTGTCGCGTAGCCGTATTCCGTATTGTCTTTTGGTAAGCGGGGAGTGACATTCGAGGAGCTCGCGACATGGAGGCGAGCTTAAGGTGGTTGACGAGTGTGTTGCTCGACGAAGAGAGAGTGGCGAATATGGCGAGGCTCGAACTCATCCATGGAGGAGTTGGCCAATGAAGGAGATGCTCAGCGGAGCTTCGACATGAGAAACGGAGGTCGGTGAGCCAGGTGAACGAGGCGAGCGATGCGAATGAAGTCTTCAAGGTGGCGAGCTTGTCAAACGAGTTTGTTGCTCGACGAAGAGGGAGTGGCAAACGCGGCGAGGCTCGAGCTCGGCCATGGAGGAGTTGGCGAACGAAGGAGACATTTGGCGGAGCTTCAGCATGAGAGATAGAGGTCAGCAATCTCGGTGAACGAGGCCAGCGAGGCAAACGAACTTTTTGAGGTTGCGAGCTCATCGGACGAGTGTGTTTGTCGACGAAGAGGGAGTGGCGAACGTGGCAAGGCTCGAGCTCAGCCATGGAGGAGTTGGCAAACGATGGAGACATTCGGCGGAGCTTCGGCATGAGAGATGGAGGTCGGCGAGCTCGGTGAACGAGGCAAGCGAGGCGAACGAACTCTTCGAGGTGGCGAGCTCGTCGAACAAGTGTGTTGCTCGACAAAGAGGGAGTGGTGAACGTAGCGAGGCTCGAGCTCGATGGTGAAAGGAGTTGGTGAAGGAGACGGTTGGCGAACAGATGGGAGTCTATGGTGGTGACGTCAAGCTCAGCAAACAATTATGAGAACTCGTGTGCTTGTGAGATCCATGTGATATACTTGTTGTGGACATGTCATCCTTATTTCATATTGTTTGTACACTTAGTAGACTCTAATTCATGTTTATTTATGTTTCGATCAAGTTTCGTGTGATTCATGTTGGTTTTGTTCCTAAAGGAAATTCTGTGTTTTGTCGATAATCTGTCTTGATCAGTAATTTAGACCATATTAAGGTCAGAATCTTAAATTCAGTATAAAACATGATTTTTAGAGGAATTCGTCTTCTTTCCAACCCCTCTGACCTTGATCGATTTCGTTTTCGTATGTGTGAGATTTGACTATTTTACTACAGATGTGTATTTCATTTCCATATTTCATTCTTGATGATTTTGATATTTGTGCTACACATATTATTTTGATCTTAAATTTTGGTCAGTATTTATATATCTATTTAGGGATTATCCAGAATTTTGGTAGATTTTATTGATGAGTTTTATATACCGTTTCATGCTCGTTTATAAAATCTATACTTGCTGGATTTTGGTTACGGTTCTGAAAAGATTTGTATTTTCACCCTAATCCCTTTTCCTGTATGAAAAATATTTATGAAATATAAAAGTTAGCTTATTTTATCTATTTTCATCTTCCTTTGGCGGATTTGGATTTTGTTTCACGGTTTGCGAGATATTACAGTTTTCGTACAGTAGTGTTGGGAATTCCAAATTTGCCAAACTATCATTTTCTTGATGTTTTCTGATTTTTTTGGCTAAACAAATCTTAATGGAAAATTGTGAAACTTTATATTCTGATACTAGACATATAGGGGATTACCCCAGATTTTTCCTGGATTTATTTGAGATGTTTTGATGCTATTTTTCTGACTTTGAATACGATTTCTTGATTTCTGGCTGAACGTATTTTCTGGATTCAAATCAGTTTTGACTCATTTTTTTCTGAAACACTATATGACTTATATGTATTCACTGGATTCGGGTGGAAGTCTATTTTCTAGATTCTCCGACGGATTTAGATTTGGATTTCTGTAGTAATGGAAATCACTGTTTTAGTACTGTACTGTCATGCTATCTTGAATACGAACATACACTGTTTTGCTCATTTATGTGACTGTCTATCATCTATGTGTACTTATTTGTTACCCTAGACCTGATACTGATTATACTATGTTAGTTTGATACTGTTTCATGCTTATACATGCCTGTTTGAGAATAATAAAAAATAATCAAGCCGGGGATAAGGGAAAGATCTAGTAGTGGACAATATTGGAGCCTGTACTCGGAAGGAGACTTGTGTTTTCTGTATAACATATTATCGACCAAGTTACCGATCAGGTTTACCGATCAAGTTTACCGATCAAGTTACTGATCAAGTTAATTTCTGTTACCGATCAAGTTACCGACCAAGTTACCAATCAAGTTTACCGACCAAGTTCTGTGATTCTGTGATACCCGAGTACATGACCTATAGAATTCTCTATGAAATCTAAAACGAAATTGTGTTGACTTTAGCAACCATGTGATAAAATGATGGCACATGAAGTGCTACCTATATAGTAATAACTACAAGACTTAATACACGATACTTGAACATGATACATGTTTACTTGATACTTGACTACATGATACATAAGACTGAAACATGACACTTGATACATGGTTACATGATACTCGACACTTGATGTTTGTTTACATGATACTTGTTTACTTGACACTTGATCACCTTGCCATGCTAGTTGTTTATTTTGATATCATGCTTATTCCATGTTGTTAGTTAGTTTCCCCATGTACTTGTATCCTGCATTACAAGCGGCTCGTAACTTGCAATTGACGGGTACTTATTTTTTCTTTTTCTCTTCCCTGCAATTGTTAAATTGCAGATTTGGAGAACAGGTTCCAGATGGTATTGGTGACATGAAGTATTAGTGCTGGATTTTATTATTATTATTTCTTGTAGCTTGCTTGAATAATATTGTATTTTGATATTTGGTTTTATTCTTGTATTTGGGCAATGTGACACAGGATTTTGGCTTATTCAGATCATGACTATTTGAGATTTATATATTTGGTTTCAAGGATTCTTGTTGGTATTTTGGTTCATATGTGCATGTTTGTTGATACTTTTGCTTCCGACTCTGATTACTTTGTGAGATGTTGTAAAGATTCTTGAACAGCTTATGGATGATGAAAATTATTCGCTGGGCTTTTGTCGCATAGCCGTATTCCGCATTCTCTTTTGGGAAGCGGGGCGTAACATTCGAGGAGCTCGCGACGTGGAGGCAAGCTTAAGGTGGATGACGAGTGTGTTGCTCGACGAAGAGGGAGTGGCGAATGTGGCGAGGCTCGAGCTCGGCCGTGGAGGAGTTGGCCAACGAAGGAGATGTTCGGCGGAGCTTCGGCATGAGAGACGGAGGTCGGCGAGCTCGGTGTACGAGGCAAGCGAGGCGATCGAACTCTTCAATGTGGCAAGCTTATCAAACGAGTTTGTTACTCGACGAAGAGGGAGTGGCAAACGTGGCGAGGCTCGAGCTCAGCCATGGAGGAGTTGGCGAGCAAAGGAGATGTTCGGCGGAGCTTTGGCATGAGAGACAGAGGTCGGCAAGATCGGTGAACGAGGCGAGTGAGGTGAACGAACTCTTCGAGGTGGTGAGCTCGTCGGACGAGTGTGTTTCTCGACGAAGAGGGAGTGGCGAATGTGGCGAGGCTCGAGCTCAGCTATGGAGGAGTTGGCGAACGACGGAGACATTCGGCGGAGCTTCGGCATGAGAGATGCAGGTCGGCGAGCTCGGTGAACGAGGCAAGCGAGGCGAATGAACTCTTTGAGGTGGCGAGCTCGTCGAACAAGTGTGTTGCTCGACGAAGAGGGACTGGCGAACGTGGCGAGGTTCGAGCTCGACGGTGAAAGGACTTGGTGAAGGAGACTGTTGCCAAACGGATGGGAGTCTGCGGAGGTGACGTCGAGCTCGGCAACGAACGGCTCAACGGGAGAACATGTGGATCGGAGCTCGGAGCTCGGAGCTCGAGAGTTCGACGAACGGCGATGGGTTCTCGAGCTCGATCATGGGATGAGCTTGACGTGGTGAGGAGGTGTTGGAGCTCTTCGATGGAAGCTCGGCGAAGGGGTGAGTTGTGAAGCTGATGAGCTCGAACTTTGGAGGTGATGGGTTGGTGCTTTGGCGAAGGAGATGCTCGGCGAACGATCGCACTTGGCTAACGATCTCTTCGATGTAGTGCTTGACAGTTGAGATGCATGAGCACATAGAGGTTGGTGAGGAATGGAGGTGAGCTCGGCGAAGGGGATGCTCAGCGAATGGGAGAAAGTTGGGTTTGGAGGTTTTCTTGAGGGGGAGCTCGACACTTGGAGGTTGAAGGAGCTCCTGTGGAGCTATTGGCGAACGTGGAGCGTCACCAACCTTGGTCGCAGCGCTCGATGGTGCGGGAGGAGCATGGAGTCGAGGTCGAAGCTCGACGGTGAAAGGAGTTGGCGAAGGAGATGCCAAAGACTTTTTGGCAGGAAAAATTGAAGAAGAAGAGTAGGGGTAACGGGTGTGGGTCTTAACGGGTGCGAACCCGACCCATTAACCCTTTAACTCTTTTTCCTTTTTAATTGTTTGTTTGTTTGTTGTGGGCAAATCTGAGCCGTTGATCTGGATTTGAGCACGGATTTTGAGGTGATCTGACGGCGAGCGTGGGCTTCCAGTTCCCCCTTTTTTGTTCGGGACCACGTTTGTTCGACAAGCGGCGGCGAACGCGTCGAACGTGGCGAACAACATGGGAGTGACACGTGTCACAGGGGCTGTTGACTGGTTAACATCTTTTGCTCACAATACGTTTGGGAACACGTCTATCCGACGATCAGCGGCGAACGTGTCGAACGAGCCGTCGTACGCGGCAAAAGTCTGGAGAGCGACACGTGGCACTGGCAGCGTTGACTGATCAATGCATTTTGCTCATTTTACGTTCAGAATCATGTCTGTTCGACAACCAGCGGCGAACGTGTCGAACTACTGGAGAACGACACGCGGCACTGGCGGCATTGACTGGTCAACGCATTTTGCTCCTTTTACATTCGGAATCATGTCTATTCGACAACCAGCGGTGAACGTGTCGAACGAGCCGTCGAACGTGGCGAACGACTGGGGAACAACACGTGGCACTGGCGGCATTAACTGGTCAACCGTGTTTTGCTCCTTTTTCGTTCGGAATCACGTTTGTTCGGCGCGGGCTAGCCAACGTGGCGAACGATAGGCACTTCCTGGTGAACGGTTGAGTTGAGCTTGGTATGACTCTTGGGAAGATCCATCTTGGAGGCAGGTTTGAGGAGTAACTCTAGGGGGGAGTTGAGCTCCGAACTTGTTAAGGAGAGGTCCGCTTTGTAGGCGAGCGGAGCGGAGAGCCTGGCTCTAGGAGAGAGCCATTTGGGAGACAAGTTTGAGGAGCAACTCTAGGGGAGAGTTTTAGCTCTGAACTTGTTGAGAAGTGGTTCGTCCTGGAGACAAGCGGAATGGAGAGCTTGGCTCTAGGTGAGAGTCGTTTGGGGGACAAGTTTGAGGAGCAACTCTAGGAGAGAGTTTTAGCTCTGAACTTGTTATAAGAGGTTCAACAGTTGTGGGAGCAATTCTGAATGGTGAGCTGCCCCGCACTTGCTTGTTTGCAAGCGGCTAAAGCAACGTCAAACCAAGTGTTGGACTCCGAACTTGTTTTTAAGAGAGTTAACGAGTTGTAGGAGCAATTCCGAATGGTGAGCTGCCCCGCACTTACTTGTTTGCAAGCGGCTAAGGCAACGTCGAACCAAGTGTTGGACTCCAAACTCATTTTTTGAGCATAGTAAGTTGTGGGAGCAGCTCTGCAGGACAAGCTAGGCTCCGAACTTACCGTTTGACGAGTCGTAGACGTGACTCAAAGAGATAGAAGTGAGACAAGTGCAATAATTTTCAATAGAAAAAAGTTGGATTTTATTTAGATGAACTAAGTGGCCGCTTCAATTGGGCAAGCCATTATTACATGCTTCTTGGCCGTGTTACAAGCATCAGCCTTATTGAAAACTGAAAACCTACTTCTACGATAGGGTGAGGGTCTCTTGGGAGGAGTTTGGTTCTCCCCCCATTGGACTCCATGGATAAGGTGGAGGAAGGCCCCTGGTTCGGAATCTTTGAACTCGGCGGGCCTCTCTGTTTGCTTGTAGGCTCCTCGGGATGGAGGATCGGCCCCGTCTCTTTGAACGAACTTGGCCAGGTGTCTCCACTGTATGAGTTCTTTGATATCCTCTTTATGAGCCCGACAATCATCCGTGTCGTGACCGTGGTCCCTGTGAAAGCGGTACCACTTATCCCTATTTCTTTTCTTGCCATGGGTATTCATTCTAGGTGGAGCGCGGAGTGGCCCTTCCTTGTCCACCTTCATAAGAACTGCTGATATACCAGCAGTGAGGGGGCTGAACTTCTCAAAATGAGGAGCTGGGCGGCGTTAGCCATTGTCGTCCCTCTCGAGTTTCTGGGACTCTTCTTCGCCCATATTCTTCTGTTTGTTCCCGAAAGATGGTTCCTCGAGAGTAGGGGTGTTGAAAGCCTCTTCCACTCAGATGTACTTCTCACTCATAAGCAGGAGTTCTGAGAAGTCCCGAGGAGGCTACTTGGCAAGGGACGCCTTGAGGTCGGCATTGGTGACATTGTGCCTGAATGCCGCAGAGGCTACTGATTAGTTGAGGGAGGCAATAGGCCGGGCTTCGGCAGTGAAGCACCGAACGTAATCTCTTAGGCATTCACCCTTTCTTTGGCGGAGAGTCACCAAAGATATGCTTGTTTTCTCGGCCCGGCGGCTACTCACGAAATGAGTAAGGATGAGCCCTTTGAACTGATCGAATGAGAAGATGGAGGCTGGGGTGAGTCGAGAGTACCATTCTCTCGCAGGCCCTTTCAGCGTGGCAGGGAAGGTCTTGCAAAGCAGCGCATCATGAGAGTTTTAAAACTCTCGTTGCATGACTCAAAGTTAGGGGGCTTGAAATTTTGCGGGACCGGGGCTTCCATGATGGCTCGGGAGAACGGGGGCCTGCTCGGGCAAAAATTCCTTGCCCGTTGTTCCTCTTCTCTGTTAAGTCGGCCAAGGCACCTCTCCATCTCGTGTAGACGGTGGTAGACCGAGTCTTCCCTTCGGTCATATCCTGCCGAGCCCCTAGACTCTGTCCCATGCGAAAAAGGACTAGGAGTGCGGTGGTGACAGCTTGGGGCAGGTTGAGGACTAGGTGCCTGTTGCTCGTGGTTGGGAGCGACGTTGAGGAACTGCAGAATGGCTTCTTAAAAATCTTGGAACTCTGCTCTTGTGACTGGTGCCCCTCCAGCTTGGCGGTCCCTATATGTGGCTCGGCTTACTAGAGAATGACTTCTCCACCGATGACGTTGAGGGGACTCTCTCCGCCTCCTCAGGGAAGGGGATCTTCTGGTCCTCGGTCTGTGGGGGGTCCAGAATCTTGAGACCCCTGGGTGCTCAGGTTGGTGGACTCTCCCAAGGGCTCGCCATCCATTCAGGCGAGTTCAGAGGTCGACCCCCTTATGGTGGTTGACAATCACTTGGCAGAGATCCCGCTCGGAAGGGCTTTGAGAAGCCATATAGTCAACTGGAGGATTGTGGACCGCGACATGGTCTTGAGGAGGATGTTGCTTTGGACGACTCCGACGAGAGCCCCCTGAGACCCTAAAGGGGCCTACTGAGGAGGAGGCTGTTGAGGAAGAACACCTTGAACTGGAGGAGGAGGAGGAGGAAGAAGAGTGGTTCTTCGGCTGGAGACCGCTGCCTTCCTCTTCTCTTTTGGATGCATGGCTTGAAACTAATCTCGCTGATGAAGTTAGGCTGGATTGCTTTTTTGTTTCCTACAGACGGTGCCAATCAGTTGCTGCTGATTTTGGTGTGGGAGCAAACAGATGAATTTGTGGATTCTTGAGAAAACGAATAAGACAAACCTGTTGACCTGTTGACCTTCACCAATCGTGTTGACTTGTTTCTTGCTGCTGCCGCGAACCTGCAAAAAGTGCGATACACCGGGATGGATCCCGGCGACGCACCCTCCGACGCTCTTGTCAGTAATCAGAAAGATTTTGAAAGAGCTTTATGTAGAAAAATATTGATTACCATGTGACAGTGGGGGGAGAGGGGTATTTATAGTCGCCTTAAGGATCTGTTTCGAGATAAGAACAAATCTTTACTTCCCGGTGTGGATGGATAGAAGTGGTTAAAACCACCTCTTAGGGATAATTATGAATCTAAATTCTTCTTTATCCTTATGAACTGGTTTGTAACGGGTTGGGACCCGTACCCAGTAGGACAGATCTGTTTATGTGTTATTGGGCTTTGAAGAAAAACCTAGTTCCCATTTCAGACCCGTTTGTAGGTGAAATTACCGTTTTACCCCTGAGAGCTTTAAGATTCGTGCCCTATTTGAACGGTCCCGATTTAATCCCATTTTTAGCCATATCAATTATCATAACCCAATTTTGTGGGGTGTTGCAATTTTCCCAGTTAAATCAAGAAAACCACCAACGTTTTTTTCCCGCTTATTAAACACATGTTCTGTTAAAACCTTATTGTGAAATATCCATTTTCCCCCATTCTTTAATCTTGAAAATCTCTGTTTCTTTTCCCATCATTCTTGCTTTATTTTCAAACTTGCAAACTCATCCTTCGCCATAATTCACAATCTTTTTTTTCAAATGATGAGGGTAAAAAATGCGGTGTGGTCTGCTCCGTTCGATTCCTACACGCATCTCGAGACTCTCAAAGCCAAGACAATAGTCCTCGGGTCATCCATTGGCACACTATATAGATCCAGCCACCTAGAGGAGGGTGGACTGGATATTCCCAGCCAGTAATCAAATACCCTGAAATCAGGAGACCAACAGACAAATCAGGCCCTCTAATCCAAGGGATCCAAATCAAGCAACAGGGGATCCTTCCTAACAGATTCCCCCACCAACCTATAAATACAACCTTACAACAACTGTTACAAGGTAATCACATTTTCACTACCTAATCCCTTTTAATATCGTTGATTATTGACTTGCACATCGGAGGGTGTGTCGCCGGGAATCCTCCTGGTGTTTCAGACTTTTTTGTAGGTCCTCAGCGATCGTTGTACCCATACACACCACTCATACTAGCCTCACATCAGGGTCAGATCTATGGCTGAGATTTGAGTTTTCTCTCCAACAAAAGAACTCACTATCTTTTGCTCCCACACCCAAAAAACAGCAGCATCATATTAGGGCCATCTGTAGGAAAACAGATCCAAGCTTTTGACTCAAACCTTCCCCAGTAGCAGACATCTATGGCCCCCAGTGCCAAGAAAACCGTTACCACAGGTCGCCAGACTGACCCTCCTCCTCCTCAAACATCCCCAGCCGAGCAGACACTCAGGGGTCGCAATTGGATTGGGTCGAGCACTCGCAGGGTCCATCTCTGAGCACCTTACGCTTGGTTGCACGGAGGAATGAGCCCCTGGTGATTCCTAATCTCCGAAACGTCATAAACAACCGGTTGAATGAGGATGTACTTCGAAATCACCTCAGTTGATCCAGAAATGAGGCACCTTCCAACAACCAGCTGAGCCGAAGCTGTCATTCCTTTCATGGCCGAGAGAGGGGGCGCAGTCGCTCCTCGAGGGATCATCGGCCACCAAAATGACCACAGAGAAGAAGGGAACGTGGCGAGGGTCGAGTTCCAGGAGTTTCGGGATGAGGTCCTCCTGGCTCTCCGTGGCAGATCACGGAGCAAGCATAATACCAGCGACCATAACTCCGGAGGGACTGGTAATGAAGAATCTCACAGGTAGACCTTATCTGAAGGGCGAGAAGCCAATGTCCTCAAACGTATGCAGGAAATGGAAGACCGCTACACCCGGATTGGTGAAGAGGGGAGGCAGTCTAATCGAGGGTACAAACCGGTCGGACCGCCCTTCTCGGCCAACATCCTAGAAGCCCCCATTTCGAGGAGCTTCAAGCCTCCAACATTTGAGACGTATGACGGAGAGTCAGATCCTGCTTATCACATTGAGATGTTCAAAACCCTCATGGTGATTCACAGTGCCTCAGACCCCCTTCTCTGTCGTACTTTTCCAGCCATGCTTTGGGGGCCCGCACGAGAATGGTACTCCAAGCTCTCCCCAACTCGATCTTCTCCTTCAACCAGCTGAGGAGAGTTTCCTAGTTCACTTTGTGACCAGCCATAAGGTTGAGAAGACGAGTGCTTCCCTACTACACCTCAATTAGAAGGATGAAGAGTCCCTTCGGGACTTTGTCTGACGATTTATAGCCGAGGCCCGATCAATTTCCTCCCTCGACGCTGGGATCGCAGCAGCTGCTTTTCATCATAATTTATGGCACGACTCGTTGATGGCCTCCTTGGCTAAGACGTCGCCTACCGAATTTCCCGAACTCATTTTTCGACGTGAGAAGTATATCCGGGCCGAAGAGGTCTTGCACCCAAGAGGCCAGAAAGAGTCCCCAGCCAAGGGGGAGAGGAAGATGGATACTCCAGAGGCCTCGAAGAAGTCCTAGAAGGATGCTTCGGGCAGAGGCGACCCCCTCATGTTCGTCGCTTCGACAAATTCACTCCTCTTAACGCAAGTTCTCTGCCATCCTAATGGAGGTAGAAAAAGAGGACAATAACAACAAAAAGAGGGATCAGATGTTCTATTACCGATTACATCGAGATCACGGCCATGAGATCGACAACTGTCGGGATCTTAAAGATGAGATCGAGGCCCTCATTTAAGGAGAGTACTTGACTAAGTTCACCCTACTACAAGATTTAGACACTTTGCAAGTATTGGCTCTCGTCCTTGGAATACTGGAGACCAATCCCTCTCCGTGGATCATTCTGTGGCCCTTACGTCAATCGTCCCAGAATACTGAGCATTTTTTCACTCCGCAGGTCATCTTGGAGCCCTCATTGTACAAATATCCCATGAGCATCACTCTCGTCCCGGAATACTGGAGATCATTCCTGCTTAGTGGATCATTCTGTGGCATCCATCATCCCGGAATACTGGGAACTGTCTCTCTCCAAGAATCATTCTGGAGTCCATAACTCATGTTTGCACTTATTTCATCATGTCACCAACTAGTGTCTTGTCCTTAAGTTTAAGTTATGGTTATTAGGACTGTCACGTCCTGCTACGGAACACGAGCACATAACATTGGCCCAACGAATGATTAACGTCACCCATAAGCTGTTTATCTAATCAACTCAACAATAATAACAATACAAAACAATTGCGTAGGCAATAATTATAATCTCATGAATAATAATACTTGGAATGAAGCAATATGAAATATCCAAATACAATAAACCAACGTCTGGAAACAATTAATAAAATTCGGGTCATAAGCCCAATACAATAATAAATTCAATCACAATAATAATAAGTCTCAATACAATAAGCTCAATAAAATAATGATAAGTAACTAAAAAGCAGTAAATCTTTAGAAAGTTTGTTCTCTAATTCCAGCAGTCATTTCTCCTTTATTACCTGTGAACCCTTCATCTAAAAAGAGAAGAAAAATTGTCCTTAGAGCAAGTTATGGACAATAAGTAGAGAAAACAAAGAACAATGGAATAACGGTATAACAATAAATTCAATGGATCAATAGGAATCAATAACATGGGACAATAGCCATAATCAATATCATTGTTGCTGCTGATTTCGGGTGTGGGAGCAAACAGACAAATTTGTAAGTTCTTTAGGAAAACAATAAAGCGAACCTATTGACTCCGCCTATGTGTTGACTCGTTCCTTGCCGCTGCCACGAACCTGCACAAAGTTCGATACACCGAGATGGATCATGGCGACGAACCCTCCGACACTCTTGTCAATAACCAGGAAGATTAAGAAATAGCTTTAGGTAGGCAAAGATTCATTACCTTGTAATGGTGGGGGATAGGGGTATTTATAGTCACCTTAAGGATCTGTTTCGAGATAAGAACAAATCTCTACTTTTCGGTGTGGATGGATATAAGTGGTTAAAACCACCTCTGATGGATAATTACGGATCTAAATCCCTCCTTATCCTTTTGAACTGGTTTGTAATCGGGTTTGTACCTATATCCACTATGACAGATCCGTTCATGAGTTGTTGGACTTTGGAGAAGGGACCCAGTTTCCATTTCGATCCCGTTTGTAGGTGAAATTACCATTTTTCCCCTGTGAGCTTTAAGATCTATGCTCAATTTGAACGGTCCAGATTTAATCCCATTTTTGACTATATTACGAGCCCCCCACTCCTAAAGATAGTGTGTTACAGCCTTTGGGGAGTAGTTTTACTATTTCAATGGCGTACAGAACTTTATCGAAGTTCTTAAAGGGAGTTCGGATCTTGTTCAAGGAGTAACAGTGTTTTTCTGAGCTGGCAACATGCCCAAAATCATTTTTAGGCTCTGCGGGATTTTTGGTGAATTTTTCCAATTTTTTAAACTATTTTTCGAATCATTTATTTAGTTTTGCAAAGTGGTGATCTATTTTCAAAGAGTACTAATTAACCGTTCTAATTAATAATTATTTATCCAGGGGTTCAAAAATATTTTCCTGAATTTATAATTATTTTTTTAGAATTTTAATTAATTTTCTTGAATTTTTAATCATTTTTTGTAATTTTTAAATAATTAGTTAGAATTAATAAATAAGAAAAAGGAATTAATCAGCCGAATATCGATGTGGCCAAATCTGGGGTGTTCATCAACCTTCGGCGCAAATTTTTGAGCAATCGGATGGCTGCTCTGGCGCGCAGGCATTTTTTCCTTCACGCCGTGCTCGGTGCCACGTTTGCTCGATGGTTAACACCGAGGGACGTGACCAAATCTGGAGTGTTCATCAAGCTTCGGCGCGAATTTCTAAGCCATCAAATGGCTGATCCGGAGCTCGGGTGTTTTTTCCTTCACGCCGCGCTCGGTGGCTGACACCGAGAGACGTGGCCAAATCTGGAGTGTTCATCAAGCTTCGGTGCAAATTTCTGAGCCATTAGATGGCTGATCCGGAGCGCGGGTTTTTTTTCCTTCACGCCGCGCTCGGTGCCACGTTTGCTCAGTGGCTGACACCGAGGGACGTGGCCAAATCTTGAGCGTTCATCAAGCGTCAGCGTGAATTTCTGAGCCATCAGACGGTTGATCCGGAGCACAGGTGTTTTTTCCTTCATGCCGCGCTCGGTGCCAGGTTTGCTTGGTGGCTGACACCGAGGGACGTGGCTAAATTTGGGCCGCTTGATCTTGGTCGAGCGCGCATGTTGAGGCAGTATTTTGGCCAACTTCACTCTCGGAGCCATGTTTGTTCGGATCTGACTCCGAGGGACGTGGCTCGCCCTGAGTCGCTTGATCTGGGTCGAGCGCGAATGTTGAGGCAGCATTTTGGCCAATTTCACGCTCAGAGCCACGTTTGTTCGGATCTGACTCTGAGGGGCGTGACTCACTCTGAGTCGCTTGATCTGGGTCGACACGAATGTTGAGGCAGCGTTTTGGCCAATTTCACGCTCGGAGCCACGTTTGTTCGAATCTGACTCCCAGGGACGTGGCTCGCCCTGAGTTGCTTGATCTGGGTCGAGCACGATCGGTCTAGCCTGAGATCCTGTCTTTACGCCTTCCGTCGTTAGCATTCTTGGGCTTTTCTCGTGTTTTTGGGGGCCCAATTGTCCCAGAAGGCCAAGCGGCAACCCTTACACACTATAAGTTTTTTCCCCTCCACTCCATTTTTCATTCTTCACTTTTTACTCTTGGAGAAGTTTTCACTCTCGAGAGGTTCTGCTAGCGGTCGCGGCAAGGCATTTGGCTCTCCGGTGAGATATTTCGACCGCAATTGTCACATCAAGGTAAATATATATTCTCTTTTGTATATAGTGCGAGATGTCTAGGGTTTCTTCGGGGAGTGAGACCTCCACCCCGGACCACGAAAAGGATCAGCCCTTGTTCGTGGCCCCGAGTTCGGACAAGGGGAAGGCAGTGGTAGGGGCAATACGGTTAGTAACGAAAGTGGAGACGGAGAGAAGGGTCGGGGCGTTGGTTCGGCTTGTAGGTCCCTTATCGAACCTCAGCGGAGTTCAAGAATACTCCACTGATCTCCTAGAAAAGGTCGTGTACGGGAGGTCGGCCTCATATGAAGAGATTAGGGTGAGGGAGTGCACCGAAGTTGAGGACATCCCCTCCATGCCGACGAAGAAGGACCTGGTTCGGATCCGACGGAGCTTCCATATTCCGAGGGAACTTATGCTCCTTCTTCTGGGTGCAGGTGTCAGAGCTTGCACACCGACCTCCCCCGATACGTGTATATTCCCGTTCGATGCCTTCTTTGCCGGACTACACTTACCTATGCCCCCGTTCATAGTCGAAGTGGTACAATGGTACGGCTTGAGTCCGGTCCAGTATATGTCGAACATGTGGCGACACATCAACGGTTTTATCCTTCAGTGCCAAGCAATAGGGGTCGCGCCCCAACTCATTATTCTCCGTAGTATGTATAGTATTTATCGAAAGAGCAAGACGGAGTATCAGTACTACTTATTGCCGAGGCAGGGCGTAAAGCTGATCGAGAACCCGAACTCCATCAAATTTTGGAAGGAGAAGTACTTCTTGATCCGAGGTGATGCCCCGTGGAACAATCTGATTCATTGGTGGGAGGAGGTACCGAAGTAGGCGAAGACTGAGCCGGTGTTGACTCCGGAAAAAGATAACATAGTGGCCAAACTTGTGGCTTGTGAACCATTGGGCTGGAAGGAGTTGACCGAGGAGGACCTCTTTGGTGGGGGTCTCAGCCCGATCGACCCTAGTATGCTTCGCATTTTATTTTTGTCTTTTTTGTTTAAGTTTAATTTCTTCATGTGTCGATCTCTGTTTTCTTTTTTGCAGAGGCTCCAGGTATGGAATTCAGTGCGATGTTGTCTGATCGAATCGGGGTGGCTTACAGGGCCCCCGATGGTAAGAAGAGGAAGAGGACGACCGCAGGCCCTATAGCTACCAAGGTGGTAAAAGCCCAGGTGGTTGCAGCACCGATTGTCAATTTGGAGTCAGAGTCGCCTGCCCCCTACTGCTTCCCCTGCCTTGACTGCCGAAAGGACTTCTCTCGACCAAGTGTTGGCACTTGAAGCTCCCCCCTAACAGCGGCAGTAGAGGCAATCCTCATCGAGGAGCATAAGAAGCTGTTCGTCCTAGATTGGCAAGTGATGAGGTATGATGGCTTCCTCGGGGATGCCGTCAGTTGTATGCAGGCAGTTCGGCACTTGTCGACCTCTAAGGATCGGGCGACGCTGAAGGCAGGGACGGTCGGCGATGATGTGCTTGAGATCACCAAGGCGACCATGTCGGTGAGTTTAGTCTCCATCCCCTTGTCTCTCCTTCGGTTATCACTTTTGCTCAAAGGGTCCCGTATCTGTTCGTGCAGATGACCTGCCACTTCAGACACATGATGGAGCAGATCACCGAGCAGGAAAAAGATCTCAAGGCGGCAACGACCGAGACAGGGCCGAGCGTGCCAAGATTGTTAAGATGCTCGAGCCGGAGAAGCGGTTGTCCGAATCTCAGGCAGCCCCGATCCAGCTCATCGAAGCTGCATTGGCCATGGCACAGGAGCAGTTGTCTCTCGAGAAGGAGAGGGCAGACAGAGAGGTGGAGTGGGCTACCAAGGAGAAGGAGATAGCGGCGAGGGCAGCCGAAGATGTTGCGAGTGAGAGGGACGCCGCCGTGGAAACGGCCGCGTAGGCGGTTAGGGCCGAAGCGAAGGCACACATCGCTCCAACATGGAGCAATCTTATGCCCGGGCCCTGAGGCATGTGGAGGCGCGTGTCCCCAATTTCGACGGATCAGGGTACAGCTTATTCGACCTCCTCGAGGGCGAGTTTGCTCCGACGGCAGAGGTGATGGTTGAAGTAGAGGAAGAGGTAGAAGAAGAAGAGGGGGAAGGCTCCCCCACAATCATGGAGACAAACGAGGAGGACGTTCGTGGATTTGCCGCACCGTCGGTGGTGCCCACCAAGGTGGTCCCCTGATCCCCCTCGTACCTTCATCGCACTTTTCTGTCGCTCTTTCATTTGTTTGTACGGAATCCTTATAGCAGACTGGCCACCGCTCTTTGTACTCGTGAAATTTTTAATGAAGTGTCCTTTTCTGAACAAGTGTTGGTGAGATTTTGAAACGACTGAGAGTTCGTCTCACTTTTGAGTTGCCTCGTAGTATCCTTATTTAGACTTGGGAATTTATATTCTTCTCGGCTTTTTCAGAACGCCGAGGTATCACGCCTTCGATCTGTTCTCGAGAGATGCTTTATAAAGCCGAGTCAGAGTTGAATCATTTAAAGCTGACGTTGGCCCATTGAGACTCCGAGTTGAAATGCCTAGAAGAGAAGGCTCGCGAAGTGCCACCAGAAGGTGAGGAGGTTTGCCCTTCGATGGCCTCCAGTCAGGGTTTGAGACTCAAGTTCTTTCGTCGTTCTTTATTCAAGGCAAGATCCGAGAGAGACGAATTGAAGAATGTGGTGCTCGAGAAGAGCATAGAGGCAGTACACCTCCGACGGAACATCTTCGATGCTTCGCATGGGGGCGGCTCGAGTCGACTTCCTCGCTTGAAGATTAGAGTGACTGATGAATCTCTTAAAGAGCGAGTTGTCGAACTGGAGGCAGAGAATCTATGCCTGCGACGGCTGTCTGGGGGGAGCAATGTCAGAAGCACCTCCTGTCCTCGAGGTGATTAAACCCAAGGAAGATCATTTCATGAGCTAGCTCTTCCATCTCCGTTTGTCTTGCGAAACCCCGGAGATGCGCAAAGCGAAGTAGCTGGATTGTCGAGTGGAGCATCTGTCGGGGCGACTGTTCGGCTCCCAGGTGCTGGTGACGCTACTCGGCTCGCCAGTTTGGAGATTTCTATGGAAATAAGCGCTGAGCCCGAGTGTCGCTTAATAGAAGCATCCCGTTCCATAGTAGGGACTAGGGCAAACTTTTGTAATCTTGTAGTCTCCGTTTCATATGAGTCTTGCACCTTGATGTAATAATGTGAGTTTTGGTCTAGAATTAGACTTGTACCTCAAGTTTTGATTAATATACCCATTTCTCGAACTTCTTGTGAGAATTTGTGTTTCGTTAATGCTTGCAAGAGTATCAACAGTTGTTAGAGCAATTTCGAATGGTGAGCTACTTAGTACTCGCTCGCTCGCAAGTAGCAAAAGTTGCATCGAACCAAGTGCTGGACTCCTAACTTGTTGTTAAGAGAGTATTCAACAGTTGTAGGAGCAATTTCAAATGGTGAGCTACCTAGTACTTGCTCGTTCGCAAGTAGCACAAGTTGCATCGAACCAAGTATTAAACTCCGAACTTGTTGTTAAGAGAGTATTCAACAGTTGTTGGAGCAATTCCGAATGGTGAGCTACTTAGTACTCGCTCGTTCGCAAGTAGCACAAGTTGCATCGAACCAAGTGTTGGACTCCGAACTTGTTGTTTGATGAGTTTTTACTTTTTGTAAGCCCAAAAATAGTACAACCAGAATGCTTAGAATAGAGATTCTCCAGGGGGTAGAAAACTTTTATTGAAAACAACTAAGCGGCTGCTTATAAATTGCATGCCATTATTACACTTAATAAGGAAAAAGAAATAATTTCAACATGCTTTAAGGAGAACACTATTGGAGAAATTGCTTGGAGCGGTGTTTAAACACCCTCTTGGTACTTCGAGAACACTATTGGAGAAGTTGCTTGGAGCGGTGTTTAAACACCCTCTTGGTACTTCAACAAGTGCTCTGCATTCCATGTCCTCGACACCCTCTTGCCTCCCGGATCTTCAAGTTGATAAGCACCCGGGCGGACAACTTTGGAGATCTTATATGGTCCTTCCCAATTGGGTGCCAATTTGCCTTTCTTGCTGGAAAAAGAAATAGACAACTTCCTGAGCACCAGATCTCCCTCTTTGAGATTGGTAGGGCGGACTCTCCTGTTGTAGGATTGCTCGATCCTACCCCAATAGATTTCTTACCGAATGGAGGATCTCTCACGGAGCTCATCAATGGGGTCAAGTTGCTGCGAAGCTCGTTCACGTTTTGCTCTTCATTGCAAGCAATCAAGCGGGCGGACGGTAGACCCACCTCCAAGGGGATAACGGATTCGAAGCCGTAAGTGAGGCTGGAGGGCGATTCTCTCATGGGGGTCCTCTTCGTAGTGCAATAGCTCCAAAGCACATTGGAACGCTGCTCTACCCATAACCCTTTAGCCGACCTGCTCAATCTCTTTTTCAGGCCGGAGAGAATTTGCTGATTGGCATTCTCTGCCTGACCGTTGGACTGGGGGTGAGAGACCGAGGAGAATCGTTGCTGAATGCCAAGATCCGTGCAGAAAGCGCGGAATGCTGGCCTCGTGAACTGAGTTCTGTTGTCCGTTATCAAGATTCGGGGCACGCTGAATCTGCAGACAACGTTCTTCCAAAAGAAATGCTGCACCCTATTCTCCGTAATCGTTGCTAGGGGCTCGGCTTCGATCCACTTAGAGAAATATTCGATCGCTATGACAAGAAACTTTAGCTGGCCTGATGTTGGAGGGAACGGCCTGAGCAAGTCCATTCCCCACATTGCAAAGGGGGTCGGATTGGATAGAGAGGAGTGCTGAGCTTGTGGTAGGCAGCGAATTGTTGAGAATTTTTGGCAAGGGCCACATTGACGAACGTGTTGTTCGGCACCGCAAAGGAGAGCAGGCCAGAAATATCCATAGTTCAAGATTTTATGGGCAAGGGACCTTGCTCCAGAGTGGGCACCGCATATCCCTTCGTGCACTTCCTTCAAAGCATATTGGGCTTCATCCGGGGAGAGACACCTTAAGTAGGGTCTGCCGTCTACTTGGGTGTAGGTGCATTTGTACAAGACTTCCTCGATGAGGGTGTACCGCTCAGCCCTAGTTCGGATCTTTCGGGCCTCTTTAGGATCTAAGGGAAGAATCCAATCTCTAAGGAACTCAAGCAGAGGCCTCACCCAATTCTCCTTGAGTTGTAACGATAGCATCTCCATCGGCTCGGGGCCTTCTTCCTCGATACTGGGCTTCAGTAGGACTTCTATTAGGACAGTTTATTCGAGACCTTGGAGGGAGGAGGAAGCTAGCTTTGAGAGGGTGCCCGCCTGTGCATTCTCTTCTCGGGGGATCCACTGGAGTTGTGCCACCTCAAAAGAGGCCATCAGGTCTTTGACCTTAGCCAAGTACTTGGCCATGCGACTGTCTCGTGCTTCGTATTCCCCTGATACCTGGTACACCACCAGTTGCAAGTTGCTAAATATCTTGATATGCTTTACCCCTGCCTTGTGAGCCATGCATAGGCCCGCTATAAGGGCTTCATACTCGGCCTTGTTGTTGGACGCTCTAAAGTTGATGCAGAGTGAGTACTGGAGGATGAAATCATCTGGGCCTGCCAGGATGACTCTCGCTCCACTCCCATCGGTGCACGAGGACCCATCTACATACACCGTCCAGAAGGGGGGTTCCTCTATTGCTTTACTAACGTTAGGAATTATACTTTCCACTGTAAACTCGGCTAGGGCTTGAGCCTTGATAGTGGTTCGAGGCTGATAGCTGATATCATGTTGGCTTAGCTCGATGGATGATGTCATAAGGTGCTCGGAGATCTCGCACTTGTGGAGGACTTGTTTGAGCGGCTGGTCAGTAAGAACGACCACCGAGTGAGACTGGAAGTACGGGCAGAGCTTTTGGGCCGCCATGACCAAGGCATAGTCCATCTTCTCTAGCTTCGGGTAATGGCGTTCAGCATCCCTGAGGACTTTACTCATGTAGTAGATGGGCCTATGCGTCTTGTCTTCTTCTCTTACTGAAACAGCGCTGAGGGTCTGCTCTGATGCAGCGAGGTATAGGTAGAGGACCTCCCCGGGCCTTGGCTTGCTCAAGAGTAGGGGGTTGACTAAGTATGCCTTGAGCTGGTCAAAGGACTCTTGTTGATGTTGCCCCCATTCAAAGCCTTTAGCCCCCCTGAGGGTCTTGAAGAACGGAAGGCATTTTCCCCCAGATTTGGAGAGGAAATGCCCTATCGCCGCAAGGCGCCCAGTGAGCCTCTGCACATCTTTAACATTGGAGGGGGGAGCCATGTTGAGTATGGCCTGGATCTTCTCGGGGTTGGCCTCTATGCCCCTTTGGCTGACCATGAATCCCAAGAACTTGCTGGATGAGACTCTGAACACACACTTTTTTGGGTTCAGTCTCATATTGTGTCTCCTCAGTACGTCAAAAACCTCTTGGTGATCGGAGACATGATTTGATCAGCTGACGCTATTCACCAACATGTCGTCCATATAGACTTCCATGTTTCGCCCAATCTTCTCCTTGAAGATCTTGTTAACAAAGCGTTGGTAGGTGGCGCCAGCGTTCTTAAGCCCGAAGGGCGTGACTCGGTAGCAATACAGGCCCTGATCGGTGACGAAGGAGGTCTTCGGGATGTTGGGAGGGAACATTCTTATCTGATTGTACCCAGAGAATGCATCCATGAAGCTTAAGAGTTCATGGCCCGAGGTTGCATCAATTAGGGCATCGATGCTCGGGAGCGGGAACGGATCTTTGGGGCAGGCTTTGTTTAGATCTGTGAAGTCGATGCAGATCCTCCAGCTCCCATTGGCCTTCTTGACCATCTCGACATTGGAGAGCCACTCTAGATAGTTGACCTCCTGAATGAACAGAGCCCTAAGGAGTTTCTCAACCTCTTCCTTGACAGCTTGCTGGCGCTCGGGGGCAAATTTGATTCGCTTTTGCTGAACAGGTCTGGCTCCCGAGGCGACACTAAGGTGATGCATAAGAAGCTCCTCGGAGATCCCTGGCATGTCAGTTGCAGTCCAGGCAAAGAGGTCTCGATTTCCCCTTAGGCACTGGATAATATCGGAGCAAACGGGAGGGGGAAGGACTTTGCTAATCAGGAATTTGCAGGTTGGATCTCCTTCTGAAAAGGCCACCTCTTCCAGCTCATCGACCGGCTCTGATATAGGTGGGCTACTCCCTTGGGGGAGTTCAAGAGCTTCGAGGGAGAGGACATGTCCTTCCACCGAGGTCATGTAGCACTTGCGGGCTGCCTCTTGGCTTCCTCTGACTTCTCCCACGCCTGCTGTGGTGGGAAATTTCATCTTCAAGTGGTAAGCCGAGGGTATAGCCTGTAGCGCAACTAGGCCTGGCGACCTAGGATGATGTTGTTGGCGGCTTTCATATCTACCACCATGAAGTCCGTCATCTCGATTCGGGTGGTGGGAGTTTTGCCAGCGGTTAAGTCGAGAGTTATGATACCCTTGATCGTCACTGGCACTTCCGCAAACTCGTGCAGAGTGTAGCCGGTGGGCTTGAGCCGATCCCTGGATAGCTTAAGCCACTGGAAGGCCTCCAGAAAGAGAATGTTGACCGAACTGTCGTTGTCTACTAGGACCCGGCGCACGTCAAAGTTGGCCATGTGTAGGTTTATGACCAACGCGTTGCAATGGGGGGTTCGGATGCCTTCTAGGTCTCTATCTGAGAAAGTGACTAGGACCGCTAGGCCCCTAGGGGGAGGACGGTTCTACACAGAATTTACCTCCCGGACGAAGGCTTTTCGGGAGGAGTTGGAATCTCCCCCCATTGGGCCTCCGTGGATGAGATGCAGGATGGCCTCTGGCTCGGAGTCCGGGGTCTCCGCATACCGATCGGGTCGCTTATTAGCCCTCCTGGGGGCAAAGGAGGATTGGCCCTGTCCGTCCTCACGAACCTAGAGAGCTACCCTATCTGAATGAGGGCCTCGATCTCATCTTTCAAGACCCGACAGTCATCCGTGTCGTGGCCGTGGTCCCTGTAGAAGCGGCACCACTTGTCCCGGTTCCTCTTCTTCCCCGGGGTGTCATATTTGGAGGGGGCAGAAGAAGACCCTCTTTCCTAACCTCCATCTGGATGGCTGGGACACTCGCGCTGAGCGGAGTGAACTTCTCGAAGCGGAGAGGAGGGTGACGCTGGCCTCCGTTGTCCTTCTAGAGCTTTTTAGCTCCTTCTTCTTCAGCACCCTTCCATTTGTTTCCGGAGGACGGTCCTTCAAAAGCAGGGCAGGAGAGGGCTTCTTCTGCTCGGATGTATTTCTCACTCCTAAGAAAGAGTTCTGAGAAATCCTGAGGGGGCTTCTTGGCGAGGGATGCTCGGAGGCTGTCGTTAGCGACATTGTATTGGAAGATGGCAGATGCAACGAACTGGTCCAGGGAGGCAATGGATCTGGCCTCTGCAGTGAAACATTTGACATAGTCTCTCAGCCGCTTACCCTTCCATTGGTGAAGCAATAGCAGGGAGTTGCTTGTTTTCTCGGCTCGGCGGCTGCTCATGAAGTGAGTCAGGAAGAGACCTTCGAGCTGATCGAAGGAGAAGATGGAGGTCGGGGCTAGACGGGAGTACCATTCCCTTGCAGACCCCTTTAGAGTGGCCGGGAAAGTCTTGCAGAGGAGGGCATCTGATGCCTGATGTATCATCATGAGAGTTTTAAAACTCTCAATGTGGTCAGCGGGGTCGGACTCCCCGTTGTATGATTCGAAATAAGGAGGCTTGAAGTTATCCGGGATTGGTGCCTCCATTATAGTCCGAGAGAATGGGGGTCTGTTGGGGCGGAAATTCCTCGCCTGTTGCTCCTCCTCTCTGTCCAATCAGCCAAGGCGTCTCTCCATATCGTGGAGATGGCGGTAGACCGAATGTTCCCTCCGATCATGCCTCGTTGAGGCCCAAGATTCATCCTCGTGCGGAAGGGGACTGTAGTGCGACGACGATAGCTCGGGGCCGCTTTACGGCACTTACGGTCCTGGGCAGGCTGAGGACTGGGTGCCCGCTGACCGTGGTCGAGGGCAACATTGAGGGCCCTCAAGACGGCCTCTTGAAATTGCTAGAACTCTGCCCTCGTGATGGGGGCCTCATGCTCTCGGTGGTACCGAGGAGCGGGTTGGCCGACCGAAGAGCAGCTTCTCCTTTGATGGCGCTGGGGCAACTCCCTCCGCCTCCTAGGAGAGTTGGACCTTCTACGATCCGGCCTACAGCAGGACCGGGCTCTAGGGGACCGGATCGTTGGAACCCTGTGATGCTCTCGGCGGGGTATCCCATCATGGGTTTGCTTTTCATCTAGGCGGATCCGAAGATCTTCCCCATACTGCCTGTTGATGATGATGTTCCAGAGATCCTTCGGCGTAGGGGGACTATGCGAGGTCATGGAGTCGAACGAGGGGTTGTGTACCGACACATGGTAGCGATAAGGATGTTGCCCCTGTCGACTCCGGCGGGAGGGTCCCCCGGCAACCTCTTGTGGCCCTTGAGGAGCCAGCTGAGGCTGAGGTTGTTGAGGAAGAAGCCGTCCAGGCTGTGGTTACTGGACGGGTTGAAGAAGAGGATGTCTAGGCTGTTGTGTGGGTTGATGGGGAACATCAAGTACTGGAGGAGGAGAAGGTGCGAGAGTTCTCTACAGTTAGAGACCCTGGTCTTCCCCTTCTTAGGAGGCATGGCTCAAAACTAGTTTGGCTGAGGAGAGAGGACTGGATCGCTGCTTCTATTTCCCACAGACGGTGCCAATCTGTTACTACTAATTTCGGGTGTGGGAGCAAACAGATGAATTTGTAAGTTCTTTAGGAAAACAGTAAAGCGAACCTGTTGACTCCGCCTATGTGTTGACTTGTTCCTTGGTGCTACCACGAACCTGCACAAAGTTCGATACACCGAGATGGATCCCGGCGATGAACCCTCCGACGCTCTTATCAATAACCAGGAAGATTAAGAAAGAGCTTTAGGTAGGCAAAGATTCATTACCTTATAACGGTAGGGGGAGAGGGGTATTTATAGTCGCCATAGGGATCTGTTTCGATATAAGAACAAATCTCTACTTCCCAGTGTGGATGGATTAAAGTGGTTAAAACCACCTCTAATGGATAATTACGAATCCCTCCTTATCCTTTTGAACTGGTTTGTAATCGGGTTGGTTCCCGTATCCACTATGACAGATCCATTCATGGGTTGTTGGGCTTTGGAGAAGGGACCCAGTTCCCATTTGAGACCCGTTTATAGGTGAAATTACCGTTTTTCCCCTGTGAGCATTAAGATCCGTGCCCGATTTGAACGGTCCCGATTTAATCCCATTTTTGTCTATATCCATCATGGTAGTCGATGCAATGGTTGTAAACAGTGATTCAATATTCAATGGTTGATATCAATAACACTTAGACAATATTCAATAGCAATAGGAATAATGATGTACAATATGCAATGTCGATGTTGTGTCAATCTTTAAGTCTATTAATCATTTTAATCCTAACTAATTCACGTACTACTGCATCCCATTCTACAGGTTCGATGCATACAATCAATTTCGTTTAGAAAGTGAAAGATTCTATAGATCATGTACACGGCATGATAACATTATTTGCAGCAATGGTGCACACTGGTTGGCTCAATAACAATAAAACAATACACAATCAATTGGGATACTGTGGTCAGTAATCCAACAATAAACCAATAACAATAAAACTAGCCAACACACATTATTTTGGGAAACTTGGCCCACACTTCTGCACACAGTCACTATATCATCAACTAATCCAGTTAATCATTATTTTATTAATGCAACAATATAATATGCAATTAAGAGACATGAGATGAACGATAGTGACAATAGGAGAACAATAGGATGATAACTTGAATTGGAACAATTAGCATGATGACAATAATTCATTAGGATCATGCAATGCAACATACATACTTCAATTCATGCAATACTATAATATAGGAATAATTAAATTAAGAAAAACTGAAAAATGAATTTCTGGACAACAAGAGGTCATGTACAAAAATTAGTTTTTCCGCTGCTACAGAAATTGAAAACTAAAACCGTCAGAAATTCTGAAAACTAGACTTCCACACGATTCCAACGCATATTTAAAATCCAAAATTCGACAATAGTAGCTTGGTCAAACACATCATTCTTTACAGATTTCATGTTCAGCCAGAAAATCGACATCTTGTTATATTTTTAAAATCAGCGAAAACTCAATAATAAAATCATCAAAAATATTTATTAGACTACTATGCATGTTAACTAACATTCTGGAAATTATCAGTGCAATATTTTAATGTTAGATCAGCCTTTTAATAGATTAAACATGAAACATACAAGAATCTGAAATTCTGGAAATAAAACACAACAGTAGTAAATCAGTCATAACTTTTGCAATACAACTCAGAATTCAGCGATTAAAGATGTTCTGGAAACTAGAAACATAGGGCTACAACTCTTATGCATAAATTTATTTATTTTGAGATCAAATACTGGGTCGAAAACATCAGAAAAAATACATACAACAAACAACATACAGATTTTTGGGTATTTTCATAAAGTAAATTGATTAAACATGATGGGTATCAATTCTATTAGTCATTAAAATTCATAATTAGCATGTAAATAAAATTAAGAATACACACATATACTATTTTAACATCAACCAAATATCAATCGACCAATCAAACATACAACGTAGCGATTATTTCTACAATAGATTAATTGTGTTGTGATTATATGAGTAACCATATTATGAATACTACATGGATGCATGAAAGATTTAATCTTTAGAGTCAATGAAGGCACGAAGTCGAGAATATTTGGGTTAGCTCGTGTAAACCCTCAATATACTCAACGAAAAGGGACGAACAATATACAATACGATAAACAATTTGTTCTTTTGCAAGAGTTTCAATAAACACTTGAATCTGATATAAGATTCAATTCAAGGGAAAAGTGACTTGCCTTATGGACAATTAATTTGAATACCAAGAATAATAGGATGAGAATCCTGGAGCAACGAACCCACGAACTACGTGCACAAAAGAAACCCAAGCAACAACAGCAAAAGAGACAGCAACTGCAACAGTAGCCTGACGTCGGGGGGTTCGGACGTCGAGCGGAGATGTTGCTGACGGTCGAGGTGGCGCGTCGGGACTGGCGGCGGCGTGCTTGGGCTGCTGTTATCGAGAGTGGAAATAAGGGAGCAAGGGGGGGTTCGGGTCTGGTGATGGCATCGGTTGAGGGGGGTGGCGACGGGGTTGGTCGTCGGAGGGCTGACGATGCTGATGGTCGCCGGAGGGGTGCCGAAGAAGGAGCACAGGGTTTGGACGGGAAGAGTTGAGGTAAGGGAGAGGGAAACAGAGTGGAGAGAGAATATGGCTAGATTAGGGTTTCAAATTATGTGATTTTAAGATTTGCAATATGATTGTATTTATAGAGCGCAATTAGGATGTTGGGTTAATGGTTTAGGATCCAATAATAGTGGTTTTGGGTTCAATAATAGGTGGAATTAAAGACAATAGGGTTCAAATAAAGTACCCTCAATCAAATAAAATATGATCAACAAGAAAATAGTCCTTCAAGAAGAACAAAAGAAATTCATGAACAAAATTTAATGAAGATGATCAAGAAAAAAAATAGAGTATTTTATTCATGAAAATAAAATATTACAAAAAGATGGAAAAATGAAAAGAACGAAAATGGTAGTTACAAGGACCTAGAGTTTAGCTTACCCACCGGGCACAAACAACACACAGAGGCAGTCAACCCACACTGGTTACTTCTCAAAATTTATAAATTCCAACTGCCGGTAATCTGGTTATCGCTCACTCTAGAATAACAACCATCTCAACTGAGACCACAAAGGTTACGTCTAACCTCAACAAAATATTTCAACTTCTAAGTCAACAATTTCCTTCATCCCCGAAGTATTCAACTTTTTCATAATTATTCAACCATAATTTCCAAATCAAAATTCTCATTAACTACTTTTAATTAACAAAATAAACTAATCACTTTCCAATTTTCTCGAAACTCTTTTCCTCAAAATTAATCGTTTCCAAACAAATAATCTGTAACTCAATCGAAACATTTTTCTTTAATTTACATCGTTTATTTTTAATATAAAAAACTCTTTGAAATTGATACATAAAGTTCTCTATATTCCTAATTAATACTTTGCCTTTAAATTTCGAAAAGAATAAATTTTAATGTTTTCAATTACCTTTATTTTATATTTGAACTCCAACTACAATAAACACAACCATCTTATATAGTGTAAAATTACTCAAAAAAATGATCTAATATTTATTTATAAATTTTGTGAAGTTCACACCTCAAAACAAAACTCAAAACTTCAAAAAAAAAGTTCAAGTTTTCCCCCAAAAGACGGCCCCCTGGCTCGAGCCTGTACCCCCACCATGGCGCCAGTGCGCCTACCCACCGAGTCTAGGCTCAGATCCACACCATCTATATGGTTAAAATCCTTAAGTATCTACTATCCACCTTCTCTGACTTTAAAAAAAAACTCTTTTCCCACAAACAGCAAATCCAAGGGATTGAACCAGCGCCAATAGCGAGGCGTCACAACGCCTACCTACTGAGCCGAAGCTCAGATCGCACCATCTAAGGGGTTAAAATCATTAAGTGTTTCCTCTCAGATTCATTCTTTTAAAAATACAACCATTCAACTTCTTCGATTCCTCTCGTCAATTTAATCTATTCATCTCACATAATTAAAAAGTCCAGTAACGAAAAGTTAATGATTCTTCATGTATCAAAATATTTTTTTTCTTCTCAATTTAAAGATATTTAACAAATTGAGAACACTTCAAACACTATATGCATTTACTAAGCTATAACTCTTCACACAAATCATTCACACATTTCTTTCTTTTTAATTGCAATCAACATGGTGGGAATTTCCCCAAAATTTCATAATAAATTTTAATCCATCACCGATTAATTTCTTTCACAAAAATTCTATTTACACAACAAATTTAGGATTTTCATGGCATTTTATCCACAAGTTTGCACAATTCGAACTTCTAATTTCACATATATTATGAACTTTAAAATTAATCATGCATCTCATTCAATAATTCCTTCAAATTTCAGAATTCCTATTACATGCATTATAATTACAAAATTGAGAATAAACTAAGCAAAATTGCATCCACGATAGTAATATAAATTACCTAAACATGCATTAAGAATGCAATTTCGAAAGTTGTTTGAGATACCCACCTATTAGATAGTGTAGTAGTTGCAATTTCCCCTTCAAAAGCACTCCAAAACCCCAAAAGCCAAGCCAAAAATCCCTCCCGAAAATTGACAGCAAGCAACCTGAAAGCCTATCTGCCAATTCTTTTGATTTTGATTTTTTTTTTGTGTGTGTGTGTTTAGAAGTGGCTTAGGTGTAGGGTAATTATAGGATTAATTAGGTAGTTATGTTAACTAATTGCCCTTTTAATACTCCACTTCCCTACTACTTCTTCCACTCCCATGAACAGCCGGTCATTCTCTTGGTGTGCACATTGCACGTGTGCACGTGCACATACTTTGTGTACACCACCAACTTATCAAACCTCCTTATGCCCAACAGAATCATCATCGACCTCAAATTTGGCCTCAAGCCCAGCTCAAATTTCTTGGCATTCTTTGCTTCTGTAGCGCCCTGAATTTCTAATATAATATCTCAGAAATACGTGGCACAATTTCCAGCATCAACCTCAATTGTAATAGTAAACATAACCAAAACACAGAGAAAATTTTTCAACTTTTATTACATCAATTCATTACAAAAACACAACGGAAAAACAAACACCTTGAATTACAATCTTTTCTTTTACAACATATTCTTTTACAATTTACATAAACCATAATATCAATCTAGCACATGCATCCAAATCCCAAAGCTATATGCACCTACCTGTAAAACATGAGGCTAGAGATAATCCTAACCCCTAAAACTACAGGGGTCAGCCATAACGGTATGAGTGACATAGAAATAAATGCAACACAAATAAAATATAAGGCATAGAGTCATAAACAACATGTATCAACAGCAAGAATAAATGAAATAAGAGATAACAATAAATAAAACCTGAAAGTATCATGTGAAACTAGACTAAGTGTCAAGTGTAGAAAAACAGGAAACAACATGCATAAAACCAAGTTAAGAAAACACCAATGCTATATGCTTACTCTCTAATGCACACTTGTCGGATTCTATGCATTCCATACTACATAGGTCCGGTGCAAGCCCTTAACGTTCTCCACTTTATAGGTTTAGATCCCTCGTTATGCAACTAATCCTACTACGGTGATGGAAACAAGATCCAGAATATTTCGCGAATAGGCATCACAACCCTCGACGCGCAAGCATCATGTAAGAATAGCTAAAAAACTGGAGAATCACCTCCCTACCGTGTACCCTACGAATAGGCTTGTGAAGCCCTCAACGTGCAGATACACCAGGTACATCTCGTGAATAGGCTTTCCGACCCTCAACACGCGAATGCACCCTGCATGCTCCGTGAATAAGCCTACAGACCCTCGATACACGAACATACAAATGTCCTCTCGAGACAGAACAACACATAAGTCCTGGAACGCATCCGTTGGACCTAAACCAAGAGCATATACTTACGTTTCCCAAGTTCCATCACATCTCCATTAGTGCCTGTCCTTAAGTTGGTTATTGTTAAAAACACAAAAAATCTCCTTCTCTAGAGTTAGTGCATCTTGTCGGACTTAATTCCACAACAACAAACCTAAGACCCCACAGGTCTAAATCCACGAAAATCTCATCTGCCGGTTCACAGGACTCCCACTCAACTCTTAGAGATTCACAACTCAACCATCAATACCAAAACTTTCAATAAAACTCACAAATCCATCATCAAAACAATTCTATGAAGAAAACTTTTTAAATCAACAAAAATCCAAATCTACAAAATGTACTCATAAAATTCTAGAATTCAAATAAAATATTAAATCCATTAAATAATATAAAACCATATTTGAAGTCACAAAACATCAATTCCTTCGAAAACTACGAATATCGCTTTTTATAATGTCATAGGGATGTAATTTAAATTCCATTATAAACCAAATATAACATTCTGTAAAATACTGTAATCTGTAGCAAAACGTCATTTAAAAATAGTAGATTAATAATCCTTAATATCGAAGAAATAACCGTTTAAAGAAAACATCAGAAAACTCAAGAAATCCATCAACCAGAGCAATGACAGTCGAATGTTGCAAATGGCCGGTCGTTGTCCTGCGAAAATCCAAAAACTCAAGAAAACTCATTAGCCAGGACAGTGACAGTTGACTGTTGAAAATGGCCAGTCGGCTGTCCTGTGAAAATTCAAAACTCAAGAACCGACAGTCGACTGTCGACTTCAGTTCAAAGACAAAACAGTCGACTGTTATGAAAAAAATTCTGAATTTTAAGAACTGACAGTCGACTGCCGTCTTCAGTTCAAAAATGAAGCGGTCGACTGTCGATCCCTATAGACTGCAGTTTTGAAAGTTGTGCATGTTTAACTGATACATCGATAAAACTTTGTAAAATCAAAAATAAACTTCCTAAGATGATCAAATATTAACATGTATAACATATAGGAGTTCATAAAACACATCAAAACATATCAAGATCTCTTTTGAGTAAATCTTTCACAAAATCCTTTCAAAACAATCAATATATACATATATATGTTCAAATCAGGATTTAAGCATCAGCTGAGTGTAAAAAAAAACCATCAATTTGGAGTAATAAAATGTTTAAACTCATCTCCGAATCAAACAACTGAAATCCAATCAAAACCCCATCAAAATTCACAAAATCTTCAAAAAGTGGATATGAATGTGAATAAGGTATATGTGTGTATCTGTGCATGTTTGAATCGGTAAAAGCATTATGAACTTATTGTAATATATATATATATATATATATATGTATGTATAGGAAAGTTAAGCATCATCAAAGCATCAAGATCTCATCAATTAGAGGTAGCTTGGGATCCAAACTATCTCAGTACTAAGCAGCTAAAATCTAGCTCGAAAGCTTTACAAATTTTACAAAACCAATTTCGGTAGATACTCATCAGACCAAAATCAAAACCCTTTTTAAAACATCAACACTCGATCTCTTTTGAACCAAAAATCCCTTCCAAATCTTGGTTAAACACAACCCCACTGATTACATCAGTTACCCAAAACAATCATAACAACCATTCATAAAGTTCTACTTCATCAAAAGCCTCAAATAGATCATATGTATAGTATACACAGTAAAGGCCTAATCTTTATTTATTCTTTAAGCAATAACCATTGTATAACTCATAGTAATTATTCAAAACAGCAAGATTATGAAGGAAAACAACCTACTCATGATTTTTATTAAGTTCTTTAACAATATCAAATCATCTATATGAAATTTTAATCATCAAAGCATAGGTTTCATGTAGGGATGGCATTCTGGCCGGGCTAGCCCGGGACCGGCCCGCTCGGTCCTCGACCCGACCCGGCCCGCCCAAACCCGGGGCCAGCCTGCCCAATAGACCCGGTCCGGTCTGATTCACCAAGTCCCCAAAGCCCAAATCTGGCCCGGCCCGCTAGGAGCCCAGCTCGGCCAGGCTCGGGACCGGATTGAACCGGCCCGGTCTGGTCCGGGCTGGCCCACGGGCCGTTGGCCAATTTTGAATTTTTCAGAACTTTTTGTAAAAATAATTGGATGTGTAGTAATACTGCAAAGTATATGTATATACATATAGATATACTAAAAATATTTCAAAATTTTATAAAAATGAGAGTAGACATCAAAATTAATTGATCACTACTCATTACTCAATTTGCCAACTCTCACCCTAGCTATTTATAGCCAAGTCAACCTCCTCACTTCTCTAATCTCACCAATGTGGGACTAAAAGTTTTCTACTTCAATTGGTCTTAATTATACATACATACATACATACATACATACATATATATATATATATATATATATATATATATATATATATATATATATATGGAAATGCTCCATTGAAAACGGGTCTAGTTTTCACGGGTTGGAAAACACCAATCTGAGCCATTGGATCGCTCATGATCGTGATCAGCGGCTCAGATCGAGCTCCTCATAACCCGTTTCAATTGATCAGCGAAGGATTATTTTGGAAATTTCGTCCCAAATAACTCTTCGCTGAATAGATTCTAAAAAATTTGATTTAACGTAGGCCGTTGTTGGGGAACAATGGCCTAGGTTATAAAAAATTGAATTATAGGTCGTTGTTTGGAACAACGGCCTTATTCTAAATTTTTATAACCTAGGCCGTTGTTGGGAACAACAGCCTAGGCTATAAAATTTCTAGCCTAGGCCGTTGTTGGGAACAATGGCCAGAGGCGATCTGAGCCGCCGATCACGATCAAAAGTGATCCAACGGCTCAGATTGGTGTTTTCCAACCCGTGAAAACAAACCCGTTTTCAATGGAGCATTTCCCATATATATATATATATATATATATATATAGTTCATTAAGTTTTGGTTTGTCGCAGGTTCGATCTTGAGAGAGCTTAGGTAATTTTATTTTTGAAAGAATTAATCACTTTTTTTTATCACATTTATTTTTAGTTTATGTTCCTTTCTTTTATTTTTATTTTTATTTTTATTTTTATTTTGATATTGTAATTTAATAAGATTTCAGATTTGTATGTTACTTATCTATTTGATTAATTTAAAATTTTGTAATTCATAAAAATAATTTAATTTATGAATCTCTTTTTTATCTATGTGTACAACCCAATTGTTCTCCATTTGCCTTTCCTTTTATCTTTATACACTCGAAGAAGGAAAGAAAAAAAATTGAAAAGCCCGTCTAACCCGCGAACCTGCAAGGAACCGGCCCGACCCGGCCCTTGAGCCAGGGGCCAGGGCCCAGGTCCGGGCCGGCATTTCCCTGCCGAGGCCCGGCCCGGCCTGGCCCGCCACTGCTGCCAGCTCGGCCCGAGGTAAAAGATCGCGGGTTTCGGCCCGGCCTGGCCCGCTTGGCCCGAATGCCACCCCTAGTTTTATGAAAAGATTCAATTTTTAGCTCATCTACTCATCAAAATTCATTATATCTTCATACCATCATCTAACATACTTTCTAATAGACAAAACATCACATACAACATGCTTAGAACCATAAGAAAACAAACATGTCACTCACCTTATTGGAGAATCAACCGAAGATAATAAAGAAATAAGAAAATCTCTCATTTCGCAAGAAAACCAAGATCCTCGCTTCGAAACTCCAAGAAAATAATAATAAGAAATTCCTTTGTATTGTGCAGCAAAGAGACGGCTGCAACCCACCCTATATAGGACGGAATTTAGGGTACCTAGGGTTTTTGATTGAATTTGTAAAATACCTCTTTTAAATATACATTTACATATTAAAATCCTTATACTTGGAAATTAAATAAAACCGTATTAATTGAGATTTAAAAACAAAAACACCCACTCTACTATCAGCTGGCACTGTTTGAAAACCCAGAAAAATGAAATTGCACTTTTGCCCCTCTAAGAGTATCCACAGTCGTTTTTCTCATTTCTTATAAAATGGCAGCTACAGTAATAGCAATTGGATGTGTATCGTGCAGTCGTGCTTTGCTACATTTTTCTCATTTGGATTAGAGACGGGATATCTTTAATTTTAAAAAGGCGGGACGGGGAATCATTCCCCGTCTCTCATCCTTTCAAATAAATTAAAAAAAGTTAATTACTTATTATAACTATTAAACTATATTAATTAACTAAATTAAATAATATAATAATAACTAAACTCTATTAATTAACCATCTAAACCTAATTATTACCTAAACCTACCAAATGGACCCACTGTCTTGGACGGGGATACATTCCCCGTCCGGGGAATCATTCCCCGGCCCACCTTTTTGTTTTTTTTCCTCATCGGCCAATCATGGCCGTTCGTTTTTTAAAAAAAAAAAAAAAAAAGGAGAGACGGGGTTACATACCCCGGCCGGGGTATGTTTCCCCGTCTGAGGGAATCATAAAAAAAAAAAAAAATTTAAGTGGGGGAGACGGGGTATCATATCCCGGACGGGGAATCATTCCCCATCCTTTATAATTTAAGAATCGCTATTCGGTTTCTCATATATGAGAAACGAATATAGCATGTTTGCTATAAAATGGATAAATGAGAAACGATTGCAGAGGTCGTTTGCTATTCGTTTGCTATAATATGGAAAAATGGCATATATAGCAAACGACTGTGGATGCTCTAAGTGGCAATTTTGCAAAAAAAACCCTTCTTTATCAAAACTTATAAAATAAACCAAATTTATTAAAATAAAAAGTAATCTATTTACCTCTAAGTTGACTAGGCATCATGCCAAGCCCAAAAATCCGAAAATCTGGAGTTTTCACTCCAAGTGGTAATTTTGCACAAAAGTCCATCTTTTTTGTAATATTTGCAAATAGGTCCAATAATTATCAGAAAAATCCAGAAAATTCACAAATAATATCTAATAATAATTAATGAGTTTCCCCAAAATAATTTTTAACTTTGAACTTCCCATGAAAACATTTTCACGGATAAAAAGGTAAATTTCAGAAAAAGTATTTATTAAATCACTAAAAATCATTTTAATCCATTTATCAATCTTAAAAACATTATTTTAAAAACTTGGGTATTACAGCTTCATAAAAAATCAGCTCTGGTGCATACCTTGATAGCTGGGCGAACTTAGTCTCATATTCACTCACTATCATGCTGCCCTGCTGTAGATTCAAGGATTCAGTTGCCTTCTTCTCCTGAATATCCAGAGGGAAGGAACGATCCCTGAATTCATCCAGAAAAGCCTCCCAAGTCACCTGTTGATCCTCAAAAGTCATTTTCACTGACTGCCACCATACGACAACATCCTTCTCTAACTGCATATGTAGACAATTTCACCTTATTGACTGCTGGGGTTTTCAAGACTTCGAAGACCATCTCCATCTGTCTAATCCAATTATCAGCCTCATTTAGTTCAGACTTCCCTTCAAAAACAGGCAGCTTCATCCGCTTGAATGACTCAACCTGCTTAATTGGATCAGCATTGACAAACAGTGGTCCAGCCTCTTGATTCTGATTCTGATTCTGTGCCATGTTAGCTGTCATGAATGTGTTCAAGGTCTGGTACTCCCTGGCTATCTCAGTCTCAAGATCAAGTCCTGCCCAATGGGAACCTTCAGCCCCATCACCATTTCCACCATTCTTGGTCCTGGGTCCTGCCATTATACTGAATACTGCAAAATGGGAGAAAAGTTAGAGCATCATAACACAATTCGTATTCACATCAATACCCCTTAGCAAAATCTCAATCATACCCCAAACCATAACATTTCATTTTAACTCTATGTGATACTCACAATCTAATGTTCACACCTAGGTTTATTTTTATACCATGTTTATTATTACTATTGAAGCATGCTCTGATACCAATCTCTGTAGCACCCCAAATTTTCAATATAATATCTTAGAAATACGTGGCACAACTCCCATCATCTATCTCAATGTAATAGTAAACATAGGCAAACACAGAAATTTTTCCAACTTTTATTACATCAATTCTTTACAAAGCACAGCGGAAAATTAAACACCTTGAATTACAATTCTTTCTTTCTTTTACAACACATTCTTTTACAATTTACATAAGCCACATTATCATTCTACCACATGCATCCAAATCCCAAGCTATAGGTACCTACCTGTAAAACATGAGTCTAGAGATAACCCTAACCCCCAAAACTACAAGGGTCAGCCATAACGGTGTGAGTGACATCAAAAGAAATACAACATGAATAAAGCATAAAGAATAAAATCATGATCAACACGTACCAATAGTAATCAGGAATGGAAGATGAAAAACAATCAATAAAACATGAAAACTTCAAGTTATACTAAACTAAGTGTCAACTGTAGGAAAACAAAAAATAATCATGCATAAAACCAAGTTAAGAAAACACAAATGTAATATGATGACTCTCTAATGCATACTTGTCAGATTCTATGCATTCCATACTACATAGGTCCGGTGCAAACCCTTATCATTCTCCACTTTATAGGGTTAGGTCCCTCGTTATGCAACTAATCCTATTACGGTGATAGAAACAAGATCAAGAATACTCCGTGAATAGGCATTACAACCCTCGACGCGCAAGCATCATGTAAGAATAGCTCTGACCCTCAGGAACAAATTACCTCCCTGAATGTACCCCATCAATAGGTTTGCAAGACCCTCGACATGCAGATACACTAGTACATCCCGTGAATAGGCCCGCCGACTGTCACGCCCCGCTTCCCTAAAATTCGAAATACGAGCACGTAATATTGGCCTAGCGAATGATTTTCATCATCCATAAGCTGTTCAGGAATCTTTACAACATATCACAATATAATCAGAGTCGGAAGCTAGAAAAGTCAACCACATGCACATATGAACCAAATACCAACAATAATACTTGAAACCAAATATATGTATATATATATATATATATATATATATATATATATATATATATATATATATATCTCAAATAGTCATGATCTGAATAAGTCAAAATCCCGGGTCATACTGCCCAAACACAAAGAATACAAGTAACAGATACAATGTTCAAAATGAGCAACAGGAAATAAATGAAGATAGCAAAAGCTCCAGCAACTAGAACTTTAGATCACATACTCTATCGGGCATCTGACCATCCTGATATGCAATTAGTGAATTTGCAGGAGAAGGATAAAGAAAATAAGTACCCGTCAATTGCAAGTTATGGGCCACTTATGATGTAGGATACAAGTACAGGGGATAGATAATTCTAAGTAACAAGCATAGTATGGTATAAGTGTGTCAACAGAAATATAATATCTAACATGAATCAAGCAAACAGAATCAAGCAACATGGTATACAAACTGGTACAGGTAACATGAATCAAGTGTCAAGTGAACAGGTAAACAGGTAAACATGTATCATGTATCAGGTAACAGGTATACAGGTAATAGGTAAACAGGTAATCATGTAACAGGATAATCAGGTATACAGGAAATCAGATTATGTCATGTCAAGTCTTATTATTTTACTATCTAGGTAGCACTTCATGCATCCATCATTTTACTACATGGTTGCTACAGTCAAAGCAATTTTGTTTTAGATTTCATAGTGGACCATAGAGGGCAGTGTACTCAGGGACAAGTAATCCAAATCATATACCAAATTCCAAATTAACAAAATCATATACCAAATTCCAAATAATCCAAATCATATACCAAATTCCAAATAATTCAAATCATATACCAAATTCCAAATATGGGAAACATGAGCCCCCTTCCGAGTACACGTTTCTGAATTATCCACTACTAGATCTTTCTCATTAACCCAGGCTTGGTTATTTATTATTATAATCAGACATGCATGTATGTCTCGCAAAACAAAGCAAGGATAATAGGATATGAACATGTATCAGGTTCAGGGTGCAAGATAAACAACTACAGGTACAAGATAACACATAACAGGGTAAAATAACTAGTTTTCTAATTCAGGACAGCAAGACAGTATTGTACTAAAACAGTGATTCCTGCTACTACAAACATCCAAATCTGGATCTGTCAAAGGATCTGGAAAATAGACTCCCACACAAATCCAGCGAATATAAATAAGTCATATAGTAATTCAGAACATCTTAACTCAAAACAGGTTTGAATCCAGAAAACATGTTCAGTCAGAAATCAGTAAAACAAATTCTCAGTCAGGTAAACCGCAACAAAACCTCTCAAATAAATTCACGAAAAACTCTGGGGTATTCCCCTATATGTCTAGAATCAGAATATAAAGTTTCATAATATTCCAGTAAAATTAGTTTAGTCATCAAAAATAATAAAACATCAAGAAACGATACTTTGGAAAATCTGGAATTCCCAACACTGCTGTACGAAAACTGAAATATCTCGCAAGCCGTGAAACGAAATCCAAATCTGCCAAAGGGAGATAAAAATAGACAAAATATATTAACTTTCATTTTTCACAAATATTTTTCATACAGTAAAAGGAATCAGGGTGAAAATAAGATTCTTTACAGAACAGCAAACAAGATATAACAAGTATGACTTTTGTAAACATGCATGAACGGTATATAAAACTCATTAATAAAATCTACCAAAATTCTCGGTAATCCCTAGATAGGTATAGAAAAACTGACCAAAGTTTCAGATCAAAATAATATGTGTAGCACAAGTAACAAAATAATTCAATCAACAAAAGCGTCGAGAAACGAAATCTGGAAACATAATACACCTCTGTAGTAAAATAGTCATAAGTCACTCATACGAAAACGAAATTGAGCAGGGTCAGAGGGGTTTGAAAATAGACGAAATTATCTAAAACTCATGTTTTTATACTGAAATTAAGATTTTGACTTTAATATGGTCTAAAATACAATTCAAAACAGAACATTGACAAAATACAAATTTTCCTCAAAAACCAAAATCAACATCATTCAAACGAAACTTGATCCAAACACAACCAAACATGAAATCTAGTCTACAAAGTGTCCAAACATCATGAATTAGGGTTATTAACATATCTCAATCAAGCCTATCACATGGTTCTCAACAAATACCCAAATTCTCACAAGAAGTCTCACATACATGATCAAATCAAGAACGGGCAAAACCTAAGTTAATTTATGTCCATATTGTGTCATGAGGCAACTATGGTCAAGTTTTCACAATAGAGACAAAACCCATCAAAGATAACACACACCCGAGTTGTCTCTAGAACCCAACTACACTATAGGTGGTATTTTTGACTTGTATCAAACAAAGGAATTGGAGTACAAGTTACTTGCCTTAACCGAAGATAAAGAACAACGAAAATCAAGAGTAACAAGGAATGGATTCTCGACAACGAGAAAAATCCACAAACAAAAATCCACGAACTAATGAATCCAAGCAAACTTGAGCGAAAATCTCCACATGAACAAACTCCACCAAAAGAGAGATGATCCAAGAGGGATGATGACAACAGTGGCTTGCAACCACAAGAGAACACCAAGGGAGAGAGACTAGAGTGGTATATGGTGGTGTAGGAGGTCGGATGGATGAGTGGATGGAGTGCGGCCAAAGGGAGGGGGGGTCTCGGCCTGGGGGGTGGGCGTCGGGTGTGTGTGGGTTGGAGAGAGAGAGAGACCGGGTGCTAGGGTTTAGATGTCAGGGTTAGGGTTTAAGGGGAGAGATATAAATATATATATAGAGGATTAGGGTGATTGGGTAATTGGGTTGTGGGTAGATTAGGAGTAGTAATAGGATTGATTAATGGATATTGATATGGATTAATGGCATAGGATTTAAAATAGGATTGGGAATAAGATTAGGGTTTTAAAATAAGATTTAAATAAAAGATCAAATCAAATAGATAAAGTAATAAATAAAAGTAGGATATATATCAAAATATATATTGATCTACAAGATAGAAATTATTTGAAATACTACAAATACAAATAACAATAGAAATAGATTTTTTTTTTTGATGAAATGGATAGAGTCAAAAGACTCCAGCCATGCATTAATAATCACAATAATTACAATAGCGAGGTCTTACAAGCTGTAAAACAAGCAATACGGAAAGAAAACTACTAATTACAGACCCATCGAAAACTAAACGGACTCTGAATACATGAACAAGAAATAAGAAGCTGATGAGCAGGAACAGATCGAGAGGAAGGAGGGAGCCGACGGCTCCATAGCTCCCTAAACCCTGACACCAAAGAAGGCGACGACGAGCCTTTGAAAACAGGACTGAAAATGGCAACCAAGTCTGCTCCAACGCTGAACAGGGGAGCATCCCAATCCCGAAGCTCCGGAAGGGATCGAGAGATGCCATCATTCCAAACAAGAACACAGTAAGCAGATCAAACCTCCAGAGATGCAGCAAACATTACCAGCTGCAGACGCTAAAGCAGGCATCTCAAAAGAAGATGACAGGGCAAAGGAAAAGAAATTATATAAGAACATAATAGATTTCCAGGCTGATTAAACATCAACTAGATAAAATAAACGAGTAAACCAGAAATAATCAGTTATCACAATATACTGATCAGAACGCAACAAAATAATAGACCGAGGTAATGAACAATTCAGACTGATAACCACAGAACATGGACCGCAGCGCTCCCCCAAACCAAAAAAGGGCATACATATAATAACAAACATTCCAGCCTGATAAACAACAGAAGTACTAATAAGTCCACACGACAGGAGGAGAACTTCATCGAGACCTAACAAAAAACAAGAGCACAGGATGAAAGCCATCAGACCGAGCAGATCTAGCGCAAGAGCCGCACCAGAGAACAGTATCAGAAAAGCATCGGAGAAGCAGAACTAATGATTTCAGTCCCATAGATGAGCTGTGCATCAAACAAACAAAACGCCCCAAAAGCCAGAACTGCCCAACGAGAGGCATCAAAATAACCAAAAAGCATTATACGGGTAGACAAGACTACCCATTAATCCTGCAAATAATAAACATCCAGGGAAAAAACTATTAGGGCCTCACCGCAGAACTCAAAAGAGAAGCAATAAAGTAGTTATAGAGAGCTCAGGAAAAACGACACTTAGAGCTCCCGATGCCGCAAAAGAACAAAAACTACCAGAAAGAGATTCAGTAAACATTAAATAGCATTGAGATTAATAAGACAGCGGTAAGCATTCTCAATTCTTTCGAATTTCAAATTTTCTCTGGCTTCCGTTTTTAGAGTAGAAGACCAAAAATTGAATAAAAATAACAATTCGTTAGCTAATGAACGAGGGGAAGTGTAAATATGCCGGAATATTCTGTTATTCCTTTCTCTCCAAATTAACCATAAAATAATCTGGAGGGAGAGGATCCACGATCTGTGGAAAGCGCGGTTCGGAGGACGCATCGTCCAGCAGTCGACCAGACTGATCGGAATGTTGGACGCTTCCCAAGCCAGAACGGAAATTTTCCAGAGAGAAAGAGTGTAAACGCATTCTACGAACAAGTGATTCACGTTCTCAGAAACTGAGTCGCATAGGGGACACAATTGTCCCCATGCTAAATTTCTTTTGTTGAGCAATTCAACAGTAAGGAGTTTATTGTTGAGCGCTAACCACACATGGATCTTAACTTTCAACGGAGCACAAGAGTTCCAAACCAAGTCATAGAATGGCGATCTAATCCCTCTAAAATTGAGGAAGAGATAGAACGAACGGACTGAGAAATTTTTTGAGGAATTCCACCGCCAAAAGAATTCCTCTTTGTCATGCCAGTCCGCGTTGTTAATAACTTCAATCAAATCATCGAAAATGGGAGATAAGTGGGGGGGAAGAGAGGACGTGAGGGGAATCACCCAATCCCTATGACCATCATTGGAACAAAGGTAATCTGACACTAATGCCAGAGGATTGGAAGCACACCGGAAGATAGCTGGAAAAGCAGACGCTAAAGAGGAATTACCGATCCAAATATCGATTTTTTAAATCAACAATCAAGAGTAAAAGAGAAAATAACACGAATAACAAAAATAACAACAATCATAATGAGCATTAACAAAAATAATATTAATAATACAAAAATCAACACATAATAATAATAAACATAATAATCCAAAGCATAATAAAAATATTTGTATTATAAAAAAAAATATCATTGGGAACTAGTTATAAATAAACTATTGATTAAAAATAGGTTTTAACAGAAGATCTAATAATACATTTTAACAAAGAATTTGAAAGCAGAAAAATTAATGTACAAAAATTTTAAATATAGAAAAATACACATAAAATACGGGTTTGGGGAAACAGGGGTTACACCGACCCTCAAAATGTGAATGCACCTGTATGCTCCATGAATAGGCCTGCAGACACTCGGACTAGACCCCTATAGCATATACTTACATTTTCCAAGTTCTAGCACATCTCCATTAGTGCATGTCCTTAAGTTGATTATTATTAAAACACAAATTTTCCCTATCTAGAGTTAGTGTATCCCGCCGGACTTAATTCCACAATAACAACCCCAAGACTCAACTGGTCATAATTCACAATTCTGAACTGCCGGTTCACAGGACTCCCACTCAACTCCTAGAGACTCACAAATCGAATATCAACACCGAAATTTTCAATAAAACTCTTTATTTCATCATCAAAACGTTTATATCCATAAAAAATTCTCAAATCGACGAAACCAAATTCGTTCGATATAGTCGCAATTTCTAGAATTGAAATAGAATATTAAATCTGTTAAATAATTGAAAATCATACTTTGAAGTCATAGAATATCACAAAACATCAATTACTTCGAAACCATCTATATTTCGCTTTATAAAGTCATATAAATAGAATTTAAATTCCATTATAATCAAGATAAAACTCTCTGTAAAATACTGTAATCTGTAGCAAAAACATCATCTAAAACAGTAGATCAATAATTCATAAGTTCAAAGAAATAGTCGTTGGAGAAAAACAACAGAAAAACTCACAAAAACTATCAGCCAAGCACTGACAGTCGACCGCCAAAACAAGTACAAAAAGTGACAGTCGACCGGCATGACAAATTTCCCAAATCAACAAATTGACAGTCGACTGTCAATCCATGTGTAAAATCATGACAATCGACCGACAATTCAAAATTTGACAGCTTTGAAGTTCGTGCACATTTTTATTGACACATCGATTATACTTCGTAAAATCAACAATTTGCAAAACCAAACTCCTGAGATGATCAAATACAACTTGTATAACAGATTGGAGTTTATAAAACTAATCAAAATCACATCAAGATCATAAAGAGTAAATTTTTGGCAAAATCTTCAAAACGGTGAATATATATATACATATAGTGTATATGTGTGTGTTTGCATCAGTAGAACATCAAAATTCATCACTTAGGAGTAGTGTAATGGTTAGATTCAATCTTAGCACTAAAACAAATCAAATATCAATCGAAACTTCATAAAGAACAAAAAAAATCAATTTCGACCATTCATCAATACAGAAACATATAGTTCTGTGCACTAAGAATCAGTGTATAGGAGTGGTGTAAGGTTTTATTTTATCTCGGTAACAAAACAACTCAAGATCTCATCGAAAACTTCAAAAAAATCACAAAATCCACTTTTCGACTGACATCCATCATGCCCGAAATCAACCCCTTTTCAGTACTTCGAAACTTAATCTACTATTAATCCAAAACCCCACTTGAAATTTGTTAAACACACACACAAATCTCTTACATCAATTTACCCATGAAATATATGCAATCACAACATGTTTTAGTCAAGTTTTACTCATCCAAACACCCCCAACAGATCATACATATGCATATGCAGTAAAGATTCAAATTTTGTTTACTTTTGCAATAATCATCACACAAATCTCACTATAAAAAATCTTAACAGCAGGCATATGAAAGGAAACAACCTACTCATGATGTCTATTAGATTCTTTAACAATCTCAAGTCATTTATATGAACTTTAATCATCAATAGCATCAATTTCATGAAAAGATCCAATTTTAAACTCATCCATCCATCAAAATTCAATATTTCTTCATACAATCCCTAACATGCTTTCTAATAGAAAAATCATCACATACAACATGCATAAAACAATACAAAATAAACATATGTTACTCACCTTATTGAAGAATCAACCGAAATAATAAAGAGAATAAGAAAAATCCTTCCTTTCGCAAGAAAACCAAGGTCCTCGCTTCGAAGCTCCAAGAAAATGATAATAAAGAAAACCCTTTGTGTAGTACAGCAAAGAGACAGCTGCACTCTCTTAGTAATAGGCCGGAAATTGGTTATTTAGGGTTTTGAATAGATTTTGCAAAATATCCTTTTTGAATATATCTTTACATAAATAAATCCTTATACATGGAAATTAGATTAAACAATTAAATAAAGATTTAAAAACAAAAACAAATACCCAGATCTGGCTGGCACTGTGTTTAAATTCAGAATAACAAATTTGTAATTTTTGCCTCTAAGTGGTAATTTTGCAAAAAGACCATTCTTTAATAAATTTGTCAAATAAACCAAATCTATTAGAACAAAAAGTATACTTTTTAACTCTGAATTGGCTAGCCATCACTCTCAGCCTAAATATCCAAAAATCTAGAGTTTTTACTCCATGTGGTAATTTTGCACAAAAGGCCCTCTTTTTGTAATATTTGCACATATGCCAAATAAATATCATAAAAATCCAGAAAATTCATAAATAATACATACTAACAAATAATAGGTTTCCCCAAAATAATTTCTGACTTTGAACTTCCCAAAAAAATATTTGCACGTGTAAAAAGATAATTTTCAGAAAAATATTTATTAAATCACTAAAAATCATTTTAATTCATTTATTAATCTCAAAACCATTATTTAAAAATCTAGGGTGTTACATCACTCCCTCCTTAGAATAGTTCTATCATCAGAACTACTACTAATAGGGACCAAACAATATAAGCAAATGAAAATGCAATCACATAAATGGAATATAGTTTAGGGAATACAATCACACGAAAGATTACAATTTAACTAAGAAAAATACAATCATACAAAAGAATACCATCATACAAAAAGCTCAGGAAAATTCTTCAGCATGCGATCCTCCGGCTCCCAAGTAACTTCCTCGAACTGTTGGTTCCTCCACAATACCTTGACCATAGGTATCACCTTATTCCTCAACACCTTTTCCCTACGATCAACAATCTTTACGGGCTGCTCCTTGTAACTCAAGTTCAGCTGTAGACCTTCAGGCACTTCCACCAACTGATGACTCTGATCCGACACATACTTCCTCAACATTGACACATGGAACACATCATGTACTTGAGCCAACTCCTGCAGAAGCTCCAACTTATACGCCGTTTTACCAATCTGCTCCAAGATCCTGTATGGCCGAATGTACCTTGACGCCAACTTGCCTCCCTTTCCGAACCTGATCACTCCTTTAGTCGGGAGACACCTTGAGAAAAACCGCATCCCCAACCTCAAACTTTAAGTCCCTTCGTCGAGTGTCTACATAACTCTTCTGCCGACTCTGAGCCTCGGCCAACCTCTTACGAATCAGCACAATCTTCTCCGATGTCTGCTACACAATCTCAGACCCAAACATTTGCCTCTCACCAACCTCATACCAACAAACTTGTGTCCTGCACTTCCTCCCGTACATAGCTTCATACAGAGCCATCCCGATACTTGCTTGGTAACTGTTGTTATAGGCAAACTCGACCAATGCTAAGTACCCTCCCAACTACCACCAAAATACATAACACAAGCACTCAGCATATCTTCTAACACTCGATTCACTCTTTCAGTCTGACTATCGGTCTGCGGATGGAAAGCAGTACTAAAATCGGTTCTGGTACCCAAAGCTGCTTGGAAACCCTTCCAAAACCTCGAAGTGAACCTCGCATCCCTGTCGGAAACAATCGACACAGGAACCCCGTGAAGTCTCACAATCTCATCAATGTACAGCTCTGCCAATTTCCCCAATGACCAAGTAATCTTCATGGACAGAAAGTGAGCTAACTTAGTCAAATAGTCCACAATAACCCAAATTGAGTCATTGCCCTTCGAACTCCTTGGCAACCCTATGATGAAATCCATGCTAATATTTTCCCACTTCCATTCTGGAATGGGCAAAGGCTGTAACAAACCTCCCGGCCTCTGATTCTCTGCTTTGATCTGCTGGCAAGTCAGAAACCTTGCCACAAAGTCTGCTACATCCCTCCTCAAACTAGACCACCAAAAATGTTGTTTGATGTCCTTGTACATCTTTGTGCCTCTAGGATGTACTGACAACAAGATACTGTGTGCCTCCTGAAAGATACTCTCTCTCAAATCTGAATTCTCTGGAACACACAACCTCTCACCCATCCATAGAACTCCATCTTGGACACGGAACTCTGATAACTTGCCTTCAGAAACCTGCTGCAACAACCTCTGAATCTCTACATCTGATTTCTGACCTTCCACATTATGCTCTCTCAAAGAAGGCTGCAGTCTCAACTGAGCCAAAAATGCTTCCAAACTCTGCAATACCACTTCGATACCTGCCTGATCAAACTTTGCTGCCAACTCTCTCTGAGTAGTGATCAAACTCGACAAACTGCTCATCTGACTAAGCCCATCGACTACCCCATTCGCCTTGCTTGGATGATACTTGATCTTAGAACGAATGTCTTTTAACACTTCCAACCACCTTCTCTGCCGAAGATTTAGATCCTTCTACTGATAAATGTACTTCAGGCTCTTGTGGTCGGTATACATGTTGACCTTCTCTCCATATACATAATGCCTCCACTGCTTCAAGGCAAAGATAATGGCTACCAATTCCAAATCATGCGTCGGATAGTTCTTCTCATGCAGACGCAACTGCCTCGAACCATATGCAATAAACTTACCTTCCTGCATCAAGACACACCCCAAACCTCTAAGAGATGTATCACTGAAGATATCATAATCCTTCACAGCTTTTGGTAAAGTTAAGATAGGCACAGTCGTCAACCTCTCCTTTGGCTTAAGGAAACTCGCCTCACACTTATCAGTCCATGTGAATGCCACATTCTTCTGACTTAACCTTGTCAAAGGAACTGCAATCTGTGCATAGCCTTGAATGAATCTCCTGTAGTACCTAGCCAAACCCAAGAAACTCCTGACTTCCTTCACTGTCGTTGGCCAGGGCCAAAGCTTCACTGCTTCAACCTTCTGAAGATCAGTGGCCACTCCTTCCTTAGAAAGGATATAACCAAGAAAAGCTATCTCAAACTTCCAAAATTCACACTTCGACAGCTTGGCATACAAGCTATGCTCCTGCAACTTCTTTAATACCTCTGCCAAGTGCTTAAAGTTCTCTTCCTCCGACTTTGAATGTACCAAAATATCATTAATGGAAACCACCACGAAGGAATCGATAAATGGCCGCAAAATCTGATTCATCATATCCATAATTACTGCCGGTGCATTCGTCACTCCGAATGGCATTACCAAAAACTCATAAAGTCCATGACGAGTCCTGAAAGCTATTTTACTCACATCTTCCTTCTTGACTAAAGCGTGATGATACCCTGATCGCAGATCAATCTTCGAAAACAAAACTGCTCCCCGAAGCCTATCAAACAAATCATTAATCCGTGGAAGCAGATACTTGTTCTAAATAGTCACCCTGTTCAACTCCCGATAGTCAATGCACATTCTCATTGACCCATCATTCTTCATCACCAACAACACTAGTGCTCCCCACGGTGAAGAACTCGGCCTGATGAAACTCTTACTTAGCAATTCCTCAATCTGCTTCTTAACTTCATCCTGCTCTACATGTGCCATCCTGTATAGAGCTTTAGAAATCGGAGCACTCCCCGGCTGAACATTAATACAGAACTCAACATCTCGCTGTAGCGGCTATCCCGGCAAATCTTCCAAGAATGCCGCAGGAAAATCCCTGACAACTGGAATGCCTCTGACTTCATCTGCAATCATCAACTTAGATACCATTGCAGTCACTTTTGGGTCCTTCTTCTTCCCGTGAAAAGTCACTACAGGACCTCCTGGTGCTTTCACTAACACCTCCTTCTTCTTGCATTCAATTGTGGAATAATATATTGCCATCCAATCAATGCCCACAATCACATCCACACCCATGACTTTCTGCTCGATAAGATCAATGCCAAATAATCTCCCACCAATCTCGATATCACAGCCCTAGTAATATCGATCAGCAATCAATTCTTCCCCTGATGGTGTTGCCACCAAAAAGACTCTGCCTAGAATGTCAAGCCCTGTTTCCCAAAAATACGAAATACAAGTACATGACAATGGCCTAGCAAATGATTAACTTCATCCATAAGCTGTTTATCCGATCAACTCAACAATATAATCAATACAGAACAATTGCACAGACAATAATAATAATCTCATGAACAATAATACTTGGAATAAACAATATGAAATATCCAAATACAATAATAATCCAACATCTGGAAACAAATAATAGCAATATTCGGGTCAAAAGCCCACAATACACTAAAATAACAGTAGTCTAATAATTAAGTCTTCATGACAAAACAATAATTTATTAAGAGACGATGCTATCAATTCCTTCATCAATGTTGTTCTCCCAATCCATCAGGAAATTCTCCATCAACACCTGTAAACACTTCATCTAAAAAGAAAAGAAAAATTGTCCTTAGAGCAAGTCATGGACAGCAAGTAGAGAAAGCAAGGAACAATGAAATAATGGTATAACAATGAATTCAATGGATCAATAGGAATCAATAACATGGGACAATAGCAATAATCAATATCATGATAATCGATGCAATGGGTATAAATGATGATTTAATCTTCGATAACAATATTCAATGATCAATATCAATAACACTTAGCCAATATTCGTTATCAATAGGAACAATAATAAACAATATGCAGTGTCGATGTCGTATCAATTCTTAAGTCTATTAATCATTTTAATCCTAACTAATGTAGCACGTCATACGTCTCATTTATTTACCACATAGTTTCTACATACAAACAAGTTACGTTTAGACTTAGTGGTAGATTTTATAGTTCATGTACTCGGGAAAAGATATAAACGATTGTCTTCAGTATTCAATTATTCAGTCATTTAGTTATTCAGTATCAATATCCATGGAACAATATGCAGTTATCCAATTATTCCGTCATTCAGTCATTCAGTAATTGTAGAGAAACCACGAGCTCCCTTCCGAGTACAGTCTCTATATTGTCCACTAGTTAGGTCAACCCTTAACCCCGGATTGTTAATGATATGGCTAAAAAGGAGATTAAATTGGGACCGTTCAAATTCTTCTCCAGGGCCGAATAACCCATGAACGGATCCATTCAACTGGATACGGGTCCCAACCTGTTAATAGCCAATTCATAAGGATATGGAGAAATCTTGATTCGTCCTTATCCCTAGGAGGTGGCTCTAACCACTTCTATTCATCCACACCGGGGAGTAGAGATTTGTTCTTATCTCAAAATAGATCCCCACAGAGATTATAAATACCCCCTACCTCCTACCGCTATAAGGTGATCACTTTTTGCCAACCTAAAGCTCTTTCATATACTTTTCTGAGTACTGACAAGTGCGTCAAAGGGTTCGTCGTCGGGATCAATCCCGGTGTTTTGAACTTTATGCAGGTCAGTGGCAGCAGCAAGGAGCCAGTCAAACAGTGAAGGAGGTGTTCAGGTTTGACCCATTCGATTCCTCACGAACCCACAAAATCATCTGTTTGCCCCCACACCGAAATCAGCGACAACAGATTGGTGTCGTCTGTGGGAACTCGAATAGCAATCCAACCCTACTCCATCAGCAAAAGTAGCTATTAGCTATGCCTCAGAAGAAAGGGAAGTCCGCGGTCTCCAATCGTAGAATAACTTCCATCCCTCCTCCACCTCCAGAGGGTCTCCCTCCGCCCGTCTAGCCGGCCCTAACAGCTCGAATAACCGATCCATCAGCCCATTCAGCAACCTCAAGGGCTTCAAGTGGCTATTAGAGAACCCTCTCACCAAAGTCGTCAAAAGCAATCCCTTCATCAGGTCCATGTCTCCATATACAACCCTTCCTCCGACTCCATGGCCTCCCATAGCCCTCCAACACCAAAAAGATCTACGAGATGTTCTCAACAACCGGTAGAACGAGACAGATCTTCAAATCTGCTTGGACCAGAGGCGGACCCGTAATGGGAACCCTCGTCGGGAGCATCAGAGGGACCGGTCACCCCACAGGACAGATCGTAGAGGTTCCAACTCTCCTAGGTGGCAGAGAGAATAACCCCAGCATCACCAGAGAAGAAGTTGCTCTCCAGTCGGCCATCATGCCCCTCAAGCCCATCGGGAGCAGGAGGCCTCCGTCACGAGGGCAGAATTCCAATAGTTCTAGGAGGTAGTCCTTCAGGCACTTAACGTCGCCCCTAACAATGACCAATGGGCTCCAGTCCTCGGCTGACTCCCAACCATCGCCTCCGTTCTCCCAGTCCTCTGTCGGCTCCCAACGATCTCCGCCGCTCTCCCAGTCCTCGGCCGGCTCTGAGCCATCGCCATCGCTCTCCCAGTCCTCGGCCGGCTCTGAGCCATCGCCGTCGCACCCCTAGTTCACGACCTACTCCAAGTTATCACCGCCGTAGCCCTAACCCTCTTCTACATGAAGACAAGTCTCGGGGCTCAGCGAGGCATGAACGAATGGAGGACTCGGTCTACCGCCGTCTCCACGAGATGGAGAGGTGCCTCGGCCAACTCGATAGAGATGAGGAACAACGGGCGAGGAACCTCCACCTGAGCAGACCCCCGTTCTTCCGTACTATTATAGAGGCCCCGCATCCCGGAGAACTTCAAGCCTCTGCATTTTGAGTCTTATACCGGGGAGTCACACCCTGTTGATCACATTGAGAGTTTCAAAACTCTCATGATGATCCACCATGCTTCTGATGCCCTTCTCTGCAAAACCTTCCCAGCCATGCTCAAGGGGCCAGTTCGGAAGTGGTATTCCAGACTTGCTGCAGCCTCCATTTTATCCTTCGATCAGTTCGAAGGTCTCTTTCTCACCCACTTCGTGAGCAGCCGCTGCTCCGAAAAGACAAGCACCTCTTTGCTCTTCCTCAGCCAAAGAAAGGGCAAGTGGCTGAGGGACCACGCCAAGTGGTTCACCGCAGAGGCCAGATCTATCGCTTCTCTGGACTAGTCTATGGCCTCGGCTGCTTTCCAGTCCAATGTCATTAACCCCGATCTCAGGGCATCCCTAGCCAAGAAGCCTCCACGGGACTTCTCAGAGCTCCTTCCCAGGCATGAGAAGTACATACGAGCTGAAGAAGCTCTCAACTGCCCCACTCTTGAAGGATCGTCTTTCGATAACAAACAGAAGACTGCTGAAGAAGAAAGAGCTAAGAAGCTCCAAAAAGACAACGGGGGGCAATGTCGCCCTCTTCCCCGCTTCGAAAAGTTCACTCCGCTCAATGCAAGTGTCTGGGCCATCTTGATGGAAGTTAGGAAGGAGGGTCTCCTACTGCCACCGCCAAAGATGAACACCCTCAGGAAGAAGAGAAATAAGAATAAGTGGGGCCGCTTCCACAGGGATCACGACCATGACATAGACGACTGTCGGGCCCTGAAGGACGAGATTGAGGCCCTCATTCAGAGAGGGCAGCTCGCTAGGTTCATGAGGAAGGACAGGGCCGATCCACCTCTGCCCCCCAGGGGGCTAAAAGGTGAACCGAACAACGTACAGAGACCCCGAACGTCAAAGCCGAGGCTGTCCTGCACCTCATACACGGAGGCCCAATGGGAGGAGATTCCAACTCCTCCTGAAAAGCCTTCGTCCGAGAAGTGAATGCCGTACAGAGCCATCCTCCTCCAAGGGCCTTAGGATTCCTGTTACTTTTTCTGATAGGGACTTGGAGGCCATCCAGATGCCCCATAGCGATGCCCTTGTAATAAACCTTCGGATGACCAATTTTGATGTACGTCGGAACCTAGTGGACAACGGCAGTTCTGTAACACCCCATAGTTTTCAAAATACAAGTATATATATATATATATATATATATATATATTGAAATAGTAAAGTGGCTGTATGGAATTTGAGTGATTTAAAAAAAGGAAAAGTGGATTTGTATTGGGTGGGGGGCCCACGGGAAAATGAAAGGAGGAAAACAGCAGCATTAATGTTACTGTGCTTGTGCCGTCAGGACTAGCTGACGTGGCATATAGCCTGGGGCCCACCATTGTATTCTCATAGCAGGTGAGAGAGAAAGAGGTAAGTGTGTATTAAATTTGTCCCATATCGGGACTTAACAAGAAAATAATATAATATAAATAATATAGCATATGATCAAGAGTCACCTAATTAGTTAGCCAACTTTTGAGAGGCAGCCTGTGGTGGGCAGTTGTACTACATAGTATCTAATTTGTCTTATAAATTGTATAAATTGTCTGAGCTAGGGGCAAGGGCATTATAAATGGTATCAGAGCCGACTTTCGACACCAAGTGTGGAGCATGTAGTCGGGTGGTGTATTCCGGGACTATAGACCCAGCCGGGCGATGTACTCCAGGACTGTGGTGTGCCCTCAATTAAAATCCGGGACTGTTATTGATCAGGCGGTGGATTCCGGGATCATAATAGTTAGGTGGATAGGAGGGCAACTCAATTAAATCTGGGATTATGATTGATCGGGCGTTGGATTCCGAGATCATGAATAATCGGGTGGATAGAAGAGTAGATGCTCCACAACGGCTAGAAAGGAGATCCAGCACTAGATTGTGCATGCCCGTGCTCAGCGAGGACACTGATTTCTGAAGGGGGGGTGTGTGTAACACCCAGTAGTTTTCAAAAAAAAATGTAAATAATATATATATAGTATATATTGGCTATTTGTATATAAAGGCATTTGTGTAGTAATTTGAAAATGAATGGTGCACATGGGGGGCCCACCATGAATTAAACAGCCAAGGTAGTACTGTTGAGTTGAATGCCATGATGACGTGGCATAGGTAAATGGGCCCCACCCAGGTATTTGAGATGCTGTGTTCTCTTCCTCTCTCTGATGACATGGTAGGGAGAGAGAGAGATATGGGAATTGTTATAGTCCCATATCGGTAATATGCTATAATAAAATATTAATAAATAACAAAGGCTATGATCAAGAGTCACCTAATCGGTTAACCACTGTTTGAAAGGCAGCCTGTGGTGGGCAGTTGTACTACATAGTATCCCATTTGTATTCTAAATTGTATAAATTGTCTGATCTAGGGGCAGGGCATTACAAATGATATCAGAGCCAACTTTTGACACCGAGTGTGGGTAAGAGTGAGCGAGATGTATGCCTGAGATGGAGCTAGCAGATGTACGGGTGTGTCTAAGAGGGAGCGAGGTGGCGGCCTAAAATAATGGACCACCCGCAGAATCGGGGTACGGTGCAGCTAGCAGAATCAGGATACTCCATTCCACATCGGCTAGAATGGATATCCTGCACTAGATTGTACATGCCCGTGCTCAGCAAGGACGCTGATTTCTGAAGGGGGTGTGTGTGTAACACCCCATAGTTTTCAAAATACATGTATAGTGTATATATATATATATATATATATATATATATATATATACTAGGTTTGCCCGTTGACACGTGCCTACGGCACGTCTTCGGAACGGTGCACCTTGTTTGATTATATAAAATAGTTTTGGAGGTCCAGCAAATTAATTGAAGTAGCAAACATAGAGCAAAAAACATATTATATGATTTTTTTGATTTTTTTAAAATTATTTTTAAAGTTTTTAAAATTTTAAATTTTTTTAGTTTTTTTATTTTTTAATTTTTTAAATATTTTTATTTTTAAAATTTTTTGAATAGAAGAGGGAGAGAGAGAAAGAGAAAAAAAAATATAGGAGTTGGTTTGGGTGGGAGATTTGAATTTGAGTTTTGGGGGAAAAATATGTTTTGTAAGATTAGATCTAGGCCTTTGATTTTTGGGGGGATTGAAGGAGAGCCACTTGATAGCTTTCTTTGTGTTTTATATATATATATATATATATATATATATATATATATATATATATATCTAGTAAAGTGGCTGTATGGCATTTGAGTGACTTAAAAAAAGGAAAAGTGGATTTGTATTGGGTGGGGGCCAACGAAAAAATGAAAGGAGGAAAACAGCTGCATTAATGCTGTTGTGCTTGTGCCGTCAGGACTTGCTGACGTGGCATATAGCCTGGGGCCCACTATTGTATTCTCACAGCAGGTGAGAGAGAAAGAGGTAAGTGTGTATGAAATTTTTCCCATATCGGGATTAACAAGAAAATAATATAATATAAATAATATAGCCTATGATCAAGAGTTACCTAATCGGTTAACCAAGTTTTGAGAGGAGTCTGTGGTGGGCAGTTTTACTACATAGTATCTATTTTGTCTTATAAATTGTATAAATTGTCTGAGCTAGGGGCAGGGGCATTACAAGTTCACTCAATATTCTCTTCTTGGAGGCATTCCAGGGCCTTCAGCTATCAAGAGATCGGCTCAAGCCAGCTGGTTACACTCTTCACGGATTTACCGGGGTGACGGTGACAATCGAGGGTGTAATATCCCGGACGGATATTACATTGTATAAATTATTATTTTATTATTATTTTATCATTATTTTGTTTTAATTCCAGAATTGAAATATTTTGGTGGTTATCACCCGGTTTTGTTAATAAACATTATTTGTACACATATACGAGTCTGATACATCCATATTGTATCAATTGGTACCGTAATCTTCCGAGCTGGTAATAAAATTTATTTTATTATTATTTTCGAAATTTATTTTATACGAATTTTGCGAAGATTTTGGTGTATATATATTTATACATACATATATGTATTTTGTCAATTAGTACGTTGTTCAAATTGTGTGGTATGTATTTTTTGGATAAAATAGTTCTCCTTGTCATGACAAACCTAATTAGATAGTTAGGCTGTGTTGGAGAATTAAACATAGGATTAAAATGTATGCATAAGAGTTTAAGGAATTGCCCTTCTAGAAGATCTCTCTCTCATCCGCCTCACCCTCACACCTTACGTCCACCTCACCTCCTTCCCATACCTAGGTATGGCCGGCCTTGAATTAGGGAGGGGGCTTTGTGCATTTTTGTGGGTGCACTTTTGCACTCTCCACCTTCTCTCCATCCTATAAATACCCTGCCCCTCTTCTCTTGTCTCACTTTTACAAAGACAAAAAGAAAGAAAGGAAAAGAAAGAGAGAACAAAACACTAATAGGAGAGTTTTTATTTGTAGGTTTTTAAGAGTTCCTAAGAGCTTAAGAGGAAGGAGAAGGAGTGCTAGGCAAGTCCTTCCTTCATCGAAAACTAAGGTGGGGGTTCTCCATCTTTCTTGTTTTGTTGAGTTTGTTGTTCTTGTTCTCTTTGTTGATTTTGTTCCCTTGGTTGTTTGTTCTCTTTTGTCAGTTGTTTTTGTTGTGTTGTTGTTTTTGTTGATTAAACAACTTGGACTAAAATTTGGTGTGGATAAAAGGTGTGACCACATGGAAGAAAAAGAATGATAGAACTTCAAAAAAGAACATAAAGATTGACTCTTTTGGTTGTTGAAATTGTTGTTCTTATTATTATTATTTTTTGGACTAATGAGCACAAGCACATGAATATTGTGAACATACCCATATTGGGGTTGTAGAACTTATCTTGGACTCAAATCATAGGCATAGAAATGGAAATATGGATGGTAGAACTTACATACTGGGCATAAAGATTGAGTCTTGTATGACTATTTGAACTACTTGGACTAAGAATATGCATATGAATAATTGAACCCAAGTTGGGGATTCTCTACTTTATTTTATTTTGCTTGTTCCATTTTTATTAATCATATATGTATAAAAGGAACCCAACTTGGATGCTAATTATTGTAGTATGATAAACAAACTATTTGAAGTTATTAATTGTAGAATGTTAAAAAGATCACATTTTTTATGTTGATTAGTTAGTGTAGGTTAAAAAAAACCCAACTTTGGTGTGGTTTATGTTGTAGATATTAAAGAAACAATTTGGAGGCCCTTTGGCTGTAGTATACTTAAAAGCCCATTTTCTTGGGGTTAGTATATTAATAGAACTCATTTTCGTTGTTAAAGATCTAGTCCTACTAATTCTAGTCATAAGAGATAAGTTTTTAGTAATTGTTGTGTGTTACTTTTGCTTCTAAATTGTAAAGGATTAAGCCTCTTTTTCTTGCTTCTATAATTATAAAGGATTAGTTCCTTGTAGTATGTCTATTTTACTTTATGGTAGAAAAGACTATTTAGTTTCATGTTAGATGTTGTAGGAAGCTCATATTTATAATGTCTACCATGTTGTAGGAAACCTAAGTTTATGTTTGTCTACCATGTTGTAGGAAATCTAAGCTTATGTTGTATGCATGTTGTAGGGATTGTAGTAGAGAACTCATGTTTATCCATGCTTAAAATATATACCATGCTTTAGGTTGATACTTAAGTAGTATACCATGTTAGAATATTGTAGGTTCATGCTTAAAATGTATACCATGCCTTAGGTTGATGCTTAAGTAGTATACCATGTTTAGAATGTTGTAGGTTCATGCTCAAAATGCATACCATGCTTTAGGTTGATACTTAAGTAGTATACCATGTTTAAAATGTTGTAGGTTCATGCTTAAAATGTATACCATGCTTTATGTTGATGCTTAAGTAGTATACCATGCTTAGGAATGTGTAGGATTGATATTTAAATTACCTACCATACCTAAGATTGTTGTAAAAATGCTTAAGTAGTATCTCATGCTTAAGATTGTAGTAGGTTCCTACCATGCTTGAGATTGTTGTAGAATGATGTTTAAAGTTGCATACCATGATAATTGTTGTAGGTTAAAGTAGTAAAGAAAATTATGCTTTATTGTATACCATGCTAAATTGTTAATACTCATGGTAAGTTGTAGTAATTAACCATGCTTAAAGTAGTAGGAGATATTGTAACCCCTGTTTTTCGTTTTATGTATTTTGGAGTGTATTTTTCATTTTTTTTAATTTTTATATCTCTTGTATTTTTTCGGAACCGTATATTGGATTTATTTTCAATATATATTCTTTTTCTTTTCATTTGAGCTCCTTGTGTTGTTTGTTCGTCGTTTTGGTTAGTTTTTGCCATTTTGGGTTCTTTTCTTCATTTTGGCCTCATTATCTTCATTATATTTTTCCATGGTAATGTGATTGATTTTTGGTGGTGATTTCCCAAACCTATGATTTTTGACCCCTAATGAGATTTTTAGGAGCCACAGAATTCACTATAAATTGTATCCCCAATTGAAATCTAACCAATACCCATTACCCATTTGTATACCTATTACTACCTATTGATACCCACTACCCATTAACCCACATTAACTCCTATATAAATACTCTAATCCTCTTAACCCTAACCCTAATCTCTATTATTTTCCTCTCCCTCTCAATTAACCCCAGCCCCTTTGTTATTCCTCTCCAATCCCGGCTAGTCCAACACACCCAACATCCGGCCTCCCCTCCATCCACCCAAACCGACCTACACCCTCCTTCTCCTACAATCCAACCACCATTAGAATGACCATCCATCCAAACCTTCACCCTTGTTAGCCGGCTACCACAAACAGCACCATCCACATCACAACTTATCACAAATCTCTCTCTTTTGGTGTTTCTTCAAGTGGGTATTCTCCACTTTGTTCGTTGCATCGAGGGTTTTGTTCGTAAGGCGTTTTTGTTCGTGGGTTTGCTTGGATTCGCATTTGGAAGAGGATTCGTTCATGGGTTTTGTTCCTAGGGTTAATTGCATCGTAATCTACTCCATAACAAGGCAAGTAAGTTGTACTACAATTCATTAGGTTGATACAAGTCAAAAGGTTTACATCTAGTGTAGTTGGGTCTAGAGACAACCAAAATTTGTATTTTCCTTGATGAGTTTTGTCTCTATTGTGATAATTTGGCCATAGATGACTTATGACACAAAACTTGATAGGATAACGACCTAGGATTTACCCAAAACTTGATTTTGAGTCATGTATGTAAATGTTTGTATGAATTGTATTTGATTGAATGCCCATGTGAAATAATAAGTGTGGACATGTTAGAAACCCTCAATCATGATTTTTAGATGTTTGGTAGGTTTTATTTCAAGTTTGGTTGAGTTTGGATCAATATTCATGAAGTTATGATGTTTTTGGTTAGAGGTGTGAAATCTGTATTTGCTGCTTGTTCTGTTTTGATTGCTATTTTCGTCCATGCTACAGTTCGAATCTTGATTCCAAAATTAAAGATGAATTTTAGATAATTTTGTCTATTTTCAAACCCCACTAGTTTTACTTGATTTGGATTTTATATGACTGAGTTATGTGTGTTTTGATACAGACGTGTCGATCAATTCCAGATTTAGTTTTTGGTTAATTTTGTTAACAAAGTATTTTCAAGAACTATTCTATACATAATATCCTGGTATAATATTTTGTTCAGTGTTTTCTTATGATATTGGGGACTATCCAGATTTTTGGTGAATTTTAAAGATAAGTTTTATGCGGTGTTTCATGCTCTTTTCAAAAATTTTCTCATGCTGTAAATTGCACGCTGTTCAGTAAAGAACTCTGTTTTCACTATAATTCCTTATACTGTATGAAAATTCTTTGTGAAATATGAAAGTTATTAAAATCTATCTATTTTCCTATCATTTTGGCAGAATTGGATTTCGATTCACTGATTGCGGGATATCCTAGTATTCGTACAGCAGTGTTGAGAATTCCAGATTCGTCAAAACTATATTTTCGCGTTGCTTCTTATTTTTTATGGCTGATCTATACTTACTGGAATATTATAAAACTTGTTATTTTGAGTCTATACATATAGGGGAATACCCCATATTTTTCGTGGAATTATTTGATATGTTTTCATGCTGTTTTCATGCTTTTGAAGTTGTTCCCCTGTATTCTGGCTGAACATAAATTTTGTATTCAAATCAGTTTTGAGTTGAGATGTTGTGAACTAATATGTGACTTAATTATATGCGTTGGAATCGTGTGGATGTCTAGTTTCCAGATCCTTTGACGGATCTAGATTTGCATTTCTGTAGAGATGAGAATCACTGTTTTAGTACTGATCTATCATGCTGTTCTGATTATGAACACACACCATTTTGCTCGTTTATGTGACTCTATATTATCTATGCACACTGATTTGTTTTCCTAAACCATATACTGATTGTACCATGTTAGTTTGACACTTTTTCACGCTTATACCTGCCTGTTTGAGAATAATAATAAAGAATCAAGCTGGGGTTTTAATGGGACAGATCTAGTAGTGGATAATTCAGAAACGTGTACTCGGAAGGGGGCCCGTGTTTCCCATTTTGATTCATATTGATACATGAACCTGTTGATGCATGGACCTTTTGGTTCATGTACCTGTTACCTGTTGATGCATGGACCTTTTGGTTCATGTACTTGTTACCTATTGATGCATGATACCTGTTGGTTCGTGTACCTGTTACCTGTTGATGCATGATACCTATTGGTTCATGTACCTGTTACCTGTTGATGCATGATACCTATTGGTTCATGTAACTGTTACCTGTTGATGCATGGATCTATTGATTCATGTACCTGTTACTTGTTGATGCACGTACCTGTTGGTCATGTACCTGTTGATTCATGAACCCGTTGATGCATGAATCGGATGATTAGTGTACCTGTTTTGATTCATGAACCTGTTTCCTGTTTTCTGTAACTGAGTATACTGCCCTCTATGGTCCACTATGAAATCTAAAGCAAAACTGTTGTGTTGTAGCAACCATGTGGTGTGGGCGGCATGTCATGCTACCTAGATAGTAATCACATAAGACTTGAACTTAATACTCGAACATGATACTTGAATAAGATACTTGACATGATACGTGCATGCTTGATACTTGACTACATGATACCTGAGACTTGAAACATGATACTTGATACATGATTACACGATACTTGACACTTGATGCATGTTTATAGGATACTTGTTTACTTGACACTTGATTAATGCCGTGTACACTTGACACTTTTACCATGCTAGTTTGTCTAGGTTGACATCATACTTATACCAGGTGCTAGTTAGTTTCTCCATTCCATGTGCTTGTATCCTACTCTATTTGTGACCCGCGACTTGCAATTGACGGGTACTTATGTTTTCTCTTTTCCTCTTTCCTGCATTCGTTGAATTGCAGATTTTGAACGACAGGATCCAGACGGTACTAGATGCTGGAATTGGCTATTATTATTCTTGTTGCTTATTTTGAACAATAATTGTATTCATGTACTTGGATTTATTTTTGTATTTGGACAATATGACCCAGGATTATTTGTGTATTTCAGATCATGACTATTTGAGATTAATATATTTTTATTTCAAGCATTCTTGTTGGTATTTGGTTCATAAGTGCATGTGGTTGACTTTTTCTGGCTTCCGACTCTGATTATATCTGTGATGTGTTGTAAAGATTCTGAAACAGTTTATGGATGATGAAAATCATTTGCTGGGCCAATGTTACGTGCTCGTATTCTGTATTTTTGGAAAGCGGGGCGTGACAGATATCCATGCTTAAATCTAGTAGCTATTCATGATTTAAACTTATAGTAGCTTTCTACTTAAGTTGTATCCATGCTTGAGTTGCAGTGGCTATCCATGCTTAAGTAGTGAAGATCCATGCTTAAAGTGGGT